>CAWUFW010005084.1:0-695000 GCA_963921515.1 Calotriton arnoldi
AGTTTTCGGCATGTTCGTTTGGAGGCCTGGAGGTCTTCGGTGAACCAGGTGGCTTTCTTGCTGGTGTGGCTGTTGGGCGGATTCTTGAGCGGGGCGAGGGTGTTGGCACAGTCGTCGATCCACTGTCTGAGGTTGCGGGCGGCGGTGTCGGGGTCGGAGGGTTCGGCGGGTGGGCTCAGGGCGAGGGTTGTGGTTAGCTGGTCTTCCGTGACTCTGCTCCAGCAGCGGCGAGGCATTTGTTCGGTGTGGTGGTGCGTGGTGGGCTTCCTGTAGGTGAAGTGGATGCAGTGGTGGTCAGTCCAGTGGGGTTCGGAGGTGTGGTTGAAGGAGACGTGTGGGCTTGCGGAAAAGATGGAGTCTAGCGTGTGGCCGGCGGCGTGGGTGGGTGTAGTCACGAGCTGTCTGAGTCCGAGGGTGGCGAGGTTGTCGATCAGGGTGGTGGAGTTGGTGTCCTTGTTGTTCTCGAGGTGGAAGTTCAGGTCCCCGAGGAGGATGTAGTCCGTGGAGGCGATGGCGTGTGTGCTGACGAAATCAGCGATGGAATCGCTGAACTGTGGTCGGGGTCCGGGGGTCTGTAGATGAGGGTTCCTCTGAGGGTGGTGTTGGGATCGGTGTGGATCTGGAAGTGCATGTGTTCGGCGGTGCTGAGGGTGTCGTCGGTGTTGGTTGAGACTCTGAGGGTGTTCCTGTGGACGATGGCGATGCCTCCTCCGACTCCGTTGGTGCGGTCCCTGCGGGTGATCTTGTATCCGTCCGGGATGGCAATGGCGATGTCGGGGGCTGAAGCGGGATTCAGCCAGGTCTCCGTCAGGAATGCGACGTCTGGGGAGGTTGAGTCGAGAAGGTCCCAGAGTTCGATGGCGTGTTTGCGGGCGGAGCGGGTGTTGAGGAGGATGCATCTGAGGTAGTTGGGTTCTTTCCTGGGCGGTGGTTTGGCGGGGCGGGTGCTGGCGAAGCTGCAGTTCCGGCAGGTGAAGGGCCCTTGGGTGCGCTTCGGGGTGGCCTGGTAGCAGGCGTGATCTTTTCCGGGGTTGAGTGCGTGGAGGGTGCTGGCGTCATATCGGCGTCTGTTGATGTGGCGGGCGCGGGGGATGCCCGGACCAGGGGGTCTGGCGCTGGGCGCGGCCACGGCGCTGACGGGCGCAGACGGGCTTGCCTTAGGCGCGCCTTCGGCGCGCCAGCGGCCGCCATAAATGGGGAGGTGGGAGGGAGGAGCAGGGAATGGGGCAGCGAATGGGCAGTGAGGGGGCGGGGCCGCAGGGGCGCAGCGGCGGGAAACAGGCACAGAAAGGAAAAAACGATCACAATCAGGGGCAAGGGGGCACAGAAAGGAAAAAACGATCACAATCAGGGGCAGCAAGGGGGCACAGAAAGGAAAAAACGATCACAATCAGGGGCAGCAAGGGGGCACAGAGGAAAAAACGAGCACAATCAGGGGCAGCAAGGGGGCACAGAAAGGAAAAAACGAGCACAATCAGGGGCAGCAAGGGGGCACAGAAAGGAAAAAACGAGCACAATCAGGGGCAGCAAGGGGGCACAGAAAGGAAAAAACGATCACAATCAGGGGCAGCAAGGGGGCACAGAAAGGAAAAAACGATCACAATCAGGGGCAGCAAGGGGGCACAGAAAGGAAAAACGAGCACAATCAGGGGCAGCAAGGGGGCACAGAAAGGAAAAAACGATCACAATCAGGGGCAGCAAGGGGGCACAGAAAGGAAAAAACGATCACAATCAGGGGCAGCAAGGGGGCACAGAAAGGAAAAAACGATCACAATCAGGGGCAGCAAGGGGGCACAGAAAGGAAAAAACGATCACAATCAGGGGCAGCAAGGGGGCACAGAAAGGAAAAAACGATCACAATCAGGGGCAGCAAGGGGGCACAGAAAGGAAAAAAACGAGCACAATCAGGGGCAGCAGCAGGGCACACAGACGGAGCTGTGTGGTGGGGGAGCGACCTACCAGTCAAGGGCTGAAGACAAACAGCACAGGGTCCCACACCCTTGATCCCGTTCCCATCATATTGTAATTTGGCTCTTCTAACCCACACGGTAAAACACTGTACAAGGAAAACAAATATACCTGGCAATTTCAAGCGAGATGAACTCCAAGAACTTTTGAATCTGATGGAGCCGAGACTGGGGGCGGGGGAGAAAAAGTTTAACATTAAAATCTATGTACATGGACAGTGGGGGTTGAAGCACGATAAACAAAAGACTAACCCACACACCAACGTGCAACCTGCTCAGAGACGTTGGTAATCTTCACACTTTGTCAGATGTCCCTACCAACATATTTATCATCATCTGCAGACTGCCACAACTTACACTTCCGGAATTTTAGTTATTATCCTCACCCAGACCGCTTCACAGATCAAAGCATCACAGGCCAGGTTAAGAGTCAACTTTGGTACCAATGTCAAACACACGATAATTCACTGGTGTTATACGCTATGAAAAAAACAGCCATTTACCTCAAAGGCCAAAGTGCAGCAGTGAAGTCAGGCAGGACCTCCTACAAGAAACAGGCAAGTACAACATTAGCAACTGCAATAATGCGGACCAGTTTAATATCTATGCCACAAAAAGTAACCTCAGATAACAATGGAACGGTAAGGGGTAGAATCAGCATAAGTCATATGGCAGAATCGATTTCATCATGGGTTACACGTCAGTTTAAGAGTGCCCATTACAAAGTACGCCAATGCTACAAGAGATTTGCTTTTATACCTGCAGTAGAAGCTTGTTCAAGTCGCAACGTGTTGCTCTAACTGAAGTCTGTCTAGGAAAAAAAAACGGAACCAGGTAAGTCACATGCTGTACAGCCATAAAACTAAAAACAAGCATTGACAAAGCTAACATGTCTGGCTTTGATGTGCCCATTCATGCTTACACAAAGGCAGCTAGCATGCACATTTCCAGACCCATTAGAAGTGCCAATGCTGGGGGGAACATAGCAAAATAGGACTGCAAACTAAATACTGGTAGGTCCCACCCAACTCATGTTTTCGTCTAGGTCACTGGTATGACAGACTTCATCAGGGCTATAATAAACATACAACTTATTTAGACAACATACACATGGCGTGGTCCAGGAGCAATCACCTGAGCACCGACACATTCACCATGTGTGCGAGATAAACATGGACTATCAAGATGGGTGTAATTTATTCTTCACAATTACCTACAACATTGTACCTCTATCAATAGGCACCACCTGTCCCAGCTTGACAAAGTTAGGTGAGCCTAGGAAATACCTTCATTTCACCTTGCCCCTTTCTTACGAGAGCACCAACCATGTGTTCTACAATCAAATTCTCTAAATTAGTAAACTACACCGTTACATGTATAACTAGGCCACACATGACAACTATCTTATTTTTACATGTTTGTCTATGATGTATGCAACATTAAACTACTCAAGGCTAAGTGGTGCAGGACACCTTCTGTGCTTTAACTTACGTTACCATGCAACTAGCCTGTTCAACATCTTTCTGAAAGTTAGTGCTCATTCAGGTTACCAGAAGCCCTGTGCTGATTTTCACAAGGGGCCTGCATGTAAAAGGTAATTAGGGCAAGCGATACAATGGGTATTCCCGAGGTACACCCTAAAGGCTGTTTGCTAACGCACCCATTGTACAATTGCTCACGAGGGGACAGACACCCAGTGATGCTACGCATGCTATGCATGCAAAAATTCATGCCTCTCGGAATAGCAGAGTTGCAGGAATGGAAAAGTAAAGATGCAAGTGTCAGGCAAGCTCATGTGGCCGACTTGTCAAGCAATTCAATGACTTTCACCATTGTACATACAGTTCATGCAAGAGCACCTCTAGGTGTATCAGTCTGCATTTTATCAACATGGGTGTTCAGGTCAGACATTTGTCAGCATCACTTAAACCAAGAAGTGCTCAATTTATTTGATCAGAATTCTAAGGAGTAAAAACTTACCGTTCATGATGGCTGCCGTGTCAAATCTGCAAAGAACAGGCATCCTTTAGATCAGGTCTCTCCAACCAGTCGACCGCGATCTACCAGTAGCTCCCAGAAACCTTCAGAGTAGCTCCCAGCCTTGAGTTCATTTTTAAATAAGCACAGGGTCACATTTTCTTTTTTTAAAAGGGGAGGCTGGGTCTAATTCACATGATCAGGCTGAATATAGCAGACCATTATAATGATCAGTGCTCATTCAGATTTATGGGGCATAGAGGTGAACTGAAGCACTGAGTTTTGTAACTCTTAAATAAAAGTCCTTGTCCACTCAATATTGGAGCTTGAGGAATAAAATGATGTTTCTAAAGGCTTTTAATAAGGGAGAAAATTAAAATCAAGTTAATTAATGACTAACTCTTTCGTTTTATTTTCTCCCATTTCAAAGTGTGGCATTTACAAGCAGCAGTGCATTTGCTCCCAGTGGCCCGTAGACACCGCTATAACTGAAAGTCATTTTTCATTTTTCCAAATAGGAGAAATTTTAAATGTAGAAAACCTTTATGAAACATTAAGTATCCATGCCTTTCTCCACTTTCAATTAAGCCAATTAGGTCCTAGGGCCTTAAGAGTTTTCAGTGCAAACCGCCCGCTCTTGCGCCGCCAAACACGAATGCTGCCCGCCCACCAGATTACGATACAAATAGTTTGGCTGTCAGGCAGCATGGTGGTCTGACAGCGGTGCAGTAAAAAGACAGCCTTTAAGGCTGCCCCGCCGTGGGACTGAAAAGTCCATGCCGTGCTGAACAGCATATTTTGAGCCCCTTACTGCCGGTTCCCTGGTGGCTGTGGTGGTCAAATGACAGTCCGACTGCCAAACTTAAAATACGACGGTCGGACCCCTGGTGCAGCGGTGGCTGGAGTGATACCGCCACTCCCCCAGGAGTCTGGCAGTCCACGAACCACTAGACTCGTGATAAGGCCCTTAATGTTTTATGAAGCAGGTTTCATTTTAAATTCCTACCATTTAATTTTTTTTTTTTTTTTCCGTTATAAATATGGCACAATGTCTACAGGCTACTGGAAACAAAATGCCTGGCTATGGGGAAAAATGCAAGTGATGATTTTTACTTAATCCATTTAAAGTTAACTCTTCAGTTTAATATTCTGAACAGTGCCAAATTTATAACTGAAAAACAGCCATTTTAAGTGGGAGAAATTTGAAGTGCAGAAAAATGTTCCATATTCACAAAAGTTTTGTAGGACATTTTTATGCACTTTAAATTTCTCCCATTTGTGTTATACATGTGCAACAATGCCACCTATGGCGAAAGGTATATCCTGTGCCACAAATCCACACGGCAGTCACCTGTACACCTATATCCCATCCATACGCGCATGTTCATACATCCCCAAAGACCACGCACTCACTAACACATGGCAGCCCAGTCATAGTGCCCCTAATCAAAGTATTTGGTTCAAACCATAGTATCTGGCTCTATGGACATTAGGCTTTAAGTCAATTAAGCTTGGCGTGGGGGCATCTGGTAACAAAGCACAAGTTGCTTAGCCTTCAGTAGCTCATGATGATTCACTGATCAGAAGTAGCTCACTACAGAAAAGGTTGGAGACCCCTGCCGTAGATTCCAAAAAACAAAACAAAAAAAAAGCACAATGGGGTGGTTTTAAGGCACATCAGTCAGAGTATTTTAAGAGACTTCCACATGCAAGTCAAATAGTCGTAGCAAAGCAGTAGTACCAGCAATAACCAAATTAAGCACTTAACAGATGCGTCCAGCCATTGTACTTACACAAAGAAACGAACACCATCTGTTACAGTTGACTTCTTTAAGTAAGATGCAAAAACAACAGTTGATGGACAGAATGCAGAACAATGTCATACATTCACCCCAGTACAGAGATCTGGGCCTAAATCCATCGTTTTTTTGCTCACCATGCCATTCCAGTTTGAACCCAGCCATATGCAAATCAGTCTTGACCCTGTGCCTCATGGGAACAGTCCAGCCCGAACTGCCAAGCCAGGTCCTCCCTGGACTGGAAACAAGCATCCTAGGACCGGTTTCGGGGTTTCACCCCTCTTCAGCCAGGATAGCTTGATTCCAGTGGCATGGAGAGCACGGGACCCACGTCTGGGCATACCCGTCCCACTCGGGGTGACAAATGCAAAAACAACAGTTGATGGACAGAATGCAGAACAATGTCATACATTCACCCCAGTACAGAGATCTGGGCCTAAATCCATCTTTTTTGCTCACCATGCCATTCCAGTTTGAACCCAGCCATATGCAAATCAGTCTTGACCCTGTGCCTCATGGGAACAGTCCAGCCCGAACTGCCAAGCCAGGTCCTCCCTGGACTGGAAACAAGCATCCTAGGACCAGTTTCGGGGTTTCACCCCTCTTCGTGCCACTGGAATCAAGCTATCCTGGCTGGAGAGCACGGGACCCACGTCTGGGCATACCCGTCCCACTCGGGGTGACAAATGCAAAAACAGTTGATGGACAGAATGCAGAACAATGTCATACATTCACCCCAGTACAGAGATCTGGGCCTAAATCCATCATCCCCTTTGGTATCGCTTTGTTCGCCCTAAGTTGGCAGGGAATGCCCAGACGTGGGTCCCTTGCTCACTTTGCCACTGGATTCAAGATAGCCTGGCTGATGAGGGTTTTGAACCCGAAACCGGTCCCAGGATGCTTGTTTCCGGTCCAGGGAAGACATGGCTTGGCAGTTCGGGCTGGACTGTTCCCATGAGGCACAGGGTCAGACTGATTTGCATATGGCCATGTCTGAACTGGGGTGGTGGAGTGAGCTAAAGAATGATGGATTAAACCCAGATCAGTTGACTGGGGGTGAGTGTTTGATTTGCTCTAACGCTCCGTCCATCCTCTTTGGTATCGCTTTCTTTAAATAAGAAGCAGGCTACACAACAGTAAATGTATTCTTTGGATAAGAACATGGTTTAATCAAAATATGCTTTACAACAGCAAGCCAAATTCATATCTCTGGTAATGAGCGAGCTGACCTTCGAGATATGGGTCAAGTCCACCTAGGAACGACAATAGGAAAGTCTAGAACAGAGGTCTCCAACTTTTCTGTAACAAGAGCTACTACTGATCAATGAAAATACTTGTGAGCTACTGAAGGCCAAGTAACTCCTGCATGGTTACCAGACACACCCAGCCAGCTTCACTGACTATAAACCTAAAACTCATGGAGCCCGATACTATGGTTTGAACAAAATACTGTGCCGGGGGGGGTAATTTGATAGCGATGCCAAGTCAGTGAGTGCATGGTCTGTGGGGATGTAAGAACATGTGTGAATGGATGTATGGGTGACAGAGCCTGTGCTGTATGTACTGGTGACACAGAACATACCTTTAGCCATATGCAGCACTATTGCATGTACAACACAAACTTACATCTTTTTAACAAGCATTGAAAATGCAATAGGTCTCGCCTTTTATTAAGTTAAAGCTATTTGCTTTGCTATACAATACCATTAGCAAAGCAAATGGCTTTAACTTAATAAAAGGCGAGACCTATTGCATTTTCAAGGCGTTGCAGATATCTTGCCAGGGTGGGATGTTATTTTCTGTTGCTGAAGGGGTGGGGAATTTGACTATGTTGAAAAGTTCCTTGCTGTTGTTGGAGCGGTCATTCTTGCAGGTGGCTAGGGCGGTCTTCCTGGTGTTTTTCAGGATGTGGTGCTAGTGGTTAAGGGCAGCTCTGAAGAGTATCCAGTGCTCGAGGATCTTGAGGGTATTTTTAAATTGCAGCAGCACCAGAGCCCATGACACACTGGCTGTGCTCCCGCGACCGTGTGCAGGTCGGGCGGCAACTGCGCTCTTCTGGTGTCTTCGCCAGTGACTGAAGCCACGGAGCTGAGGACATCCAGAGAGTGGATGAGGGTTGCTTGTGACAGTACAGCCCGGGTGGCCCTCCAAGCCATCGCTGCAGAGTCACAGCTACATTAGATTAAGGCCACCTCAATGAAGTGTTTACTCCCCAGCACCAGTCACTATCAGGATCTTCCAACTGTTTCCCGCCCTGAGCACCAGCAACTGAGGGATAAAACCTGTAAGGGACAAGTCCAGGGACCCCCCCTTTGTGCCAAGGGCTCGTGTATTCTCCAGGACACTGCAACCAGTGGAGACGCCTTGGTAATCCAAAACCATGGCACGGTCTCTGAAACCCAACAGGTGACCACCTACATGGACTGTCCAACTAATGACGACAAAGCACATCCACGACGCTCCCCCCGAACACCCCTCTCCCCCAATGCTGTCACACTTTCCCATTACATGCACGTGTTTCCTGCTATGGGGTTGTAAACCAACACCAGAGTGCGTGAGTACTGGGACCGCTCCCTGCAGTCAAGGGGCAGAAGGTCCCAATCCGGTTAGCGTTACATGTGCTGATTAACATGTGAATGACAGAAGCCAATGGCTGAGACCTCCTGCTCTCTCTGCCATAAGCTGTGCACGGAGGTCTCGATCCTCACTGGTTGCTTTGTACAGGCGCAAGAAAGAAAGCACATTCTGAAAGGAAAGTCCGGAATACGAGGTTGATGCTAGCATAATTTAACTATTGTGGCATGCCATGATAACGTCTTAAGCTAGTTCTGGTGTTTGTCGAACATACTGCATTCTGGGGCTTGTAGTTTATTTTTAACATTGTAAGTATTTACAGAGATTACATTTGCTGTTGGCTAAACAATAAACTAGGGCTGGTCAAATTTACTTGGCAACTATAACCAGGTGTGGCAGCAGACCCGACTTCGCCATTGGCCAGGCTTCTACTGTTACTGAAGTGACGCAAATAATAATTTGTCTCAAGCACACTGAAAGCATTTCCCTGGTGCAGGCGCCCCTGCTTTGATGCACGCAACTGGACTGCAGTTTGACCCTAGCTAATTTCTGCAGTTCGCGTCCCACGACAGCCAGTCAGACACACGTCATGAGCCAGACCCAGTAGGAAGGTCCTGAAGCGCTGGGGTACCACCAGCACACGGGCTGACCCAGGCTCAGCAACCTTAGGCTCACTGTATAGGAGACCATTCTCCCAGTAGATCAGATGTGACCCGGACTGATAACCAGCTGCCTGGTCTGCAGCCTGCCGCCGCAGACCCTCCAGAGTAGGGCACTCGTTCTGCTCCCTGCAGAACTCCTCCCTGGTGGGACCCCCTTCTTGCTGGCAATGGGTCAGCTCAGAGATGTCTCCCAGTTCGGCTACCTGCTCCCCTGTAGGCACCGGGGCGTCCCCCACGAGGTCCGCCTCCTCCCGGTCCGTGAGAACTTTGGGGGCCGGTTTCCCGCGCCCCCTGCCCTTCCTCTTGGCAGGGACTTGGGCCATTGTTCCAGGCTCCAAGTCCTCTTGATCACCCTTCCTGGCTGCCATTGACCGAGTAGACACGCATGCCCACTCTGGCAACCCAAGCATCTCCAAGTGAGACCTGAGCTCAACATCCTTCCATAAGGACTGCTCCAGGTCGTTACCTAGCAGACAATCTACAGGCATGGTGGGGCTCACAACCACCCTCAAGGGACCTGAGACCCCCCCCCCATTCAAAGGGAACCTGCGCCACCATACACTGGCGCTCAGAGTTGTCCACAGCAACTACTTGGTGGAATGCCCCTGGGACTACCTGCTTCTCAGAGACCAGGTGACACCGGACTGAGGTCACACTGGCTCCAGTATCTCGGAGAGCCTCTACCCTGTTCCCATTGATGGTCACCCAGGTGCTATATTTCTTTGTGTTAGGGGGCACCTGGTTTCCTGGGACCATCTCACTGTCCCCTAGTGAGACGAGGGTCATTTCTGCGGGATCCCTACCCTCCTGTGGGCACCCCTCCCCAAGCGCTACACTAGCCAACACTTTGGACTGTCCACCGGTGGGTGGCTGTGTCCCCTTTGGGCACTTGGGGTCCCCCTTAAAGTGACCTACCTGGTCACATGCATAACACTTGCGGGGGCCGGTCTCAACAGACTTCCCTGTAGAGACCCCTTCTTTTCACCTGGGGGATGGGAACCTTTACCCTGGGTACTAGTTTGGGGCCCTTTAGAGAACTCCTGTGCTTTACCCTTGTCCCCCCCACTTTTCTGCTGGGGACCCTGCCCACCTTTGGCTGAGTCTCCCCCAAACGCTTTCTTGTGGACCCTGGTACTCACCCAGCGGTCCGCCTCCATAGCAAGCTTTCTGGGGTCAGTTAGCTTACTGTCAACTAGGTGCTGGCGCAGATCTGCAAAACATAGACTAGACAAGTGCTCCCATGCAATCAAATTGTAGAGCCCCTGAAAATCTGTTACATTACTGCCCTTCACCCAACCATCCAGCGACCTACAGAACATATCCACACATTCCAACCAAGTGTTGGCCTCAGACTTTTTACTGGACCTGAACTGATCCCTGTACTTCTCAGGAGTGAGCCCATACCTAGTGAGAGCGTCTTTCATGTCAGCATAGGTGAGGTCCTGCCCCTTACCCAAAGCTATCAGAGTATCCCTAGCTTCCTCTGGAAAGAGAGGCCACAACCCCGCTCCCCAGTTCCTCTCAGGGACCCCATTCATATGAATAGACGACTCGTACCCTTGAAACCACCTCTGTATGTCATCACCCTTTTTGTACTCTTTACCTTTATTCTTGGGGATGATTACAATCCTGTCTGTGTGTGCTGAAGAATTGCTGCCACCATCTGAACCGGATCTACTCTTTAGCTCCAGCTCCTTGATCATTCTCTCATGATCTAGTATCATTTTCCTTTCCTCCATGGCTATTCTTTTTTCGTCCCTCTCACTTTCTATTCTGAGTTTCTCCAATTCAAACCTCCTTACTTCCCGCCTGTCCTCCAGCTCCTCTGGGGACAAACTACTGCTGCCTGGCCTGGAGGGTTCCCCCCTCCCAAAAGCACATCCACCCTAGGAACAGGCTCCTCCACCTCTCCAGTGAGATCACCAGATTGCCCACTGGCACCTCTGGCTGCTACCCAGGCCCTCAGCGCCTTTTGTAGCTCATCCTTCCTGGTGAGGCCTCTGACCTGGACTTTCAGGTTCTTGCAAATCGATTTTAACTCCTTGACATTGTAGGCTTCCAATCGATCCTCCTCAAAGGCCATTTCTACTGATGCAATTGATGATACTATAGATTCAGGCATGTTGAAGTAGCAAGTTCAAACTGGCAAGATCAAAAATAGTAAATCAACAAGGGGGGGGAATTCGAACTGATCTTTATCCAGGTCCAGCATACATGTCCGTTAATGAACTTCTACACAAATGGTATGCAGTTCCTAATATTAAAATGCAGGAGGAAGTGTTTTTATCAAGAGCTCCACATGGAGGTGTGAGTTATAAAAGTGGGGAGAAGAATCCTCTCCTCTTGGAAAAAGACCCTCACACACCCAGCCAGCTAGGTGTCATGCTTCATCATCGGGTCTGCTCCTTATCGGGTCGGCACTGCAATCCCCGATTGGCACCCGTGATGGGGCCTCCTTGGCGGAGATCTTTATTCCAAATGCTGGTGGGTGAAGTGCGTGTGAGGGCCCTAAAACAGTGTAGGTGGTGTTGATGTGTAGGGAAGTGAAAATAAAAAAGGGGAGGTGGTCCACTCAAGATAATTTTATTGAACGTGGCCCCTACCCTAGTTAAAAAGAAAACAAGACGCGTAACTCCACTCACTTCCCTACACATCAACACCACCTACACTGTTTTAGGGCCCTCACACGCACTTCACCCACCGGCATTTGGAATAAAGATCTCCGCCAAGGAGGCCCCAGCACGGGTGCCGATCGGGGATTGCAGCGCCGACCCGATAAGGAGCAGACCCGATGATGAAGCATGACACCTAGCTGGCTGGGTGTGTGAGGGTCTTTTTCCAAGAGGAGAGGATTCTTCTCCCCACTTTTATAACTCCACACCTCCATGTGGAGCTCTTGATAAAAACACTTCCTCCTGCATTTTAATATTAGGAACTGCATACCATTTGTGTAAAAGATCAAAAATAGGCCAAAAAGAAAAAGAACCTGTAAGTGGTACGTAATGGTCTGCGATATGGTATTAGTGCACACCAATCACTGTAAGTCAAGTGCAAACACAAGTCCTCTCCTCACCCCTGACAACCAATGTTAGAAATGGGGGTCTCTAGTTGGCAAGGGCCTGTACCTCTGTCCAAGTAGGGACCCTTCTTCCTAGTCAGGGTAAGGGAGTTACACTCCTAAAATAACCTCTGCTCACCCCCTTGGTAGCTTGGCACGAGCAGTCAGGCTCATCTTAGAGGCAGTGTGTAAAGCATTTGCACAAAACCAACAGTAATACTATGTAAGCACTACAAACTGACCACACCAGTTTAGAAAAATATCCAATATTTTTATATACTTAAAACAAGACCAATACGATAAAAATCCACAGTACAGTACTTTTTAAAAAATCTTCAGTTATCACAGTGTCCTTAAAAACAGTTCCTTGATGTCGATAGCTCCGTCCAGGGCTATCACGGCGTTGTGAACAAACAAATCCAAACAGTTCTGGCTGACCGCGGTGTCGCGGGTCAGCTACGGTGTCGGGAAGACCCGCAAACAGTACCTTTCAGAAATGCAGGGCGTCGATGACCTCGCGGTGAGTTTCCGAACACACGGTGTCCGCAGGCGTCGGTTCCGGAGGTCGGTGCGGCGTCGTCGGGGCCCTCGAAGTCACACGTTGCAGATCGATCTCCTCTCTGTTGAAGTCAGGAGCACTGGCGTCGGGTGCTGCGGTGCGAAGTGCAGCGGTGCGGCATGCGGTGCCCTCAGGTCGCGGTGCGAGCAGCGGCTCGGTGGCAGCGTCGGATGGCGTAGTCGGTGAGACCAGGGTCGTGCTGTGAGATGAAGGCGGTGCTCGTCACGGTGCAGCAGCAGCGTCGTAGCTGCAGCGCTGTCGTCGGCTGACGAACTTTGAGTCGATGGCACCGGTGTCGGTGGGCCAAGGCTGCGGTGCGGGATGAGGGCGGTGCGTCGTGTAACTTACGAGCGGTGCCCCTGAACCACGGTGCAAGCAGCGGCGTCGAGACCGGCGTGGAGCGGCGGCGTCGGGGATACCACGGCGTCGTCGAGAAGCGAGGCGGTGCGGAGTGCGGTGCCCACAGGTCGCGGTGCGAGCAGCGGCTCGGTGGCGGCGTCAGCAGGCGTGGTCGGTGAGACCAGGGTCGCGGTGCGGCGTTGCCCTCTGCGGTGCCTTCAGGACACGGAGTCGGCAGCGGCGTCGTAGACTGAGTCGGGCTTGAAGTCTTTGCTGTTCCTGAGACTTCTTGAACAGGGGGCAAGCTCTACCTCAAGCCCTTGGAGACACTCACAAAGTAGATTGCAGAAAGTTCAGTTCCAGTCCTTTCACTGCCCAAGACAGAAGCAGCCACTGCAGGCCAACACAGCAAAGCACACAGCAAAGTGGTAGTTCCTCCTCACAGCTTCTCCGGCTCTTCTTCTTGGCAGTCTTCTTGATCCCAAAGAGTTCCAATTTTCTGGGGTTTGGGTCCCCCTTTTTATCCTCAATTTCTCTTTGTTCTCTGAAGGCAGAGAGGCCTTTGCCTAGTCCAAACTAGTTCTGGTCAGTCCTGGAGCACTTTGTTGACAAGTCTCCTTTCCTTTTCACAGTGCAGGCCAGGGACATCTGACGAACCACAGGAGGTGGAGCCAGCATTGTGGAGGGAAGTCCCAGTCCTAATCAGGTCCCAGGTGCATCTCCTCCCACCCATCTACATGTAGATCTGGCTATTCAGCCCTGTGCTGACTCACCCTGTCTCCTGGCATCCCCCAGCCCCTGTCACTCACACTCCAGACAAGGAATACACAACCTAGCAGAGGCAGGCTTGGATGGTTTAGACAAGAAAATACCCACTTTCTAAAAGTGGCATTTTCAAACACAGAATGTTAAAACCAACTTCACTAAAAGATGCATTTTATCATTCTGAGTCCAGGCATACTAAACTCGAATTTCTACCATGTTCCCTGGGTCAGTTAGGATTATAAGCTGTAATAATCAAAACTGCCCATTCTGGCCTATGGGGAACAGGTAGCCTTGCAATAGTGAAAAACGAAATAGGCTGTAATTTACCATCAGGACATGCCACACACACCAGGGCATGTCCTACCTTTCACATACAATGCACCCTGCCCACAGGGGTACCTTGGGCCTACCTTAGGGGTGACTAACATGTAGAAAAGGGAAGGTTTAGGGACTTGCAAGTGTGTGCACTTGCCAAGTCGACATGGCAACCCTAGGCAACACACAGTCTCTGCAATGGCAGGCCAGAGTTACACTTTACGGGCTGTTTGCGTGGGTGGCACAATCCAGTGCTGCAGCCCACCAACAGCATTTGATCTATAGGCCCTGGCACTCTCAGTGCACTTTACAAGGGACTGACAAATCAAAATAGGCCAATCATGGAAACACCAATCCATAACACATTTTATACAGGGGCACTTGCACTTTCCCACTGGACAGCAGTGAGGAAAGTGCGCAGAATCATTACACCAGCAAAAACAGAGTCAAAACCAGGAGTTCAGAAAGCAAAAAGTCAGGAGAAACACGCCAAAAGATGCCAAGTCTAACAATCATGCAGAATGATTTATGACAACAAATTGGTGACTGTTTGTGACAATGATTTACGATACACCAATGATTTATGAACAACCCAGGGAAAGGTGAAATCTCAGATTGAAAAGAAAGGACTTAATCCATTCTAGTGCAGGGCCCAAAACTATCTTCAGCATCCGCTAAACAAGCACAGGATGAGCCACTGTATGGAAAGCTGCAGGTCTAAAAGCATCAAAGCCGCCGACCGGCCCTGACCCAGAAGAGCTCGAATGTCCTTTGCTGCAGCCAGTAGGGCTGTCTTGGTGCTATGGAAAGGTCTAACCAGAGTGGACCGTGTCCAGTAACTGGTTCTCTTCCAAGTAAAACCATCAGCAGAGAATGAACTTGCCTTCGATAAGCTTAGCAAGGCAGTAAGAAATAGGTCTACGGTTGGTGAGAATATTAGGATTAATAGATGTATTTTGGAGAGTAGAACAATATTGCCATGTTTCAAGCTAGATGGAAGTTCAGCAGTAGCCAGCCTTTTATATATCGACCCATTTAGGGGGCCACAGAATGTTTAGCGAGGTGCACAATCTCATGTGGCCGATGGTGCTCCAGACTTTGTGGATTTCATTAACAAATTAGGCGCCTGTTGTCGTCGGGTGGAATTCCTTTGGCAGGTGACAACAGGAAGGGAAGTAGCAGCAGTCTCACCCGGCGGAGTACAATTGATGGCATCAGAGCTGGACGAGGGCCATTTTTTTCCTTTGTAGAAGAAAAAAAACAGCCAGATTGTCAGCCAGCACCCGGGAAGGAGAAATAGTGTTGGTACAAGCTGCTGGGGATAGAAAGTTTTTAAGAATAGTAAAAACTTCCTCAGAAGGATTCCTTGCAAACTCAGCATAGAATGCAGCACAGAGAAAATACTTTTATATGTATTTATTTATAGCTTTGCGGTAGCTCCTTCGTTTCTGGGCTGCAGTCCTTTCGGCACTGAGAGCCTTACAATGTATTTTAATGGCTCCAACTTCTTCCGCGTATCATGGCACCGATGGTTTAGTTCTGCATGCTTTTTATAGTCTGGACTAGGACAGTTTTGTCCAGGGAGTGAGACATCCAAGTATTAAAAGCTTGAGATCCATTCTGTGAGGATGATGGGGGATAAGGATTAGTGGCCTCCATCACTGTATGTCATGGTCTAGCTGACCTGGAAGAGAGTTTTGAAAGGGGTCATTTGGCACTGGAGTTTGACATTAAATGGTACCAGGAAGTGGTCTGACCAGCTCACAGTAATAGACTGGCTAACCGAACAGAATTCAGAGGGGATGAAGACTGCTTGATGAGCGAGTTGAAGGGCAACTTGTCTCAGTCTCAAAACCTCTTAATTTCATGAGCTTGTGTGTCGTCTTCCTTTCCATCTAAATGATACCTAGGGCCACTGGAATTATGTGATTCTGCAGTCGCTGCTCTTTTCGTATAATTAAGGAATTGCCACAATCTATTACCTCCTGGTCTGTCTTCCCATTCCTATGCTTAAGCAGTTCACCTGCTTCACAGAAACTATTACCTAGCTGAGGACAAAATTAGGGCTCCCGGTTTTATGGCGTTTATTTGACATTTCCGTCTGTATTTATCCAGATTCATTTTTTGCTAATTTTATCTGTATTTATCCATATTTATTTTGGGTTTGTGGAAAAATGAAGTTGAAATTAGTATATTTCACCATTTAATCGAAAAATATGCACTCATGGTTGAGTGCCTGCCAGGTTTCAATGTTGTGAACACCTGCAAAAGATAAATCAATGCACTTATATGGAAATATGCAGATTTCAGTATCAACCTTGTTCATATCTACTGCTTTTAAAGCCTCTTTACTAAAATTCCTTTCTTTTTTAACCCTCCTACCTATCAATCCACACAGCTATTGGCCTGGCAGTCATGACAGTATTTAAAATTACTCAAAAAGCCACCCAATTTCCGTTTTTATCCACATTTAAAAATAAATACAGACAAGTAAATGTTTTCGGTCTGTATTTATCTATAAAAATCAGTAAAAACAGAAAACGGGGAGCCTTAGTCGAAATACTTCGCCCAATATGGCGCTACCTACCCAGCATGCATGAAGGGGGAAGGAAGCTTGTCACTAGGACAACCTGTTCTTTTCCTTCTGCGCTGTAGACATGCTTCCTAGCGAGGTCAGGTAAGCTGATCATGGTTTTATTTGAATGTTGATATTTATTTGCAAAGTTTTATATATCGCTGGCTAGACCCGGAGGTATCAGAGCGCTTTACATAAGGATCAGCGAGTTACAGGAACCAAGTATAGACATAGGAGAAAAACATGAGAACACAAATATGTGAGAAGAAAGGGGGCGATAAAAGTGCCCGATGTATTAATTTACTGCACCCTTATAACACGAACAAGCAAGTTTATTAATCTAATAGGAGGGGAGGCCCTTTGTACATCTGGGTTTCCTTTGGTTGTGAACAAGCCTAGTATTTGTCACTGAGCGGATAGCACTTGAAAAGCAAATGGTTGTGGGCCTACGTTAACTGCGTACGTGAATTCACCCGGTATTATCAACACAGATATAATTGAGAGAATTATCACGCAAACGTTTCTATGGCAGGGTTCCTGAAGCTTGGTAACATGAACCCCTTTTCTTTTTGGTAAGCCAAGTTGGACAATATTAAGGCAATGCTACCTCCATTTCTCGGTAGGTTGAGGTGGTCAAAAGGAAAAACTAAAACTGAAATATCATCACCATACTGTGATATGTTTGTCTACTGTGTGACTTGCTTTAGTCTTCCGTTAGGGGACCTGGCCACCTTGCACAGCAGGAGTAGGTCTGTATTTCTGGGCTACTACACTTCGCATCCTTTCCCCCGCTCTCATCCCCGGCAGGTGAGCGGTTCCATTTTCCTTATGGTGCCGGCTAGGGTTTGAGGCTCCTTTACAGTCAGGGCTCCCCATTAGATGGGCATTTTTTTGATCAACAGAAGTGGCAGCACGCTTGTGGCAATTTCTCTTTTCCGACTCAATGCTGGGCTTGGCCTCTTCATGTAAATTTAATTCAGATCTCTAACGGTTTTTTGGGGGTTTTGTGCTGTTCTAGAATAGAACCTTCGCCCGGCATTGTTTACTTGGAGTCATCATCTGTGGGCTAGTGGTTATAGTCCCAGGCTCCCACATTCTGGGTTATGGTTTTGAGTCTTATATTTCCTCTGCTTTTTGCAGTTTTCTGTGCAGCTGCTCCTGCCTATAGCATCCTGCTTCAGCAGGCGGGGCTGGCAGGCTCGCTCCATGCATTCTAGTAGGGAAACAACCTTTAGAACGCATGCATTACATCGCATGCCATTAAATTGCGGTTTTTACAACGAAAGTCGTTACAACGACTTGCACTGGAGGGCGCTATAGGACAAGGAGTAGTTTAAATTACTATCCAACACCTTCCCTACTGTACGTAGGCTGGAGTTGGAATAGTAAATTAAACTACTCCTAAGTCCAGCGCCCTCCAACGCAAGTCGTTGTAACGACTTGCGTTGTTAAAACCGCAATCTAATGGCATGCGGTGTAATGCATGCGTGGTATCGTCATACATCCATTCTAGTACAGTGTTGTGGCTGTTTTCGGTGTCTCCGGTCCATATTGCTCTGCACTAGCGAGCAGAGCCTGGGGACTCCGGGTTTAGGGCATAGAGTACCTCGCCCATTGCGCTCGGTGTTAGCGGGTAGGGCTCGGGGGACTCCGCGTACTGTTCGCCCTGCTGTAGAGGGCATATTGGTTGTTTCCCCTCTTGCAAAGCGGTCCTTATGGCGAGGGGGCTGGGTATGCCATGGCCTTTGTACCCCCCACATGTTGTATGGGGGTTACATTAAGTTGGCTCCGCCCCACATCCAGCCTCTCTGGATGCCATTGGCATACAGGGAAATCAGAGTTGTTGGATTGTGGCTGGTGCTACAATGGTGCCACCGGAGGTGGAACGAGGTCCTTCTGTGAAATCTTCATTGCCTTCCTTACAGGCCATGATTGAGGCTGTGGAGAAGGCAGCCTTTAAGGCCCGGGCAACCACCTCTTCAACCCCGTTGGTGCTCATGACGGAAAGAATCCGTCACGATCACCTGTGCTTTTGAAGGAACTTGCACACAAGCACGAAATCCCTCTGCTGTAAACAGCCGAGGGATTTCCTTTTTTGCCTTGGGTGGGGGGAGCTTTCCCAACCTCCAGGGGCATTTGTTTCCAATGTAATTACGATGGCACGCTGACGTCATTACATTGAAAATGAAAGTTTCATTGTTTCGGTACTCATGGGACCATCTCAGCCCGCTGAGCACCGAAACACATGGGAGAGGTATCATTGGAAAGGAAAGAATCTCCGGTTTCCAATGGAACCAGTCCCTAGTGGATCCCCGTTTGGGGATCACTGCAGGAGAGCAATCCCCAAGCAGGGATCCACCCACTAGACACCGGGGAGCAGCCTTTGCTTTCCCCCCCGCCCCCCCCATTTGGAAATGGGCATATTCAGTTTTACTTCCCCTAGACACCAGGGATTCTTTTTTTTATAGTTCAGGGGTGGGGCTGCCCAGAATGGGCATGCCAATGCCCCCGCCCACCATAAAAAGCCAACCTTTCTGCCCAATAGCCCCTTATCTGCCCCTCCAGGGGACAGGGTAGGCAGAAAGGGCACCAGGGATTCATTTTTCCTCAATGGTCTGGGGGCTGCCCAGGATGGGCATGCCAATGCCCCCAAAAAGAGTCTTTCTGGCCCCCCCATAGGCAGATGGGGCAATGCCCCAGATCTGCCCCACCCACCCCCTGGGGAGGGCATAAAGCCCACTAGGATTTTTATACATGGGGTGGTGGCTGCCCAGAACAGGCATGCTAATGAACCCCCCCCCCCCCAAAAAAAAAATAGCCAGTCTTTCTGCCCCCCCCCATGGGGGCATATATCAGGCCAATAGCCCCCAATCTGCCCCACCCAGGGCAGCAGAAAGCCAACTAGGCACTGACCCTTTTTTCGCAATGTGCCTAGCTGTGAATTTTGTACCCTAGCTCAGCCAGCACCTAGGGAAACCTAGCAAACCTGTACAGTTTTGAAAACTAGACACCCAGGAGAATCCAGGATGGGGTGACTTGTGTGGCTCTTACCAGGTCTCCCGATAAAATGGTACCTCACTTGTGTGGTTGTGCCTAGTGCCCGCGTCAGGAAATAGCCCAAAACGTACTGTGGAGACTTCAAGCAAAATGGATCAAAAAAATACTTGGTTTTGCAAGGGAGTCACCTGTGTTTTTGGAACTGGGCTCGGTGGGCATCTAGGGAAACCTACCAAACCCAGACATTTCTGAAAACTAGATACACCCTGGGGAGTCCAGGGAGGTGTGGCTTGCATGGACCCCCATTTGCCTACCCAGAATCCCCTGCAAACCTCAAATTTAGCTGGCATTTCTGCCTGGGATCAGCACGCCAGCACCCAGTGTCCCCCTTGGTCTCCTGATAAAAATGATACCACACTTGTGCGAGGTATCCAATGCAGAGCTGGCTTAAAAAATGCACAAAAATATAGCGCTTAGAGGATTGTGCTATCCCCTCAATCTCTACGTTTTTGGCCATTCCCAGTCACAGGCCCTTGGCCCACCCACACAAGTGAAGTATCATTTTACTCGAGAACAGAGTGGAATGCTGGGTGGTAGGTATTTTATGCCAGCACAGTAATCCCAGACAAAACGTGAGGAAAGTGTAGCTAAATGAGGTTTGCAGGAGATTCTGGGTAAGAAAATGTTGGGGGGAGAATCACGCAAGCCACATCTTCGCTGGACTCACCCAGGTGAGTAGTTTCCACAAATGGCTGAGATAGTTAGGTTTCCGCCAAACTCCTGTGCTGGGCTTGGACTAGTCCAAGCAGAAGGTCTGTAAAAGCTCAATTAAAAAAAAAAAATTAAAAAAATTAAAAATGGTTCGGGGTGGTTTCACTCCCAGGCTAAGCACCTGACCAGATAATCTTGACTGCCACCAAGGACAGGCCAAGGACCTCGGCCACTCTTATAGCAAAAGAGAGGCTTACTCCTCTGTAGCCAATAAGTGGAGAGACCATGCAAGTATCTGGGGAGGTGTTCAGTCCACTTGCATCTGCCAAGACCACAGTCCCTCCCAATCTTTTTTAAGTCCTAGTTCATAGGAATAAGGCTCAGGTTCTGGCCTGAGGGTATGGTTCCAGGGCGCACCAGTCGGAAGCCACCTCTCCAGCTTAGTGTCGGAGATGGCACTGCCAGAGTCTCCTTTGTGACTGGTGCTGGGTAAGGTAGAGGTGGTAAAAACTGCGTTGGTTCGGATCAGGACTGTTGGGGAACAAATAGCCATGTTTCACTACACAGATCTCATGCTTAGTTCGTTCATCAGCACTATTTCAGACCAACTGAACCATCTCACTTCTCCCTCTATTAAGCTGCTTGGAGACAAAAAGACTTCCAGTTGGATCTTGCCTGGACAAGCATCAACAGCTGGTCAGAGCCCACTTTGCTTTTCCTGACTTCCACGTTATTTTTGCTCATCAGGTTGTTCACTTGTGTCTACACTACACTTCTGTATATTTGACCAGTGCAGATGCTGCATTACTATGGTTGCCCACGTTTGGCTCCGTGACTTGCTGTGCTTATGTGGCCTTTTATTGACTACAAATATTTCACCCAAAAAGGACTCGAAGAAAAGCATGTTTGTATTATGCATAGGGTTTGTGTTTGCTCTTCCTTGCTGGTCAGCAAGCATTTGTACCTACAAAAACATTTCATCCCTGAGCAAACTGCTGTCTGGTGTCATTCTTTCGTTGCTTCTGGGAAGGTTGCAAATGTTTGACAGGGACCACCAGAGAAGATACAGTTGGGGTCCCTCCCGAACCCACAGGGTGCGGCAGTTGACGCAGGTCTTTGCATCAGTTGTGCTCGAGGCACCAGATGCAAACAAGATGCAGATCTGTCACTAACAGCCAATGACGGGCGCTGCAGGGCTTGAAGCTGGCTTTCCTAGTGGACATACCTGTCAACTAGAAAACCTGTCTCCCTGCAGAATCATTCTTTCACACAGTCCTAGAAAACAGCCATGCTTGTGATACTAGACAACCTTAAGAGTGACCAACTGGAACCGCACGCTAGGCTGCAAGTGTCAGTACAAGCACATTGTAGACTGGTGTGGTTACTCAGACTTCCTACAGATAAAGCCCCTTTGTGTTTTCCCTCTGTACCCCATTCTCCAAACCATCCCTCATTTTTCAGATTCTATCATTTTTGGAATGGGATGGCCCTCATTGGATTGGTTATTGCTTGCCATTGGGGCATGTATTAAATTAATTCTATAACATTCATCTCATACCTCTTACTATACCGATCCCCAAAACAAGCCTTTATAAACCCTTCCCACTGACTCTTCCCCTCCACATCCCTTTTACTCATCCCATGCCTCCTACTGCTAGGACCTCCCCCCGCCCCCCAAAAAATAATTTCTAAATTCTTCCCTCTTCTATCCCTCCACTATCCTTTTCAATTCAAACAACAGACTAACATGTCCACTCATATTTGACTGTACTAATCCTCTATAGGTTCCAGAGTAGCGTGCTACTCGCCGAAAAAGCGCTTTAACACCTCATCGGGGGTAGCAAGTGCTATATAAATAGCAACCCTTTCCCTCTGCTATCCCTCCGCTACCCTGGTCAATCCAAATAATTGATTAACATATCCACCACTCAAATGACTCATTTCACCATACTAATTCAACACTAATCCTTTATGGGTTCCGAAGTAGTGTGCTACTCGCCGAAAAAGCGTTTCGACGCCTCGTCAGGGGTAGTAAGCGCTATATAAATGCAAATACAATAGGCAAAAGATAACTCTCCACCAAAAAATTTAACAAAGTTGAAAAAAGTTTAAAAATGACAGGGGAAGCTCTCCAGCTCTGCGCTGACTGGCGTGGGAAGAATGGACGTCAGTGTGCTGAATGGCACCTCAATGAGCAATGTGCACGGCACTTCCAACAGACAATGCCATGTGGTGCCAAACGACGCCACCTACCAGTGCGCTGGGTTACTCCTTATAAAAAAATATCTGGATCCAGTTGGACGCCTAGATATACTTCTAAGATAAGGACACTGCAGCTAGAAGTCTCAGAATTAAAAGCTCAGCCATTCATGGAGGCATAAAAATCATGACTATTTACCACACGTACAGGGCTGTGCCCTCCATGCAAACAAAATTACCTTTATCATGCGGGTCCACAAGGACCATGTTTCCAGACGGTACGTCCCAGTGGGCAAACCAATGTTATGAGCAACTTGTGCTGGACCCTAGGTATCCAGGACTGAAACTTTAAACGTAGATCACCCAAGGAGACCAATTTGAAAATCAAAATGGCCAAATCTCTGTAGAGATTACCTTCTGAGAGGACCTGAATGTGAGGGAAGTGGCTTGTGGGAGCTCAATAAAATCAGACATACCATTTCATACACTAAACACATTGTATTGAACAAAAACAAGAAAATCATGACAGTTTTAACAAAATACTTTAATGATTATAGATCACAATTAGTCAAGTCTGCCATTGTTAAACCCATCAGACAGGTTCATGTGGCAGACTGGTCATAAGCAATTGTGAGTTACACCATTGTACAGCTCATGCAAGAGCACCTCTAGGTTGACTCCATCCAAAAGGAATCCGGTGAAACCCTCAAACTTGACAGGTAGATCAAGGTCCTGCAACAAAACGAGAGGGTTCGTTAATGTTTGCTCTTTCGACCACAGTAAACTCAAGTAAAAAGACCTTGGATGAATCAGTTCTTGTAGTTTCATCGGGTGCTCAGTGAGAGAGTTCAAGTTACTATCATCATACATCCAGTTTTGAAAGTGAACACTACCAACTGAACCATTTCTCACCTACTGAAGGGTCTGCACAGGCAAGCTTCAGAAATCAGATGTTCTAGTCTCAGGGGAGTTTACGTTTTCACCTAAAAAAAAATGCATACTTAGTCTTCCATTTTCCAGGCACAAAAGTATATTAGTTGTGACATTACACCCCGTAAAGGTTATTCATGTGGCTAGAGAAATCTTGAAATAAAGGTCCACAAAGGCTAGTGTGGAGTTGACCGGTATGTACACCAAGCCACTGGCTACCCTAGTCAAACAACCTCAGACAAATGGAACGGTAGGAGTATAATCAGCATTACTCATATGGCAGAATCAGTTTCATCACTGGTTGCTTGTGAACTACCCATGACTTCTACAACATTCCCACAAAGCAGTATATAACTTACCCTGTAAACATCTATTTGTGGAATGTAGTGCTGTAGATTCACATGCTCTGTATACTCCAGTCATCTAGTGTTGGGTCCAGAGTTGTGCAAGAACACTGGAGTCATGACTCCTCTTGGTGATATTGTGCATGGGCATCGACTCCTTGTTATATTGTTTTCCCACAGGCAGGTCAGAAAGGAGTGTAAGGAAAGTGGTGGCCATGCTAAAAGTAGGACGTAAATCTATAATGCAACTACAACGGCCATAGGCATCCGGGGAGGAGAGGGCACATGTGAATCTACATCACTACATGTCACGAACAGATGCTTACAGGGTAGGTAACAATCTGCAAGGTGGCATGTGGCTGTAGATACACATGCTCTGCAGACTTGGAAATGGGTACATAGCACTGCCTGGCCTACACTGGCTTGTGCAAGTGCTAAACAAGCCAGTGTAGTGTTAGACCACTGAACTGCCTTACAAGTTTCAGCTATAGGAATATTTCCAAGAAAGGCCATAGTGGACCACTTTTTACGAGTGGGATGTGCTCTGGGAGCAACAGGTTATGTATGGTCTTTTGGAATTAAAATAGCAAGTTTGAATACAACTGACTATCCATCTAGCTATGCCAGATTTTCATATTGGGTTACCTTTATGGAGTTGGAGAAAAAGCTACAGAGTTGCTTTGTTTCCCTGAAAGCAAAATCTATGTAGAAGATGAGCGTTTTTATATCTAGGGTATGAAGAGCTCTTTCTGCAATGCAATCCAGGTGAAGGGGGAGGAGACGGACTGGGAGCTCAATGGATTGAGCTGAAATTGGTAGGAATATAGGATTGGTAGGAAGAACCAGCCTGTACCTATGCATTTGGAAGAATGGTTCTTCTAGGAAGGCCTGGAGCTCATTAACACATCTAAGTGAGGTAATGGCAACTAAGAATGCCACTTTCCATGAAAGATCGAATGGGGTATGTGTGAAGAGGCTCAAAAGGAGACCCATTAGTCAAATGAGAACTATGTTAAGGTTCCAACAGGTTGCTGGAGGAACCAGAGGCGGAATTCCTTCCATGAACACCTTGATGACTGGAATTTTGAACAGTGGGAGAAGCTGCTTATTGGAGATAGGCAGCCATTGCAGCGAGATGTAACCATATTGAAGTTTAGGCTAAATTTGCGCCTTTTGCAAATAAAGTAGGAAGCAGATCAGGTCTTGCATTGAGGCTTTCATAGATCAATTTGTTAGAACTGGCTGTAACAAAGCGTTCACTTCGCAGCATAACCGACTCCAGTTGTGGGTTTTATGAACGCAAGAGCCAAATTGCTAGGTTGCGTGTTCTGGGGTCTGATTTGTGATTGAGTGAGAAGCTTTGGCCCGTTGGGAAGCTTCTCGGTGTGGACCTACTGAGAGATCTAGTAGTGTTGTGAACCAGGGCTGACGTGCCCAAGTTGGAGCTACAAGGATCATGTTGAGAGGTTTGCCCGAGTGTCCGAACCAGAAATGGAATGAGGGAGCAGTGGAAAAGCATTGGCAAATATCCCTGACAAACTCATCCATAGCGAGTGGCCCTTGGATAGTGGGTGTGGGTACCTGGAGGCGAAGTTTGGTCATTTTGCTTTTTCTGATGTGGCGAACAGGTCGATTTGAGGAAACCCCCACCTCTGAAAATAGGCAAGAAGGATTTGTGGGTAGTTTTCTGCCAACAGGTGAATGATGTGGAGTCGGAGACAAGTGTGATAGTTGTGAAGAACACCCCCATCCCCCCCCCCCCACCTCCCCCTTACATTGCAGTCTGGACTAGGACAACCTTGTGGGACTGGTGAGAAAGGAAAGGCTTCAATGCTAAATATACTGCCTGAAGCTGCAGGTAGTGGATGTTTATAGATTGATGTCTGGCATCCCAAAGACCTTACACTGCCAAGTCTTGTAGATAGGCACCCCAACCCATGTTTGATACGCCTGTGGTGAGTGATGTGAGGAACAGGGTCCACAAAATGCCCACAGACTGCTGGTATTCCACCATTGCAGAGAATGGTGAATTTGGCGGTCTATCAACACTAGAACTTCAGGGTGACCCTGTGATTGAGATCACTGGTAAGCTAGACATCGCTGTAGAGGGTGCATGTGGGGGGAACTATGGCAATGCAAGAAGCCATCATTTCTAGCAGATATTACAGTCCTCACTACGAGTGTTTTGTTTGGAACTGGGGTAGAGTTACCTAAAAGTTCTGAATTAGAGTAGGATCGACTAATCTTAACTGTGTTTAGGATTGCTCTCAAGTAAGGTTGAACTTTGAGGTTTAAGGTAAGACTTGGGGATATTGATAGTAAACCCTAGCTGGTGTAGTAGATCCACGGTCAACTGAGTGCACTACTGTTGGCATTATTTGAGAGCTGGCTTTGATGAGCAAATTGTCCAGTATGGAAATACGCAGATATTTGCCTTTGCAAGTGTTTTGCAACCACAGCCAAGCATTTTGTCAACACCTGAGGTGCAGTAGTCACCCTAAACGGAAGTGACTTTAATTGATAGTGCTTGCCTGCTACAACTAATCTGAGGTACCTGCAATGAGCAGGGTGTATCTGTATGTAAAAATAGGCATCCTTTAGGCCTAGGGTTCCCATAAAGTTTCCCTGTTGGAGAAGTGTATAACATCCTGTAGTGACCATATGAAGTGTTCCGATCGGATGCAGTGGTTTAGAGGTCAGAGACTTAAGATTGATCTTAGCAACCAGTCCTTTTTTGGGAATCGCAAAGCATTGAGAATATACGCTTTAGCCTTGGAGGGACAGGTTCTATTGCCCCCTTGAGAAGGGCTTAGACCTAGTTTGAGAAGTGTTAAAGATGTTCCTGTGAGAACTTGAGCAAGGTGGAATGTTGACTGGTGTGGTAATGAGCCATGTTGGATAATGGCTAGTACCACCATGTCTGTGGTGATGGAGTCCCAGACTTGGTAGAAGAACTGTAGCATGCCCCCAACAGGAATTTTAGGGTAGGGTTGGGTAGTCCCTGCTTTGCAGTGGGTGTTGCTCCGCATGCGGAGGTACCCCTGCCCCCTTACTTTGCTCCCTCTAAAGGAGGCTCTAAAATTACCCTTACCGTAGGTGGACTGGGTTTGTTTTTGTTGGGAAGAGGATGGTTCTGTGGAGGTGGATTTATATGCACCTCTGTAGCCTAAGCGACAGAGGCCTCCCATGGCCTTCGCCGTGTCGGTGTCTTTTGTCATGGGTAGCATCTACCTGCGGTCCATAAAGGTAGACTCTCAAAAGGCATATTTAAGACTGCCTGCTGGACCCTTGGCTTAAATCCATAACACCCAAGCCATGTGCAGCTTTAAATAAGCACGCTGGTATTAGTACCTCTAGCCGATGTATCTGCCGCGTCTAGGGCACAGTGGTTGGAATTGTTGGTAATAGTCTGCCCTTCTGCGACAATCTGTTGGCCTCTTTTACGGTATTCCTCGGGATGGTACTGCAAGAGTTCTTCCATTTCATCCCAATGGGTCCTTCATAGCAGGCTGGAAGGGCTTGTAAATTGGCAATGCCAGTGATTGTCTGCTTGTGCTGCGACCCTCTTGCCAGCCTCATCTATGCGCTTCCTTTCCTTCTCAGGAGGTGAAGAGTCCCCAGTAGCCTGTTTGACCTCTTACAAGCAGTAGTTGCAATTTAGTCCAGCAGAAGCAGTCTCTGGATAAAGAGGGGGTCAAAATGAGCCACTTTGTATTTTTTGTCCACCCTTGGGGTGATGACCTGGTCTTTGAAGAGGTTCTTTGCATGTCTTATGCCAGGAAGCATGGGCAAATACTGGGTGTCCTTCTGAGTGGAAGAGATGTCAAATAGAAAATCCTGCTCTAGGAGTTCTTTATACAGCTCATCACTGAAAAGTTGCCGCCCTAGCAAGAACCTGATGAAAGTGGCATCTTCGGAAGGATAAGCTGGATATAAATGTGGATCATTGGAAGTAGTGTGATCAGTGTCCCATATCCCAAGGGTCAGGATCCCCGAATGGTCCCCCTGAACTGTCTGAATGTGAACCATCAAGAAGGTCATGTGTTGGACTGAGGTGGAGAAGTGGTGGTGGCGACTGGTGGAGGAGAATGGTAAATAGGACTGGTGGCTTTATCCTTTGTCTTTTTGGGAGGAACAGGAATGTCTAGTGTCTCCTCAAATGTGAATTTCCTCATTGGTGGAATAGGCAAGAATCACACGTTCCTTCTTGATTTTTTTTAATCTTGCTCTGACGAATTACCAATTTTTACCAGAATAGGTTCGACAGTAGAGATGGAAGCCAATGAAGGCCTGAGTCTTTCGGCTCTGAAGGTTGCTACCGAAGTTTGGTTTGGAACAGTGTTCCTTGCTCTACAAGGTAGATGGGGTTGGTTTGATACTGAAGAATGTCCTCGGTCTGAAGAGGTCCATACTAAAGGTTTAACCTTGGGATCAAATTTTTGGTGCCAGACCCAAGGGCGGGGCATTCGGAACAGTTTTTCGGATTCAACCACGGCCCGAAAGTAGTGGTGGTGGTCCGGTGACCTCTGATAGAGGGAACGGGGAATATCTTGTGGCAGACTTGGACAGAGGAGCAGGGGATGGGGTCATAGTACTCACGGGTTAGGCGGATGGGAGTTCGTGCATCTCCATACTCAGCTCTACGGCAGAGCTTTCATCAATAGAGAAAGCTTCTTTAGTGGTTGGCTTTTCCTGGGCATGTTCTTTGCTGAAAACGTCAGGCGTGTCACCCCATACCTTTGAGACATTTCCAACATACAATCCTGAAGTGTTTTCTTAGACCACAACTATTTTAACAAGTCGAAGTCTGCTTCTTTATGGTTGGGCAAAAAAGGCACAGGTTGCACACATTGTGTTGATCCGTGTGCAGGTATTTTGCATGGCTATGCGGGCAAAATCTTAATGGTGTACGTTCAATTAGTAACGCATCTTCAATGGCGGGTGACACATGGGAAGGAGGGCCAGAGCCAGGTAGCACCCCAAAAGGTGGTCAAGGTCCAAACAAATGAAACTAGAGTGCAGCGCAGAAGGGGAAAAAGCACAATTGAAAACAATACTGTCAAAGACAGTAAAGAATCATAACGAACAAAGTTAAAACAGCAGAGGCAAACACGGCTGGACCAGACGGCGGAGAGAACAAACAAGGCGATGCCCATGGGCAACATCACCGAGGAGTCTCTCTCGTGACTCGAAAGACTTATTCGAAGAAAAACTTTCACAACCCCAGACCCAACACTAGATGTCAGAAGAATGCAGAGCATGTGCATCTACAGCCACACGCCATCGAACAAAAAGCTACCATTTGAGGCTTTGCATAAGGGAAGTGTTGAAATGGAGGACTGTTTAACCATGCATCAGTGGTACAGACTAGATATGCACAGCAGCAGTTCA
Source organism: Calotriton arnoldi (assembly GCA_963921515.1). Taxonomy (NCBI): domain Eukaryota; kingdom Metazoa; phylum Chordata; class Amphibia; order Caudata; family Salamandridae; genus Calotriton; species Calotriton arnoldi. The sequence goes on from CAWUFW010005084.1 coordinate 29,163, forward strand.
CAAAGCCAAAGAGTGAACCTGCTGATGCCAAGTAAGGATTCTCAGGTTACCCCCAATAACCAAGGTAAACTTACCAGTAGGCAGCAATCCAAGAGTAGACACTTGTAGCACCTGAGAAGAAAAACAAACAGTTCAGTTAGAGAGAACACTAGTTTTGCAAAAAAACACTACAGCTAGACTGGCATCTGTATCAGGTTGATAAATGTATCCTCATATGGATCGGCGACCTGATTCTAATCATCATGTACAGATCACAAGTTAACACCAAGCACTATGCACTCCAACAGAAGCCATCAGGTTTGGCCATCACTGTACCAATCAATCCTTCTCAAAGTGCAGAACAGCCACACAACTGTCAGAGGAAGCCTTGCAGGTGTTTAGTAGCGTTGAAAATGCCGTACCATTTTGCCAACTGGTACCAGCCAACAAGCCATGGCATTAGTACTGCCCTATGAAGAAATTTGTTTGTGACGCACTCTTATCTGATTTCAAATCAATGGTCGTTTAACACTTGTACGCCACAATCAAAATATCTTAAAAAGAACTCTGCGCAATGTGGAAAGGGGTCCACCCTAGCCCAAGGCTTGATAAATAAGAAAAAACCTAGAACATACATGTCCTAGACTGTGCACTACTGGTCCCTAGGGCCGCCTTGTAATTTTGTGAAGAACTTTTTTTTATCAACTTTGAATGTAAATGAAACTTGTGGTGAAAAACGGATCAGTCATTTAATCCAATGGATTGTGGATGGCGAATTCTTTTCACAAATGTTATTTTCTCAGTGTAGTCCAACATTTCATCCGAATTCTCACCAAGACACATCGTACTTTTCACCATAGGATCTGGCTCTGCAGTGATCCAGTCACATTTCAAATCCCCACCGTTTCACTGATTATCGCTAGGGTAGACCTGCACAATGAGTCAAATTACGTACTTCCTGTGAGTAAATATTTATTATATTTTGATTGTAGAGACCCCTGACGAAATGTTTTCTAGACCCGAAATGCAATGGGTTTGAACGGACATTAACGAGAACACCAACTTATGTTGGACTACACGAATGTGAAGATGACATTTGTGAAAAGAATTAGCCATCCACAATCAACTGGATTAAAGAACAGATTTGTTTTTCGCCATGAGTTTCATTGGAATTATTCCATGTGGATTGTTAAATAATTTGTTCACAAGATTACAAGGCAGCCCTAGGGAACAGAAGTGCAGTGTCTAGGGCAACTGTTCTAGGTTTTGACATTAGTAATGTCCTACCAGATACGGAGGCTAAAAAAAAAAAAAAAAAGCAAAGCAAGCCATTCTACTGGTGATAAGCAACAGCTTGAAAAGGAACAATGTCATTAACGCCCATGATCATGACTGGCCCATGCTGGCACACGGCTTTACATACACAAGTCAATGAAAACCCCATCCTGAGCGCAGTTTACTAACCTGGCTCATCTGTTCTCGTCGCAAATGATGCAGTCTGAAAAGAGACATGACAGCAGAAACTGGTCAGAGGCAGATAGCATGAAGATATGTTAAAGACTGCTGTGTCCTACTAACAATTGTTAACTCAGTTAATGCAATTAGCACTAGCACCTATTGGAAAGCATGCTTCAGGATTACACCAATTGATACCTTTGAGACTGGCAGGCTACTCGGTTTAGTGACACCAAGCTTAGTTAAGGTGCGAGGTGAACAAGTGCCAAACCTGGGCTATTCGGGGGCAGCACTTTTCAGTTGAGGATGCATCAGCTAGGAGCGAAAGACTGTTCTTCATAAAGAATCAGCTGAACTATGTGCTCATCATGCACACCCGGGACCGAGTGCTGCAGGGAGAATGTCTGAGCTGAAATTTCTGAACTCACCTTGTCCTGCAGAGTACACGTATGCGAAGGGATTCGCCCGAAGGCAGATGGACTCTACAGTCAAGTGAGAAAAAAAAAGCAATCAGGTAAAAGCATTTTACGACCAAAGCCCCTGCAAGATGTCAGCGTGCCCTCAGAGTATAAAGTGTGGTTAGCTCTCATCATACTCTTGGTCAAGAGTAGCAAATACCAGTCATCAAGGGAGCACGCTCAAGCCACCCATCCACCTTAACATGCATCTTACAAACTAATTTTTAGTTGAAATTGGAGGCCTATCCCTCCCACCCTCATCCTAAAGGCTGGCTAAGCCATTTACACCACATTAAAATTGCCATACAGACCAATCTCAAACAAGTTCTATAAAACTTAGTTGATATTTACCATTCTAGGCGCGTTCTGAAGCTACAATCTAAAAAAACAAAAAAGTGACAGGTCAAGCAGAGTTCAGCATCACAAGTATTGTCTACTGCTCCACAACTAGTCATAAAGCCTCAGAATTTGAGTTTTCAGAAATCCTTTCTGTCCACTACTCTTATAATATTGACATCAAGGGCTTTGGATTAGAGGAGCTAAAGACATAAGAGGTCAAAAATACACATGCAGGTGTTACAAGCAAAGCTTGAGCCAAATGCCTTGCTCGGCCTATGCCTGGGGACTGGCAGCCCCAAAATAGATCCAAAACCACGGCCCCAAACCAAAACCAGATAGGTTTTGGTTAACTCCTGTCACTGTTACACGTGCCAGTAGTTTGACCTCCAATGAAACTTAGGCCCCCTACAAAGTAGTAGCCAAGTGCTGCTGTCAAACAGCATAGCCGCCCCCTCCCCCCACACACAAATCGGTTTTGTGTTGTAATTTGGTGGTCCTTACCCCACATGGGCAAAACAAAATACTATTCAAGAAAAAAAAAATACAAGCGTACCTGGCAGTTTCAAGCGAGATGAACTCCAAGTACTCTTAAATCCGGTAGAGCAGAGACTGGGGTGACAAAAAGGTTCATTAAAATCCATTGACAGTGGGGGTTGAAGAAAGCACGTTAAACACAAGACTAACCCCCACACACCAGCGTGCAACCTGCTCAGAGACGTTGGTAATCTTCACACTTTATCAGATGTCCCTACCAACATATTTATCATCATCTGCAGACTGCCACAACTTACACTATCAGAATTTGTATTACACCCACCCAGACCGCTTCACAGATCAAAGCACCACAGACCATGTTAAGAGCCAACTTTGGTACCAATGTCAAACCCACGATAATTCACTGGTGTTACACGCTATGAAAAAAACTGCCACTTACCTCAAAGTGCAGCAGTGAAGTCAGGCAGGACCTCAGGCAGGACCTCCTACAAGAAACAGGCAAGTACAACATTAACAACTGCAATAATACAGACTAGTTTAGGATCTATGCCACAAAAAGTAACCTCAGAAAACAATGGAACGGTAAGGGGTAGAATCAGCAAGATTCATATGGCAGAATCGATATCATTGGTTACACGTCAGTTTCAGAGGAGTGCCCATTACAAAGCAAACACATGCGACAAAAGATTTGCTTTAATACCTGCAGCCAACATGCACAAAATTTTAACATTTCCAGACCCATTAGAAACGCCAATGCAGGGAGCGGGGCATCGCAAACTAGGAGCAAACTAAATACTGGTAGTAAGTATAAGAATAGAGAAACTAAACCTGATTTTTATGTGCCGAAGAGGACACCCGGTGCCAGTATACTCGCTAAAATGTGGACTAGTGAGAAAATAATCTGGGGCAAAGGAAATTTTGAAGTGGTCAAAATCTACAAAGGCACACATTTACAACAGAAAAAAAAATGGGAACTAAGGGCCAGGTTTACAGTTTGGCAGACGAGTACTCCACCGATCCATGCCCCATTACAAGCGCATTTGGACAGAATGCACTTGTAAAAAGGCAGACAGGATAAGTCTTAAGAGGATCTGTCTGCCGAACTTGAGCCCCATCTACCTTACTGATAGTGAATTAAGTATGTGCCCACACATTATGGGCTCACGTCTCCATAGACGTGATCAGTGGAACCAGGTGGAGACCTCCAGGAAAAGCAGCATGAACATTTGTCCCTGATCTAGCTTATGTATATCATTAGCCAGAAGATAATTCTGATGGGTATGGAACTGCTCTGGGACGTAGGTACTTCACCTTCAAATTGAAGATTGGTTAAATTAGGTCCTTCCTGGGACTGTCTCCTAAGCTGCCAATACAGGAGGTTCGTGGGCCAGTGAAAGTTCGAACCAAACCAGAGGTCTGCCTCTACGAGGAACTCTTGAATCCAACCCTCAAAACAAGCTCTTGCATGGCTTCAGTTTGCCACCAGCTATTTTACTTCATACGCCAAGAACTGAATCCAAAGCTTTAGCTTTCATGCTAAAGGGAAGAAAGAATCTAGTGACTATTCCAGAACGCGAAATAGTATACTGGGGATCAATACCATGTTAGGTGATGCTAGGAAATTGCTTATTCCACCTTGCCTCATTTATGAGGGCACAAAAAATCATTTGAATTAGTGGACTGACGACTGTATATTGATAAAGTCGATGTCAATATGAAAAATACATTCATGTATTAAAACAAAATCACATCTTTAACAAATTAACCCGTTATGAACTCCACGTCAACCCAGACTCAAACACATAGTTAAGCAGGCTGAGCCTCAGGCCAGAGATCACGGATTGACAGGTCACAGGTGGGGTGGCACGTACCGGCAGACGCACGAACAGGAAATCCCAGATAGGTGAAGAAACACCACAATTGCCCAGGGAGATTCGTCTCTTGTTTAAGGTATTTCATGTTCAAGCAACACCTGTATAGCAATCTAGGCCACACCACAGCTATTCTATTTTTACATGCGTCTACAATGTCTGTAACATGATGCTATTCCTCAAGGGTAAGTGGTGCAGGACACCTGTGCTTTTCCTTCTGTTACTATGTAACTAGCCCATTTAACATTTTTCAGAACGTTAGTGCTCAGGCAGGTTACCAGCAGCCCAGTGCTGATGTTCCCATGGGGCACTCATGCACAGGTCAAGCAGGCAAGCAAGGAGGCCCCCGAGGAATACAATGAGTCAGACCCTTTAGCCGACCGCTACATAGAAGGGTACCCTCAAGGAAGTTTGCCAAGGAACCAGTTGTACGATTGCTCAAATGGGGACACAGACCTGCTATGTGTGCTGTTCATGCTGGAAATAAAGCCAATTGTAATAGCAAAGGGTCGTAGGAATGCAAAGAGCAAGCTGCAGGTGCCAGACAGGCTCACGTGCCCGACTTGTCATAAGTCATTTACCTACACCATAGTACAGGTCGTGCACGAGCACCTTTAGGTGCATCAGTCTGCATTTTATCCACATGGGTGTTTCAGGTCAGACATTTGTCATCACTTAAGCCATGAAATGCTCAATGTACTTGGTCAGGAGTAGAACCTTACCGTTCATGATGGCTGCGGTGTCAAATCTGCAAAGAACAAATAGGCACCCTTTAGGATTTAAAGAGGGGGAGCATACAATGGGGGGGTGGCTTTACAATGCCACATTAGATAGAGCTAATACAGACTTCCACGTGCAAGTCAAGTCTGACCGTCTCATCACGCAAGGCAAAGCAATCACCAAATTAAGCACGGAACAGATAAATCCACCCGCTGTACTACAAAGAAACTAACACGATCTATTACTGTGGACGTCCCTAAATAAGATGGAGGCTGCACAACTTCAGTGAGTTAGATACCCAGAATTCTATGAAAAATCCAAAACTTGGAGCGCAAGAGAATGGACAAGAAAAGCGGAGACAATTTTACAGTCAATACTTGCTCTACAACAGAAGCCAAATCTCGGCTCGAGTTGCCCTGCGAAGCATGGGTCAAATAAAGCCGCCCAGGAACGACAACGATAGGAAAGGCTAGAACACTGCCTGCAAGTGCCAAACTACGTGAGAGGGGGATGGGGTAGAGAAAAGAAAAAACACTTGCCTTCAATTTATCATCCTTCCTTTGAGGCTGAAAAGAAAAAGACACGATCTGCATTAGTTTTCCTGCACACATTACCTACCAACTGCTGTTGTGGCCACAAGCGATCGATACATCAGATAGGAGCGAAAGACAAGAGCTCTTATTCACCACGGTTCATCTGCTGAACTATGTGATCATCATTGTATCGATCTCGGCGCAGACCCATCGCGTGCTGCACTAATGCAGTGCACACTAACATACATTTCAAATATAAACGGCCCTTGCATTGACCACGTGGTGCCATTTCCTTGTGGCCCCCTTTTTCGAACCTTTCCTTCAGCGGGCGCGCCCTTTTCTCCCGGGCCAGGAGGTTCACGCTGCGACCACCTTAAGCACCTGCAGGTTCAGGCCTTCGGCCCAACACGCAGAACATACGACTCGAGCAATTCATGAAACATTCATGAAATTCTCCCCGTTGGCGATAAACATTTTTTTCTTTAAAGGGTGGATCATCATTTTAATTATAACATTTAAGGGAAATCGCATGCCTTTCATTAACAAAAGTTGCCAAATCAACCCCATGACTAAAGTAAATCGACCCGAAGGATATTACTAAACACTTCCCACCCACACTTACCAACTTGATCCCGACACGTCCCGTTTCTCCAGCACCACACCCAGGGCAATTGGCAGGCCAGTGGCATTTTAACCAGCTTGTTTTCAGTCACCTCAGGTCTGGAGCAGTCCCATAAAGTGTGGTCCTGCAAAAATTAAAGTGGTATTTTAGGGTGTACGTTATCCACTGGCACATTTCCACACCAGTCAGCCCTGTGCAATTTCAGCTACAAGTGTATCCCTCATCCTTTTTCAGAGAGATTCCCATTTGTTTAATAGTCATCATAAGCAGCACAGAGCCAGACTGTCGATTACAAGACTCAAAATGTAAGTTTAAACAGGGAGTGTGAAAATGCTTATAAAGTCAGAGCAGTAACGGCAAAAATCAAAACACTGAATGTGTTATAAGGAGAACAGACACTGAAGCACCACACTCGTTAAGTCACATTCCCGAGTTGCACCAGTACTTTGTGTTAAGCTAAACTTAAAAAGGCAGGGCGCGACTGGCTAAAATGCAAACAGAAAAGCAATCTTTGCAGGGATCACTTGATTGCTGTGCAGGTTAACGCTATGAAATATAATTCAAATAAATATTTTCGGAAACACCTTTGCATATAAAAATGGTGTCTAGCAGATACCCAGTGTATAAACGATGGTGTGCATAGACTATAAAGCAGTTCTCCCAAAGCGGTGGCTAACCTGTAGCTGTTGCATTTGTCTGAAATAGTGTTCGTAAAACTGCTTGGCCCACACTAACTTGCTGGCTTGCTAACACATCTACACAATAGTGTTTTGTGAATGTGTGAGGTCTAGACCATGTTGCAGCTTTACCGATATCTATGGGTATATTTCCTAAGAATGCCATAGAAGCCCCTAGTTTGCGTGTGGAATGTGCTCTAGGGGGAATTGTGTTCTTTTCACTTTTACATAGCATATTTGAAGGCGCCTGACTATCCACCTTACATGCCTGATTTTGACATAGGATTGCCTTTATGTGGTGGAGCAAAAGCGACAAATAGTTGTTTTGCGGAAAAAGGTTTCGTCCTTTCTATATAGTAAAGAATTGCTCTTTTGACATCTAAAGTGTGTAATACAACCCTGCCACAGAATCTGGTTGAGGGAAGAACACAGGCAACTCAGATTGGCGGAGTATGAAAGGCAGAAATGACCTTTGGGAGAAATTTAGGGTTGGCCCGAAGAACCACTTTGTTTTGGTGCATTTGTAAGAATGGTTCTTGTACGGTTAGTGCCTGAAGCTCACACACTCCACAGATGTGATAGCTATGAGGAAAGCTACCTTTCAAGTGAGAAATTGTATTTCAAATCTATGCAATGGCTCAAAGGGTGGACCCATTAGCCTGGTGAGTACAATGTTGAGATTCCACACTGGAGCAGGTGGAAGTCTTGGAGGAATGATTCTTTTAAGTCCCTCCATAAATGCTTTAATGACAGGCACTCTAAAAAGAGACAGATGTCTGTTCTGTAGATATGCAGCTATTGCAGCAAGATGTAAGCGTATGGAAGAGTATGCTAAATTGGAACGCTGCAGATTTAGTAAAATATTTTTTGAACTGAAGCGTCCAGTGGATCTATTTTATTGTTATTGCAGTATTACAAAGCGCTCCCACTTTGCTGCATAGTATGCCTTTGTGGTAGGACGTCTAGCCTCTGATAATATTCATGCAGTCTGGCGGAAGATTAAGGTAGCCAAACTCTAAGATTTCAGGTGCCAGATCACAAGGTTGAGACGGCTGGGATCTGGATGTCTTCTCTCCATGGCTCCGAGTGAGATTGGGAGTGAGGTGTAGTTTCTGGTGAGGAACTGAGCTCCAAACAGGGTTGTCGGACCCATGTGGGAGCAACTAGGATTAATGTCAGGGACGCCTGTCTGTGCTTCCGAACCACTAATGGAATGAGTGGGAGAGGCAGAAAAGTGTAGGCAAATATCCCTGACCAATTCATCCATAGTGCATTGCCCTTGGACAATGGGTGTGGATGCCTGGATGCGAAGCTTGTGCATTCTGCGTTTAGGTTTGTGGCAAACAGATCTATGTCTGGAAAACCCCACATTTGGAAGAATGGGAGGAGAACTTGAGGGTGGAGTTCCCAATCGTGGATCTGTGGTCTTTGACGACAGAGCAGATCTGCAATCTGATGGTTTACTCCTGGAAGGTGTTCTGCAAGGAGAAACATTATGTGACGTATGGCCCAACTCCAGATGGTCTGTGCTAGTTGTGACAGCTGCAGTGTCCCCCGTTTTTGTATGTAGTACATTGCTGTCATGTCTAAGGATCAGGACAGCTTTGCCTACTAGATGAACTTGAAACGCTTTGAGCACTAGGAAAAAAAAGAAAAAGCTAGCAGCTCTAGATTTAAGTGAAGCTGCTTTTGCTGAAGGCTCCACATGCCCTGAAATGTATGCATCTGGAGATTAGCTCCCAACCAGTGAGCGATGCGTCTGCTGTTAGCACCATCTGTGGAACCGGATCTATGAAGGGCCGCCCTTTTGAAAGGTTGTGGGTTGTATGTTGCAACAACGACTTCCTCTACCCCGTCTACCTTTACAACGCGGTCTCTACAACGACCACATCTTAACCACAAATTGATTTACCACGCGTTCCTTTACCACTAATTTTCGTGGTAAAGGCATGCATGGTAAACGCCTATCCGTAGCTAAGGTTACCAGCAATGGGTGTGGCCGTCCACCAACACTAGATCTGATAACAGTCCCTGAGCCTGGTTCCACTGACGTGCTAAGCACTCCTGAAGGGGACGCATGTGAAGTCTTGCATAAGGAACTATTAGTATGCAAGACGCCATCATCCCTAGTAACTGCATGAACATTCGAGCTGGCAATAAGTGTTGTGGCTGAAACTGGCAGAGTAGTCTGCATGTTGCGGATTCTGGTCGGATTGGGGTAGGCCAAAGCTTTTTGTGCATCTATTGTGGCTCCCAGATATGGCTGTAGATGGGACTTGGACAGGTTTACTGTGAATCCAAGATCGTGGAGCAACTGCACTGTTGAGAGTGACGGAGACAGCTTTCTTGCGAGCTGGCTTTTATGAGCCAGTCAAGATATGGGAAGACGTGAATGTGTTGTCTTCGAAGACGAGCTCCGACTACTGCCTAGCACTTGGTGAAAACTCTGGGTGCGGTAGTTACTCCAAATGGGAGCACCTTGAACTGATAGTGCTGGCCTGCTACTACAAACCTGAGATATTTGCAGTGAGCAGGATGTATTGGGATATGGAGATAGGCGTCCTTTAAGTCCAGAGTGGCCAGAAAGTCACCTTGTTGAAGGAGAGGGAGCACTTGCTGGAGTGACCATGTGAAAGTGGTCCGACTGAATGTATAGATTTAGTTCTGAGGTCTAGTATAGGCCCGAGAGCCATCCTTTTTGGGAATCAAGAAGTAAAGGGAGTATATCCTGGTCCCTTGATGTTTTAATGGGACTGGTTCTATCGCTCCTTTCTCCAACAGAGAACTTTTTTTTAGAAGGGTAAGATGTTCCTGTGACATTGCGTGTGATCTTGGAAGAATGTTTGGGGGAGTGTCTAAGTTCCAGGCAGTAACCATATTGGATAATTTGTAAAACCATTTGTCTGAGGTGATGGTGTTCCAGACGAAGAAATTGAGATACTTCCCCCTACAGGAGTGGAATGATCAGGGGGTTTGTCATTTGTGGGGGAAATGCGTGTGGAGTTGCCTCTGCCTCTTCCCTAACCATGGTTTCCTCTAAAATAGCCTTTTGAGGGCAATTGGTTGTTGCCCTTGTAAGAGGAGGGATTCGGTGGTAATATTTTTGGAGCCACCCCTGTAAAAGGAGCGCCAAAAGAAACCCCTACTTGCAGGTAACTGTAAAGCCCCTATGGACTTTGCGACCTCAGTGTCCTTCATTTTTTCCAGCGAGGTTCCAACTGCTGGACCAAAGAGGTGTTCCTTATCAAAAGGCTGATTGAGAATGTAGGCCTGTACCTCAGGTTTGAAACCTGAAATTCTCAACCATGCGGGTCTACGTAGCAGTACGCTGGTGTTTACTGCGCACGCTGCTGTGTCTGCTGCATCTAATGCACACTTATTTGTGATAAGTTTGCCCTCTTGGCTAAGATAATTTGCCTTAGATTTGTGGTTATCAGGCAGAAATTGCATATGTTTTTCTAGCTCACCGTAATGAGCCCCATCATATCTGGCTAGCAAAGCCTGAGCATTAGCAATGTGCCAGTGATCAGCTGCTTGTGAGGCTACCCTTTTGCCAGAGGCATCAATTAACTTGGACTCCTTATCAGGAGGGGCCTCACCTGTGGTTTGTGAGTTAGCTCTTGCGAGCCTTAGAAACCACAAGAGTAAGGGCAGCTGACCCTTGATATAGGCAGGGTCAGTAGGTGCCAGCTTACATTTCTTCTAACCCTGGGCGTGATAATTCTTGCCCTTACAGGATCTTTAAAACCCTCATTTGCATGCTTAAACATACTCTTAAGCATTGGTAGTGTATGTGTAGTTACCCGAGTAGAGCTTAAGGTCTCAAACAAGTTCCTCTAAAGCCTCCTTATGTAGTTCCACCCCATGGTAATGAGCAGCCCTATTAAGAATCTCAATGTAACCTATATTGTTGTCAGGTGGTGATGGCCTGGACGGGTGTAAGTCAGGGTCAGTATCTGTGTGGATCAGTATCATAACCCTCCCATGGGTCAACATCTTGTGGCCTATCCCCCAACCCTTTCATCCTGTGGATCAGGAGACAGTGGTGGTGAATTAGTGGGTGTGATGAGTAATAGATTAGTAGGTGGAGGTGGCACATAAGGTGGTGAAGGGTTTGTACCCACATTCCTTTTCTTCAGGGGCATGTGGTGCTCATCCCGTTGGCCCAATTTCCTTTTTTCAGGTAATTTGGCATGAATATGTCCAGTATCTGGGTTAATAACTAGTTTTTTGGAAGGTGGAACATCGGACCATCGGCTCTTTTGTCGGAGTCTATCTTTACTTGCAGTTTTCGGCGTCAAAACTTCCGGCTCTGAACTCTTCGGTACCGAAGATTTAGGCTTCAACAAAGATGGACCGTGGACCAGGATGTGTTTGGATTTGGGCACAGAGGATTTCGGCTCAGCGCCTGTATGGGGCCAACTCAAGCCAAAGCCGGAAGGCTTTTCTGTTTCGGCGCCGGGCCACGGGCAGGGTGCTCAAAACTCTCCGTGCAGACCTTGGCCCGCATGCAGAGGAAGGACCGGTGCCTTTTTTGTCTTTGGTTGTGGGGCAAGGAGGATTGTGTACTCGAGGTACGCTGACGCGTTATAACTTGCTCCTCTTCTTCCATGTCCGAGTCGGCCTCTGACAGACATGTTCCTCTTCCTCAGCTCCTTGAGGGTGTGTTTCTTCTCGATCAAAATCTTTGCCGAAGATGTCCAGTTCTTGGTGTTGCATCTGGTGACGTCGAGTCACGGTCAGAGCGTCTTTGACCGAAACGATTGCCACACGTCGCAGTCTCTCGTTGTGGTCTGGGGACAAACAGATTGCACACTTCGGGCAGGTCGGTGCGCGGAAACGAATAGTTTCTTACCTGTCGGTATAGTTTTGCAGCTTGAAGACTTTCTGGATTCACTATGCTGTGCATTATTCCGCGGTCTAGTGGTTGGGTCCGGAATCGTAGTGTTTTTTTTGTTGTTTTTTTTGTGTAGCCCAGGTGGGCGTCGACGCCCCACCATTTGGTGTCCTTCCGTGACGTCGGCGCGCTTCCTCCGGAAGCTCCCACCCTTGGGCGCCATCTTCGGATTCTTTTTTTCTTGTCTTGTGCTTGTGTTGTTTATCCTTTTACCCTTTTTAAAGGTGTTTTCCATTTGTTAGTCCCATCTTCCTCTTGTGTCATCTTTCTGGCGGAGGCGGGTGGGTTCGCTAGTGAATCCAGAAAGTCTTCAAGCTGCAAAACTATACCGACAGGTAAGAAACTATTCGTTTTGCAGCGTGAATCTTTCTGGATTCACTATGCTGTGCATAGATTTTGTAGCAGTTTGCTATATTTGTGGCGGCTGGGTGGAAGATGAGCGTTGGTTGTTGAATATATGTTGAAGCACTTTTTGACCTACTTGTGCTTCCTTGTTCATCTGTATATCCACGCAGTAGTGCTTAGTGAATGTGTGCACTGAAGCTCATGTTGCCGCCAGGCAAATGTCTTGGATAGGTGTGTTTGCTAGGAAGGCTATTGTTGCTCCCTTTTTCCTGGTTGAGTGAGCCTGAGCTGCTCCCTGTATCTCTTGGCTTGCCTGTTTGTGGCAGTATTGAATTGTTTGTGCGATCCATCGTGCAATGGTATTTTTCGTCACTGGTCTGCCCAGGAAACTGCTTGCGAAGGACACAAAACTGCTTTGTTTTTCTACAATCCTTAGTCCTTTCGATGTAATGCATTACTGCTCTCCTGGCATCCAGACTGTGCAGTGCCCTCTCAGCGCTGGTGGATGGTTTCTGGAAGAAACTGGGAATTTGTATAGTTTGGTTTATATGGAACCTGGACACCACCTTTGGCATGAAATGTGGGTCCGTCCTCATTACCACCCTGTCATTGTGAATCTGAATGTAGGGTTCTTGTAGTGTGAGTGCCTGCAACTCGCTCACCCTACATAGCGAGGTAATCGCTACCAAAAAGGCCGTCTTTATTGTGAGCATATGTAGCGATGCCTTGTGGATGGGTTCTAACGGTGCTTTCATAAGCTGTGTTAGAACTACATTGAGGTTCCATGCAGGCGGTGGCATCCTCTTTGGCGGTGCTATTCTTTTGGCTCCTTCTAGGAATCTTTTTACTACTTGAGATGTAAAGAAGCTTTTCCCTGTTTCTCCTCTTGTATAGGCTACTATTGCTGCCAGGTGCACTCTTAGAGAAGTGCAGCTTAGGTTACTTTTTAGTAAGTGTGTTAAGTATTTTAGCACAGTTGATTCTTTAGTGATTCTCCTGTGGAGTTTTTTGTTGATGCACCATTCAGTGAATCTCTTCCACTTTGCTGCATAGCATTTCCGTGTGGTGGGTCTCCTCGCTTCTCGCAGCACTGCCAGCGTGCTTTGTGGAAGCTTGAGGTGAGCGAACTCTAAGTCCTCAGGAGCCACGCTGCTAGGCTGAGGCTCTCTGGTTCTGGATGGAGTACCCTTCCGTTTTGTAGCGAGAGCAGGTCTTTCCTTCTTGGGAACTTGTGTGGTGGTCCCTGTGCCATCTCCACGATCTGCGAGAACCAGGACTGCCTGGCCCACTGTGGTGCTACCAGAATTAGTGTCATGTTGCTTGTTCTGCATTTGCTGAGCACTTTGTGTATCAGCGGTATCGGTGGAAAAGCGTAGGCAAATGTCTTTGACCAGCTCATCCATAGGGCATTTCCTTGGGATTGATGGCCTGGCTGCCTGGATGCGAAGTATTGGCATTTTGCATTCTGGTGTGTTGCAAACAGGTCTAGTTGTGGGGTCCCCCACTTTTTGAATAGTTTTTGCGTCTCCTGCACGTTGAGCTCCCACTCGTGTGAGATTGACGTCTGTCTGCTCAGTCTGTCTGCTTCCACATTGTCCTTCCCTGGCAGATGTATTCGCCAGGAGGTCTATTTGTAATGGAATTGCCCATTTCCATATCTGTTGCGCTAGATCTGAGAGCGCCACTGAGGGTGTTCCTCCCTGCTTGTTGATGTAGAACATCGTTGTGGTGTTGTCTGTTTGTACTAACACCCTTTGGCCGTACAGCTGTTTCTGGAACGCTTTTAGGGCAAGGAACACGGTCTTGAGTTCTAGGTAGTTGATGTGTTTGACGGCATCTGTTTGTGTCCATAACCCCCTTACCTTGAGCAGTTTCATGTGCGCTCCCCACCCCATCTGGGATGCGTCTGTTGTGATGGTCACTGTTGGAGTTGGTGGTGTGAATGGGTTTCCCCTTGTTATGTTGCCCCTGTTCCACCATGCTATCTCTTCCTGCACTGCGTGCGTTACAACCACTAGATCTTCCCAACTCCCTGTTGACTGTGACCATTGCTGTTGCAGCCATTCCTGGAATGGTCTCATGTGTAGCCGAATATTGGGGACTAAATGTATGCAGGATGCCATCATGCCCATGAGCTTGCTCACTGTCCTCACTGTCAGACGTTGCCCCTTCAGGTAGAGGCGAGTCTCCTTCAGTAGTGCGAGGATCCTTTTCTCGCTGGGGAACACTCTCCCCTGAATGGTGTCGATCTTCGCACCCAGGAAGATCTTCACTTGTTCTGGTTCCAGCGATGACTTCTCCTTGTGTATGGAGAAGCCTAGTTTTGTCAGCGTTTGTGTGACTTGCTGAGTATGTAGTTTGCATTGGTTGTAGGAGTTCGCTTTTACCAACCAGTCGTCTAGGTAGGGGTATACGTGTATCCCCTGTCTTCGCAGATGTGCTGCTATGGCAGCTAGGCATTTGGTGAATACTCTTGGCACTGATTTGAGGCCGAAGGCTAGGGCCGTGAACTGGTAGTGCGTCATGCTGATGGTGAATCTGAGCAGACGCTTGTGTCCTTGGTTTATGGGGATGTGTAGGTAGGCATCCTTGAGGTCTATTGTGGACATAAAATCCCCGTGCCTTATTCGAGGTATGACCTCTTGTAAGGACGTCATCTTGAACTTTTGAGTTTTGATGTATTTGTTTAGGAACCGTAGGTCCAGTATGGGCCTTAACGTTTCGTCTACTTTTGGTACGAGGAAGTAGTTGGAGTACACTCCTGTGCCCTTTTCTCTGTACGGCACCTTTTCTATAGCCTGTTTGTGGAGGAGTTCTTGTGCTTCCTGCCACAATAGTGACAGCTCTTTTGTTGAATGTTTTTTGTTTGTTGGCCTCTTGTTTGGTGGCCTCTTTACAAGTTCTATGCAGTAGCCGAACTGTATGATGTTGTGTATCCACTTGTCGGTTGTTATCTTCTCCCACTCCTGGGAGAAGTGTTTTAGTCTTCCTCCTACGGGCGTTGTATAATGGTAAAGTTGTAAATTTTGTCTGTGTCTTTTGTTGTGCCGCGGCACTAGCGATGTTGGGGGTGCGGGCACGTGTTGTAGTGTGGAGTCACTTGGGGCGGGCTGCTGGCCGCCTCTTCTTGTATTGCCTCGTCCGTTTGGTCGGCTACGAAAGGACTGGCCCCTCTGTTGGTTCTGCCAGCCTTGTTGCTGCTGACCCTGTTGTGCCTGGCTGCTTCCCTGAAATGTTTGCTGGAAGGCCTGGTGCGATGTTCCCGGCTGGTTTCCACCTCTGCCGTTTGGTCTTCGTGAGGGGGTGCCCCTTCTCATACCCCTGAACTGTAGTGCTCCCATGGACCTTGCCGTTTCGTTATCTTTTTTGAGCTGCGTCAGCGTCTCGTCCACGGGCGTGCCGAACAGCTTTTTCCCGTTGAAGGGCAACTTCAGGATGTTGTTTTGTACCTCCGGCTTGAACCCGGAGATCCTGAGCCAGGCATGTCTCCTCTGTCACCCCGATCATCATCAGCCTGCTTGATGTATCAGCTGCGTCTAGGACCGACTTTAGGCAGGTGTTGGCCATGTTCTTCCCCTCCTCCACCAGGTGTGCCGCTCTCTGCTGGTTTTCTGTGGGGAGCAGTTTGAGCAACTGCCCAACTTCTTCCCAGTGCTGGTAGGCGTGCCTATTTATAAGGGCGTTGGAGTTGGCAATGCGCCAATGTATTGCCGCATTCCTTTCAATTTTCCTCCCTGTGAGGTCTATCCTCTTGCTCTCCTTGTCTGGGGGCAGACCGGAGTTTGTGGGAACGTTGGCCCTCTTCCTGGCTGTTGCTGTTATTATTGAATCAGCTGGCACAGATCCCTGGATATATGGTGGATCCTTTGAAGAGTGTTTATATTTTTTCTCAGTTCTGGGTGTGACCGATCTGCAGGTAGATGGCTCCTTGAAAGCTTCCCTGCCTTGGTCTAGCACACTAGGGAGCATAGGAAGGAATTGGCTCCTAGTTTGTGTTGGTAGCAGTGTTTCCAGGAGAAAACAGGCTTTAGGCTTTTCCTCCTCCATTTCCACTCTATAGTTGGCTGCCGCGTTCCTGACGACCATGTTGTACACTCCTATGTCGTCCGGCGGCGAAGGCCTCGACGGATATGTCTCCATGGCCTCCTCCGGGTCTTCGGCGTCGAGATCCTGCCATTCCAGGTCTTGAGCCTCTGAGGGTGTCGAGCCGTAGTGCGTCTGCTGGTCGTCATCACCCTCCGTATAATCGTACAGGACCTCTTCATCCTGCTCCGACGGTTCGGGAGTTTTCGGCGGCTCGGTGCTGTCGAACTCCTCTTGCGTTTCCGCTTCGACGACTGTCGAGGGCTTCGAAGGGATGGTGTATCTACTCATCCGGTCGTCGAAGTCCTTCTTCTTTTGGATGATACTGGCCATTTCGGCCTCGAGCCTTTTCTTCTTTCTCTCCATCTCCGCCGCTTGATCGGCGTCGAGAGTTTTGGCAGTTCTCTTCGAGGTCGTAGTTGACGTCGGAGGTGCCTTCTGCTCTTTCCCCTTCGGCGTTCGAGTGCGGTTTCTCGGAACCGTGCTTCGACGACCTGGGTGTGTCAAGAGCTTTCGCCGACCGGGAGTCCTTTTCGAAGGATCCGCTGGGCTGTTTGTCCCTGGATGCAGCTTCGGTCGTCGAGTGCTTCGACGCCGGTGCTCCTTTCGAGGACTTTGGCTCGGATTTTCGAGAGTCTGTCGGGGTTCTTTGGGTCGACGTGTCTCTTACCTCCTTCCTGGAAGTGTTTTCGGTCTCTACGACCGTGCAGTCCTCTGGTCCCTCGGCGATGTTGTCCTCTTCCCCACTGGAGAGGCCCAGGTCCCGCAGCGACGGAGGTGGCCCTTGGCCCTGCATGCTGTAGTTTGCTGTCCTCTGTCTGTCCCTCACCCTGAGGGTCTTGGCGGCGAACGCTGCGCAGGCGTTGCAGTCGTCGCTTCGATGGTCGATCGGTAGGCAGAGGTTGCAGACTGGATGTTGGTCTTTCTGTGCGAACTTGTGGTGGCAGTTACGACAGAACTTGAATGGTGTCTTGTCCATTCCCGCACTCAGGGAGCCCCCTGTGTGCGCATTCTCCGTTGGACGTCGAAGTTTCTTCTACCTCTCACCAGCTTCGTCGTCCCGGTAGTATGTTCTTTGTCTTGTGATGAAGATCTCCAATTTTTCTCGGTTCTTTCTGCTTTTCTCTTACTTCTTCTCTCCTCTTCCAACTCTGGAGCTCTTCACGACGATCCAGACCCAACGGCGGAAAAAAGAATCTGAAGATGGCGCCCAAGGGTGGGAGCTTCCGGAGGAAGCGCGCCGACGTCACGGAAGGACACCAAATGGTGGGGCGTCGACGCCCACCTGGGCTAAACACAAAAAAAAAAAAAAAAAAAAAAGGCTACGATTCCGGACCCAACCACTAGACCGCGGAATAATGCACAGCATAGTGAATCCAGAAAGATTCACGCTGCAAAACTTGGTGCGACACCCGGGACAGAGATTGAATGGAGTCCGTTCAATCGACTGCTAGCGAGCCCAGCGTGGATAGGCCTAACGGCCCTCCACGAGTTTCCCGATCGAAGATGTTGGATTCTAAACGATACGCGGAGGAGAAACGCGATCGAGAAACAATACTGTCGAGGGTAGTGGATTGCGTGTCGAAGGGAACCCAAGAAACGGTGCCAGAGCGCAGCAATTCACACCCAAACCCGATGGCAGAACAAAACCAATGGAGACTATGCCCATGCGCACCATCACCGAAAGGAGGAGTCAACTACCTTGTGACTGGAAAAGACTTCCAAAAAAAACAAAAAAACAAAGTGCAAACATCTGGATCCAACACTAGATAGCAGGCTATGCACAGCATGTGATCTACAGCTCACATGCCTCGAACATCCAGTTTTGAAAATGAACACTGCCAACGGAACTCACCTGCTGAAGGGTCTGCACAGGCAAGCTTCAGAAATCCGATGATCTAGTCTTTCAAGGGAGTTGACGTGTTCACCTAAAAAAAAAAAAAAAAAAAAACATACTTAAGTCTTACATTTTCCAGGCACAAAAGTATTAATTTGGTCACATTACTCCCCGTAAAGGTTATTCAGGTGGATAGAGAAACCTTGTAATAAAGGTCCACATAGAGACTGGTGTGGAGTTGACTGGTGTATATATACCAAGCCACCGGCTACCCTAGAGTCAAGCAACCTCAGACAAATGGAACGGTAGGAGTATAATCAGCATTACTCATATGGCAGAATCGGTTTCATCACTGGTTGCTTGTGAACTACCCATGACCTCTACAACATTCCGAGGGGGAAAAAAGTTACCACCCAAGGCTTTGCATAAGGTGGTGTTGAATGGATCAAAGCTCAGAGCAGCCGCACAATGGGCAGAGGATGCCTGAAGGCGTCTTGTAGCGTTGGAAATGCCATACCATTTTGCCAAATGCTACCAGCCAACAAGCCATGACATTAGTACTGCCCTACACGATACGTAGGAGGCAGAAAAAGCAAAGCATCAAGTCACTCTACTAGCTATAATCAGAGCCACAGTAATTATGCGGCAGAAGCGGGCCAAATTATGCAGCACATTACCTCATTTTGTAAATGTCTGGGCATTGGGGACACCTCATTAGTACCAGTTTAAAACCGAAATATAGAAATAAGCAACAGAAAAGTGACCTGTCCACATATGCAACAAGCATTGGCATAGCCAATAGGTCTCGCTTTTGGGACCTTATAAGTATTTAGTTATGCAGCACAATATCCTTGGTGCAATAACATCAACTGTTGCATGTCTAAAAACTTATAAGGTCCCAAAGGCGAGACCTATTGACTATGCCAATGCTTGTTTTTAGAGGCCTGGCATGCAGTTTTAAATGTAGGCTGGAAAGAAAGGTGCCATTCCGAGGGGCAAGGTCTAGAGAGAAATAAGATAGGAAGAGAGGTGAGTTAAGATGATAGCACAAATAGAAAGGTGAAGCACAGAATGACAGGTCAGGTAAACAAAGTAGCGAGGCAGGTAGAGCCGGTGGGATGAAAAATAGAAGGATATGAGAAGTAGAGAAAAAGAGGTGCAGATGAGGTAGAGAGATGAGGCTAATACAGAGTAAGTGCGAGGGAGAAGTAGAGAATGGTGAAATAGGGAGAGAGAGAGACAGAGGTAAGACAGATGTATTAAACGAGCGAGACATTGGAAGCAGAGAGAGTGAACGGAAACAGTGAAGGAGATAGAGAGATGAAAGCAAAGGGAGTGATAGATGGAGTGGAAGAGGTAGGGAGAGCATTGTAGAGAGAAAGAAATAAAATAATGGGAAAGGCGAGGGAAAGAGGACATCAATAAAAAGAGAGACATAGAAGGCCAATAGGTGATGTAAATTGAGAGTCTAGATAGTGTATGAGAGGTGCGGAAGAGAGATGAGGCAGTGAGTTGTGAGGCAGAGAGAAATGAAAGAGAATGGTGAGGTAGAAAGAGGCATGCGAGAGGTAGAGAAAGGTAAGGTATAGATGGCAAAAATGATAGAAAGGGTAAGATAAAGAGATGAAATTAAGAGGGAGGGGAAGTAAATGGAAGAGAAATGAAGGGGGATGAGATGCAAACAGAGCAGCAAGATGCAGAAAGAAGAGAGAGAGAGAGAGGCACTTGAGGAGAAGAGAGGGGCAGAGAGCTGACCGAGAGCTAGAGATCTAGAGGTAGGATCGGAGAGAGGTGGCAAGTTGCGGTCATGAGAGGTAAGTGCTGTGGGGCACTGAGGTTTATTGAAAGAGGTGTGACGTACAGAGAGAGAAGACAAGGACTGGAGAAAGTGTCCACACTGAACTAGAGGTTGGTGATCACCCTAAATATATTTATTAAAATAAAGCATTAAGAGAGTGCACTTTTACGGATTTCAGAGTGTGCACCATCTTGCATTGAAGATGACAAAAGAAGCCATTTTGGCACAATAAACACATCCAGCATCAGTGCTGTTGGTGCTAGCTGAGGCAGTGGAACACTTGATGAGCTCTTTGAAAACGATGACATGTCCTCCGCTGGGTCTGTTAATTCTGTCCTGTCTTATAACCTTGTGCCTGGGGAATAGGTGTGGTAATGTCGATAGAATCAGCCAGGTTTCTGTGAGGAAGAGCAGTTTCAATGTGTGGTCGTGCAGCAGTTCCCATATTTCAGTAGCGTTATTGAGGGAGGTGTTGTTGAGGAGAAGGCAGAACAGGGAGGGGTGGGGAGAGGTGTGTAGGTGTGCGTGGCCGAGGGAGAGGTGAGTTGTGTGCGGTGCATGTGAGGATGGTGTGAAGGTGTGGGAAGGTGCAGGAAAAGTGTCAGGTGGAACAGGGGAAGGCACCTTCGCAGTCGACTACCGAGGCGTAGCAGCAGCACTGGAAGGTGCATTCAAGGTTCAGGGTGAGGAGAGGGAAGCAGAGACGTAGCAGTGATCGGAGTGAAAGCAAGGGGTCTGGCGCTGGGCACGGGAGGGGCGCATACGGGCTGTGCATCCAAGCTGCGGCGGACATGAATTAGGAGCGGGGGTCTCTGGGGCAATGGGTTGGGCTAAGTAACTGGCAGGAACCGAGAAGGGAGTGCGGCGTGGGAGAGGAAGCAGGGAAGGTCGCAAATTCAGGAAAAGGGCAGGAAGAAGAGCAAAAGAGTGAGAAAAAGGAAGAAGAGGAGTTAAGAGAGCAATTGAGTTCGAAACTCGAAGAGAAGAGCTGAGACTAAAAGAAGCCAAGAGCAGCAAGGATTGAGTGAAAAGGGCAGAGAAAAATGTTAAAGAATAAAAGGCAAAAGCACAGAAGATCAGCAAAGAATGAATGAGAAAGAGTGGCAGATGCCCAGCAGATCGGCACAGAATCAGTGTAAAAGTTCAAAAAGCAGCAAAGAAAGATTGCGGAATAATGAAAAAAGCACATGAAAGTGGCAGAAAGAGAATGAGAAACGCACAGAAAAGCAGCAAAGAAGGAATAAGAAGGAAGGAGTAATGCACAGTGAAGTAGCAAAGAAAGACTGAGAAATGCACATAAAAGTGACAAGTAATGAAAGAATGAGCGATGCACAGAAAACAGCAAGGCAAGGGCGAGAAGTGTTCAAACAAGCAAATGGTGCGCGCGAAAGTGATCGCGAGCAAGAATTTCGGCCGCGACCGGGAGTTGTGTGCCCGCGCAAAAACTAAATAAAACAAGCATTGGCCGCGCGGCCGTGCGAGACGCGCTCTGTGGTAAGGGGGGAGGAGCGGGAGAGCAAGTGACGCGCGGCCGTGAAAGTGACACGGCCGCGCGGCCCGAGAAGCGCTCTGTGGTGGGGGAGGGGGAGGAGCAAGTGAGAGGAAAGACATATGGCGCCTGGAGCATGCGAGGAATGCGTGTTACTGTGCGCGTACCCGCATGCTCTAGGCAAGCCCAAAAAAAAGTGGTCGCATTTCTAAAAGCCCAATTACAAAATGTCTCGCCCAGACCAGCGCAAGCGCTGGCTTCAGGGCGAGACCTAAAAAGGGCTTACACTGTGTGGCACAGTGCTGCTGCCTTTAGTGACTTTTGAACCATTTGACTTGGAAACAATTTGTTAAAATACGCAGATTATGCAGCAGATGATGCAGCAGATGATTCTAGATTTGCCACATGGTCCACCATGTGGCAAATCTAGAATTATATGAAAAACGCTGCGTCCGCACAATCTCATACGTCAACCTATGAAAATGGCCCCATGTTGGCACCCGGCTTTACATACACAAGTAAATGAAGAAAAACACATCCTGAGCGCACAATTACTAACCTGGCTCATCTGTTCTCCAACAGTCGCAAACGATGCAGTCTGAAAATAAACATGACAGCAGAAACAGGTCAGAGGCAGATAGCAGCCTTTAACATCTCTTCATGCTATGTCCTACCAATGACAATTAACTCCGTTAATGCAATTAGCACCCAACGGAAAGCATGCTTCAGTACTACACCAATTGATAGCTTTGAGACTGGCAGGATACTCTGTTTAGTGACTTCAAGCTTAGTTAAGGTGAGAGGTGAACAAGTGCCAAACCTGGGCTATTAGGGGGCGGGGAATGGGGCAGCACTTTTCAGTTAAGGATGCATCAGCTAGGAGCGAAAGACTGTTCTTCATAAAGAATCAGCTGAACTATGTGCTCATCATGCACACCCGGGACCGAGTGCTGCAGGGAGAATGCCTGAGCTGAAATATTTCTGAACTCACCTTTTCCTGCAGAGTACACTTATGCAAAGGGATTCTCCCGGAAGGCAGATGGACTCTACAAGTAAAGGTTAAGAAAAGAAAAAAAAATCAGGTAAAAGCATTTTTTTTACGACTAAAGCCACTGCAAGATGTCAGCGTGCTCTCAGTATAACGTGTGGTTAGCTCTCATCATACTCTTGGTCAAGAGTAGCAAATACAGTCATCACAGCAGCACGCTCCAGCCGCCCATCCTACCTTAACATGTCTATACAAACTAATTTTTAGTTGAAATATGAGGCCTATCCCTCCCACTTCTAGAGGCTGGCTAAGCAATTTACACCACAACATTAAAACTGCCATACTGCCCAATGTCAAGTTTTTTTTTTTTTATAGAACAGTTGATATTTACCGTTCTAGGCGCATTCTGAAGCTCCAATCTAAAAAACAAAAAAGTGACATGTCAAGCAGAGTTCAGCATCACAAGTATTGTCTACTGCTCCACAACTAGTCCTAAAGCCTCAGAATTTGAGTTTTCAGAAATCCTTTCTGTCCACTACTCTTATAATATTGACATCAAGGGCTTTGGATTAGAGGAGCAAAAGACATAAGAGGTCAAAAATACACATGCAGGTGTTACAAGCAAAGCTTGAGCCAAATGCCTTGCTCGGCTATGCCTGGGCACTGGCAACCCCAAACAGAACCGAACCACCAGGAATAGCTCCCTGAAGCAGTCTTTACAAGACAAAAACCACAGAAATCATAAGACCGTTCTTTTTCAAGACAGAAAAGCACAGAAGCATACCAGGACCACTGCCTGTCTGCCCTTACATTTAATTCTGAAACACGTACAACTTGTGCACGCAGACTCACTTAAAGGGCCTTTTTAACACTGAATACAGATTGGTATTCACTTTCAAACATTGTTTATATGTTAAATCTAAAATCTTTAGAAGTGTAGGTTATACATACACAGAAAATGACAACCCATGTTTGGATAACTCCCGGCACATGCAACCAAGTGTTACTTGATGCTGTATAATCTCATGTATTGGATATACACGAAGGTACCATTTTCCTATTCGCAATTTCCACGTACTGAATGATGAATCCTTTAATGGCTAGCCTCCCTGCTTCTGCTCGGAACCATGCCACTCCGGCTTTTGGCTCACCCACATCTAAGCACACCACCACTTGCCAGCCAACTACTTCCGTTCAGTCCAGTACATGTAGTTATTAGTTCAAAAGTGCTCAGTTGAAGCCGGGTTAACCAGGTCTGAGAAACAGAATGCAGAAACTACCCCTAGTTTGCGACTAGACCGTGCTAATCTACCCTGTTGCCCTCTACCCCTCTTTTCTGTAAGATATAGCACTTTTGTTTGTCCAATAGTCCCGGTTACATGCCAGGAGCAAGAGAGCAACCCCACCCAATCCAAACCTTTGACTTGGTCAAGGTTACACCTGTCAGTATTGATATACCTCCAATGCAACATAGGCCCCTACATGCAGTTGCCGAAGGGCTGAAGCCAAACAGCACAGGGTCCCACACCCTTGATCCCGTTCCCATCATTGTAATTTGGCTCTTCTAACCCACACGGTAAGACACTGTACAAGGAAAACAAATATACCTGGCAATTTCAAGCGAGATGAACTCCAAGAACTTTTGAATCTGATGGAGCCGAGACTGGGGGCGGGGGAGAAAAAGTTTAACATTAAAATCTATGTACATGGACAGTGGGGGTTGAAGCACGATAAACACAAGACTAACCCACACACCAACGTGCAACCTGCTCAGAGACGTTGGTAATCTTCACACTTTGTCAGATGTCCCTACCAACATATTTATCATCATCTGCAGACTGCCACAACTTACACTTCCGGAATTTTAGTTATTATCCTCACCCAGACCGCTTCACAGATCAAAGCATCACAGGCCAGGTTAAGAGTCAACTTTGGTACCAATGTCAAACACACGATAATTCACTGGTGTTATACGCTATGAAAAAAACAGCCATTTACCTCAAAGGCCAAAGTGCAGCAGTGAAGTCAGGCAGGACCTCCTACAAGAAACAGGCAAGTACAACATTAGCAACTGCAATAATGCGGACCAGTTTAATATCTATGCCACAAAAAGTAACCTCAGATAACAATGGAACGGTAAGGGGTAGAATCAGCATAAGTCATATGGCAGAATCGATTTCATCATGGGTTACACGTCAGTTTAAGAGTGCCCATTACAAAGTACGCCAATGCTACAAGAGATTTGCTTTTATACCTGCAGTAGAAGCTTGTTCAAGTCGCAACGTGTTGCTCTAACTGAAGTCTGTCTAGGAAAAAAAAACGGAACCAGGTAAGTCACATGCTGTACAGCCATAAAACTAAAAACAAGCATTGACAAAGCTAACATGTCTGGCTTTGATGTGCCCATTCATGCTTACACAAAGGCAGCTAGCATGCACATTTCCAGACCCATTAGAAGTGCCAATGCTGGGGGAACATAGCAAAATAGGACTGCAAACTAAATACTGGTAGGTCCCACCCAACTCATGTTTTCGTCTAGGTCACTGGTATGACAGACTTCATCAGGGCTATAATAAACATACAACTTATTTAGACAACATACACATGGCGTGGTCCAGGAGCAATCACCTGAGCACCGACACATTCACCATGTGTGCGAGATCAATAACATGGACTATCAAGATGGGTGTAATTTATTCTTCACAATTACCTACAACATTGTACCTCTATCAATAGGCACCACCTGTCCCAGCTTGACAAAGTTAGGTGAGCCTAGGAAATACCTTCATTTCACCTTGCCCCCTTTCTTACGAGAGCACCAACCATGTGTTCTACAATCAAATTCTCTAAATTAGTAAACTACACCGTTACATGTATAACTAGGCCACACATGACAACTATCTTATTTTTACATGTTTGTCTATGATGTATGCAACATTAAACTACTCAAGGCTAAGTGGTGCAGGACACCTTCTGTGCTTTAACTTACGTTACCATGCAACTAGCCTGTTCAACATCTTTCTGAAAGTTAGTGCTCATTCAGGTTACCAGAAGCCCTGTGCTGATTTTCACAAGGGGCCTGCATGTAAAAGGTAATTAGGGCAAGCGATACAATGGGTATTCCCGAGGTACACCCTAAAGGCTGTTTGCTAACGCACCCATTGTACAATTGCTCACGAGGGGACAGACACCCACTGATGCTACGCATGCAAAAATTCATGCCTCTCGGAATAGCAGAGTTGCAGGAATGGAAAAGTAAAGATGCAAGTGTCAGGCAAGCTCATGTGGCCGACTTGTCAAGCAATTCAATGACTTTCACCATTGTACATACAGTTCATGCAAGAGCACCTCTAGGTGTATCAGTCTGCATTTTATCAACATGGGTGTTCAGGTCAGACATTTGTCAGCATCACTTAAACCAAGAAGTGCTCAATTTATTTGATCAGAATTCTAAGGAGTAAAAACTTACCGTTCATGATGGCTGCCGTGTCAAATCTGCAAAGAACAGGCATCCTTTAGATCAGGTCTCTCCAACCAGTCGACCACGATCTACCAGTAGCTCCCAGAAACCTTCAGAGTAGCTTCCAGCCTTGAGTTCATTTTTAAATAAGCACAGGGTCACATTTTCTTTTTTAAAAAGGGGAGGCTGGGTCTAATTCACATGATCAGGCTGAATATAGCAGACCATTATAATGATCAGTGCTCATTCAGATTTATGGGGCATAGAGGTGAACTGAAGCACTGAGTTTTGTAACTCTTAAATAAAAGTCCTTGTCCACTCAATATTGGAGCTTGAGGAATAAAATGATGTTTCTAAAGGCTTTTAATAAGGGAGAAAATTAAAATCAAGTTAATTAATGACTAACTCTTTCGTTTTATTTTCTCCCATTTCAAAGTGTGGCATTTACAAGCAGCAGTGCATTTGCTCCCAGTGGCCGGTAGACACCGCTATATTTATAACTGAAAGTCATTTTTCCAAATAGGAGAAATTTTAAATGTAGAAAACCTTTATGAAACATTAAGTATCCATGCCTTTCTCCACTTTCAATTAAGCCAATTAGGTCCTAGGGCCTTAAGAGTTTTCAGTGCAAACCGCCCGCTCTTGCGCCGCCAAACACGAATGCTGCCCGCCCACCAGATTACGATACAAATAGTTTGGCTGGCAGGCAGCGTGGTGGTCTGACAGCGGTGCAGTAAAAAGACAGCCTTTAAGGCTGCCCCGCCGTGGGAATGAAAAGTCCATGCCGTGCTGAACAGCATATTTTGAGCCCCTTACTGCCGGTTCCCTGGTGGCTGTGGTGGTCAAATGACAGTCCGACTGCCAAACTTAAAATACGGCGGTCGGACCCCTGGTGCGGCGGTGGCTGGAGTGATACCTCCACTCCCCAGGAGTCTGGCAGTCCATGAACCACTAGATTCGTGATAAGGCCCTTAATGTTTTATGAAGCAGGTTTCATTTTAAATTCCTCCCATTTAATTTTTTTTGATTTTTTCCGTTATAAATATGGCACCATGTCTACAGGCTACTGGAAACAAGATGCCTGGCTATGGGGAAAAATGCAAGTGATGATTTTTACAGAATCCATTTAAAGTTAACTCTTCAGTTTAATATTCTGAACAGTGCCAAATTTATAACTGAAAAACAGCCATTTTAAGTGGGAGAAATTTGAAGTGCAGAAAAATGTTCCATATTCACAAAAGTTTTGTAGGACATTTTTATGCACTTTAAATTTCTCCCATTTGTGTTATACATGTGCAACGATGCCACCTATGGCGAAAGGTATATCCTGTGCCACAAATCCACACGGCAGTCACCTGTACACCTATATCCCATCCATACGCGCATGTTCATACATCCCCAAAGACCACGCACTCACTAACACATGGCAGCCCAGTCATAGTGCCCCTAATCAAAGTATTTGGTTCAAACCATAGTATCTGGCTCTATGGACATTAGGCTTTAAGTCAATTAAGCTTGGCGTGGGGGCATCTGGTAACAAAGCACAAGTTGCTTAGCCTTCAGTAGCTCATGATGATTTTCACTGATCAGAAGTAGCTCACTACAGAAAAGGTTGGAGACCCCTGCCGTAGATTCCCAAAAAAAAAAAAAAGCACAATGGGGTGGTTTTAAGGCACATCAGTCAGAGTATTTTAAGAGACTTCCACATGCAAGTCAAATAGTCGTAGCAAAGCAGTAGTACCAGCAATAACCAAATTAAGCACTTAACAGATGCGTCCAGCCATTGTACTTACACAAAGAAACGAACACCATCTGTTACAGTTGACTTCTTTAAGTAAGATGCAAAAACAACAGTTGATGGACAGAATGCAGAACAATGTCATACATTCACCCCAGTACAGAGATCTGGGCCTAAATCCATCGTTTTTTTGCTCACCATGCCATTCCAGTTTGAACCCAGCCATATGCAAATCAGTCTTGACCCTGTGCCTCATGGGAACAGTCCAGCCCGAACTGCCAAGCCAGGTCCTCCCTGGACTGGAGACAAGCATCCTAGGACCGGTTTCGGGGTTTCACCCCTCTTCAGCCAGGATAGCTTGATTCCAGTGGCATGAATAGCACAGGACCCACGTCTGGGCATACCCGTCCCACTCGGGGTGACAAATGCAAAAACAGTTGATGGACAGAATGCAGAACAATGTCATACATTCACCCCAGTACAGAGATCTGGGCCTAAATCCATCGTTTTTTTGCTCACCATGCCATTCCAGTTTGAACCCAGCCATATGCAAATCAGTCTTGACCCTGTGCCTCATGGGAACAGTCCAGCCCGAACTGCCAAGCCAGGTCCTCCCTGGACTGGAAACAAGCATCCTAGGACCGGTTTCGGGGTTTCACCACTCTTCATGCCACTGGAATCAAGCTTGATTCCAGTGGCATGGAGAGCACGGGACCCACGTCTGGGCATACCCGTCCCACTCGGGGTGACAAATGCAAAAACAGTTGATGGACAGAATGCAGAACAATGTCATACATTCACCCCAGTACAGAGATCTGGGCCTAAATCCATCATCCCCTTTGGTATCGCTTTGTTCGCCCTAAGTTGGCAGGGAATGCCCAGACGTGGGTCCCTTGCTCACTTTGCCACTGGATTCAAGATAGCCTGGCTGATGAGGGTTTTGAACCCGAAACCGGTCCCAGGATGCTTGTTTCCGGTCCAGGGAAGACATGGCTTGGCAGTTCGGGCTGGACTGTTCCCATGAGGCACAGGGTCAGACTGATTTGCATATGGCCATGTCTGAACTGGGGTGGTGGAGTGAGCTAAAGAATGATGATGGATTAAACCCAGATCAGTTGACTGGGGGTGAGTGTTTGATTTGCTCTAACGCTCCGTCCATCCTCTTTGGTATCGCTTTCTTTAAGTAAGAAGCAGGCTACACAACAGTAAATGTATTCTTTGGATAAGAACATGGTTTAATCAAAACATGCTTTACAACAGCAAGCCAAATTCATATCTCTGGTAATGAGCGAGCTGACCTGCGAGATATGGGTCAAGTCCACCTAGGAACGACAATAGGAAAGTCTAGAACAGAGGTCTCCAACTTTTCTGTAACAAGAGCTACTACTGATCAATGAAAATACTTGTGAGCTACTGAAGGCCAAGTAACTCCTGCATGGTTACCAGACACCCACACCCAGCCAGCTTCACTGACTATAAACCTAAAACTCATGGAGCCCGATACTATGGTTTGAACAAAATACTGTGCCGGGGGGAGGTAATATGATAGCGATGCCAAGTCAGTGAGTGCATGGTCTGTGGGGATGTAAGAACATGTGTGAATGGATGTATGGGTGACAGAGCCTGTGCTGTATGTACTGGTGACACAGAACATACCTTTAGCCATATGCAGCACTATTGCATGTACAACACAAACTTACATCTTTTTAACAAGCATTGAAAATGCAATAGGTCTCGCCTTTTATTAAGTTAAAGCCATTTGCTTTGTTATACAATACCATTAGCAAAGCAAATGGCTTTAACTTAATAAAAGGCGAGACCTATTGCATTTTCAAGGCGTTGCAGATATCTTGCCAGGGTGGGATGTTATTTTCTGTTGCTGAAGGGGTGGGGAATTTGACTTTGTTGAAAAGTTCCTTGCTGTTGTTGGAGCGGTCATTCTTGCAGGTGGCTAGGGCGGTCTTCCTGGTGTTTCAGGATGTGGTGCTAGTGGTTAAGGGCAGCTCTGAAGAGTATCCAGTGCTCGAGGATCTTGAGGGTATTTTTAAATTGCAGCAGCACCAGAGCCCATGACACACTGGCTGTGCTCCCGCGACCGGTGCAGGTCGGGCGGCAACTGCGCTCTTCTGGTGTCTTCGCCAGTGACTGAAGCCACGGAGCTCAGAGGACATCCAGAGAGTGGATGAGGGTTGCTTGTGACAGTACAGCCCGGGTGGCCCTCCAAGCCATCGCTGCAGAGTCACAGGTACATTAGATTAAGGCCACCTCAATGAAGTGTTTACTCCCCAGCACCAGTCACTATCAGGATCTTCCAACTGTTTCCTGCCCTGAGCACCAGCAACTGAGGGATAAAACCTGTAAGGGACAAGTCCAGGGACCCCGCCCTTTGTGCCAAGGGCTCGTGTATTCTCCAGGACACTGCAACCAGTGGAGACGCCTTGGTAATCCAAAACCATGGCACGGTCTCTGAAACCCAACAGGTGACCACCTACATGGACTGTCCAACTAATGACGACAAAGCACATCCATGACGCTCCCCCCGAACACCCCTCTCCCCCAATGCTGTCACACTTTCCCACCATTACATGCACGTGTTTCCTGCTATGGGGTTGTAAACCAGCACCAGAGTGCGTGAGTACTGGGCCCGCTCCCTGCAGTCAAGGGACAGAGGGTCCCAATCCTGTTAGCGTTACATGTGCTGATTAACATGTGAATGACAGAAGCCAATGGCTGAGACCTCCTGCTCTCTCTGCCATAAGCTGTGCACGGAGGTCTCGATCCTCACTGGTTGCTTTGTACAGGCGCAAGAAAGAAAGCACATTCTGAAAGGAAAGTCCGGAATACGAGGTTGATGCTAGCATAATTTAACTATTGTGGCATGCCATGATAACGTCTTAAGCTAGTTCTGGTGTTTGTCGAACATACTGCATTCTGGGGCTTGTAGTTTATTTTTAACATTGTAAGTATTTACAGAGATTACATTTGCTGTTGGCTAAACAATAAACTAGGGCTGGTCAAATATACTTGCCAACTATAACCAGGTGTGGCAGCAGACCCGACTTCGCCATTGGCCAGGCTTCTACTGTTACTAAAGTGACGCAAATAATAATTTGTCTCAAGCACACTGAAAGCATTTCCCTGGTGCAGGCGCCCCTGCTTTGATGCACGCAACTGGACCTGCAGTTTGACCCTAGCTAATTTCTGCAGTTCGCGTCCCACGACAGCCAGTCAGACACACGTCATGAGCCAGACCCAGTAGGACGGTCCTGAAGCGCTGGGGTACCACCAGCACACGGGCTGACCCAGGCTCAGCAACCTTAGGCTCACTGTATAGGAGACCATTCTCCCAGTAGATCAGATGTGACACGGACTGATAACCAGCTGCCTGGTCTGCAGCCTGCCGCCGCAGACCCTCCAGAGTAGGGCACTCGTTCTGCTCCCTGCAGAACTCCTCCCTGGTGGGACCCCCTTCTTGCTGCCAATGGGTCAGCTCAGAGATGTCTCCCAGTTCGGCTACCTGCTCCCCTGTAGGCACCGGGGCGTCCCCCTCGAGGTCCGCCTCCTCCCGGTCCGTGGGAACTTTGGGGGCCGGTTTCCCACACCCCCTGCCCTTCCTCTTGGCAGGGACTTGGGCCAATGTTCCAGGCTCCAAGTCCTCTTGATCACCCTTCCTGGCTGCCATTGACCGAGTAGACACGCATGCCCACTCTGGCAACCCAAGCATCTCCAAGTGAGACCTGAGCAACATCCTTCCATAAGAACTGCTCCAGGTCGTTACCTAGCAGACAATCTACAGGCATGGTGGGGCTCACAACCACGCTCAAGGGACCTGAGACCCCCCCCCCCCCATTCAAAGGGAACCTGCGCCACCATACACTGGCGCTCAGAGTTGTCCACAGCAACTACTTGGTGGAATGCCCCTGGGACTACCTGCTTCTCAGAGACCAGGTGACACCGGACTGAGGTCACACTGGCTCCAGTATCTCTGAGAGCATCTACCCTGTTCCCATGGATGGTCACCCAGGTGCTATATTTCTTTGTGTTAGGGGGCACCTGGTTTCCTGGGACCATCTCACTGTCCCCTAGTGAGATGAGGGTCATTTCTGCGGGATCCCCACCCTCCTGTGGGCACCCCTCCCCAAGCGCTACACTACCCAACACTTTGGACTGTCCACCGGTGGGTGGCTGTGTCCCCTTTGGGCACTTGGGGTCCCCCTTAAAGTGACCTACCTGGTCACATGCATAACACTCGCGGGGGCCGGTCTCAACAGACTTCCCTGTAGAGACCTTTCTTCTTTTCACCTGGGGATGGGAACCTTTACCCTGGGTACTAGTTTGGGGCCCTTTAGAGAACTCCTGTGCTTTACCCTTGTCCCCCCCACTTTTCTGCTGGGGACCCTGCCCACCTTTGGCTGAGTCTCCCCCAAACGCTTTCTTGTGGACCCTGGTACTCACCCAGCGGTCCGCCTCCATAGCAAGCTTTCTGGGGTCAGTTAGCTTACTGTCAACTAGGTGCTGGCGCAGATCTGCAAAACATAGACTAGACAAGTGCTCCCATGCAATCAAATTGTAGAGCCCCTGAAAATCTGTTACATTACTGCCCTTCACCCAACCATCCAGCGACCTACAGAACATATCCACACATTCCAACCAAGTGTTGGCCTCAGACTTTTTACTGGACCTGAACTGATCCCTGTACTTCTCAGGAGTGAGCCCATACCTAGTGAGCATCTTTCATGTCAGCATAGGTGAGGTCCTGCCCCTTACCCAAAGCTATCAGAGTATCCCTAGCTTCCTCTGGAAAGAGGCCACAACCCCGCTCCCCAGTTCCTCTCAGGGACCCCATTCATATGAATAGACGACTCGTACCCTTGAAACCACCTCTGTATGTCATCACCCTTTTTGTACTCTTTACCTACATTCTTGGGGATGTGTACAATCCTGTCTGTGTGTGCTGAATTGCTGCCACCATCTGAACCGGATCTACTCTTTAGCTCCAGCTCCTTGATCATTCTCTCATGATCTAGTATCATTTTCCTTTCCTCCATGGCTATTCTTTTTCTTCCCTCTCACTTTCTATTCTGAGTTTCTCCAATTCAAACCTCTACTTCCCGCCTGTCCTCCAGCTCCTCTGGGGACAAACTACTGCTGCCCTGGAGGGTTCCCCCCCCTCCCAAAAGCACATCCACCCTAGGAACAGGCTCCTCCACCTCTCCAGTGAGATCACCAGATTGCCCACTGGCACCTCTGGCTGCTACCCAGGCCCTCAGCGCCTTTTGTAGCTCATCCTTCCTGGTGAGGCCTCTGACCTGGATTTTCAGGTTCTTGCAAATCGATTTTAACTCCTTGACATTGTAGGCTTCCAATCGATCCTCCTCAAAGGCAATTTCTACTGATGCAATTGATGATACTATAGATTCAGGCATGTTGAAGTAGCAAGTTCAAACTGGCAAGATCAAAAATAGGCCAAAAAGAAAAAGAACCTGTAAGTGGTACGTAATGGTCTGCGATATGGTATTAGTGCACACCAATCACTGTAAGTCAAGTGCAAACACAAGTCCTCTCCTCACCGCTGACAACCAATGTTAGAAATGGGGGTCTCTAGTTGGCAAGGGCTTGCACCTCTGTCCAAGTAGGGACCCTTCTTCCTAGTTAGGGTAAGGGAGTTACACTCCTAAAATAACCCCTGCTCACCCCCTCGGTAGCTTGGCACGAGCAGTCAGGCTCATCTTAGAGGCAGTGTGTAAAGCATTTGCACAAAACCAACAGTAATACAATGTAAGCACTACAAACTGACACCACACCAGTTTAGAAAAATATCCAATATTTTTATATACTTAAAACAAGACCAATACGATAAAAATCCACAGTACAGTACTTTAAAAATCTTCAGTTATCACAATGTCCTTAAAAACAGTTCCTTGATGTCGATAGCTCCGTCCAGGGCTATCACGGCGTCGTGAACAAACAAATCCAAACAGTTCTGGCTGACCGCGGCGTCGCGGGTCAGCTACGGTGTCAGGAAGACCCGCAAACAGTACCTTTCAGAAATGCAGGGCGTCGATGACCTCACGGTGAGCTTCCGAACACACGGCGTCCGCAGGCGTCTGTTCCGGAGGTCAGTGCGGCGTCGTCGGGGCCCTCGAAGTCACACATTGCAGAACGATCTCTCTGTTGAAGTCAGGAGCACTGGCGTCGGCCGGCGTCGGGTGCTGCGGTGCAGCGGTGCAGCATGCAGTGCCCTCAGGTCGCGGTGCGAGCAGCGGCTCGGTGGCGGATGGCGTAGTCGGTGAGACCAGGGTCGCGGTGTGAGATGAAGGCAGTGCTCGTCACCGTGCTGGCAGGTCACGGTGCAGCAGCGGCGTCGTCGTAGCTGCAGCGCTGTCGGCTGACTAACTTTGAGTCGATGGCACCGGCGGGCCAAGGCTGCGGTGCGGGATGAGGGCGGTGCGTAGTGTAACTTACGAGCGGTGCCCGTGAACCACAGTGCAAGCAGCGGCGTCGAGACCGGCGTGGAGCGGCGGCGATACCACGGCGTCGTCGAGAAGCGAGGCGGTGCGGAGTGCGGTGCGAGCAGCGGCTCGGTGGTGGCGTCAGAAGGCGTCGTCGGTGAGACCAGGGTCGCGGTGCGGCGGTGCCCTCTGCGGTGCCTTCAGGACACGGAGTCGGCAGCAGCATCATAGACTGAGTCGGGCTTGAAGTCTTTGCTGTTCCTGAGACTTCTTGAACAGGGGGGCAAGCTCTACCTCAAGCCCTTGGAGACACTCACAAAGTAGATTACAGAAAGTTCAGGTCCAGTCCTTTCACTGCCCAAGACAGAAGCAGCCACTGCAGGCCAACACAGCAAAGTGGTAGTTCCTCCTCACAGCTTCTCCAGCTCTTCTTCTTGGCAGTCTTCTTGATCCCAAAGAGTTCCAATTTTCTGGGGTTTGGGTCCCCCTTTTTATCCTCAATTTCACTTTGTTCTCTGAAGGCAGAGAGGCCTTTGCCTAGTCCAAACTAGTTCTGGTCAGTCCTGGAGCACTTTGTTGACAAGTCTCCTTTCCACAGTGCAGGCCAGGGACATCAGACGCACCACAGGAGGTGGAGCCAGCATTGTGGAGGGAAGTCCCAGCCCTATTCAGGTCCCAGGTGCATCTCCTCCCACCCATCTACATGTAGATCTGGCTATTCAGCCCTGTGCTGACTCACCCTGTCTCCTGGCATCCCCCAGCCCGTCACACACTCCAGACAAGGAATACACAACCTAGCAGAGGCAGGCTTGGATGGTTTAGACAAGAAAATACCCACTTTCTAAAAGTGGCATTTTCAAACACAATGTTAAAACCAACTTCACTAAAAGATGCATTTTATCATTCTGAGTCCAGGCATACTAAACTCGAATTTCTACCATGTTCCCTGGGTCAGTTAGGATTATAAGCTGTAATAATCAAAACTGCCCATTCTGGCCTATGGGGAACAGGTAGCCTTGCAATAGTGAAAAACGAAATAGGCTGTAATTCACTATCAGGACATGCCACACACACCAGGGCATGTCCTACCTTTCACATACAATGCACCCTGCCCACAGGGGTACCTTGGGCCTACCTTAGGGGTGACTAACATGTAGAAAAGGGAAGGTTTAGGGACTTGCAAGTGTGTGCACTTGCCAAGTCGACATGGCAGCCCTAGGCAACACACAGGCTCTGCAATGGCAGGCCAGAGTTACACTTTACGGGCTGTTTGCGTGGGTGGCACAATCCAGTGCTGCAGCCCACCAACAGCATTTGATCTATAGGCCCTGGCACTCTCAGTGCACTTTACAAGGGACTGACATAAATCAAAATAGGCCAATCATGGAAACACCAATCCATAACACATTTTATACAGGGGCACTTGCACTTTCCCACTGGACAGCAGTGAGGAAAGTGCGCAGAATCATTACACCAGCAAAAACAGAGTCAAAACCAGGAGGTCAGAAAGCAAAAAGTCAGGAGAAACACGCCAAAAGATGCCAAGTCTAACAATCATGCAGAATGATTTATGACAAATTGGTGACTGTTTGTGACAATGATTTACGATACACCAATGATTTATGAACAACCCAGGGAAAGGTGAAATCTCAGATTGAAAAGAAAGGACTTAATCCATTCTAGTGCAGGGCCCAAAACTGTCTTCCGCATCCGCTAAACAAGCACAGGATGAGCCACTGTATGGAAAGCTGCAGGTCTAAAAGCATCAAAGCTGCCGACCGGCCCTGACCCAGAAGAGCTCGAATGTCCTTTGCTGCAGCCAGTAGGGCTGTCTTGGTGCTATGAAAAGGTCTAACCAGAGTGGACCGTGTCCAGTAACTGGTTCTCTTCCAAGTAAAACCCATCAGCAGAGAATGAACTTGCCTTCGATAAGCTTAGCAAGGCAGTAAGAAATAGGTCTACGGTTGGTGAGAATATTAGGATCAATAGATGTATTTTGGAGAGTAGAACAATATTGCCATGTTTCAAGCTAGATGGAAGTTCAGCAGTAGCCAGCCTTTTATATATCGACCCATTTAGGGGGCCACAGAATGTTTAGCGAGGTGCACAATCTCATGTGGCCGATGGTGCTCCAGACTTTGTGGATTTCATTAACAAATTAGGCACCTGTTGTCATCGGGTGGAATTCCTTTGGCAGGTGACAACAGGAAGGGAAGTAGCAGCAGTCTCACCCGACGGAGTACAATTGATGGCATCAGAGCTGGACGAGGGCCATTTTTTTCCTTTGTAGAAGAAAAAGAACTGCCAGATTGTCAGCCAGCACCCGGGAAGGAGAAATAGTGTTGGTACAAGCTGCTGGGGATAGAAAGTTTTTAAGAATAGAAAAAACTTCCTCAGAAGGATTCCTTGCAAACTCAGCATAGAATGCAGCACAGAGAAAATACTGTTATATGTATTTATAGCTTTGCGGTAGCTCCTTCGTTTCTGGGCTGCAGTCCTTTCGGCACTGAGAGCCTTACAATGTATTTTAATGGCTCCAACTTCTTCCACGTATCATGGCACCGATGGTTTAGTTCTGCATGCTTTTTATAGTCTGGACTAGGACAGTTTTGTCCAGGGAGTGAGACATCCAAGTATTAAAAGCTTGATATCCATTCTGTGAGGATGATGGGGGATAAGGATTAGTGGCCTCCATCACTGTATGTCATGGTCTAGCTGACCTGGAAGAGAGTTTTGGCACTGGAGTTTGACATTAAATGGTACCAGGAAGTGGTCTGACCAGCTCACAGTAATAGACTGGCTAACCGAACAGAATTCAGAGGGGATGAAGACTGCTTGATGAGCGAGTTGAAGGGCAACTGGTCTCAGTCTCAAAACCTCTTAATTTCATGAGCTTGTGTGTCATTGTCTTCCTTTCCATCTAAATGATACCTAGGGCCACTGGAATTATGCGATTCTGCAGTCGCTGCTCTTTTCGTATAATTAAGGAATTGCCACAATTACCTCCTGGTCTGTCTTCCCATTCCTATGCTTAAGCAGTTCACCTGCTTCACAGAAACTATTACCTAGCTGAGGACAAAATTAGGGCTCCCGGTTTTATGGCATTTCCGTCTGTATTTATCCATATTTATTTTTTGCTAATTTTATCAGTATTTATCCATATTTATTTTGAGTTTGTGGAAAAATGAAGGTGAAATTAGTATATTTCACCATTTAATCGAAAAATATGCACTCATGGTTGAGTGCCTGCCAGGTTTCAATGTTGTGAACACCTGCAAAAGATAAATCAATGCACTTATATGGAAATATGCAGATTTCAGTATCAACCCTGTTCATATCTGGTTTTAAAGCCTCTTTACTAAAATTCCTCTCTTTTTTAACCCTCCTACCTATCAATCCACACAGCTATTGGCCTGGCAGTCATGACAGTATTTAAAATTACTCAAAAAGCCACCCAATTTCCGTTTTTATCCACATTTAAAAATAAATACAGACAAGTAAATGTTTTCGGTCTGTATTTATCTATAAAAATCAGTAAAAACAGAAAACGGGGAGCCTTAGTCGAAATACTTCGCCCAATATGGCGCTACCTACCCAGCATGCATGAAGGGGGAAGGAAGCTTGTCACTAGGACAACCTGTTCTTTTCCTTCTGCGCTGTAGACATGCTGCCTAGCGAGGTCAGGTAAGCTGATCATGGTTTTATTTGAATGTTGATATTTATTTGCAAAGTTTTATATATCGCTGGCTAGACCCGGAGGTATCAGAGCGCTTTACATGAGGATCAGCGAGTTACAGGAACCAAGTATAGACATAGGAGAAAAACATAAGAACACAAATGTGAGAAGAAAGGGGGCGATAAAAGTGCCTGATGTATTAATTTACTGCACCCTTATAACACGAACAAGCAAGTTTATTAATCTGATAGGAGGGGAGGCACTTTGTACATCTGGGTTTCCTTTGGTTGTGAACAAGCCTAGTATTTGTCACTAAGCGGATAGCACTTGAAAAGCAAATGGTTGTGGGCCTACGTTAACTGCGTACGTGAATTCACCCGGTATTATCAACACATAGGATATAATACTTGAGAGAATTATCACGCAAACGTTTCTATGGCAGGGTTCCTGAAGCTTGGTAACATGAACCACTTTTCTTTTTGGTAAGCCAAGTTGGACATTAAGGCAGTGCTACCTCCATTTCCAACATTTCTCGGTAGGTTGAGGTGGTCAAAAGGAAAAACTAAAACTGAAACATCACCATACTGTGATGTTTGTCTACTGTGTGACTTGCTTTAGTCTTCCGTTAGGGGACCTGGCACAGCAGGAGTAGGTCTGTATTTCTGGGCTACCACACTTCGCATCCTTTCGCCCGCTCTCATCCCCGGCAGGTGAGCGGTTCCATTTTCCTTATGGTGCCGGCTAGGGTTTGAGGCTCCTTTACAGTCAGGGCTCCCCATTAGATGGGCATTTTTTTGATCAACAGAAGTGGCAGCACGCTTGTGGCAATTTCTCTTTTCCGACTCAATGCTGGGCTTGGCCTCTTCATGTAAATTTAATTCAGATCTCTAACAGTTTTTGGGGGGTTTTGTGCTGTTCTAGAATAGAACCTTCGCCCGGCATGGTTTACTTGGAGTCATCATCTGTGGGCTAGTGGTTATAGTCCCAGGCTCCCACTTTCTGGGTTATGGTTTTGAGTCTTCTATTTCCTCTGCTTTTTGCAGTTTTCTGTGCAGCTGCTCCTGCCTGTAGCGTCCTGCTTCAGCAGGCGGGGCTGGCAGGCTCGCTCCATGCATTCTAGTAGTGTTGTGGCTGTTTTCGGTGTCTCCGGTCCATATTGCTCTGCACTAGCGAGCAGAGCCTGGGGACTCCGGGTTTAGGGCATAGAGTACCTCGCCCATTGCGCTCGGTGTTAGCGGGTAGGGCTCGGGGGACTCCGCGTACTGTTCGCCCTGCTGTAGAGGGCATATTGGTTGTTTCCCCTCTTGCAAAGCGGTCCTTATGGCGAGGGGGCTGGGTATGCCATGGCCTTTGTTCCCCCACATGTTGTATGGGGGTTACATTAAGTTGGCTCCGCCCCACATCCAGCCTCTCTGGATGCCATTGGCATACAGGGAAATCAGAGTTGTTGGATTGTGGCTGGTGCTACAATGGTGCCACCGGAGGTGGAACCAGGTCCTTCTGTGCAATCTTCATTGCCTTCCTTACAGGCCATGATTGAGGCTGTGGAGAAGGCAGCCTTTAAGGCCTGGGCAACCACCTCTTCAACAGTCGGTGCTCACGACGGAAAGAATCCGTCATGATCACCTGTGCTTTTGAAGGAACCATTCCGTCACTTGCACACAAGCACGAAATCCCTCTGCTGTAAACAGCCGAGGGATTTCCTTTTTTGCCTTTGGTGGGGGTGGGGGGAGCTTTCCCAACCTCCAGGGGCATTTGTTTCCAATGTAATTACGATCGCACGCTGACGTCATTACATTGAAAATGAAAGTTTCATTGTTTCTGTACTCATGGGACCATCTCAGCCCGCTGAGTACCGAAACACATGGGAGAGGTATCATTGGAAAGGAATGAATCTCTGGTTTCCAATGGAACCAGTCCCTAGTGGATCCCCGTTTGGGGATCACTGCAGGAGAGCAATCCCCAAGCAGGGATCCACCCACTAGACACTGAAGCAGCCTTTGCTTTCCCCCCCCCCCCATTTGGAAATGGGCATATTCAGTCTTACTTCCCCTAGACACCAGGGATTCTTTTATAGTTCAGGGGTGGGGCTGCCCAGAATGGGCATGCCAATGCCCCCGCCCACCATAAAAAGCCAACCTTTCTGTCCAATAGCCCCTTATCTGCCCCTCCAGGGGTCAGGGCAGGCAGAAAGGGCACCAGGGATTCATTTTTCCTCAATGGTCTGGGGGCTGCCCAGAATGGGCATGCCAATGCCCCCAAAGAGTCTTTCTGGCCCCCCCATAGGCAGATGGGGCAATGCCCCACACACCCCCTGGGGAGGGTATAAAGCCCACTAGGATTTTTATACATGGGGTGGTGGTGGCTGCCCAGAACAGGAATGCTAATGAACCCGAACCCCCCCAAAAATAGTCTTTCTGCCCCCCCCCCCCAATGGGGGCATATATCAGGCCATTAGCCCCCAATCTGCCCCACCCAGGGCAGCAGAAAGCCAACTAGGCACTGACCCTTTTTTCGCAATGTGCCTAGCTGTGAATTTTGTACCCTAGCTCAGCCAGCACCTAGGGAAACCTAGCAAACCTGTACAGTTTTGAAAACTAGACACCCAGGAGAATCCAGGATGGGGTGACTTGGGTGGCTCTTACCAGGTCTCCCGATAAAATGGTACCTCACTTGTGTGGTTGTGCCTAGTGCCCGCGACAGGAAATAGCCCAAAACGTACTGTGGAGACTTCAAGCAAAATGGATCAAAAAAACACTTGGTTTTGCAAGGGAGTCACCTGTGTTTTTGGAACTGGGCTCGGTGGGCATCTAGGGAAACCTACCAAACCCAGACATTTCTGAAAACTAGATACCCTGGGGGGTCCAGGGAGGTGTGGCTTGCATGGACCCCCATTTGCCTACCCAGAATCCCCTGCAAACCTCAAATTTAGCTGGCATTTCTGCCTGGGATCAGCACGCCAGCACCCAGTGTCCCCCTTGGTCTCCTGATAAAAATGATACCACACTTGTGCGAGGTATCCAATGCAGAGCTGGCTTAAAAAAATGCACAAAAATATAGCGCTTAGAGGATTGTGCTATCCCCTCAATCTCTACGTTTTTGGCCATTCCCAGTCACAGGCCCTTGGCCCACCCACACAAGTGAAGTATCATTTTACTAGAGAACAGAGTGGAATGCTGGGTGGTAGGTATTTTATGCCAGCACAGTAATCCCAGACAAGACGTGAGGAAAGTGTAGCTAAATTAGGTTTGCAGGAGATTCTGGGTAAGAAAATGTTGGGGGGAGATCCACGCAAGCCACATCTTCGCTGGACTCACCCAGGTGAGTAGTTTCCACAAATGGCTGAGATAGTTAGGTTTCCGCCAAACTTCTGTGCTGGGCTTGGACTAGTCCAAGCAGAATGTCTGGAAAAGCTCAATTAAAAAAAAAAATTAAAAATGGTTCGGGGGTTTCACTCCCAGGCTAAGCACCTGACCAGATAATCTTGACTGCCACCAAGGACAGGCCAAGGACCTCTGCCACTCTTATAGCAAAAGAGAGGCGTACTCCTCTGTAGCCAATAAGTGGAGAGACCATGCAAGTATCTGGGGAGGGGTTCAGTCCACTTGCATCTGCCAAGACCACAGTCCCTCCCAATCTTTTTTAAGTCCTAGTTCATAGGAATAAGGCTCAGGTTCTGGCCTGAGGGTATGGTTCCAGGGCGCACCAGTCGGAAGCCACCTCTCCAGCTTAGTGTCGGAGATGGCACTGCCAGAGACTCCTTTGGGGCTGGGGGAAGGTAGAGGTGGTACAAACTGCGTAGGTTCGGATCAGGACTGTTGGGGAACAAATAGCCATGTTTCACTACACAGATCTCATGCTTAGTTCGTTCATCAGCACTATTTCAGACCAACTGAACCATCTCACTTCTCCCTCTATTAAGCTGCTTGGAGACAAAAAGACTTCCAGTTGGATCTTGCCTGGACAAGCATCAACAGCTGGTCAGAGCCCACTTTGCTTTTCCTGACTTCCACGTTATTTTTGCTCATCAGGTTGTTCACTTGTGTCTACACTACACTTCTGTATATTTGACCAGTGCAGATGCTGCATTACTATGGTTGCCCACGTTTGGCTCCGTGACTTGCTGTGCTTATGTGGCCTTTTATTGACTACAAATATTTCACCCAAAAAGGACTCGAAGAAAAGCATGTTTGTATTATGCATAGGGTTTGTGTTTGCTGTTCCTTGCTGGTCAGCAAGCATTTGTACCTACAAAAACATTTCATCCCTGAGCAAACTGCTGTCTGGTGTCATTCTTTCATTGCTTCTGGGAAGGTTGCAAATGTTTGACAGGGACCACCAGAGAAGATACAGTTGGGGTCCCTCCCGAAACCACAGGGTGCGGCAGTTGACGCAGGTCTTTGCATCAGTTGTGCTCGAGGACCAGATGCAAACAAGATGCAGATCTGTCACTAACAGCCAAAGACTGGCGCTGCAGGGCTTGAAGCTGGCTTTCCTAGTGGACATACCCGTCAACTAGAAAACCTGTCTCCCTGCAGAATCATTCTTTCACAGTCCTAGAAAACAGCCATGCTTGTGATACTAGACAACCTTAAGAGTGACCAACTGGAACCGCACGCTAGGCTGCAAGTGTCAGTACAAGCACATTGTAGACTGGTGTG
This sequence comes from Calotriton arnoldi, assembly GCA_963921515.1. Taxonomy (NCBI): domain Eukaryota; kingdom Metazoa; phylum Chordata; class Amphibia; order Caudata; family Salamandridae; genus Calotriton; species Calotriton arnoldi. The sequence goes on from CAWUFW010005084.1 coordinate 71,736, forward strand.
GTTACTCAGACTTCCTACAGATAAAGCCCCTTTGTGTTTTCCCTCTGTACCCCATTCTCCAAACCATCCCTCATTTTTCAGATTCTATCATTTTTGGAATGGGATGGCCCTCATTGGATTGGTTATTGTTTGCCATTTGGGCACGTATCAAATTAATTCTATAACATTCATCTCATACCTCTTACTATACCGATCCTCAAAACAAGCCTTTATAAACCCTTCCCACTGACTCTTCCCCTCCACATCCCTTTTACTCATCCCATGCCTCCTACTGCTAGGACCTCCCCCCAAAAATAATTTCTAAATTCTTCCCTCTTCTATCCCTCCACTATCCTTTTCAATTCAAACAGACTAACATGTCCACTCATATTTGACTGTACTAATACTCTAGGTCAGAGTAGCGTGCTACTCGCCGAAAAAGCACTTTAACACCTCATCGGGGGTAGCAAATGCTATATAAATAGCAACCCTTTCCCTCTGCTATCCCTCCGCTACCCTGGTCAATCCAAATAATTGATTAACATATCCACCACCCAAATGGCTCATATTTCACCATACTAATTCAAGACTAATCCTTTATGGGTTCTGTAGTGTGCTACTCGCCTAAAAAGCGTTTCGACGCCTCGTCAGGGGTAGTAAGCGCTATATAAATGCAAATACAATAGGCAAAAGAACTCTCCACCAAAAAATTTAACAAAGTTGAAAAAAGTTTTAAAATGACAGGGGAAGCTCTCCAGCTCTGCGCTGACGTGGGAAGAATGGACGTCAGTGTGCTGAATGGCACCTCAATGAGCAATGTGCACGGCACTAACAGACAATGCCATGTGGTGCCAAACGACGCCACCTACCAGTGCGCTGGGTTACTCCTTATAAAAAAATATCTGGATCCAGTTGGACGCCTAGATATACTTCTAAGATAAGGACACTGCAGCTAGAAGTCTCAGACTTAAAAGCTCAGCCATTCATGGAGGCATAAAAATCATGACTATTTACCACACGTACAGGGCTGTGCCCTCCATGCAAACAAAATTACCTTTATCATGCGGGTCCACAAGGACCATGTTTCCAGACGGTACGTCCCAGTGGGCAAACCAATGTTATGAGCAACTTGTGCTGGACCCTAGGTATCCAGGACTGAAACTTTAAACGTAGATCACCCAAGGAGACCAATTTGAAAATCAAAATGGCCAAATCTCTGTAGAGATTACCTTCCGAGAGGACCTGAATGTGAGGGAAGTGGCAAATGGGAGCTCAATAAAATCAGACATACCATTTCATACACTAAACACATTGTATTGAACAAAAACAAGACAATCATGACAGTTTTAACAAAATACTTTAATGATTATAGATCACAATTAGTCAAGTCTGCCATTGTTAAACCCATCAGACAGGTTCATGTGGCAGACTGGTCATAAGCAATTGGGAGTTACACCATTGTACAGCTCATGCAAGAGCACCTCTAGGTTGACTCCATCCAAAAGAAATCCGGTGAAACCCTCAAACTTGACAGGTAGATCAAGGTCCTGCAACAAAACGAGAGGGTTCGTTAATGTTTGCTCTTTCGACCACAGTAAACTCAAGTAAAAAGACCTTGGATGAATCAGTTCTTGTAGTTTCATCGGGTGCTCAGTGAGAGAGTTCAAGTTACTATCATCATACATCCAGTTTTGAAAGTGAACACTACCAACTGAACCATTTCTCACCTGCTGATGGGTCTGCACAGGCAAGCTTCAGAAATCAGATGTTCTAGTCTCAGGGGAGTTTACGTTTTCACCTAAAAAAAAAAATGCATACTTAGTCTTCCATTTTCCAGGCACAAAATTATATTAATTGTGACATTACACCCCGTAAAGGTTATTCATGTGGATAGAGAAATCTTGAAATAAGGTCCACAAAGGCTAGTGTGGAGTTGACCGGTATGTACACCAAGCCACTGGCTACCCTAGTCAAACAACCTCAGACAAATGGAACGGTAGGAGTATAATCAGCATTACTCATATGGCAGAATCAGTTTCATCACTGGTTGCTTGTGAACTACCCATGACTTCTACAACATTCCCACAAAGCAATATATAACTTACCCTGTAAACATCTATTTGTGGAATGTAGTGCTGTAGATTCACATGCTCTGTATACTCCAGTCATCTAGTGTTGGGTCCAGAGTTGTGCAAGAACACTGGAGTCATGACTCCTCTTAGTGATATTGTGCATGGGCATCGACTCCTTGTTATATTGTTTTCCCACAGGCAGGTCAGAAAGGTGTAAGGAAAGTGGTGGCCATGCTAAAAGTAGGACGTAAATCTATAATGCAACTACAACGGCCATAGGCATCCGGGGAGGAGAGGGCACATGTGAATCTACATCACTACATGTCACGAACAGATGCTTACAGGGTAGGTAACAATCTGCAAGGTGGCAGTGGCATGTGGCTGTAGATACACATGCTCTGCAGACTTGGAAATGGGTACATAGCACTGCCTGGCCTACACTGGCTTGTGGAAGTGCTAAACAAGCCAGTGTAGTGTTAGACCACTGAACTGCCTTACAAGTTTCAGCTATAGGAATATTTCCAAGAAAGGCCATAGTGGACCACTTTTTACGAGTGGTATGTGCTCTGGGAGCAACAGGTTATGTATGGTCTTTTGGCCTTAAAATAGCAAGTTTGAATACAATTGACTATCCATCTAGCTATGCCAGATTTTCATATTGGGTTACCTTTATGGAGGTGGAGAAAAAGCTACAAAGAGTTGCTTTGTTTCCCTGAAAGCAAAATCTATGTAGAAGATGAGCGTTTTTATATCTAGGGTATGAAGAGCTCTTTCTGCAATGCAATCCAGGGGGAGGAGACGGACTGGGAGCTCAATGGATTGAGCTGAAATTGGTAGGAATATAGGATTGGTAGGAAGAACCAGCCTGTACCTATGCATTTGGAAGAATGGTTCTTCTAGGAAGGCCTGGAGCTCATTAACACATCTAAGTGAGGTAATGGCAACTAAGAATGCCACTTTCCATGAAAGAGATCGAAGGGGGTATGTGTGAAGAGGCTCAAAAGGAGACCCATTAGTCAAATGAGAACTATGTTAAGGTTCCAACAGGTTGCTGGAGGAACCAGAGGCGGAATTCCTTCCATGAACACCTTGATGACTGGAATTTTGAACAGTGGGAGAAGCTGCTTATTGGAGATAGGCAGCCATTGCAGCGAGATGTAACCATATTGAAGTTTAGGCTAAATTTGCGCCTTTTGCAAAGAAAGTAGGAAGCAGATCAGGTCTTGCATTGAGGCTCTCATAGATCAATTTGTTAGAACTGGCTGTAACAAAGCGTTCACTTCGCAGCATAACCGACTCCAGTTTTAGGTTTTATGAACGCAAGAGCCAAATTGCTAGGTTGTGTGTTCTGGGGTCTTTGTGTTTGAGTGAGAAGTTTTGGCCCGTTGGGAAGCTTCTCGGTGTGGACCTACTGAGAGATCTAGTAGTGTTGTGAACCAGGGCTGACGTGCCCAAGTTGGCGCTACAAGGATCATGTTGAGAGGTTTGCCTGAGTGTCCGAACCAGAAATGGAATGAGGGAGCAGTGGAAAAGCATTGGCAAATATCCCTGACAAACTCCTCCATAGCGACTGGCCCTTGGATTGTGGGTGTGGGTACCTGGAGGCGAAGTTTGGTCATTTTGCTTTTTCTGATGTGGCGAACAGGTCGATTTGAGGAAACCCCCACCTCTGAAAATAGGCAAGAAGGATTTGTGGGTAGTTTTCTGCCAACAGGTGAATGATGGAGTCGGAGACAAGTGTGATAGTTGTAAACACCCCCCCCCCCCACCTCCCCCTTACATTGCAGTCTGGACTAGGACAACCTTGTGGGACTGGTGAGAAAGGAAAGGCTTCAATGCTAAATATACTGCCTGAAGCTGCAGGTAGTGGATGTTTATAGATTGATGTCTGGCATCCCAAAGAGCTTACACTGCCAAGTCTTGTAGATAGGCACCCCAACCCATGTTTGATACGCCTGTGAGTGACGTGAGGAACAAGGTCCACAAAATGCCCACAGACTGCTGGTATTCCACCATTGCAGAGAATGGTGAATTTGGCGGTCTATTAATACTAGAACTTCAGGGTGACCCTGTGATTGAGATCACTGGTAAGCTAGACATCGCTGTAGAGAGTGCATGTAACTGTGTGGGGGGGAACTATGGCAATGCAAGAAGCCATCCTTTCCAGCAGATATTAGTCCTCACTACGAGTGTTTTGTTTGGAACTGGGGTAGAGTTACCTAAAAGTTCTGAATTAGAGTAGGATCGACTAATCTTAACTGTGTTTAGGATTGCTCTCAAGTAAGGTTGAACTTTGAGGTTTAAGGTAAGACTTGGGGATATTTATAGTAAACCCTAGCTGGTGTAGTAGATACACTGTCAACTGAGTGCACTACTGTTGGCATTATTGGAGAGCTGGCTTTGATGAGCAAATTGTCCAGTATGGAAATACGCGGATATTTGCCTTTGCAAGTGTGTTGCAACCACAGCCAAGCATTTTGTCAACACCTGAGGTGCAGTAGTCACCCTAAACGGAAGTGACTTTAATTGATCGTGCTTGCCTGCTACAACTAATCTGAGGTACCTGCAATGAGCAGGGTGTATCTGTATGTAAAAGTAGGCATCCTTTAGGCCTAGTGTTCCCATAAAGTTTCCCTGTTGGAGAAGTGTATAACATCTATAGTGACCATATGAAGTGTTCCGATCGGATGCAGTGGTTTAGAGGTCAGAGACTTAAGATTGATCTTAGCAACCAGTCCTTTTTTGGGAATCGCAAAGCATTGAGAATATACGCTTTAGCCTTGGAGGGACAGGTTCCATTGCCCCCCCTTGAGAAGGGCTTAGACCTAGTTTGAGAAGTGTTAAAGATGTTCCTGTGAGAACTTGAGCAAGGTGGAATGTTGACTGGTGTGGTAATGAGCCATGTTGGATAATGGCTAGTACCACCATGTCTGTGGTGATGGAGTCCCAGACTTGGTAGAAGAACTGTAGCATGCCCCCAACAGGAATTTTAGGGTAGGGTTGGGTAGTCCCTGCTTTGCAGTGGGTGTTGCTCCGCATGCGGAGGTACCCCTGCCCCCTTACTTTGCTCCCTCTAAAGGAGGCTCTAAAATTACCCTTACCGTAGGTGGACTGGGTTTGTTTTTGTTGCGAAGAGGATGGTTCTGTGGAGGTGGATTTATATGCACCTCTGTAGCCTAAGCGACAGAGGCCTCCCATGGCCTTCGCCGTGTCGGTGTCTTTTGTCATGGGTAGCATCTACCTGCGGTCCATAAAGGTAAGACTCTCAAAAGGCATATTTAAGACTGCCTGCTGGACCCTTGGCTTAAATCCATAACACCCAAGCCATGTGCATCTTTAAATAAGCACGCTGGTATTAGTACCTCTAGCCGATGTATCTGCCGCGTCTAGGGCAGTGGTTGGAATTGTTGGTAATAGTCTGCCCTTCTGCGACAATCTGTTGGCCTCTTACGGTATTCCTCGGGATGGTACTGCAAGAGTTCTTCCATTTCATCCCAATGGGTCCTTCATAGCAGGCTGGAAGGGCTTGTGAATTGACAATGCCAGTGATTGTCTGCTTGTGCTGCGACCCTCTTGCCAGCCTCATCTATGCGCTTGCTTTCCTTCTCAGGAGGTGAAGAGTCCCCAGTAGCCTGTTTGACCTCTTACAAGCAGTAGTTGCAATTTAGTCCAGCAGAAGCAGTCTCTGGATAAAGAGGGGGTCTAAATGAGCCACTTTGTATTTTTTGTCCACCCTTGGGGTGATGACCTGGTCTTTGAAGAGGTTCTTTGCATGTCTTATGCCAGGAAGCATGGGCAAATACTGGGTGTCCTTCTGAGTGGAAGAGATGTCAAATAGAAAGTCCTGCTCTAGGAGTTCTTTATACAGCTCATCACTGAAATGTTGCCGCCCTAGCAAGAACCTGATGAAAGTGGCATCTTCGGGAGGATAAGCTGGATATAAATGTGGATCATTGGAAGTAGTGTGATCAGTGTCACATATCCCAAGGGTCAGGATCCCCGAATGGTCCCCCTGAACTGTCTGAATGTGAACCATCAAGATGGTCATGTGTTGGACTGAGGTGGAGAAGTGGTGGCGACTGGTGGAGGAGAATGGTAAATAGGACTGGTGGCTTTATCCTTTCTTTTTGGGAGGAACAGGAATGTCTAGTGTCTCCTCAAATGTGAATTTCCTCATTGGTGGAATAGGCAAGAATCACACGTACCTTCTTGATTTTTTTTTATCTTGCTCTTACGAATTACCAATTTTTACCAGAATAGGTTCGACAGTAGAGATGGAAGCCAATGAAGGCCTGAGTCTTTCGGCTCTGAAGGTTGCTACCGAAGTTTGGTTTGGAACAGTGTTCCTTGCTCTACAAGGTAGATGGGGTTGGTTTGATACTGAAGAATGTCCTCGGTATGAAGAGGTCTATACTAAAGGTTTAACCTTGGGATCAAATTTTTGGTGCCAGACCCAAGGGTGGGGCATTCGGAGCAGTTTTTCGGATCCAACCACGGCCCGAAAGTAGTGGTGGTCCGGTGACCTCTGATAGAGGTAACAGGGAATATCTTGTGGCAGACTTGGACAGAGGAGCAGGGGATGGGGTCATAGTACTCACGGGTTAGGCGGATGGGAGTTCGTGCATCTCCATACCCAGCTCTACAGCAGAGCTTTCATCAATAGAGAAAGCTTCTTTAGTGGTTGGCTTTTCCTGGGCATGTTCTTTGCAGAAAACGTCAGGAGTGTCACCCCATACCTTTGAGACATTTCCAACATACAATCCTGAAGGGTTTTCTTAGACCACAACTATTTTAACAAGTCGAAGTCTGCTTCTTTATGGTTGGGCAAAAAAGGCACAGGTTGCACACATTGGGTTGATCCGTGTGCAGGTATTTGTGTACGTTCAATTAGTAACGCATCTTCAATGGCGGGTGACACATGGGAAGGAGGGCCAGAGCCAGGTAGCACCCCAAAAGGTGGTCAAGGTCCAAACAAACGAAACTAGAGTGCAGCGCAGAAGGGGAAAAAGCACAATTGAAAACAAAACTGTCAAGGACAGTAAAGAATCATAACGAACAAAGTTAAAAACAGCAGAGGCAAACACGGCTGGACCAGACGGCGGAGAGAACAAGGCGATGCCCATGGGCAACATCACCGAGGAGTCTCTCGTGACTCGAAAGACTTATTCGAAGAAAAACTTCACAACCCTAGACCCAACACTAGATGTCAGAAGAATGCAGAGCATGTGCATCTACAGCCACACGCCATCGAACAAAAAGCTACCATTTGAGGCTTTGCATAAGGGAAGTGTTGAAATGGAGGACTGTTTAACCATGCATCAGTGGTACAGACTAGATATGCACAGCAGCAGTTCACAAAGCCAAAGAGTGAACCTGCTGATGCCAAGTAAGGATTCTCAGGTTACCCCCAATAACCAAGGTAAACTTACAGTAGGCAGCAATCCAAGAGTAGACACTTGTAGCACCTGAGAATAAAAACAAACAGTTCAGTTAGAGAGAACACTAGTTTTGCAAAAAAACACTACAGCTAGACTGGCATCTGTATCAGGTTGATAAATGTATCCTCATATGGATCGGCGACCTGATTCTAATCATCATGTACAGATCACAAGTTAACACCAAGCACTATGCACTCCAACAGAAGCCATCAGGTTTGGCCATCACTGTACCAATCAATCCTTCTCAAAGTGCAGAACAGCCACACAACTGTCAGAGGAAGCCTTGCAGGTGTCTAGTAGCGTTGAAAATGCCGTACCATTTTGCCAACTGGTACCAGCCAACAAGCCATGGCATTAGTACTGCCCTATGAAGAAATTTGTTTGGGACGCACTCTTACCTGATTTCAAAACAATGGTCGTTTAACACTTGTACGCCACAATCAAAATATCTTAAAAAGAAATCTGCGCAATGTGGAAAGGGGTCCACCCTAGCCCAAGGCTTGATAAATAAGAAAAAACCTAGAACATACATGTCCTAGACTGCTACTGGTCCCTAGGGCCGCCTTGTAATTTTGTGAAGAACTTTTTTTTATCAACTTTGAATGTAAATGAAACTTGTGGCGAAAAACGGATCAGTCATTTAATCCAATGGATTGTGGATGGCGAATTCTTTTCACAAATGTTATTTTCAGTGTAGTCCAACATTTCATCCGAATTCTCACCAAGACACATCGTACTTTTCACCATAGGATCTGGCTCTGCAGTGATCCAGTCACATTTCAAATCCCCACCGTTTCACTGATTATCGCTAGGGCAGACCTGCACAATGAGTCAAATGACGTACTTCCTTTTAAATATTTATTATATTTTGATTGTAGTCCCCTGACGAAATGTTTTCTAGACCCGAAATGCAATGGGTTTGAACGGACATTAACGAGAACACCAACTTATGTTGGACTACACGAATGTGAAGATGACATTTGTGAAAAGAATTAGCCATCCACAATCAACTGGATTAAAGAACAGATTTGTTTTTCGCCATGAGTTTCATTTGAATTATTCCATGTGGATTGTTAAATAATTTGTTCACAAGATTACAAGGCAGCCCTAGGGAACAGAAGTGCAGTGTCTAGGGCAACTGTTCTAGGTTGACATTAGTAATGTCCTACCAGATACAAAGGCTAAAAAAAAAAAAAAAGCAAAGCAAGCCATTCTACTGGCGATAAGCAACAGCTTGAAAAGGAACAATGTCATTAACGCCCATGATCATGACTGGCCCATGCTGGCACACGGCTTTACATACACAAGTCAATGAAAACCCCATCCTGAGCGCAGTTTACTAACCTGGCTCATCTGTTCTCGTCGCAAATGATGCAGTCTGAAAAGAGACATGACAGCAGAAACTGGTCAGAGGCAGATAGCATGAAGATATGTTAGACTGCTGTGTACTAACAATTGTTAACTCAGTTAATGCAATTAGCACTAGCACCTATTGGAAAGCATGCTTCAGGATTACACCAATTGATACCTTTGAGACTGGCAGGCTTACTCGGTTTAGTGACACCAAGCTTAGTTAAGGTGCGAGATGAACAAGTGCCAAACCTGGGCTATTCGGGGGCAGCACTTTTCAGTTGAAGATGCATCAGCTAGGAGCGAAAGACTGTTCTTCATAGAGAATCAGCTGAACTATGTGCTCATCATGCACACCCGGGACCGAGTGCTGCAGGGAGAGTGTCTGAGCTGAAATTTCTGAACTCACCTTGTCCTGCAGAGTACACTTAAGCGAAGGGATTCGCCCGAAGGCAGATGGACTCTACAGTCAAGTGAGAAAAAAAAAAAGCCATCAGGTAAAAGCATTTTACGACCAAAGCCCCTGCAAGATGTCAGCGTGCCATCAGAGTATAAAGTGTGGTTAGCTCTCATCATACTCTTGGTCAAGAGTAGCAAATACCAGTCATCAAGGGAGCACGCTCAAGCCACCCATCCACCTTAACATGCATCTACAAACTAATTTTTAGTTGAAATTGGAGGCCTATCCCTCCCACCCTCATCCTAAAGGCTGGCTAAGCCATTTACACCACATTAAAATTGCCATACAGACCAATCTCAAACAAGTTCTATAAAACTTAGTTGATATTTACCATTCTAGGCGCGTTCTGAAGCTACAATCTAAAAAAACAAAAAAGTGACAGGTCAAGCAGAGTTCAGCATCACAAGTATTGTCTACTGCTCCACAACTAGTCCTAAAGCCTCAGAATTTGAGTTTTCAGAAATCCTTTCTGTCCACTACTCTTATAATATTGACATCAAGGGCTTTGGATTAGAGGAGCTAAAGACATGAGGTCAAAAATACACATGCAGGTGTTACAAGCAAAGCTTGAGCCAAATGCCTTGCTCGGCCTATGCCTGGGGACTGGCAGCCCCAAAATAGATCCAAAACAACGGCCCCAAACCAAAACCAGATAGGTTTTGGTTAACTCCTGTCACTGTTACACGTGCCAGTAGTTTGACCTCCAATGAAACTTAGGCCCCCTACAAAGTAGTAGCCAAGTGCTTCTGTCTAACAGCATAGCACCCCCCCCCACACACATCGGTTTTGTGTTTTAATTTGGTGGTCCTTACCCCACATGGGCAAAAAAATACTATTCAAGAAAAAAAAAATTACAAGCGTACCTGGCAGTTTCAAGCGAGATGAACTCCAAGTACTCTTAAATCCGGTAGAGCAGAGACTGGGGTGACAAAAAGGTTCATTAAAATCCATTGACAGTGGGGGTTGAAGAAAGCACGTTAAACACAAGACTAACCCCCCCCACACCAGCGTGCAACCTGCTCAGAGACGTTGGTAATCTTCACACTTTATCAGATGTCCCTACCAACATATTTATCATCTGCAGACTGCCACAAGTTACACTATCAGAATTTGTATTACACCCACCCAGACCGCTTCACAGATCAAAGCACCACAGACCATGTTAAGAGCCAACTTTGGTACCAATGTCAAACCCACGATAATTCACTGGTGTTACACGCTATGAAAAAAACTGCCACTTACCTCAAAGTGCAGCAGTGAAGTCAGGCAGGACCTCCTACAAGAAACAGGCAAGTACAACATTAACAACTGCAATAATACAGACTAGTTTAGGATCTATGCCACAAAAAGTAACCTCAGAAAACAATGGAACGGTAAGGGGTAGAATCAGCAAGATTCATATGGCAGAATCGATATCATTGGTTACACGTCAGTTTCAGAGGAGTGCCCATTACAAAGCAAGCACATGCGACAAAAGATTTGCTTTAATACCTGCAGCCAACATGCACAAAATTTTAACATTTCCAGACCCATTAGAAACGCCAATGCGGGGAGCGGGGCATCGCAAACTAGGAGCAAACTAAATACTGGTAGTAAGTATAAGAATAGAGAAACTAAACCTGATTTTTATGTGCAGGAGGACACCCGGTGCCAGTATACTCGCTAAAATGTGGACTGGTGAGAAAATAATCTGGGGCCAAGGAAATTTTGAAGTGGTCAAAACCTACAAAGGCACACATTTACAACAGGGAAAAAAATGGGAACTAAGGGCCAAGGTTTACAGTTTGGCAGACGAGTACTCCACAGATTCATGCCCCATTACAAGCGCATTTGGACAGAATGCACTTGTAAAAAGGCAGACAGGATAAGTCTTAAGAGGATCTGTCTGCCGAACTTGAGCCCCATCTACCTTACTGATAGTGAATTAAGTATGTGCCCACACATTATGGGCTCACGTCTCCATAGACGTGATCAGTGGAACCAGGTGGAGACCTCCAGGAAAAGCAGCATGAACATTTGTCCCTGATCTAGCTTATGTACATCAATAGCCAGAAGATAATTCTGATGGGTATGGAACTGCTCTGGGACGTAGGTACTTCACCTTCAAATTGAAGATTGGTTAAATTAGGTCCTTCCTGGGACTGTCTCCTAAGCTGCCAATACAGGAGGTTCGTGGGCCAGTGAAAGTTCGAACCAAACCAGAGGTCTGCCTCTACGAGGAACTCTTGAATCCAACCCTCAAAACAAGCTCTTGCATGGCTTCAGTTTGCCACCAGCTATTTTACTTCATATGCCAAGAACTGAATCCAAAGCTTTAGCGCTAAAGGGGAGAAAGAATCTAGTGACTATTCCAGAACGCGAAATAGTATACTGGGGACCAATACCATGTTAGGTGATGCTAGGAAATAGCTTTTTCCACCTTGCCTCATTTAGGAGGGCACAAAAAATCATTTGAATTAGTGGACTGACGACTGTATATTGATAAAGTCGATGTCAATATGAAAAATACATTCATGTATTAAAACGAAATCACATCTTTAACAAATTAACCCGTTATGAACTCCACGTCAACCCAGACTCAGAAATACATAGTTAAGCAGGCTGAGCCTCAGGCCAGAGATCACGGATTGACAGGTCACAGGTGGGGTGGCACGTACCGGCAGACGCACGAACAGGAAATCCCAGTTAGGTGCAGAAACACAATTGTCCAGGGAGATTCGTCTCTTGTTTAAGGTATTTCATGTTCAAGCAACACCTGTATAGCAATCTAGGCCACACCACAGCTATTCTATTTTTACATGCGTCTACAATGTCTGTAACATGATGCTATTCCTCAAGGGTAAGTGGTGCAGGACACCTTTGCTTTTCCTTCTGTTACTATGTAACTAGCCCATTTAACAGAATGTTAGTGCTCAGGCAGGTTACCAGCAGCCCAGTGCTGATGTTCCCATGGGGCACTCATGCACAGGTCAAGCAGGCAAGCAAGGAAGGAGGCCCCCGAGGAATACAATGAGTCAGACCCTTTAGCCGATCGCTACATAGAAGGGTACCCTCAAGGAAGTTTGCCAAGGAACCAGTTGTACGATTGCTCAAATGGGGACACAGACCTGCTATGTGTGCTGTTCATGCTGGAAATAAAGCCAGTGTAATAGCAAAGGGTCGTAGGAATGCAAAGAGCAAGCTGCAAGTGCCAGACAGGCTCACGTGCCCGACTTGTCATAAGTCATTTACCTACACCATAGTACAGGTCGTGCACGAGCACCTTTAGGTGCATCAGTCTGCATTTTATCCACATGGGTGTTTCAGGTCAGACATTTGTCATCACTTAAGCCATGAAATGCTCAATGTACTTGGTCAGGAGTAGAACCTTACCGTTCATGATGGCTGCGGTGTCAAATCTGCAAAGAACAAATAGGCACCCTTTAGGATTTAAAGAGGGGGAGCATACAATGGGGGGGTGGCTTTACAATGCCACATCAGCTAGAGCTAATACAGACTTCCACGTGCAAGTCAAGTCTGACCGTCTCATCACGCAAGGCAAAGCAATCACCAAATTAAGCACGGAACAGATGCATCCACCCGCTGTACTACAAAGAAACTAACACGATCTATTACTGTGGACGTCCCTAAATGAGATGGAGGCTGCACAACTTCAGTGAGTTAGATACCCAGAATTCTATGAAAAATCCAAAACTTGGAGCGCAAGAGAATGGACGAGAAAAGCGGAGACAATTTTACAGTCAATACTTGCTCTACAACAGAAGCCAAATCTCGGCTCGAGTTGCCCTGCGAAGCATGGGTCAAATAAAGCCGCCCAGGAACGACAACGATAGGAAAGGCTAGAACACTGCCTGCAAGTGCTAAACTACGTGAGAGGGGGATGGGGTAGAGAAAAGAAAAAACACTTGCCTTCAATTTATCATCCTTCCTTTGAGGCTGAAAAGAAAAAGACACGATCTGCATTAGTTTTCCTGCACACATTACATACCAACTGCTGTTGTGGCCACAAGCGATCGATACATCAGATAGGAGCGAAAGACAAGAGCTCTTATTCACCACGGTTCATCTGCTGAACTATGTGATCATCATTGTATCGATCTCGGCGCAGACCCATCGCGTGCTGCACTAATGCAGTGGACACTAACATACATTTCATATATAAACGGCCCTTGCATTGACCACGTGGTGCCATTTCCTTGTGGCCCCCTTTTTCGAACCTTTCCTTCAGCGGGCGCGCCCTTTTCTCCCGGGCCAGGAGGTTCACGCTGCGGCCTTCGGCCGAACACGCAGAACATGCGACTCGCGCAATTCATGAAACTTTCATGAAATTCTCCCCGTTGGCGATAAACATTTTTTTCTTTAAAGGGTGGATCATCATTTTAATTATAACATTTAAGGGAAATCGCATGCCTTTCATTAACAAAAGTTGCCAAATCAACCCCATGACGAAAGTAAATCGACCCGAAGGATATTACTAAACACTTCCCACCCACACTTACCAACTTGATCCCGACACGTCCCGTTTCTCCAGCACCACACCCAGGGCAATTGGCAGGCCAGTGGCATTTTAACCAGATTGTTTTCAGTCACCTCAGGTCTGGAGCAGTCCCATAAAGTGTGGTCCTGCAAAAATTAGTGGTATTTTAGGGTGTACGTTATCCACTGGCACATTTCCACACCAGTCAGCCCTGTGCAATTTCAGCTACAAGTGTATCCCTCATCCTTTTTCAGAGAGATTCCCATTTGTTTAATAGTCATCATAAGCAGCACAGAGCCAGACTGTCGATTACAAGACTCAAAATGTAAGTTTAAACAGGGAGTGTGAAAATGCTTATAAAGTCAGAGCAGTAACGGCAAAAATCAAAACACTGAATGTGTTATAAGGAGAACAGACACTGAAGCACCACACTCGTTAAGTCACATTCCCGAGTTGCACCAGTACTTTGTGTTAAGCTAAACAAAAGGCAGTGCGCGACTGGCTAAAATGCAAACAGAAAAGCAATCTTTGTAGGGATCACTTGATTGCTGTGCAGGTTAACGCTATGAAATATAATTCAAATAAATATTTTCGGAAACACCTTTGCATATAATAATGGTGTCTAGCGATACCCAGTGTATAAACGATAGTGTGCATAGACTATAAAGCAGTTCTCCCAAAGCGGTGGCTAACCTGTAGCTGTTGCATTTGTCTGAAATAGTGTTCGTAAAACTGCTTGGCCCACACTAGCTTGCTGTGTTGCTAACACATCTACACAATAGTGTTTGGTGAATGTGTGAGGTGTAGACCATGTTGCAGCTTTGCCGATATCTATGGGTATATTTCCTAAGATTGCCATAGAAGCCCCTAGTTTGCGTGTGGAATGTGCTCTAGGGGGAATTGTGTTCTTTTCACTTTTACATAGCATATTTGAATGCGCCCGACTATCCACCTTACATGCCTGATTTTGACATAGGATTGCCTTTATGTGGTGGAGCAAAAGCGACAAATAGTTGTTTTGCGGAAAAAGGTTTCGTCCTTTTTATATAGTAAAGAATTGCTCTTTTGACATCTAAAGTGTGTAATGCAATCCTGCCACAGAATCTGGTTGAGGGAGGAACACAGGCAACTCAGATTGGCGGAGTATGAAAGGCAGAAATGACCTTTGGGAAAAATTTAGGGTTGGCCCGAAGAACCACTTTGTTTTGGTGCATTTGTAAGAATGGTTCTTGTACGGTTAGTGCCTGAAGCTCACACTCCACAGATGTGATAGCTATGAGGAAAGCTACCTTTCAAGTGAGAAATTGTATTTCAAATCTATGCAATGGCTCAAAGGGTGGACCCATTAGCCTGGTGAGTACAATGTTGAGATTCCATTCCACACTGGAGCAGGTGGAAGTCTTGGAGGAATGATTCTTTTAAGTCCCTCCATAAATGCTTTAATGACAGGGAGTGAGGTCGTTTCTGGTGAGGAACTGAGCTCCAACAGGGTTGTGAACCAGGGTTGTCGGACCCATGTGGGAGCAACTAGGATTAATGTCAGGGACGCCTGTCTGTGCTTCCGAACCACTAATGGAATGAGTGGGAGAGGCAGAAAAGTGTAGGCAAATATCCCTGACCAATTCATCCATAGTGCATTGCCCTTGGACAATGGGTGTGGATGTCTGGATGCGAAGCTTGGGTATTCTGCGTTTAGGTTTGTGGCAAACAGATCTATGTCTGGAAAACCCCACATTTGGAAGAATGGGAGGAGAACTTGAGGGTGGAGTTCCCAATCGTGGATCTGTGGTCTTTAGACAGAGCAGATCTGCAATCTGATGTTTACTCCTGGAAGGTGTTCTGCAAGGAGAAACATGTGACGTATGGCCCAACTCCAGATGGTCTGCGCTAGTTGTGACAGCTGCAGTGTCCCCCGTTTTTGTATGTAGTACATTGCTGTCATGTCCAAGGATCAGGACAGCTTTGCCTACTAGATGAACTTGAAACACTGAGCACTAGGAAAAAAGAAAAGGCTAGCAGCTCTAGATTTAAGTGAAGCTGCTTTTGCTGAAGGCTCCACATGCCCTGAATTGTATGCATCTGGAGATTAGCTCCCAACCAGTGAGCGATGCGTCTGCTGTTAGCACCATCTGTGGAACCGGATCTATGAAGGGCCGCCCTTTTGAAAGGTTGTGTATTCCACCACTGCAGAGAGCAATGGATGCGGCCGTCCACCAACACTAGATCTGATAACAGACCCCGAGCCTGGTTCCACTGACGTGCTAAGCACTCCTGAAGGGGACGCATGTGAAGTCTTGCATAAGGAACTATTAGTATGCAAGATGCCATCATCCCTAGTAACTGCATGAACATTCGAGCTGGCAATAAGTGTTGTGGCTGAAACTGGCAGAGTAGTCTGCATGTTGCGGATTCTGGTCGGATTGGGGTAGGCCAAAGCTTTTTGTGCATCTATTGTGGCTCCCAGATATGGCTGTAGATGGGACTTGGACAGGTTTACTGTGAATCCAAGATCGTGGAGCAACTGCACTGTTGAGTGTGACGGAGACAGCTTTCTTGCGAGCTGGCTTATGAGCCAGTCGTCAAGATATGGGAAGACATGAATGTGTTGTCTTCGAAGACTAGCTACGACTACTGCCTAGCACTTGGTAAAACTCTGGGTGCGGTAGTTACAAATGGGAGCACCTTGAACTGATAGTGCTGGCCTGCTACTACAAACCTGAGATTTGCAGTGAGCAGGATGTATTGGGATATGGAGATAGGCGTCCTTTAAGTCCAGAGTGGCCAGAAAGTCACCTTGTTGAAGGAGAGGGAGCACTTGCTGGAGTGACCATGTGAAAGTGGTCCGACTGAATGTATAGATTTAGTTCTGAGGTCTAGTATAGGCCCGAGAGCCATCCTTTTTGGGAATCAAGAAGTAAAGGGAGTATATCCTGGTCCCTTGATGTTTTAATGGGACTGGTTCTATAGCTCCTTTCTCCAACAGAGAACTTTTTTTTAGAAGGGTAAGATGTTCCTGTGACATTGCGTGTGATCTTGGAAGAATGTTTGGGGGAGTGTCTAAGTTCCAGGCAGTAACCATATTGGATAATTTGTAAAACCCATTTGTCTGAGGTGGTGTTCCAGACGAAGAAATTGAGATACTTCCCCCTACAGGAGTGGAATGATCAGGGGGTTTGTCATTTGTGGGGGAAATGCGTGTGGAGTTCCCTCTGCCTCTTCCCTAACCATGGTTTCCTCTAAAATTCTTGAGGGCGATTGGTTGTTGCCCTTGTAAGAGGGATTCGGTGGTAATATTTTTGGAGCCACCCCTGTAAAAGGAGCGCTGAAAGAAACCCCTACTTGCAGGTAACTGTAAAGCCCCTATGGACTTTGTGACCTCAGTGTCCATTTTTTCCAGCGAGGTTCCAACTGCTGGACCAAAGAGGTGTTCCTTATCAAAAGGCTGATTGAGAATGTAGGCCTGTAGCCCAGGTTTGAAACCTGAAATTCTCAACCATGCGGGTCTACGTAGCAGTACGCTGGTGTTTACTGCGCACGCTGCTGTGTCTGCTGCATCTAATGCACACTGAGGTATTTGTGAGAAGTTTGCCCTCTTGGCTAAGATAATTTGCCTTAGATTTGTGGTCATCAGGCAGAAATTGCATAAGTTTTTCTAGCTCACCGTAATGAGCCCCATCATATCTGGCTAGCAAAGCCTGAGCATTAGCGATGTAATGTGCCAGTGATCAGCTGCTTGTGAGGCTACCCTTTTGCCAGAGGCATCAATTAACTTGGACTCCTTATCAGGTGGGGCCTCACCTGTGGTCTGAGTTAGCTCTTGCGAGCCTTAGAAACCACAAGAGTAAGGGCAGCTGACCCTTGATAGGCAGGGTCAGTAGGTGCCAGCTTACATTTCTTCTAACCCTGGGCGTGATAATTCTTGCCCTTTCAGGATCTTTAAAACCGTCATTTGCATGCTTAAACATACTCTTAAGCATTGGTAGTGTATGTGTAGATACCCGAGTAGAGCTTAAGGTCTCAAACAAGTTCCTCTAAAGCCTCCTTATGTAGTTCCACCCCATGGTAATGAGCAGCCCTATTAAGAATCTCAATGTAACCTATATTGTGGTCAGGTGGTGATGGCCTGGACGGGTGTAAGTCAGGGTCAGTATCTGTGTGGATCAGTATCATAACCCTCCCATGGGTCAACATCTTGTGGCCTATCCCCCAACCCTTTCATCCTGTGGATCAGGAGACAGTGGTGGTGAATTAGTGGGTGTGATGAGTAATAGATTAGTAGGTGGCACATAAGGTGGTGAAGGGTTTGTACCCACATTCCTTTTCTTCAGGGGCATGTGGTGCTCATCCCGTTGGCCCAATTTTTTTTTTCAGGTAATTTGGCATGAATATGTACAGTATCTGGGTTAACATCGGACCATCGGCTCTTTTGTCGGAGTCTCTTTACTTGCAGTTTGGCGTCAAAACTTCCGGCTCTGAACTCTTCGGTACCGAAGATTTAGGCTTCAACAAAGATGGACCATGGACCAGGATGTGTTTGGATTTCGGCACAGAGGATTTCGGCTCAGCGCCTGTATGGGGCCAACTCGAGCCAAAGCCGGAAGGCTTTTCTGTTTCGGCGCTGGGCAGGGTGCTCAAAACTCCGTGCAGACCTTGGCCCGCATGCAGAGAAAGGACCGGAGCTTTTTTGTCTTTGGTTGTGGGCCAAGGAGGATTGTGTACTCGCGGTACGCTGATGCGTTATAACTTGCTCTTCTTCCATGTCAGAGTCGGCCTCTGACAGACATGTTCCTCTTCCTCAGCTCCTTGAGGGTGTTTCTTCTCGATCAAAATCTTTGCCGAAGATGTCCAGTTCTTGGTGTTGCATCTGGTGAAGCTGAGTCACTGTCAGAGCGTCTTTGATCGAAACGATTGCCACACGTTGCAGTCTCTCGTTGTGGTCTGGGGACAAACAGATTGCACACTTCGTGCAGGTCGGTGCGCGGAAACTTGGCACGACACCCGGGACAGATTGAATGGAGTCCGTTCAATCGACTGCTAGCGAGCCTGGCGTGGGTAGGCCCAACGGCCCTCCACGAGTTTCCCGATCAAAGATGTTGGATTCTAAACGATACGCGGAGAAGGAAAAATGCGATCGAGAAACAATACTGTTGAGGGTAGTGGATTGCGTGTCGAAGGGAACCCAAGAAACTGTGCCGGAGCGCAGCAATTCACACCCAAACTCGATGGCAGAAAAAACCCCAATGTAGTATGCCTATGCGCACCATCACCGAAAGGAGGAGTCAACTACCTTGCGACTGGAAAAGACTTCCAACAAAAACAAAGTGCAAACATCTGGACCCAACACTAGATAGCAGGCTATGCACAACATGTGATCTACAGCTCACATGCCTCGAACATCCAGTTTTGAAAATGAACACTGCCAACGGAACTCACCTGCTGAAGGGTCTGCACAAGCAAGCTTCAGAAATCCGATGATCTAGTCTTTCAAGGGAGTTGACGTGTTCACCTAAAAAAAAAAAACCATACTTAAGTCTTACATTTTCCAGGCACAAAAGTATTAATTTGGTCACATTACTCCCCGTAAAGGTTATTCAGGTGGATAGAGAAACCTTGTAATAAAGGTCCACATAGAGACTGGTGTGGAGTTGACTGGTGTGTATATATACCAAGCCACCGGCTACCCCAGAGTCAAGCAACCTCAGACAAATGGAACGGTAGGAGTATAATCAGCATTACTCATATGGCAGAATCGGTTTCATCACTGGTTGCTTGTGAACTACCCATGACCTCTACAACATTCCGAGGGGGGAAAAAAGTTACCACCCAAGGCTTTGCATAAGGTGGTGTTGAATGGATCAAAGCTCAGAGCAGCCGCACAATGGGCAGAGTATGCCTGAAGGCGTCGTGTAGCGTTGGAAATGCCATACCATTTTGCCAAATGCTACCAGCCAACAAGCCGTGACATTAGTACTGCCCTACACGATACGTAGGAGGCAGAAAAAGCAAAGCATCAAGTCACTCTACTAGCTATAATCAGAGCCACAGTAATTATGCAGCAGAAGCGGGCCAAATTATGCAGCACATTACCTCATTTTGTAAATGTCTGGGGATTGGGGACACCTCATTAGTACCAGTTTAAAACCGAAATATAGAAATAAACAGAAAAGTGGCCTGTCCACATATGCAAAAAGGGCTTACACTGTGCGGCACAGTGCTGCTGCCTTTAGTAACTTTTGAACCATTTGACTTGGAAACAATTTGTTAAAATACGCAGATTATGCAGCAGATTGATTCAAGATTTGCCACATGGTCCACCATGTGGCAAATCTAGAATTATATGAAAAACGCTGCGTCCGCACAATCTCATACGCCAACCTATGAAAATGGCCCCATGTTGGCACCCGGCTTTACATACACAAGTAAATGATGAAAAACGCATCCTGAGCGCACAATTATTAACCTGGCTCATCTGTTCTCCATCAGTCGCAAACGATGCAGTCTGAAAATAAACATGACAGCAGAAACAGGTCAGAGGCAGATAGCAGCCTTTAACATCTCTTCATGCTATGTCCTACCAATGACAATTAACTCCGTTAATGCAATTAGCACCCAACGGAAAGCATGCTTCAGTACTACACCAATTGATAGCTTTGAGACTGGCAGGATACTCTGTTTAGTGACACCAAGCTTAGTTAAGGTGAGAGGTGAACAAGTGCCAAACCTGGGCTATTCGGGGGCAGCACTTTTCAGTTGAGGATGCATCAGCTAGGAGCGAAAGACTGTTCTTCATAAAGAATCAGCTGAACTATGTGCTCATCATGCACACCCGGGACCGAGTGCTGCAGGGAGAATGCCTGAGCTGAAATATTTCTGAACTCACCTTTTCCTGCAGAGTACACTTAAGCGAAGGGATTCGCCCGAAGGCAGATGGACTCTACAAGTAAAGGTTAAGAAAAAAAAAAAAGCCATCAGGTAAAAGCATTTTTTTTACAACTAAAGCCACTGCAAGATGTCAGCGTGCTCTCAGTATAACGTGTGGTTAGCTCTCATCATACTCTTGGTCAAGAGTAGCAAATACAGTCATCACAGCAGCACGCTCCAGCCGCCCATCCTACCTTAACATGTCTATACAAACTAATTTTTAGTTGAAATATGAGGCCTATCCCTCCCACTTCTAGAGGCTGGCTAAGCAATTTACACCACAACATTAAAACTGCCATACTGCCCAATGTCAAATTTTTGTTTTTTTATAGAACAGTTGATATTTACCGTTCTAGGCGCATTCTGAAGCTCCAATCTAAAAAACAAAAAAGTGACATGTCAAGCAGAGTTCAGCATCACAAGTATTGTCTACTGCTCCACAACTAGTCCTAAAGCCTCAGAATTTGAGTTTTCAGAAATCCTTTCTGTCCACTACTCTTATAATATTGACATCAAGGGCTTTGGATTAGAGGAGCAAAAGACATAAGAGGTCAAAAATACACATGCAGGTGTTACAAGCAAAGCTTGAGCCAAATGCCTTGCTCGGCTATGCCTGGGCACTGGCAACCCCAAACAGAACCGAACCACCAGGAATAGCTCCCTGAAGCAGTCTTTACAAGACAAAAACCACAGAAATCATAAGACCGTTCTTTTTCAAGACAGAAAAGCACAGAAGCATACCAGGACCACTGCCTGTCTGCCCTTACATTTAATTCTGAAACACGTACAACTTGTGCACGCAGACTCACTTAAAGGGCCTTTTTAACACTGAATACAGATTGGTATTCACTTTCAAACATTGTTTATATGTTAAATCTAAAATCTTTAGAAGTGTAGGTTATACATACACAGAAAATGACAACCCATGTTTGGATAACTCCCGGCACATGCAACCAAGTGTTACTTGATGCTGTATAATCTCATGTATTGGATATACATCAAGGTAAGTACCATTTTCCTATTCGCAATTTCCACGTACTGAATGATGAATCCTTTAATGGCTAGCCTCCCTGCTTCTGCTCGGAACCATGCCACTCCGGCTTTTGGCTCACCCACATCTAAGCACACCACCACTTGCCAGCCAACTACTTCCGTTCAGTCCAGTACATGTAGTTATTAGTTCAAAAGTGCCAAGTTGAAGCCGGGTTAACCAGGTCTGAGAAACCGAATGCAGAAACTACCCCTAGTTTGCGACTAGACCGTGCTAATCTACCCTGTTGCCCTCTACCCCTCTTTTCTGTAAGATATAGCACTTTTGTTTGTCCAATAGTCCCGGTTACATGCCAGGAGCAAGAGAGCAACCCCACCCAATCCAAACCTTTGACTTGGTCAAGGTTACACCTGTCAGTATTGATATACCTCCAATGCAACATAGGCCCCTACATGCAGTTGCCGAAGGGCTGAAGCCAAACAGCACAGGGTCCCACACCCTTGATCCCGTTCCCATCATTGTAATTTGGCTCTTCTAACCCACACGGTAAGACACTGTACAAGGAAAACAAATATACCTGGCAATTTCAAGCGAGATGAACTCCAAGAACTTTTGAATCTGATGGAGCCGAGACTGGGGGCGGGGGAGAAAAAGTTTAACATTAAAATCTATGTACATGGACAGTGGGGGTTGAAGAACGATAAACACAAGACTAACCCACACACCAACTTGCAACCTGCTCAGAGACGTTGGTAATCTTCACACTTTGTCAGATGTCCCTACCAACATATTTATCATCATCTGCAGACTGCCACAACTTACACTTCCGGAATTTTAGTTATTATCCTCACCCAGACCGCTTCACAGATCAAAGCATCACAGGCCAGGTTAAGAGTCAACTTTGGTACCAATGTCAAACACACGATAATTCACTGGTGTTATACGCTATGAAAAAAACAGCCATTTACCTCAAAGGCCAAAGTGCAGCAGTGAAGTCAGGCAGGACCTCCTACAAGAAACAGGCAAGTACAACATTAGCAACTGCAATAATGCGGACCAGTTTAATATCTATGCCACAAAAAGTAACCTCAGATAACAATGGAACGGTAAGGGGTAGAATCAGCATAAGTCATATGGCAGAATCGATTTCATCATGGGTTACACTTCAGTTTAAGAGTGCCCATTACAAAGTACGCCAATGCTAGAAGAGATTTGCTTTTATACCTGCAGTAGAAGCTTGTTCAAGTTGCAACGTGTTGCTCTAACTGAAGTCGGTTGGTCTAGAAGAAAAAAAATGGAACCAGGTAAGTCGCATGCTGTACAGCCATAAAACTAAAAACAAGCATTGACAAAGCTAACATGTCTGGCTTTGATGTGCCCATTCATGCTTACACAAAGGCAGCTAGCATGCACATTTCCAGACCCATTAGAAGGGTCAATGGTGGGGGAACATAGCAAAATAGGACTGCAAACTAAATACTGGTAGGTCCCACCCAACTCATGTTTTCGTCTAGGTCACTGGTATGACAGACTTCATCAGGGCTATAATAAACATACAACTTATTTAGACAACATACACATGGCGTGGTCCAGGAGCGAGCACCGACACATTCTCCATGTGTGCGAGATCAATAACATGGACTATCAAGATGGGTGTAATTTATTCACAATTACCTACAACATTGTACCTCTATCAATAGGCACCACCTGTCCCAGCTTGACAAAGTTAGGTGAGCCTAGGAAATACCTTCATTTCACCTTGCCCCCTTTCTTACGAGAGCACCAACCATGTGTTCTACAATCATTCTCTAAATTAGAGAACTACTGTTACATGTATAACTAGGCCACACAACTATCCTATTTTTACGTTTGTCTATGATGTATGCAACATTAAACTACTCCTCAACGCCAAGTGGTGCAGGACACCTTCTGTGCTTTTACTTACGTTACCATGCAACTAGCCTGTTCAACATCTTTCTGAAAGTCAGTGCTCATTCAGGTTAACAGAAGCCATGTGCTGATTTTCACAAGGGGCCTGCATGTAAAGGTAATTAGGGCAAGCAATACAATGGGTATTCCCGAGGTAGACCCTAAAGGCTGTTTGCCAACGCACCCATTGTAAAATTGCGCACGAGGGGACAGACCCAGTGATGCTACGCATGCAAAAATTCATGCCTCTCGGAATAGCAAAGAGTTGCAGGAATGGAAAAGTAAAGATGCAAGTGTCAGGCAGGCTCATGTGGCCGACTTGTCAAGCAATTCAATGACTCACCATTGTACATACAGTTCATGCAAGAGCACCTCTAGGTGTATCAGTCTGCATTTTATCAACATGGGTGTTCAGGTCAGACATTTGTCAGCATCACTTAAACCAAGAAGTGCTCAATTTATTTGATCAGAATTCGAAGGAGTAAAAACTTACTGTTCATGATGGCTGCAGTGTCAAATCTGCAAAGAACAGGCATCCTTTAGATCAGGTCTCTCCAACCAGTCTACCGCAATCTACCAGTAGCTCCCAGAAACCTTCAGAGTAGCTCCCAGCCTTGAGTTCATTTTTAAATAAGCACAGGGTCACATTTTCTTTTTTTAAAAGGGGAGGCTGGGTCTAATTCACATGATCAGGTTGAATATAGCAGACCATTATAATGATCAGTGCTTATTCAGATTTATGGGGCATAGAGGTGAACTGAAGCACGGAGTTATGCAACTCTTAAATAAAAGTCCTTGTCCACTCAATATTGGAGCTTGAGGAATAAAATTAGGTTTCTAAAGGCTTTTAAAAAGGGAGAAAATTAAAATCAAGTTCATTAATGACTAACTCTTTCGTTTTATTTTCTCCCATTTCTAAGTGTGGCATTTACAAGCAGCAGTGGCCCGTAGACACTGCTATATTTATAACGGAGTCATTTTCCAAATAGGAGAAATTTTAAATGTAGAAAACCTTTATGAAACATTAAGTATCCATGCCTTTCTCCACTTTCACTTAAGCCAATTAGGTCTTAGTGCCTTAAGAGTTTGACAGTGCACACTGCCCCGCTCTTGCGCCGCCAACCGCAAGCCAAATTCATCTCTGGTAATGAGCGAGCTGACCTGCGAGATATGGGTCAAGTCCACCTAGGAACGACAATAGGAAAGTCTAGAACAGAGGTCTCCAACTTTTCTGTAACAAGAGCTACTACTGATCAATGAAAATACTTGTGAGCTACTGAAGGCCAAGTAACTCCTGCATGGTTACCAGACACGCCCAGCTTCACTGACTATAAACCTAAAACTCATGGAGCCCGATACTATTGTTTGAAAAAAATACTGTGCCGGGGGTGGGGGGGGGAGGCGTAATATGATAGCGATGCCAAGTCAGTGAGTGCATGGTCTGTGGGGATGTAAGAACGTGTGAATTAATGGATTTATGGATGACTGAGAGCCTGTGCTGCATGTACTTGTGACACAGAACATAACTTTTGCCATATGCAGCACTATTGCATGTACAACACAAACTTTTCGGCGTTTCCCAATAGGTGAAGTACAGCGACTGACATGGCAGACCGTTCATCTCAAATTGACATACGCGCATCAAGAACCTTGCAATTTTTAACTTCATATTATGGGACTAGTATGAGCATTCCTTGACAGTGGCATGAAGATTGCTGAATACACATCCATTCAGGCACAATAGGAAAGAAATTGAATACGAGCTACTCACCCGAGATGGGAAAGTAAAAGCTGAACAGCATAAACAAGGTAGCTGCCGAAAATATCCCTATTAAAACAGACGAGCAGGGCACATTCATCCAGTAGATGCCCTCAAGTAACCACTGTGACAGAGTCCTGACGAAGGCCTATGCCTAAACGCGCGTAGTTTGTCAACCAGCCACCAGTCTCCTCATACCATTACAATGATGGATGGTTTTAACATAGTGTGTATGACCAATTGTTAAATAAGATTGCTAGTTCCTTTTACATTGTTAAAAGGAAGTATGGTTTCAATTATTTATTATATGACCATAAATATGATGGCAATGTTGTTGTGAACAACAAAGAACAGAGAAATGACAACTATGAGATGTGTAATTAACTCCCGGAATGTAATGAAAATATGTACATCAATTCAACCATAAATAAGATTAAAACATTCTGGAAGTTTCTTAAAACTAATTGTTAACATTTGGATATATATTTTTGTAATTCAAAAAAGTATATATTTTATCAAAAGTGAAAAAAATAAAGGATATAATATCAGTCTGTCATTTGGTTTTCATAAGTAATGTTATTTCAATGAATGTCTGGAATTGATATGCCTGCAATTTGTTTAATCCACCGTGCCTAGGTGTTTCTTTCCCCATAGTAACACAAACTTGCATCCTTTTTAGGTCGAGCCTAGAGTAGCGCGCATGCGCTGCGAGACTTTATGTAGGTGGTTTTCAAAGCTGACCACACGCTCGTGCACAATGGCCTTTTCCGTGCGGTTACCCGCGGGCGCGATGCACGAGCGTTTGGTCAGCTGTCCAGCGCGTCACTCGCGATGCACGAGCGTGTGGTCAGCTGTCCAGCGCGTCACTGGTTTGTCTAGCTTTTGCCGGTTCATGCCTCAGCTGCATTCCAGGCAGCGCGCGCACGCACCACTCCTGGGCTTGTTTTGTTCCCCTCTGAAATTTACGCGCTACAGTGGTCTGTTGGAAGTGCGTATGCGCCGCACTGCCTTTGCCATTGGTGAAGCGTCCTTTCCCGACGTGCCTTCTGATTTTGCTCGAGTGGTTTGTACACAAAATGGCTGGAGCCCCTAATCCGATCAAGCCCTTTTCGACTGCCCGTCCTGGTGAGTCACAGCGCCCATGGGGAACCGCGTGAAGAGACCGCAAGGTTCCCAGTAACCTGTTACAATAGTATTAAGTTTGCCCTGTAAGCCAGACTTTGACAGTGTTGCCAGGTCCCCATCTTTGGCTAAGCGCATCCTCTGCACATAAGCGCTAGCCCTGCCGTAAAGGACTGTAGTCAGCCTACGCTCTTTATCATCGCCTCCAAAAGTAGCCTGCTTCTCGCCAGTGCATCTCCGTCATTAAATTGCTGTTCCAGGCCTGTGCAGGTCAGTGTCCTCAAAGGTTTACCCCCGTTCACCCCGTGCAGTCCCCAGCTCAAACCTACCCGGTTCATCACCCTGCAAACGCCTGGTGCCACTCCTTGCACCCCTCCCAAAAAGGGCTACTTTTCGGTGCAGCTTGTTGCCTACCCCCAAATGAGCTCATCGTACCCGGTGCTATATCGTGCGAAAAATGTTGCCCCGTGCTAACCTGTGCCCCTGAGAAGGTTGTCTTAATCTTATCAAAATCGCGACACCATCCCCTGATTTATTTATTTATGCATTTTTATATAGCGCGGATATTACCCAGAGGTGTCAGAGCGCTTTCGTTACATGAGAAATTGAGAACAGGGTAGTAAGTGACGGTATCTATAGCTACTATGGTTACTCATGGTGAGTAAAATATTTACAAATTACCTATTCTTACAAATTGCATATTTAGAAATTTTAATGCGATTAAGGTTACACAAAACCATATTTACAGAGTTAATGCGGAAAGGTAGTTAGAACTTGTTTCTCTTTCTCAGTGACTGGGGAAGAGATTTCTGGCTGAATCTGCTGGGTGTACGCATGCAGCCGCACTGCCCCTCAGTGCCCGGTCCTCTGAAAGCCAGAGCCTAGTCTTGACCCTTGTACTTCCCCCTGAAGGACCTTCTACGCCAGTTAATACTGAGTGAGAAAGTGGACAACTACCTCTATCCTGTCTCTCGGTCCACGAAACCTGTAATGTATCAAACCTCTGCATTCAGCTGCTAATGGCAGGTCTCACAGGCAGATATTACCGATGGAGCCCCTTGCACCATCCCCCAGTTTAAAGACGAAATAGATGTGGATGGTATATTTAAAGGTGCTGTTTAAATATGTCTCTCAAAGATAAAATAATAATTGCAGATGAAATCGTGTTTTTAAAACATGAGCTGTTTTTATTGATTATATGGATTTATATAGATGAACTAATGTAGCAGAATTTGTGTCTCTTAACATTCCCCGAATCAGTTTCTGGTGATCCCTAAACAATATACCCATTTTTCCAAGGCCATACTCCTTAAAGTACCTGTCCAGTGTTAAACAATTACGTTTATAGTAACCGTTTTGGTGTGTGCAAGAAACAAACTCGTATGTTCGCCCTCACACAAAAATAGCTGCAGCTTTTTTTTACAAGGCCTGTATAAACTGCATGAAAATAGCTCAGTGTTCATTCGATTTGCCTAAGCGATGATTTCGGCTCATAACAAAACGTAAAGCACATGGTTACTTGCAGGTGAGCCTGACTAAACATCATGCATGCATTGTTTCTTTACTCTGTAGCTGTGGCGCAGATGCCAGTTAGAGTCACTGCAGTCGTGTCACCAGATTAAAAATTGAGAAAGGCGCCTGACATTCTGCCTATTTGCTTTATGAGCTTGTGCACTTAACTCATTCCAATCTTCTAGCGAAATAAGAAGTCTGGAACCCATAAAAATGAAGTTGCTAGAGCTGAAACAGGTCAACAGTCGACTACTACCAATCAGTTCAAGAGGCCTCAGAGCAGCAACAGCCAATTTCAGCATATTTGAAGGTAATAATTTGAAAACTGAAGACGGAGTCATGTATCCTGCTAAAACTCCTACCTCTTTGGCCTTCACATAAACAACAAGCATTGGCATAGCCAATAGGTCTCGCCTTTGGGACCTTATGTGTTTAGCCATGCAACAAATAATGTTGTTGCACCAAGGATATTGTGCTGCATAACTAAATACTTATAAGGTCCCAAAAGCGAGACCTATTGGCTATGCCAATGCTTGTTTAAAAATGGTAGAAGTGTAAAGCACAGAAAAAAGTTCTGTCAAATTGTGCAGAGAACATTTTAAATTTCTCCTTTTAAAAAGTGTATTTTTCAAACATAAATATGGCAGGTCTACCAGCCATGGGAGCAGATGCCTGCTGTGCATAAATGAAACTTTGCAATGGGAAAAAACTGAAGAGCTAACTTAGTTTATTTGCATTACATAAACCTCATAATTTTAATTTTCTCCCAAAGTCATGGTCTTTACAGACATTTTAATCCCAGGGACCAGTAGACATGGCACCATATTTAAAACAGGAAAATGGTAGTTTATTATAAGGGGGGGTTTAAAGTGAAGAAATATGCTCCCAAAAACATTAGGACATAACCGGCTTAATTTAAAGTAGAGAAAAATATTAAGACTTAATGATTCATAGAAATATTTCTTCACTCTGAATTTCTCCAGTTTAAAAGAAAAGGACTGTTTCGGTTAGAAGTGTTTACCAGCTACTAGGTGCAAGATGCCCGTTTGTAAATGACACTTCGAAAAGGGTGAAAATTAAAATAAAGAGTTAACTAAATAATTAAGTTAACTATTTTAATTCTCTCATTTAAAGGGGTTTTGTTCTCATGCTCCACTATTGAGTTGAGATTGACTTATTTAAGAGTTAAATACCTCAGTGCTTCAGTTCGGAAACTGGTCATCAGGCTCTGCTAGTTGCATTCCCATTTTGTAAATTAAACAGATCCTTAACTTTGAAAAAGGAAAAAAAACGCAATACTTATTTTATTACAGTTCTTGGTTAAACATTAACTGTAGGCTGGGAGCTACTCTGAAGGTTTGTGAGCTACTGGTAGCTCGCGCTAAGACTGGCTGGAGACACCTGGTCTAGAACAACGCTGCCTACAAGTGCTAAATTAGAGGAAAAAAGAAGAAAAAAAGCTTACCTTTAATCATTCATCTTTCCTTTTAGGCTGAAAAGAAACGGACACGACCTGCATTAGTTTTCCTGTACACATTACATACCAACTGCTGTTGTGGCCACAAGCGATCGATACATCAGATAGGAGCGAAAGACAAGAGCTCTTATTCACCACGGTTCATCTGCTGAACTATGTGATCATCATTGTATCGATCTCGGCGCAGACCCATCGCGTGCTGCACTAATGCAGTGCACACTAACAGTAAGTAGGTTACCCGGTAAGAAACACAAAGGAATCCTGCCCGAGCAGTCGTTTAACTGGGCAAAGGATAGCACGCAGCACATGCGCCTCGAGCGATTTATGAAGTTTCATGCAAAGCTCCCTGTAGGCGATAAACATGTACTTTATAGGCTAGAGTGGAACTTAAGTAAAAAGGATAAAGTTACAAGCCTTTTATCGACAAAGTATTCATATCAACCCAGTGAGGAAAAACTGACCGGAGGATTACACTACTAAACACCTTCAACCAACACTTACCTGCTTCGCCCGGGCACGTCACGTTTCTCCAGCACCACATCAAGGGCAATTGGCAGGCCACTGGCATTTTAACCAGCTTGTTTTCAGTCACTTCAGGTCTGGAGCAGTTCCCATCAAGTGTGGTCCTGCAAAAATTAAAGTGGTAATTTAGGGCGTCGTTATCCACGGGCACATTTCCACACCAGTCAGCCCTGTGCAATTTCAGCTACAAGTGTATCCCTCATCCTTTTTCAGAGAGATTCCCATTTGTTTAATAGTCATCATAAGCAGCACAGAGCCAGACTGGACAAGACTCAAATGTAATATCTAGAATTACATAATACACGATCAAGGCGCCAAGAACAGAGGAGGGCGAAGGACAATCTACTGAACAAGTCAAGGATTACCTAAAAGCGGGGTGGGGTGGGGGGGGGGGGGGTAATCTACGTAGTAAAGACAACGGGGCATATTAGCAAGACTGGCGATAAAATTATCGCCGTTTTAGCGGCAGGAAATAGCCGCTAAAACGGCGATAATGGGCTTGCTAATATGCGTTATAGAATTCAATAGAAGCCAGGTTAGATGTGCAGGACATCTAACCTGGGCTTCTATTGGAATTCCATAACGCATATTAGCAAGCCCATTATCGCCGTTTTAGCGGCAGTTTCCTGCCGCTAAAACGGCGATAATTTTATCGCCAGTCTTGCTAATATGCCCCAACATTCTTTACAGCTTCCGCTTTCCTTGCCTCAGTTTAATTCATTCGATTGTTACAGATATAGCGTTCCAATGCCAGGTGGAGCAGTCTGCTATTTAGAAATATCAATATACACGCTGTATTACTGCAAGCGAGACTGACGTTTTAAAGTGATAAATAACTATCGAGTAAGTCACTGGATTCGCGTTAGCTCCGGGGTTCTAACAGCAAGCTAGCCATTTTCAAAACGTATTTGAGCCATGCAATGTCGAGAATGTTAATTTTTTTTTAAACGTTGTTTGGTGCAGACAGTGAGCAGAGTTTAAGAAACGAATGGTTACAAGACCGTATTTACCTATTTTCAGTCGTTGGTCCATCCCCCATTCCTAAAAGCAATGAAAACACTTTAGTCACAAATATCTGTTAATACAAAGTAAACACTCAAGAGGCTCGGTACATCATGCTTTCAGGAAAAATCGTGTCCACTGCCCTTCCATCACAGGCTCGGTTAACTATACTATATGCCTGGCCCTAAAAGTGCAAAAGCTGCGGCGACCGTACGGAAGCCCCTCGACGCCATCTGGACATAACCCCTCACAAACTGGGAAGTTAGGGAAAAAAATACCATAAACCTCAAAAGTAAGCATTCCACATTTCAACTTGAAAGTTACGATAATTCTACAATGGTCACCACGCCCAACAGCCTAAAATTAACCTAAACCGCATCACACTACTCCAATTTTCTATTTTAAAGCCGGTGCACCGGCGTTAATGGGAAAAAAAAAAAAAAATCAAGACATTAACTGCGTTGGAAGGAGATTATCGACATTAAAGCACCACACCTTGTTACGTCACATTCGCGAGTTGCACCAGTACTCTGCCTGAAGTTAAACTTTAAGCAGGCAGTGAGCGACTGGCTAAAACGTGAACATTAAAACCGTCTCTATAGTAACAACTAATCTTACATTTAATTCCTTCAAATTATCGTTGTTCAGGTGAATGCTCTAAAAATAGTTTAAAATTAGATTTTTTTTAAACTTAAAAATGGTGTATAAATCATAATCAGAGCCATGTAAGGCTGCAGCTCTCCGACGAAACACTTTAGAAATACGAACATCGCAATCGATATTAAAAGCGAGCGTTTACAACGTTCTTCCTTCTACACTGATCTCGGCTATCGACTGCAATGGTTACTCCCACCGCCATGATGCAACTAGCCGAAAGTAGAACCGTACAATCCACATTCATCCTAACCACGTGAGCCCTTGTCTAGCCCGGGAGCAATAGAGTCACCACCTCAAACTGCCCCAACAATGCAAAGAGGGTATGAGCAACTACACGCTATAGCTGGGCGACAGTAAACTTACCCCCTTAACAAGATATCTTTCACGCTGCAGCAAAGCGGAAAAGAGAGTGGAGAACGCGCGGAGACGCCTTTTATGGGCCGTGTTTGTGACGTAATTGCGTACTACGTCCTCTGTCTTACGGTCGGCAGCAGCCCACAAATGTCGCGCTCAATTTGCCCATAAATGTCGCGCTCAATTTATTCTAAGTGTGGTCAGATTGGGGGTATTTCCTGCACACATGAGGGAAATGTTTTCCATTTGAGCGCGAAAACCCTAAATGGCGGGTGATTTATTTTTGGGCTGGATGGGCCCTGTGTGCAGGTTTTTTTAAGGAGAGGTGGCGCCCCCTTTATAGCCTCTGCTTGTACCCGAGTGACTGCCTAACTAGAGCAGACTCAGGCCCTCCTTAATCTGCCCTTCACCCACCAGGTCTGCCCCCACCCAGACCTATAAGGCAGCAGGCTCACACACAACAAGCATTTGCAATGCAATCGGTCTCGCATTTAGGAAAGTTAGCACAATTGGCGCTGTAAAAGATAATGTTTTTTACTTATATTTTTTTGTCTGCAGTGATTATTTAAAAAACTAGAGTTAGAGCTATTGGCTTTGTAAATGTAAATATTTTTTACTTATGTGTTGTGGAGTGTGTAAAGTGTGACCTGGATCTGCCCACTTAGGACTAAGGCGCGCCATGCGTAGCAAAGAAGAACACACGCACACAGTACAGTCCTGCCAAGTATCACGCATCATGCGTTAGACTAACGCATTTCAGTGTGGTAGTCCGCATCACCGCACTGAAATGCATTGTCACGCATTTATAGCGCCTCCTCAGCGAAGCCGGAGCGCTACTTAAGACTGTGTCTCTCTGCCTACAGGTGCCATTTTTCACCATGCAAAATGCACAGGAGTGACTATTGAGTTTTAATAGCCTACCACTTTACTTTATTATATTTGAATAGCTCTCACTCTTGTGGCTATATATATAACGGCCGCGAATATTAAAAACCCTAACAGCACATCACTTCTATGTCCGTCATTAAGAGGCATAGAATTATCCACATCGTTGTTTCTAAAGGGGGAACATTTAGGTCTTTTTCTGAAGTCAACTCGCTGGATTGAAAATACTCAAGCGCGCACTGGAAAATAATTAAACAATAATGATAATTGACCTGCCGGTTAAAAAAACTAAGGTCCTTCACATTGCATCCATCTTCCAGGACGGTGAGACGATTTAGGCAGTGATGCCGGGGGCCGCATTGAAGCAAGTAAGTGCACTCTGCATTTTACAGTGCTATTTTTTTCCTTGTGATTTTCAATTCGGAGCGCAACATATTTGCCAATCCTAATCTGTTACTGCAAACGTGTGTCCCAATTGGGTATTCGCACCTGAGGCATGATTTACAAAATGTGTTTTAAAAGTATGCGTGTTATTCTCATACACGAGCGCAGCAGATTTACCACTAATCCTTGATTTATATCATGTTTTATGACGAGGAGTGCTCATTTTCGCACCTCTCAGCAGAGTCCCACCAATTGGATAAATATATTTGTAAAAAAATATACCTCTAAAAACAGTTATTTCCGGTCGCCTTACACTTCCCAGTCAGACTCTGGTCTGTTTTTTTGTGTCCGATGTTTAGTGCTTAGAAGCAGGCACTCTAGGTCGTGCATTATCCATGCTGCTCACTCTTTCCACCAGGGAGGTTGAATGCTTCTTTCCCACTCAGCATGCCCCTTGCCACCTCTTTGCTTCCTAAGTGCTCTCTATGTATGGTGCTTTGCAGCAGTTTTAAAATCTTCTTAAAGTTTATCATTGCTCAAATTGGTTTAATTAATAGGTTTCACTTGTCCTAATTGCTTGACTTTTCACATGGGAAAGTGTCACTCATAGTTGCTGAAATGTCACTCATAATTCCGCTGAAATTATGAAAATGTCACACATAGCAATCTGAAACCTTGGCAGCTATGACAGTATCTTGGGTGGGTGCCGACTGACCTCATGCGGTCACGCCCCCTTTTATTCTACACGCTCCGCCCAACGGCGTAAGCGTATGGGTGCGACATATCCGGCCTGTGCCGGGCGGGTTAGCTGGAACGCTAACTCATTACATCCCATCCCATCCCAACTCAGTCTCTTTTTCCCCTTGTCTTTGGGAGATGCCTGCTGCCTCACCACCTGGCAAGCAAAGTCCCTCAGGCGGGAGCTAGGAATCAGGTTCTCTCTTAGTCCATATCTGGGGTGACGACCCCGGGCGAGGGATGGGGACTCCAGTGCCCTGGGTGTTTCTGTTGGCTCCTCAGAGCCCTGCTGTGTTGTCTCAGTTCCTTGGTGGGCTTCACTTGACGCCATGGAAGGTGTTTGTGGCGGCGTGCTTGGTTGGTGTTCTTCCAGATCCCCTACCCTTCTTTCGCCTGTTCCGGGGGTATCGTCTCCCTCCGCCGTGGGGAAAGGCTCTGACACCCTTTTGAACCATGAGACATTCCTGGTCACTTCTTCTCCTTCTCTTTCCACCGTTATCATGGTTCCTTTTACACCGACTACTGTCCAGTAACCTGGTTGGTACATGGTTCGGAATTTTCCTCCTGGTCTCCGGTCTTTCATTATCACTGTGTCCCCTTGTTGCATGTCCCGGGACTTCGCCCTTCTTGTCCGGCTGGCAGCGAGGTTTTGCCTCTCTCTTCGCCCGAGGGCGTCATCCTCATTGTAAGGTGGCGGAGTCCACCCTGGGCAAATGAGGATGGTGTCACAGCGGGGCCCGTTGAACATCAGCGCCCACGGGGTTTGACGGTTGGTGATGTGTGGGGTGCCCCGATACTCTCGGAGAAACAGCTGCAGGTGTTGTTCGGGATCTGCATTCTCTGCTACGGCAATACGTAGGGCCTTGTTGAGAGTTCTCATAAATCTTTCAATTTCTCCGTTGGCCTGAGGCCACTGCGGGGTGATGCAGCGATGTAGTATCCCATGATGCTGCATGAAGTCGCGGAACTCACTCCCTTGAAACGGAGGCCCATTGTCGCTCTTGATCTCTTCTGGACACTCAAACATTGCAAATGTCTTCTCGAGCACCGGGGCAACCCGGGAGAATGCGGTAGAGCTGACGACTTCTACTACGGGGTATTTGGAGTAGCTATCGACCATGGCTATGGTCGTTCGCCCATCGGGGAAGCTCCCGAAGTCGATGCTCACCGTCTCCCACGGGGCCTTCCCATGCTCTTCCGTTTGAATGGGTGCCGGTCGTTCAGGGGCATGGGTCAGCTGGCAGGCCGAGCATCTCTTTACGGCCTCCTCCACTCGAGCTTCCATCCCCGGGAACCAGATATTTTCTCGCATCCGGGCCTTCATTTTCTCGATCCCCTGGTGTCCTCCGTGAGCCAGCTGCGTTGCCTGGTTTTGTAGCTGCGGGGATGATGATGCGGGATCCTCTCAGCAGAATTCCCTCTTGGGTTACACTTAACTCGTTCCTGATCCTCCACATCTTCATGAGGCTTTCCCGCTCGGGTCCTGACCAATCATTTGCTGATTGTAGGAACTGGTGGCAGTTACCTCCTTGGATGGCATTGCGCACCTTGGCGATCACGGGGTCTCCTTCCACTGCAGCGGCGACGTCCGCTAGCATCAGTGCCTTCGGGCATGTGATGGTCGAGATCATGTTCAGGTGAGCCTCCAGTGTTTCGACTTCCGGTTCTTCTCCTTGTCCTTCTTTTGGGATCGGGTGCAGAGAGAGGAAATCGGCTGGGTTCTTGGCACCTGGTTGATACGTTACTTCCATCTCGTTTTGCTGGAGCCCAATGGCCCATCGTTCAATCCTCGGAGGTGGGTGTGGTGCTGACCCCTTGAACAGAGGCACCAACGGCTGGTGATCCGTGACAACCTTGAATATTGGCCGCAGATGTACAAGTGAAAATGTCGGAATGCCCACCGGATGGCTAGGGCCTCCCGCTCGAACTGCGCATAGCGCGTCTCCGTGGGCGACAGTGCCTTGCTGGCGTACGCTAGTGCTTCCCACCTTCCCGGCTCCTGTTCCTGGGTTAGCACTGCCCCAAGGCCTACGGGGCTGGCGTCAACCAGTATCTCGGTGTGTTTGGTGGGGTCAAAGTACAACAGCATGGTGTAGTCGAGGAGGGCGCTCTTGACCATCTGGAATGCTGTCTCTTCCAGGAGCCCCCACTTCCACATGGCGTCAGCACAAGTGAGGTTCCGGAGAGGCTCCGCAATGGTGGCCAAGTCGGGGATGAATCGGCCACAATATGTGGCCATCCCTAGGAAGCTTCGCACTTCGGACACAGTCGAGGGGGCTGTCGCGTCTTTGATGGCCTGAGACTTCCGCGGATCCTCTTGGATTCCCTCCTGGTTGAAAAGATAGCCGAAAAACTCTATCTGCTTCTGGAAGAATAGGCATTTTTCCTTATGCAAAGTGACGCTGTGTTCTTGGAGTCACTTCAGTGTGGCTTTCAGGTGTCTGTAGTGCTCATCCGCGGTGTTGGAGTGGATGAGGATGTCATCACTCACGTTCAACAACCCTGGCAGACCCGTTAGGATTTCTCTCACCGCATCCTGGAACACCTCTGCTGTGGACGATATTCCAAAATTGAGGCGTTTGTATCTCCTCAACCCTAGGTGGGTACTGAACGTGGTGATGTAGCGGCTTTCTTTGGCTAGGACCAACTGGTGGTACCTCGCATTCAGGTCTAATTTGGAAAACCACCGGGACCTGTTGACGTCGGCCACATTGTCATCCATCGTTGGTGTGATATGGCGTTCCCGCCGGATGGCCTTGTTGGGGAGGCGCATATCGA
Organism: Calotriton arnoldi; assembly: GCA_963921515.1. Lineage (NCBI taxonomy): Eukaryota > Metazoa > Chordata > Amphibia > Caudata > Salamandridae > Calotriton > Calotriton arnoldi. The sequence goes on from CAWUFW010005084.1 coordinate 108,543, forward strand.
TACATAGCCTGATCTTTCCTGGCTGTCGTGGCTTTTCCGCTATTACCATGGGGGAAACCCATGGCGTGGGTCCAGAGACCTTCTCGATGACCCTTTGATCTTCTAGCTTTTGCAGCTCTTGCTCCACCAGTGGTCTGAGGTGGAAGGGGATCCGCCGGTGGTGTAGCGCCGTCAGAGCGATGGACGGGTCGATGTGGAGTTTGATAGGGGCCTTCTTGATACGTCCAAGGCCTTTGAACAGGTCTGCGAATTGATCCAGTAGTTCTTTAATTTGGTTCGCCTGTACACTCCTCGCGAACATTACTAGGCCTAAATCTTCGGCAGCGTGGCTGCTGAGCAAAGTGTCGGCCTCCTGGTTGATGACGTGAATGTCGGTGGTGATTTTGTTGTCTTCTGACCGTATGGGTACGGTCATCTTGCCGCGGAGCGGCAGGGGTGAGTCGCTTCCATATGCGAAGATCTTCGTTTTGGACGGCTGTAGTTCTGGTTTGGGTCTCAGTCGATTGTACTGCTGGATACCCATGACGTTAACCGATGCGCCGGTGTCAATAACTGCGTTTACTTCAGACCCGGCGATCTTCACCGTGCACGCGGGCCGTGGTCTCCTTCGCTTCTTGAGCGCCTGCGTGAAGGAAACTAGGTACGTCTCTCCTTCTTCGTCTTCCGTGGATGTGTCTTCCACTCGGTAAGTGGCTTGTTCGTTCCTCTTCTCGCCTCGTGAGGACACGAGGGAGGCGCTCAATAACTGGCGCACTAGTCTTCGCATTGTCTGGCTCCTTTGCTGTCTTTTCGCTGGGCTTTCTTCCGGCATACGGACGCAAAATGATTTGGGATGCCGCAGTTGGAGCATGTCCTCCCTTGTGCGGGGCACGCTTGGGCTGGGTGCTTTTCGCACCCGCAGTATCCGCACTGGCCTTTCAGGGTCTGGGGTGGACGGCCTCGCTGCCCGCTCCCTCTGTCTCACGTACTGACAGCATCAGCCCGCTCTGTCTTGATGGTCATGCTCTTCTCTGTCGTTCGCGTCAGCGCCAGGTCCATCTCATCTGCTCTGGCTGCTGGCTGCTGATAGGTCATGTGTCCTGGCCATAACTAGTATGTCATTGAGGGGTATGTTCAGCTGCCTCAATATCAGTCTGCATAGTATCGTACTGCGCACCCCTTGGATGAGCTGAGCGCAAATTTCCTCTGCAGCTCTGTCCTCAGCGGTGTATGTGCTCGCCAGCTCTCTCAGCCTCGCGTGGAACGCGTCGATCAATTCTCCCTCCCTTTGCCGGGCTTGTTGCAATTTGAATCTCTCGAAATCTGGGTTCAATTGTGGGTCAAAGTGCGCGTTGAGCGCCGTCACTGCTGCGTCGTAATTGTTTGGGGCTCCTGTGTTTGGGAGATGTTTGAATAACAGGTACACTTCCTCCCCCGCGTAGTGAAGTAGTAGTGATCGCTTCACTGCCCCATCTGTTTCCCTGGTTGCCACAAAATAATTCTCCAGACGTCCCAGCCATGTTTTCCACCGTGGGGATGCAGTGGTGGGGTCAGCCGCCTCGCTGAAAGGGGGTAATACGCCTGTGGGTGCATGTTGCGTGATGACTCGGACCGGTGGCTGGTTCTCATCAGGGTTGTCACCCATCGTGCCTTGGGAGGTGTTTCCTGGTGCTGCAGGGGTGTGATGTGCGCTAGTTCTCTAGTGCCCCCTTTGGGAGTGTTCTTTTCTCACTGCCCGCGTGTGCGTGCAGTATGAGTGCGTTGCCACCTCCTTGTTAGGTCTTGGGGGGGATTCTTCTCAGCGGCCTTATTGTCTGCCTCGTGCCGGTGGCCTTGCGCAGCTGGTGCCTTCTCCGTTTTCCTCTGGCCTTGTCCGCGTGGGCATGGCCCCTCGTGGCTGTGTGAGCAGCGGATGCGTGTGGCTGTCCAGCGCGTGGATGCGCTTAATGGGGGCTTCTGCGTACCTGTGCAGGGGCTGCGCCCTTACCGGCTGTTCTGTAACATGCACCGTGGCTGCATCGGGTGCTTGTGTCCGAGTTCACCAACCGCGGGGCTCAGGGAATGCGGATGGCGCTTCCGCCCCTCGTCTCCAGTGCCGCTAGGCTGCTGGGTGGCTGTGCCTGATGTCGGGTGAACGCGCGGGAGCGTGGGTCCGGCTCCGCGCTCGTTGCCAGTGTAAAGTGTGACCTGGATCTGCCCGCTTAGGCCTAAGGCGCGCTGCGCGCAGCAAAGAACTCACGCACACAGTATCTTGGCTGGGTGCCGACTGACCTTGTGCGGTCACGCCCCCTTTTATTCTATGCGCTCCGCCCAACAGCGTAAGCGCGTGGGTGCGACATATCCGGCCTGCGCCTGGCGGGTTAGCTGGAACGCTAACTCATTACAGAGTGGATGTATGTGGTATGCAGTGGAATTATGTGGATAGTAATTATGTGGAATTTAGTGTATTGGAATTGTGTGGAGTGGGATTGTGTGTCATGGAGAGTAATTATGTGGTATGGCATTTTGTGTTGTGGAGTGTTATGTAGTGGAGTTTAATTATGTTGCGTGCTGTTAAATTTTGTGGTGTGGATTGTATGTATGTGGTGTGTTATGTAATTGTGTTGTTGATTTGTATTATGTGGTTTCTTGTTGAATTATGTGGTGTGGAATGGAAACGTGTTGAGTTGATTTTGTGGAACTATGTGGCACTGAGTGAAATTCTGGTGATTGGAATTAGTGGCATTGTGTGGAGTGTGTTTATATGGATTGTTGCAATGTGGTGTAGATTGGTTTTATGTGAGGTGTATTTATGTGAGCGAGAGATAGGCTGGGTGAAGAAAGAGGGTGGAGAGATACAAGAGGAGAAGGGAGGAGAGAAAAGAGAGAGGAGGAGGGGAAGTGACATGCCCAGCGCTTCCTGGGGGGAGGGCCTGTTCTGTACTGAGTGAAGCTCACAAGTTACAGCCTGACTTTATTTTAACTGTGTTCTAAGTCCAGTGAGGGAGATGGAAAGAAAGCACTGCATGAATAAAAGACAACACTACAGGAGATATATTGATGCACCGAAAAAGTTTCTCAGACCAAGGGCTGGAATGCTTTGAAACCTACGCCTCAAGGGAACACAATACTAACTCTGATCACCTGGTTCCTAAAAACTAAGCTCCTCAAACTGGCAACTGACTGCATTTTTATTCTCTCAAAGACGAGAGGAATGTCCACTAGAGATGCAATTCTCTAGCTTAGTCGTCCCTCAGTCGATCATATTGTCCTATATTCTGTAGACTCCTTACAAAATGACTAAACAATTAAATAAATACCTCAGGTACTATTATTGAAATATTTTAGTCTTTTATCAACAAACTGCAAAAATGTTTGTAACATTAACTTTAAATGCAGTGCTAGTATCAGCAAAGCACCCGTGAACTAATAACAAAAACTTACTTATTTTCTAAACGAGATTGCTTTGACTGATAGCAGTGATGTAAACTGTGGGGTGGTATGACCCAATTTACATGCAGCATGAATTTTTATAAAATAAAAAAACACAGAAAAGTATATGATTATGATTTGCATGAAGAACTCTGACCCACCTTGGACTGTCCATGCTCTGCCAAATTAAGAGCCAGTTAATAAACGCACAATAAAGAAACAAAAGACTTTAAAGGTGTGTATTTTGCCGTCATTTAATCCAGGGTCAAGTTATGGGAATGAGCGCAAGCAGTTGCAAAGAAAGCTCTTACAGGAGGAAGTTATTACACTGGCTACCGCTGGAATGCAACTGTCACTGAGGAGCTTCTATATGGTTTCCTTCCAAATTGGCAGCCGAGCGTGGACACAACTTCCTCTCATGCTGCCGTTTGCTGCTGTCCTGTATAGTTACTCCGGTGACCTCCACCATGATTGCAGCTCTGCGAAGGTGCTGTTAGCACTAGAACAGTGGCAGCCGCGTCTGAACGTACGTGTTTTAGAAAAATGCTTAAGAGGTGCTAACTCCTCCCCTTAGGGCCGAAAAAACAAAATAATAATTTCACAAAATGATGCCCCCCTCCCGCTCAGAATGTGATGAGGCCCCCACATGCAAGGTTTGGGGCCCCTAAATGATCGACTCTCCTCTGCACCGCAGGGGCCTGTGTGACACCCCTGGCCACAGCGCGCAAACAGTGCGTGTGATAACAAATGGCCATTTACTCAAACTTATCTGCACGTTGTGGCCGTGTAGTTTTCATTAGGTGACTTAGAATTTATTTATTTATTCCAGCATGTATCGCAGAGGTTGTATGATTGTAAAAAAAAACACTTGTCCTCAACAACTACGATTCCTCTCCGTTCTTGGCCTCATCCGAAGGAAATCCTAGCACCCTGTGAACGGTAACCCTGCCAGGCTGTGCGCAGGGGAGCCAGGCAGTGACAGGACTCACACCGCCCGAGGGGCTGAATTAGAGGGGAACGGCCCCGGCTACCCTGGTACTTAGACCAGCCGAAGAAGGGCGGCTTGAAGCCTGGCCTTCGGTATGTGTGCCTGGGCCAAAGCGGTAGTGTGGTGTAGCCGAGGCCCTTTGCCCTCATGATAGAACCTTGGCGATAGTGCTCAATTGTTTAACTCGATACAATTTAAAGAAGAAAAAAAGGTGCTAATGGTCACTCTACTCACTCAAAAGTGAGTGGTGCAAGCTTTCATCGAGACGTTCGGATGAAGGGAGAAGGATCAGCTGAACTGTTGCCGCCGTCCACCATGTCTGGAGGCAACACAACAGCACCAACGCGGTCACGTAGTGAAAACGGCGAACTTGCTAGAGGCTGCCGAACTGCTGATAATAGGCACACGGGCGACATTGCTAAAGTGAGAGTGCAGCATTTTGCCGCTGTTGAACAAAACAAAAAGTATTTTTAAAAGTTGATTTAGGCGAGCACATGTTAAATCCTTAGCGCGGTGTGGCGCATTGAAAAAAAAAAGAATATTTAAAGGTAAAGCACGACATCACACGTTAAAAAAAGGTAATTGTTTATTAATCTCAATATGGGGAGCCAAGCATAAGAAAGGCGTGCGGCAGCAAGGCCTGTCGTGCTGGTTAAAAAAAACTAACCGAGAAATGAAAACCAAAAACAAGGAGGAGGGGCCATCACACCCTGTACAGTGTGATGGACAAATAAAAGGTTGTATGTCGCAACAACGACTTCCTCTACCCCGCCTACCTTTACAACGCGGTCTCTACAACAACCGCGTCTTAACCACAAATTGCTTTACCACGCATTCCTTTACCACAAATTTTCATGGTAAAGGCATGCTTGGTAAACGGCTATCTGTGGCTAAGGTTACCACCCCCCCTCTCCCCCTGAGCCCGAAATATACCCCAACCTCCTAAAAACGACCCCGAACCCCCCCTACACCCTAAAAACTACCCCAATACCTTCCCACCCCCTAAAAACTACCCCGAACCCCCACCCCCTAAAAACTATCCTGAACCCCCCGACCCACTAAAAACTACCCCATCCCCCCAAAACTACCCTGAACCCCCACCCCTAAAAACTACCCCGAACCCCCACCCCCTAAAAACTACCCTGAAACCCTCCACCCCCTAAAAACTTCCCCGAACACCCCACCCCCTAAAAACTACCTCAAACCCCCATCCCCTAAAAACTACTCCAAACCCCTCTTACCTGTCCTGCTCGCTTTCCGACGCTCCTCTCTTCCCGCCAATCCCGAACACTAGACCGACTTTGCCTTAACCACGCACATGCGTGGTTAAGGCAAAGTCGTTGTTCGGGCCAGTCGTTGTTCGGCTTGCGGGCTTCCGGAACTCTTGGCTCTGGCCTCGTTGTTCCGGATGTTTCCCCCAAACAAAACGTTCTCTGAGTGAAATCGCCAGGGACGGAACTAAGCGAGCAAAGGAGGGGCATTTCCACAAGTGCCCCAAGAACAAGCCATCATTTCTGAATGCCACAGATAGTAACCAATGGCAATTGGTGGGTTTGCCAAACCCCACAGAAGAGACATAACAGGTCGATCGAAGCTCGACCTAAAAATGATACAAGTAGTTAATTTAAGGCATGATGGAACGCCCTCCCACCCCCCAGTGGTTTTTGTCTGCAGAGCCGTCAATAGGGCCGGAGCACCACCCCCCCCCCGCCGCTTGTCAGGAGAGTGGTGTGTGTGTGTGTGCGCCAGGGAAACAGGCAGGGTCCTCATTGGTTGAAGCAGGTGGAGGGTGGGTTTAGTGGGGTTTTTGAAGTGTGGGTGGAACGTTGGGAGTTCTCTTTGCCTTTGGCACACCCATTGGCAAGGCTATTGTCAGTCATTAGAGAGGGAGAAAGCGCTTGTAGCGAGGGCTCTGTTTGAATAGCTAGAAAACTGCTACTGCAGTCATAACCGCCAAGTTTTCAAGGCTCATGTGTGACATTTTAAAAGATTCAGAGTGCTTATGTGTGCCACCTACGTATAGTTTGGATTAAACTTTTGTAATGTAGGACAGATTCTTTGCAGTTCTAGGAGGGTCTCTTCATGTCTAATGTGTTGTTGCGTGCAGTGGACCTCAGCGTCATCAATTTGAGACCGTTGACACACGTCGAGGTACAGTGTGCCGCATGTGGCTACACTGCAGCAGCTTTTAGCCTGGCCCAGGGCTGCGTAGAGTGCCGGACGCTTACTAGTTTAGAGTTATGGTTTTTAGTCCGAGGCCTGATCATGCTGAATAACAGGCGGAGGTCTGGTTGCTCACTGTCCTCTGTGCTTTTCTTGGCACCTGGCAGAATTAAGGCGTGAGAGTGTGCCCTCTTCCCGTGCTTATTTGATGTGATTTTATATAGCGCAAACTTTACCCGAAGGTGTCAGAGCGCTTTACAAAAGGACCTGTTACATTACATAAGGATTTCGGAGTACACGAGTTACTTAAAAGATACAAACAGAAAAACTCTAAATTAACATAAGAATGGTAGTAAGTACACAAGTCTACTACAGAAACTAGTGATTAGAGTTACATATATACAAGTTGCAGATTTGCTTGAGATTACATTTTAATAAAAGTAGAAGCGGTAAGGGTAGGAGAAATAAAAATACAAATTTACAAATTATGATCTTCTCGCCAATGCTGGGATGGGGGGAATGTATGACGTTACTACGCGAGCAAATACCACGCAGTAGTTTACAACGCGGTCATTACAACGACCGCGTTGTTACCACGCGTGGCTTTACATCGCAAGTCGTTTCTACGACTTGCGCTAGATGGCGCGCTGGACTTAGGAATAGTATAAATTACTATTCCTACTCCAGTTAGCGCAACAGCAGGGAATGTGTTGGACTTAAAATCCAACACATTCCCTGGTGTTGCACGCCACCTAGCGCAAATCGTAGAAACGACTTGCGATGTAAAGCCACGTGTGGTAACAACGCGGTCGTTGTGTTACCTACCTGCGTGGTAACAGCAGCGTTGTAAACGCTGTTTCCCGGATGGGGGCCTCCTCACCGTTCCTGTACCTGGCGAGTCACGAGATTGAGGGAAACATGAGGTGGCATTCCTTGAGTCAACAGTCTGGAGCACTCCTCATCAGTCCTGTATCTGGAGAGGTGTATTCTAGAGGGGGGGGGGAGATGGCACATCAGCAATACCGAGCCACAGGGTGTTGAAAGTAGGGGGCAACTGCAGGCTCACCTCCTGTGCCCGTTGTTCTTCTTGGCATCATCTGCACTCTCCAAAATGCGACCTCTCCTCTTCCGGCACCGCACCCTCCTCGACTCCCTGTCCGGCACTGCACTCCAGCAGTCTGCGGCACCAGGGGATCACTCCGGAGACATAGTCTGCACCAAGCGCAATAGGATGACTTCTTGCCCCCAACCCGAGGCGGGCAGGGTGGCGACCAGGCAGCCACTGGTCCAAACGGCAGCGTGCCAGCACTTTGGTGCTGACGGCCCCCTCTCCTCGCTGCACCAGGCATGGAACAGGCCTCCAGAGCCGCTAGATGGCCTCTTGCCCATCCCACCCACGGCAGCACTTGTTCAGCGGGGCCTGGAGTGCCGAGGAGACCAGTGGTTGATATGAGGGGACGGGGGTGAGCTCCAGGGGGGCACCGCTGCAGCCCCCAAGGCTCTGCGCGCCACAGCCTCCCCTATCCATCGGTGGTTGGGAAGGGAAGTGCCCTGGGCAGGGCCAAATGTCCACACTACAGCCGCCGCCGCCACCACCACTGTATATGTGGCGAGTCGTGGGGGAGGGGGGGTCTCTCAGGACTATGGGCCCCCCCAAGTACTCTGCGGGGAATGGGGTACCTAACCCGCAAAAATGTACCGCTGCAGTCAGGAAGCCAGGACAGCCTCCGCGATCAGAGTGGGGCCGCCATCTTGGCTCCGTCGCAAGTGTAGGAGTCGGGATGATCAGCGCTGCCCCAGTTCTGCGTCTCAGTCTTGGGGGTCTCAACACCCACCGCCGGTGTCTACGATAAATCGGCATGCCTCTCCTGTGGAAGCAGGGAGGCGATGGCTGCTAGGTGAGGCCAAGGAGATCGCAGGCGGCGTGGAGCTCCATCGCCGCCCGCGATCCATCATAACCAGGAACCGGAAGTAATCTGTGTCTCTGGTCAAGGCAGGGCTTCTCTTTCATTAGACCAAAGTGCTCATCAGGTACTCAGGATTCTTTACATAATTTTTCCGATCAGAGCAGGAGTAGGCTCCAGCAGGTCATCTGAACACACTGCTGCCGTTCAGGATGAGGAGGAGCCCGCTGTCTGAACACTTACTAGGGCAAATGACTTAGCCTGGGGCAGAGACTAAACACATGCACCACTGTATAACTTCCAGCTATCTGATTTATTAAATTAGCTATCCAGATTGCTGCAAGGCACAGTGAAGTCTATCACGCTGATATCTCTGATTGCGGTACAATCTCAGGTTCTTGCAGTAATGTGGGAAAAACTACCAAATGCTTTAACCTAACTCTAGACCCTATCTCCTAACGCAAGACCCGCTGCTCTGTATACCCCGACTGAACCCTTTTGACCCAGCCATTCTGACTGCCTTTGTATGTCACTGACCCAGTGCTTGAATTGGGGGGAAAAAATATCCGATGGTTCTGTTGGGAAAAAAATAATTTAAGTAGCTAAAATCATTTAATCACCACATCTGCAACAAAGGGAGGACAAACAGGTTTATTGCATATGCTCAGAATAAGACAGTTTGGAGAGTGACCGCACCATAAGAGAAGCACAAGTTAGTCTCAAATTACACATGCTGCGAGTCCTTCTTTATAATACTAAATTTGGCAAACACCCATAACTTCAATACAATATTAACAATGGAAAAAGCTTCCTGCTTTTCCATTATGTCCAACCCAGACAGCACACATTTCCTTAAAAGGCAGCTTTTTTGTGTGTTCGTGACTCTAACAGTCACGCTACCTATACAAAACTATATTTGGAACATCCTCTGCTGCTCTGAATTTCCTGCAACATATTCAAGTCATGAAGGTTCCCAGAAACACACAATAGGAGGAAAAAACAATTAAGTTAGACCGCATTTAGAAATTTTTTTGAAAGCAGGCTGTATATTATTACCAGATAAAATGTGCAACTTAAACATGCACTTTTAACCACACATTTAAACAGCCTCATACAAAATTTCTTTCTTTACACGATAATAATGCCTCACAGCTTCTGGAAAAGTGACATGTAAAACAGAATAATGAACAGAATTAATAGGACCTAAATCTAAATTAGGGTTTTGATTCCTTTCATTCCCTCTCTAGTCGATTCTTCGACTACCTCTTCACTACCCCTGTACATTTCTCCCAGTTCTGTATTTTGCATCTCTTTATTTCTTATTCTAGGAAACATACCTCCCACTTTAACTGTAACCCTCTTGCAACATGCTAATATAATCTGAAATACTAGGCACATCAATAGCAACAGAACTGTTATAGGCAACAAGGCCTTAGACAACCCTGACATCCAGGATGGCACCCAGTCGAACCAGCCAGTGAACCACTCATCTGGAGCACCCCCCTCTTTCTTCATCTGTGTATGCAAATTATGCAAAGTCAATATGGCCTGAGTCAGGTTTCCTTCATCTCCATCATTTGCTGGTGTGAAAGTACAGCATACAGAATGAATATTTTTACATACCCCTCCTTCGATTGCGGTCATCAAGTCCAAAATATATCTGTGTTTCATTATCATAAGCCTGATTGAACGCAGTTCCTCTTTAATGGCATTAAAGCCATCTTCAGTCGCATTTATTGTCTTCATCAACTCCCACCGGGTAATTTGAACCCAGTGAGCAGTTACTTTTGCTTGAAACATAGGTAACAGACTCTCAAAAAATGTTTGGGCGTCATTGAACAGCCTATACTCTTTGGGCACATCCTGCCACACTGAAGTTCCAAAGTACTCAGCCATCCTTTTTTTTCTGTGATGATGCAGCAAAGTTGATGCTTCACTCATAGAATGCAAATGCAAATATTTTATTTCTTTTGCTGGTATTACCATAGATAGGGTATGTAAAGTCACCAGAGAGCAGATTCCGCTCCAGTCGGGGGTTAGTTGAGTGTATATTCAAGTGCCACACTGCCAGAGAAAATCCATAAGGCTGGAGGTACCTCCCTGCATATCGGCATTGTATATAGTTGAGCTACAATTGAGATCCCGTCCCACTTTAACAATCCCATTTCCCTGAAAGCAAAGAGAAAATCTCATTAGTTAGACAGCCTGCTTAGGATGACGTTTAGTTCTAGTCCATGTATATCTCTGTATGTTTTCATCCCATACCTGCTGACATGATCCTTTTATATCATCAAATCTCAAGGGACTTTTTGTTTCTGTGCCATTCCATAAATATATGAAAACCTATCTCCAGTAAACCATTTATTATTGTCAAATACTTATGTTTCAATACTTAATACTGGCCTGGCTGCACAATCTGGGGGCAGTGGTTTGGCAGAATAATTATTACAGGTGGATGGTGGATTAGATCTCCCTAGAATACCTCGTTCCAATACCGCTTCTTCCCAATTTACATAACTATATTTCTGCCCTGCTCCCTTCATTCTGGATATCTCTTTCATCATCTCTGTTTTATCTGTCAAAATTTGTAAAATTTCAGGGGTTGTATCAAATCTAGTTGTATAAACTCGGGCAGTCATAGGACTGACATGAGTTGGCTGTAATGGTGCTTTTATACTACACAAGAAAAGATGCAATAAACAGTTTGTTATATTAACAGGCACTTCTTTAGGATCCACTAAAGGTAGTGTTTCTTTGGCATGGGGAATAAGAGAACATACATAGCAACTATCATTTTGTGTATTGGTACCTATATCATACATATTTTGTACCACAAATTATCAAGCAAAGAATCATGCAAAAGATGTATATCTGTTTAATTGAAAACAGCTCTGCGAAAGAATAATATTTCTTCCCTATGGGTGGGGTCTTTTGCATCTACATAATACAATAGCAAATTATCAGAGTAATAATCATAACCACTGAACTCATTTAATATGAAAAACATCATTTAACTGTCTCTTCATTGTGTCTTTTATTCTCGGGCCATTGTCTCGTCCCCTCTCTGCCGGAGTGAGGCCAAAAATGGAATAAGGTCTGTTATGTGCACCCAATTCTGCACCCCCTCCACTTTTACTGCTGGTGGCGTGCTCTGTGTTACTTGGTAGGGGCCAAGAAACTTGGGGGCTTTCTATGTCCTCACGAAGTTACGCACGAAGACCCAGGAACCGATGCTTATGGCTGAAGACAAAGGCAGGGTTAGTTCATTACTGTCGGCCTGTTGCAGCTGAACCTGTTTAGAATAAACCTGTACAGCTTTTGTTAAGGTAGACATGTATGCATTCATTTGTTGCCAAACACTTTCTGATGCAGGTTTAGTATCAGAACAAATCATTTGATTTTTTATAAAGGAAACATTAGAATGCCTACTTGTTATGACTTGGTGAGGGGTCAAATGATAATCCTTTGAAGGGGCATTTCGCAATGCATACAGAGCAAGGGGAAGGCAGTAAAGCCAATTCTTTTTCAGTGTCTCACAAATTTTTGACACTTTGCTTTTTAATAAGCCATTCATCCTCTCAACTATTCCATTACTCTCTGGGTGGTAAACTGAGGTAAACTGGTTTTTCACTCCTAATAGTTTAGTAATTTGCTGAAATACTGTGTTAGCAAAGTGTTTGCCATTATCGCTGCGTATTACCGATGGAACCCCCCACCTCGGTATGACCTCTCTCACCAGGAATTTGGCTGCCTGGTCAGCATCTCACCTGGAGCAGGGTTCCGCTTCAATCCATCGTGAAAATGGACACACCACTACTAACAAGTACCTATATACGTTACATTTTTGTATCATATCTACACAGTCTATGTGTAACTCTATGAAAGGACCTATTGGTCTTGCAATGGAGGATGGAGGCATTTTTGGTGATCTCTGATTAGGGTACTGATAAAACACATGACATGAAGCTAGGAATACATAAACTAAGGGTCCTAGATTAGGGATTAACCAGCTTTTCTAAGGGACGTGGCCAAGACGCTGACCAAGATGGAAGCGTAGTCCTGGAGCTCTGCCAGATGCCTCCGGGTAAGATACATGCACGCCACGAAATCCGTCATTAAACAGCAAAGATATCGAAGCCGGGGTGGTGGCAGCGATGTACGCCTTGAATCCCGAGGTCTCGGCGCATTGGAGGTCACCGGAGCTGCAGATCGGAGCAACTGCGTAGGCGCCATGGCCGGAGCCACGAGCACGCCCAGGAGGACGTCTCCTCTCCCACGCGTGTGAACACGCCGAGCGGTTCCGGGAAGTGGAGGCCCACCACTGACCTGATTCAGGACCAGCCAGGTAGACGCTACATCGGGCCGTAACAGTGTGGCTGCGGTCCTCACGCGGCCACAGTGGAAGCGGATTAACACCCTCCACTCGTCGACAACCAGAAGCGAGGAAGTCCTGCACCACACGCATCTGCGGCCTACATGCGCCCTTGCCCCGAGCTACAGCGGACGTGCCCGGCCGGGCGCCTGTGCACCAGCGATCTATGTCAGACCCCTCTTGCTAGGGGATTTCACCCCCGATTCAACTCGGCGGCACTGTGTGATCTCCCGGAGCTGCCGATTGGGGCATCTGCATGGGCGCTGCGGCCGGGCTGCGGGCATGCCCATGAGGACGCCTCCTCCCCCAGGCGAATGAATGCACCTTGCGGCTCTGGAGATTGAAGGCCTACCACTGACCCGGTTCACGACCAGCGACGAAGACACTACCTTGGGCCGTAACAACGGGGCTGCGGTTTCAACGCGACCACAAAGAAGCAGATTAACATCCCGGCTCGCCGATATCCAGAAGCGAGGTAGGCCTGTACTGCATGCATCTGCGGCCTACATGCGCCCATGTCCCCGAGTTGCAATAGACTCTCCTGAATCGGGCTGGGCACCCGTGCACCAGTGATCCCTGCCGGACCTCCTCTGCTATGGGTCCTATCCCCAAATCAATCATGCAGCACTGACTGGCCCTCAAACTCGAGGCCCCCCGCCCGAGATGCATAGGCCCCGAAGACAGCCATTAAAATGAGAAACCCACAGCGGGAGTGACAGCATGGAGGCAAGCTGAGTGGGCTGTGACCCCGAATTGCGGACCCAGGGGCAACGTAGACATCAATTGCACAAGATGGACAACAAGCGACCACTGTGGCTGCGACCGCGGAAAGATCCATTTTAACATCCCGGCTCGTGGCAGTTGCGAGCGCATGGGACCCGCGCTAGCTTGATTCACTACCTGCTGGAGCCCCTGTCGCCTGCAGCACCGAACTTGTTGAGACCGAACAAGCCCCATGCAAAGACTCCCTGGCTGGGCCCCATCCATTAGCTCGCTGGCACTGCTAGGAGCCCCAAACCTGGGCCCCCTGTTAGAGGCACATAGGAAGATAACGGCATCCCAGGACACAGAGTCCCTAACCAGGCCCCGGAAGATCTGCCGTCCCGGCTAAACAGCGACTTTACACCAAACCACATAAACAGGACTTCGCACGGCAGGGCCCTACCACACTCAGTTAAACACTGGGCTTTTTTGCCTGCAGCGGGTCATGGTTTTAGGGGACCCGAAACAATGCAAGTTAACTTTTGATAAAGCCGGTCGTGCAGTTGATTCCACTGGCCAGGGACAGGCAGAGGGAGGGGACAACCCGGACACCACCATGGCCGCACAACAGGGGCCTGACCCCATATTGGCGGAACTACATGCTGGTTTTAAGGCACTGGACACTTGATTTGACGCCCTAGACAAACGCCTGGATGACATGGGGGCACGGCAGGACAAACACGACGGTCGCCTGGACACAGTGGAGGGCAGGGTCTGGGACCTTGAAGATGGCGCAGCCCAAGCCACCAAGAGACTGGAACGCGTCAAAAAACTTTAAAATACAGTAGCCATGAAAAATGAATATTTAGAATCAAGAAGTAGGCGTAACAATATCCGCATACTTGGAGTACCCGAATCCACCAACACGGGTCGCCTCGATGGATTAGTGGAACAATTGCTGGCAGATCTGTTTGGCAGAGACTCATTCTCCCCAACCTTCCTGGTGGAGAGAGCCCACGGTTCGCTGGGGCCCCGGCCGAACCCTGGATGCCGTCCTCGCTCAATAATCGCCCGCCTGCTCAACTTTCGGGATAGAGACACTGCACTGCGAAAGGCGAGAGAGAAGGGCACACTCCACTGGCAGGGTGCAACAATCTCCCTTTATCCGGACTACACCATCATGGTCCAGGAGGCCCGCCGTATGTTTACTGGAGCTAAAGCCACCATCAGGAACTTGTGATTGAGATATGGAATGCTGTACCCGGTACGCCTGAGGGTGGACATGGACGGCAGGTCTCGGATCTTCGAAACGCCATCGGAAGTGCAGGAGTTTTGTCACGCACTGTCCAAAAAGAAGATCACGCAAGTATCTACCTCCCCCACAAGATCACCTCACGGCTCTATTTCTGGAGCCAGTGCAGACTTGTTTTCATCTAGCTAAACCTGCCGGACCTAAACACGATGAACACATTAGCTTTGCAAATAAGGGACATTACAGATTGAGTTAATTTTTGATTTTTCTTGCATGCCATAAGAAACAGCTATTATTAAACACTGGAAGAACCGGAGTAGCGTTGCCACCTCCCACGTGTTGATACACTGAAGCTATAAGTAGTTACAGTAACTGGGATATGGGATCCCCCCATAGTACAAGAGATGCAGATGGGTGGTGGGAGGGCATTGTTCAGGTTATATTACATTTTTGTTTACCAGAGACAACAATCCATGCTGTGCAACTGCATAACCAGATTTGTTATATGAACCTACACTTCGATAATAAGCACTGAAGGTAGAATTCACCCTTTCGTAACTCTCACGTTAGTGTCATGGAACATCCGGGGACTCAACAATACTCGCAAGGGTAAACAGGTGATTCAACATCTACAGCGACATCAGATAGATATCGCATTCTTGCAGGAAACGCACTTATCCCCCAACATTCCAAAATCCTTCGCTAGGAATTGGGGCCCACATTGATACTTTGCAAACTACAGTTCGTACGCCAGGGGGGTCTCCATACTAATACACAAGCGAGTTCTATTTAGCCCACTAGAAGTGAAAAGCGACAGGGAGGGGCGTTATTTAATGGTAAAAGTCCACCTACCGGGTCATACCTTCTTGTTAGTGAATGTATACGCACCCAATATAGATGACCCTGATTTTTATTCCGACTTACTGACCCAAATTGACCGTATGGAAGCAACGCAAGTGTGCCTGGGGGGAGATTTGAATATACTAGTAGATCCTGTCCGTGATAGCACATCGAATTCCCCAGACACAAAACCCAGAGCCAATGAACGCTAGCGGACCTTAAGGAAGAATACAGCATAGAAGACGACTGGTGCCACTTATACCCCACGCAGGTAGCATACACACATTATTCGGCATACCATAACACATGGAACCGACTAGACTACTGGTTATTATCACCCAGCCTAACAATTTTGGACAATTTCCATGCAACACTTACTGCGTACCCTATCGGATCATTCACCAGTGTTAGTGAGGATGCGTGTCTCCCAGGAGGTTGGGGTAGAGCGCAAATGGAGATTTCCCAACATGGCCAGAGGGGACGTTGTATTCAAGTCCGAACTGCGCCAAGCAATAGTGTAATATTTCGAGCTAAATGAAGGTACAGTGAGCTCGTGGGCTACTCTGTGGGAGGCCTTCAAAACTTATATTAGAGGGATCTGTATCTCCAAGCATGCTGGCATACTCAAAGACCTCCAACGCACACTCTCCAAGTTATAACAACAGCTACAGGAAATAGATCAAGCACAAGTGACGCACCCACAATGAACATACACAACACTTCGGGCCAAACTGATGACAGAATTTCACGAGGCAGCAGATAGAGAGGCACACTACCTGGAAAAGTACGCGACCGCGAGAAGGTATGGGAAAGGCGAGCGCACGCTCACTACAGCCCCCAGAGGCCAGCCATACATATCGGCACTTCAACAACCCAATGGTACTAGGGTAACAGACACGTCCCACATACAAGACACAGTGCTTAATTATTACACAGACTTATACACCTCCCGCTTCCCTGAGGGTGTAGCGGAATGTGACAGCTATCTAGACGAAATAGCCATGGTATGGCTGAATAGTGCGCACCGCCAGTTTCTCAGTGAACCCTTTACAGAAGAGGAAGTCACCCAAGCAATAGATGCCATGGATGGCTCTAAGGCGCCAGGCCTCAATGGCTTCTCGGTCTGCTTTTATAAAGCACACAAACACTTACTCGCCCCCTATCTCCTAGAAATATACCAGGAAGCAATGGAGAAGGGCATCCTCCCACCCACCCTCCAGGAAGCCGTGATAATACTACTCCTCAAACCAGGAAAAGACCCATTACAATGTGGGAACTACCGCCTGTTGTCCCTATTGAATTTTAATAATAAAATACTCGCTAAAATGTTAGCCACCAGGCTCTCCCTTATACTAGATCAGATTATCTCCCCTGCACAATCCGGGTTCGTCCCACATAAATCCACGGCTCTGTATATACGCTGCACTAATAGATGTTGAAAAAGCGTTTGACTCCCTGGAATGGTCCTCTTTACAATACATGCTTATGAAGAATGGGCCTCCCGGGGATGTTCGCTTCCATTATCCACCTATTATACACTAAACCTATTATACACTAAACCGCCTGCCTACATCCGTTTAAATGGAACGCTTACCAGAGCATTCCATCCGATGCTCGGGACCAGACACGGATGCCCGCTGTCGCCCTTGTTGTTTGTTATAGTACTGGACCCTTTAGTACGTCACTTGCAACAACAGCACATTCACAGAGGGCTACAATTGCAAAGTGGTCCTCTGCTCATCACGCTGTATGCGGATGATATTATTGTGTACATTAGGCAAGCTTGCGACAATCTTGATCCAATACTCAGGGAGGTGGGTAGGTTTGGAGCTTTGTCTAGCCTTCAGATAAATTGGGGCAAATCTGAGCTGCTCCCACTGACCCCCTACACGGGGTAATTGTCACTGAGTTCCCTCTGGTACGGTGCGAAGACTAAGAAAAATATTTGGGGATACACATACATAGAGACAGTCATGGCCGGAATGACTCGGGGGTGGCGGGGTGGTGTCGGGCAGGGAGGGGGTCACGCAGGGGCTGAGGTTTAATTTTAATTTAAAAAATCAAATAACTTACCTTAGCCGGCCTGATCTAGTCCAGGGTCGTCTCTGCTTCTCTGCTCCTCGCTCCCCTCTCCTAAGCCAATCACAACGCTGCAATGGCAGCGTTGTGATTGGTGGGGACGGTGCCCAGCCAGGCGCCTATGGGGAGGCCATTTTATCCATGTAGGCTGCATGCAGCCTACATGGAGAAAATGGCAGAGTGCGCATGACTGGTTTGGTTGGCCCCAGAGGGCTGACCAAACAGTCAGGGCCCACAACAGTGGGCAAGCTACTCCTCCCCTGCCCTCAAGCAGGAACGCCCACCTGCCCGCCCCAAACCAAACCCTTCTGCTTTCTCGCAGTGCGAGGAGCAGTAACATAAAATGGTATTTATACCATTTTATCTTACTGCTTTTCGCACTGCGAGAAACAGTGGGGCGACGCTCCTCCGCCCACATGGAGGAGTCGCCCCTGCGTAGAGATCCAGCGCAGATTCTGCTACTGAACTACAGCACTGCGCATGAAAAACTGACCTGTCAAGTAGAACGCTGGTTAAAATTGCCAATAGCAATGGCAGGTAGAATTGCTATAGTTAAAATGGTTGTGCTTCCAAAATTCCTCTACCTGTTTCATAATATACCTATTCCGTTGATGTCCTCCTTCTTCGTAACACTACATACACCACTACTATGCCTAGTATGGGGCAATAAACAGCCCAAGATCCGATGGGACACTTTGATGCTGCCATACGAATGCAGTGGGTGTGGGGTGCCGAATTTCCAAATTTACTACCTAGTGGCCCAGTGTAGTTTTGCCAGGCATTGGTATCACCCAGATGCCAGCGGACCTCACACACCCGATTCCACTGTCTGCAATTCTACCAGAGGGTCTGAAACGTGACCCACAGGATATTCAAACCGTCTCCACAACTAGTTGGGCATAGAAGAAGCTAGCCAGATCCACAGGCGGACACTTACTCGGATTTGTGGCAATACTCCAAAAGCAGGACGTAGATATGTGGCAATAGCTCTGATGCTAGCAAAAAGGGAAATAGCTATACACTAGGGTAGCAAACACCCACCGACTCTTAAGAGCTGGATTGCCAGCTTAATATTTTGCAGCACCAACAGCGATATATACGCTCAACTTCAACCACCCACCTCACGCCCGCAGACATTTGGCAACCACTCCAAACATACCTTCTCGAAACACAAGCAGACTCGGACCACACCTCCTAACCCGCGGCTCAGCAAGACATACAGATAACACATATGCCCTAATTGTGGCACACACACATGATCTCCGAAACAGTTCACTCAAAGCAGTAGGAACACAATTATGCGAGCTGTGTAAGTGGTAAAAGCAGTATTACTGATTGCTGATTACGAAATGTTGTTAATGCATTACGAAATGTAACACGGCATGGGAAAGATGTGTCTGTCATAATCCTATGGTTTGTTATCTGAGTAAAAAATGAAAATAAAGTATATAAAAAAAACAGCTTTTATTTAATTCATCCATCATTACTCTTTTAGAATTGAGTGTTGGTAAATGAAGTTGTCGAAGGGCTGTTATAAGTAGAGACTGGGGCATTATAACTTTGCCTGATCTATAAAGGAGATCTGGAAATCCCGTCACACCCCCCCCCCTTGATTTCCAGAGATCTTTCTCATGTTGTGGTGCTACATTTCAAATGTCTAATAATGCCTCTGTAGAAATATTCTCATAGTGTTTTATCTCAACTTCATCATCTGCACCTAAAGTGTGCATACTGCATGTTTTCATTGCATATAAACTAGCTTCCTTCGCTGCTGTATCAGCAGCTTCCTTTCCCTTAGACACCAAATCTGTTCCTTTTGTATGTGCCTGGCACTTAATCACTGCTACTTGATGTTGGTGCGCTACTGGTATCCCATCAGATTTGAGAAATCCTCGTTGTTCCCATCTCTCCAGCCCTGAGTGAACTGTGGAAGCTACATATGCTGAATCAGTGTATATCGTTACTGGCTGACCCTTACAAGCCTGTAGGGCTGTTATCAATGCTTTTAATTCAGCCACTTGGGCTGAATCTTGGGTTGGCAAGGGTAAGAGGTGCAATGTGTGTAAGGTACAATCAGTAGGTGTAACAATAGCCTCAACAACAGCTGCACCTGTATGTCTTTTGACTGTCTCCTGGTCTATCCATAAGGAACCATCAATAAACAATTGTCGGCCATCAGACAAGGGGTCCTCATGTGCCAGGTGATCGACCTTCTACAATGTTACACTACAGTCGTGATCAGTAGGCACTAGTGGGTGCACTAAAAAAGTTGCAGGATTGACTGAGTGTACTCGCTCAATGCAGATAGAAGAGTTTGACAGTATTACTTCATAACCTGTCACTCTTTGAGTGGTCTGTGTACTTTTACTTTTCAGCAGCACAGCAAATGGAGAGTGCTCAACATACAGTGTTACAGGGCATCCTGCTGTAATAGTATTACTCTTTTCTACAGCAAAAGCTGCTGCTGCAAGTGCTCGCTCAAAAGGAAAGTGACCTTTAATTACTGGATCTAATAGTCCACTAAAATAGGTGTGACCCATTTGGTATTTTTGAGTAAGGACTGATATTATGGAATCCTTTGTGGCAGCAGAAAACAGAAAAAATCTCTTTGTATAGTCTGGGTTTGCTAGCAAGTCGCGGCCGCTGCAGGTAAGAGTGGTGGGGCCAGGTGAGGGGGGATTTCGAGAGACGACCAAGAGGGAAAATCAAATAAATAATTATTAATTTTCCCTTGTGGTCGACTCTCGAAAAAAAACCCTCACCTGGCCCCCGCCCCACCGCTCTTTCCTGCAGCAGCCGAGGCTGTTGCAAGCACTGGGGCCGAAGCAATTGCTTCTTTCAATGTCTGAAATGCACTTACACTGTCATCAGTAGACTGTATGTCTGTGCTGTCAGCTTTAGCTTGCTTCATTGCATATAATAGTGGTTGTATGATGGTAGCATAAACAAATACCCACTGACGTACAAAATTACAAAGGCCTAGAAATGTTTGCATGTCTTTTACTGTCTTGGGCTGAGGCTGAGGCTGTTCACGTATAGTTTGTATTCTAGAACCTGCTATCTTTTTTGCTTTCTGCAGACAACACCTGGCACAAATGCAGCACTCCCTATTGCACAAACTGTAATTTTTTCCTATCCACTTTGTATCCCTTAGTAGCAAGTAGCGTTAACAGATTGACAGTGTCCAAAACACATTCAGATTCTGTTTTACTACATATTAGTAAATCGTCTACATATTGCAAGACTGTACTGTCTGACTGGAAATTTAACAAATAATCTCCCAATACTCTATTAAACACAGATGGAGACTCACAATAGCCTTGTGGGAGTCTAGAGTACACAATCTGTTCACCATCAAAACTGAAGGCTGTCAAATAGTGACTGTCAGGATTTAAATGTATGCTAAAAAAAGCATTCTTTAGATCCACCACAGAAAACCATTTGCTGTCACTTGGTATTATAGTCAATATCACAGATGGCTCTGGCATTATGGGGTATTCTGCTAATACTATGGCATTAAGGGGGCGAAAATCCTGAACCAACCTCCAAGTATTACCTGTAGCTTTTTTTACAGGATAAACTTCGGTGTTACAAGGTGATGGACAGGAATACAGGACTCCCTGATCCTTCAGTCTTTGTATTGTCCCTTTAATACCTTATTTTGCTATTTTGGACTGTGGATACTGTTTTACATGGGGCAATTGTGCACCTGGCTTCAACTTTATCTTAAATGGTTCTGCAGATAGTATCAGTCCTACCTCGCCTGGAGCTGATGTCCAGAGACAAGGCGGGACAGCTGCAATCGCTTCAGTATTATGGGAGGGGGATGACACAACTGGTAACGTGGTCTGTGCACCGTAAACACGCACTAACAAGGGTGCAGTGTGTGTATAAACTATCTCAGTCCTGGTGGGATCGTCTGAAAAGAGTTCTGAGCTAGAAATGTCTGGTGGTCTCAGACAAGGCATGAGAAAAATTAGGACCTTCCAAATTCCTCCATCATTATCTGATGCCACCAGGGCGACTAACCTACTGGTTATTTCCATGCACTCAAGATAAAGGGTATTCACCTGTCCTAGTTCATCACCACCAACTTGCCTCCTGAAAATTAGTCTAGGTGGCAATTCCATCCATCTCCCTAAAAGTATTTCCCCTGTCTTCAGAACCTTAAGTACTGCATCTGCTAGCAATTTATAATGCACTGGCTCTGCCATTTCAACCACATTTTCTCTGGTATTCGTAGCAGATGAATCCCACATTTCACTTGACTGGGTATTTCACATGTTATGGACCCATCAGAGGAAAACCTTATTATCATGTTTAATTTGACATGATATCCTTTCCTAATAAATTTGCTGCTGAGTTTGGAGAATAAAGGAGACGCTCCTGCGTTCGTACACTTGCCACCTCTATGGGCACATGCGTTGTGTATGGAATGCGCTGTTCTTCACTAGAGAAGCCCTGCGTATCCATGGTGGCAGAGGACAAAGGAACATTTCCTTCTGAGAGGCAAGATTTTGTTGCCCCTGTATCAAGCAAGAAAGCATACCTCCTTCCCATTATGATAATTTCTACCATTGGTTCTTCCACTGGTTCTACAGTCCTAGCTACCACAGAACAATTGGGATTCCCTGGTGCGTCCCATCAGGCTGTATTATAAAAGGGGTTTCCACCTTGAACAATCACTCCCCCTTGTCCTTGACTCCTGGGCTCACCACTGCAGTAGTCTGCACCTGAGGCTGGCCTCCTGTATGTACAACAGGTGCTGGTGCCCCTTGAACAGGTACATTAGCAAATTGCTGTTGTGGCATATAAACCTGTGGTAGTGGAGTTATTTGTTGTTGAGGGTAGGGTACATACTGATAAGGACCATATTGAGGCGCTGGGCCTGACGTGCTCACATTTTGTCTTCCCCTTCCTCTCCCTATTCCTATCACTCCCTGCGCTTCATCACTCTTCTTAAAGAAGCATTCAGCAATAAAATGTCCAATGTTACCGCAGTAATGGCATTTAAAATTTCTTCTTCCTTGCATCTGTCTCCCCTCTCTTTGACCCCTTCCTTGCTCACTCTTTGCAACAGGAACCTGCACAGTCATTTCTTTTCCTGTCTTTTCCTTCTCATTTTTCTGTATTTATTGTGTTACCAGTTTGGCTTGGGCTCTGTCACTTTGGTCTTTATTTTTCCTCTCCTTTTCTTCCTTTTTCTCTACAAAAATGTATAATATGTGTTTGATTTCTGCCCAGGGTTTTACATCTAAGGCCACGACCTGATCTAAATGGCCTTGTATGTCTCCTGGTAGCCCCTGTTTAAAAAAATTGTAGAATAATCTACAACTACCTCCCATGTCTACAGGTCCTACATCTGATTCCCACTTTTTTCTTCATCATTGCTATATAGTCTGCACAGGACTGTCCTGGAGACATAGGGGCATATTATCAAGGGCTTTATCGCCGATTTAGCGGCACTTTTTGCCGCTAAATCGGCGATATTTTTAACGCCCTATTAGCAAGCTGTCGCTAACAGGCGTTAGCGACAGCTTTCAGGCGTTAGAGGCCGGGAATTACATCGCCTTGCATGTCAGCGATATTTATCGCTAATGACATGCAAGGTAGGCGTTCCCACTAAAAGCGACTGTAAACAGTCGCTAACACCACTAACCCCTATTATCAAGGCAGGCGAAGCGATAAAATAAATCGCGCTAAGCGCGTTTATCGCTAGATTTTAACACCTGCTACTGACTATGACTTCCCTGTTTAAGGTATAGGAGGTGGATTCTAATGCTGAATCCACCTTAGCGTTAATGCAAGAATTTCGCTGGTTTTCCAGCGATATTCTCGCATTTTGCCGCTATCGCTGGAAATATTATCGCTATGGAGATAAACCTTACTAATAGGGTGTTATCTCAGCGATATTTTCCAGCGATAGGCGGCGTTAACAGGATTCGCGCTAAGCGCGTTTAGCGATAAATATCGCTATTCCTTGCTAATATGCCCCATAGTTTGTGTCATCAATGCCCCAATGACTGGTCGGTCTTGGTACCTATTCTGTAATTCAGTCCACACCCTAGAGCGCACTACTCCAAAAGCAGACCCATCATGTTTTCATTTAGCAATATTTACTCCTTGTATCCCTGCACTTCTCATTATACTGTCCACCTCATCCCCTAAAATGGAGCTCAACAGGCTCCTTACATCTCCAAGAGCTAAAGATTTCCCAGCTGTTGCATTTTCAAATGCTTTTATCCATTTCCCTGCTCCTTCATGTAATGGCAGCAGGGCTTTTTTTAATTTTCTTTATCCATGTGTTGCCATGGAACATAGACAGGCTGTTCTCCCTGTGTCTTATACACCAGTGGCATCTGCGTTACAGCAGTATTCCTGCCACCATGTCCCTCATAATGTGTCTCAGACCTTATAGCATATTTCTTCCACACACACAGACTTTGTTGCATGTAATCATAATCCCACTCTGGGTCCCCATAAATTTGAAAAATACATAAATCCACCATATTTATCAATTCAGTGTCAAAGGATCCTGCTCTTGGCCACACTTTCATCTGCAGCACCATACCTTCTGTCCACCCCGCAAGGCTATTAGTTAATGGGACAACACTATACCAACTGTTTTCTCCCTTCGCTACTATTTCATTGGGTGTCAAGTCACTATTTCCTTTCCTTTCTTGTCTCGGTATAAAACGTGTCATTCCCAGCATATTTCGTACATGAAGGGATCTTGCTCCAGCCGAAGGGGAACTTTGTCCTAACTCTATCATACCTTCTGCTCGAAATGGACGCCAAGACCTTGTTATACTACTGGGAAACACCTGCTCTCCTCTTGTTTGTTCTCTAAAGGCACTTTGTTCCTCTAATAATCTTCTTTTTATTTCAGCATTTCTGTTCTAAGCCTCTTGCCACAATACCATGCGTTCATGGTTAAGAACCCTTGTTATTTCACTCCCCACTGAGTTTATTTCTTCCTCTTCTTTCTCATCTTTTCCTGTCACATTCTTGATTTCTACATCATATCCTATATCCTTTACAACTGGCTTTTCATCTGTTTTAAATAAAATGGATTTACATATATTTGAACAGTCATCAGCAATATGGCTTAGTCTCTCAATTGTGTTCCTTTTTCCCTTTACACTGGTAGTCATGTCACGATAACCCTTATCCTCTTCCTGATATATCTTGGATCATGCCCCTAAATCAAACTTGACCTGTGGGGTTCTAATATAGTATCCATTTCCTTCACTTGAGTTTTTAGGTATCTTACTAGCCCATTCTAATATGTGTTGACTTTTGTTCCATCAATTTTCCATTATTGTCTTGTCTTAATTTTACTGAAATGTCTCCTGTTAGGGACACTGTTCCCTCATATACTTTTTCAGGTTTAAGAGAATCTTTAATAATTGTTTGAGCAAGATCAACCTCCCCCATGTTTAACAAGTCATCAACCTTTGGTGTAATTTTGTTTATGTCAGTCAGGGGTATTAATGTCGGGTCTTTGTAGCCTGCAGCTGGAGCATCAGTGTCCACTGAGTCTATTAAAGTAGTGGATTCCTTATCTTCCACTAATAAAGATGGATACATACCCTGACGGTATAAGGTCCCTTTAATTATCTCAGAATATGTCGGGGTGGTGCTGTGGATTCTACATGGGAATCCTGACTGAATATCTTCCACATGTCTAATGACGCTAATCGTTTTGTTCTTTTATCTCTTTTATATGCTCCTAAGATATCCGATATTACATGGGCTAACACTGTATTATCAAAAGAGCCATCTGGTGGCCATGGAACCAGGGAAGTCTTTGTACCTTCTACCCATTCCTGACAATGTCTTTTTATTCTATCAGAGTCTCCAGGAAATGTGGAAATCATGTGGCCTTAAGGAGTCCCTTTCTCTCCCTGCCTCCCCAGTGAAGCCTACTTAAACAAATGCAGGACCTCACAGTTTTTTTCTTTTAATCTACCAGAAACGTTTATTATTCCTGTTCGTGGGGAATACATTTGTGGGCTATGAGACAGACTACTCCCTTTTGTTTAGCCTCGTCTTCAGTTATCCCTAAATAAGCAAGTTGTGGGAGACTTACAAGAGTTTCAAACGACACACCTATACTCAAACCAGATGGATCTCTATTACACGGAATAAATCTACCTGGTATCCTAGTAGACCCAACTCTTACTTTTCTTAAAGGCTCCTGTCCTAATGGAGTTAACACTAAAAAAACAGTTGGTACCTCTGATAATGCAAGAGAACTCATGATCTATTACACATGCTATGATAATCACAAATCTACATTATATATATATATAAATATTTTGTTTTAAAAAAAACCTCACATAACATATTTACACAATATGTCAACTTTTTCCCTCTTTCTCTGAGGTTTTCCTAATTCAAACTGTCAGGATAAACTTCTTATATAATTCATACTTCTCTAATAATTCCACAAGGGAGAGAAAAGCAGTCTGCCAAGTTTAACTAAATACACATCTATTTCTCTGACGATTCCTAACCAAAGATCTGCTTGGATCAACAAAACACATTTGCTTCTCTCTCTCTCCCTCTCTGATGATTCCTAAACAAAGGTCTGCCAGGATTAACTAAATACACATCTCCGTTTGTAACAGTTGTGGATCAATACACAATGATTCGACGATCGCCCTTTTTTTCTACCTTATCTGGCCGCTGCAGACGTCCCCCAGACCGGTACCCCTGACGTCCAAAAAACTGTTCTTTCATCTCAACGGATGTCTGACATCCTCCTCAAATTGTGCACAACTAAATTAGGTGGCCGGTTGGGCCCCAGAGGGGAACCTCCCCAGCAGCAGGCCGGAGCAAAGGAGATCTCTTGACTGGCTCTGCCACAATGTCGGGAAAAAATCCTTAAAGTAGCTAAAATCATTTAATCACCACATCTGCAACAAAGGGAGGACAAACAGGTTTATTGCATATGCCCAGAATAATACAGATGGGAGAGTGACCGCACCACAAGAGAAGCACAAGTCAGTCTCAAATTACACACGTTGAGAGTCCTTCTTTATAATACTAAATTTGGCAAACATCCAGAACTTCAATACAATCTTAACAATAGAAAAAGCTTCCTGCTTTTCCGTTATGTCCCACCCAGACTGCACACATTTCCTTAAACTGCAGCTTTTTCCTGTGTTCGTGACTCTAACAGAACTATATTTGGAACATCCTCTGCTGCTCTGAATTTCCTGCAACATATTTAAGTCACAAAGGTTCCCAGAAACACACAACAGGAGGAAAAAACACTTACGTTAGACTGCATTTAGACCTTTTTTTGAAAGCAGGCTGTGGATCATTACCAGATAAAATGTGCAACTTAAACATGCACTTTTAGCCACACATTTAAACAGCCTCATACAAAATTTCCCTCTTTACACAGCTTCTGGGAAAGTGACAGGTAAAACAGAATAATGAACAGAATGATTAGGGCCTAAATCTAAATTAGGGTTTTGATTCCTTTCAGGTCCATAAATTCACGGGGGACTGAGTCATGAAAAGAAAGACTGTCAAGTTGTACATTTATGTATTCTTTTTTAATCTGCTGCAAAGAAAACAGCAATCTATAAAAATGTGAAAGTAAATCTGTTCTGACTTACTTAACTGGTCATAAAGAAACTGCATTCAAAATATCTTATGGAAAATACCTTACGGGGTTAAGGCACCTGCTGTAAATTGCTTTGAGTGGGCCGCAATTTTCAGGTGATCATAATAACAGTAAGATAACTCTGGTAGTTAATGCACTTGCTGGACAGTTCTGTGTATTGTCCAGTCACAAAGTAACATTGAGGGTTAATGTGTCTGCTGCAGAGCACATTAGTGTAACATGCAGATCACAGATCTGCTGTTTATATAGAGAGATGAGTGGGTTACTGCTTTTGACATAGAGATATTTTGGTTACATGCAGGCCATAAGTTGTAATCCTTCTAATCAAAGAACTGCATGCAAACTGTAAGTCATGGGTTTAAATCCTTATGATTCTTTTCTCAATCTTTTATTATTCCAAATTTGCAAAGAAGGGTTCCTTTAGGTAATAATAAAGCCATGTTAGTACAGACTGCCCCACTCACTGTGTTAACTTTCTAAATCTTGGCTTTGTGTTTCTCCTGACCAGGCACTCTTTACATATGATGTCTACAAATCTGGACGACGTGTGACTCGTATACCGTATAACCCGTATTGTTTTTTGTGAGATTTCCTGTACATTGATTTACAGACTTGAATAATTTATTGCCTGTATGTAATATAATGCACTCTGACACCCTACACTGGGATGAGAGGAGCTCTAAAAGAATTAAATAAAAAATAAAATAGTATTTAAATTGTTATGTATGTAATTACTCATACATGCAGATACGCCTGCCATTCTTAGAGTAAACGCACATCTTTAACATGGGGTGGGGGTTAAACTAAGTCAAAAACCAGCCTCTAGATCATAGGACTTCAATCTATAGGGCGCGACCCCCAGGGGGGGCGTGGAGTCATCGGAAGGGGGTCGCGCATTCACCTGCCTCACTTCTGCTTCGAATCCAAAACGTTTCCTTTTCGTTTTGGATTCGAAATATTTGCATCTCAGGAGGCTCTCTGATTGGAGGACAAGGTAAAATAGGCCAATCATAATGTGGCTGTCAACTATGTAGATACAACTACAGTTTCAATGCATAAGCATATTCTCATGAGTAAAATCATAGCATTAGTCAGCAAACGTGGCCGAGCTCTAACTCTATAAATGTCAATTTAGTTCATTCTTAACTTTTTCATACCTCTTTTACTATTCTGATCCACCAAAACAAGCCTTTCTAAACCCTCCCTCTGACTCTTCCCCCTCCACCTCCCTTTTACTCATCTCCCTCCACCTTCCTTTTACTCATCCCAAGCCTCCTCCTACTGCCATGAGCTCCAAAACATCCCTCCGCTATCCTTCTCAATACAAATAACTGACTAACATATCCACCATCAAATTACTTTTGATTTTCACTATACTAATTCACCACTAATTCTTTAAGGGTTGCGAAGTATCGTGCTACTCGCCAAAAAAGCACTTCAACACCTCAATACAATACAATATCTTTGACACACTGCAGCAGTGAATGCTTTGTGGGTCTTTAGCTCACATAGAACACATGCCACCATTTGTGTTTGCAATGACATTTTGTGCCCTAAATTAAGCACATGTGACTCAACGCTGAATGGTATGTTATGTTATTGTAGTTTATAAAGCGCGCAGCTACCCCCAACGGGGGTGTCCCGGCGCTGGTAGCAGAGAAGAAGGGCAAAGTGCGGGCGACCTCAGGGTGCTATGGGAGACCAAAGAGCCAGGTCTTCAAAGATTTACGAAATGTGAGTTCTGAGTTGGCTTTCCTAATATATTCTGGCATGGAGTTCCATATATGCTGTTGTCATTGTGGTATTAAATACTAATGTGTGCCAAAACTGTTCTCTCACTGCATCATTTTCCATGACTGGTCTATAAGTTTGTCAGCAATAAATCGTCATAAATCACCCAGGTACCGGGGAGGGGAGAAGGAGGAGACAAAGGCTTGCGGTCTGTCTCATGTCAAGGTGTGTGCTGATTTGGAGGCTACCCAGCTCCTCGTCGACTGCCTGTGTGATCTTGAATAATCTAGGTGACCGTCAGAAGTTACAGTTCACTTGGCCAAAATGGTTACCAAAAACCAAAACAAATAACAAAACCCAATAGAATATCAGGTGAATTGACATGACCCTGTGACCCCAGCGAGGTAAATCTGAAGCACCCTTCTCTGCACATAAGAAACACATATGGGCAGTGATGATGAATGGATGGCAAATGAGAGACCATATTGGATATCTGATTGAATTTTTACCTACTCTGGTTTTAGAGGGAATCTGGCTTACAGCCATGATTGCCCGAGCAGACCCTCCCAGTCTCCCCCAAAAACTAATTGCAAAACCCTTATTGGAGGTACTATGGTGAGGCAAGAAAGGTGGGTTCTCTAAAAATAATTTGGCCAAAAAGGTTAACTAGGAGTCCTTTAAAAAAGGCGTGGCCTGTGTGCTTATTTGTGTGGCCAAAAAAAGGTGACTTTGAATCCTGTGCTTGGGCATCTATCTGAGTTTCCTGTTAGCGGATCTAGATACATCACACAATAACAAACACATGCACCTAAAACTAGGCAGACCTTGTGGCTTTACCAATGCTTGTTAGCTATGATTTTTATTTTTATTCAATATCACACAAATCAATAACATTCCCAATCTTCCCTCCACATCTCTGTCCTCTGCAATCAGCGCTACTCATACTAATGTCGGATGTCAGAGGACTTTACATCACACGTATAGGAAATATTCCATAAGAAAATAAGGACTACAAGGTGTAGGAGTCACATGTCATCCATTCTGGTAGACATTACATTTTAAGAGTGCTTGATCAGGAGAAGTTGCAACACACGATTTAAAATATAACCCAGTGGTTGGGGTTGGCTTTCCTAACAAGAATTTATTTGCAGCCAAACACACCCTTTTTAGCAACCGTAGGATAATGAAAGGCAGAGGAAAACTATAAGTTTTTAACCTACGTCTTGCATGCAGCTGTTTGTAGCCAATTCATAGCTCACTGTGCTACATTAGGATCTTAACTTAGTAACAAATGGATCTCTGTGACAAAAGCAGTAACCCACTGAGCCAGCTATGTAAAATACAATTCTGTGATCTGCATGGTACACATTTTTCAACAGGCACTTTAACCCTCTGTGCTACTTTATAGTGAATCAAAACGGTGATTAGACAAAATCTGATCTCTCTCCAGCAGGTACATTAATCACCAGAGTTACGGGTCATTATGTTTTGTTTTTTATTAACACATTCCCGTTTTTTTGGTTTGGATTTGTGTTAGTGCAGTGCTTTGTGATATTTACAAGTAAATTTAAAATATCGTATCCATATTTTTATAGTACTTTATAATGCAGTTTTGCTTTTTCTAAGTGTTGCAAATAACCAAGTTTACTCTTACTCAATTTCATAGTGCTCATGTACTGACCTAAGAAAGATGGAATGCTAAGTTAGCCATGCAAAGATGTTTGATCTCATTAGCAGGTGCATGTCATCCACCCGTGTTACTTATTGCTATCAATGCATGTGCGCTCGAGGCAATGGGAACCTTGGTAATGGCTCGCACGGCCTGCTCACGTATGGAAGCCAGGACCAGCTGCAATTTCTCTTTTAAACATGTAGAAGGGACCTAATGTGCTATTCGTGTTTTATGCATCCCAGATGCGAAGATATTTTAAAGAAATGTTTAGAATTGCAAAGAGTTAAAAAAAAGACAGCTATACCCCATGCAGCAGCAAGCATGTGGTGTCCATTAATATTGAACTTTGGAATTTTGTATCATAGATCAAATGCACATTTGACATGGATCATTTCCTGATGCCAAAAAATGGTAGGGTGCACAAACGAAAGGCTGAAACAGATGGTGAGAACAAAGCTGCAAAAATTAGGAAGTATGATGCCTCCTACTTGGACTTTGGATTCACCTGCGCACCATAACTTGCAAAATTAGGCCACAGTGTGTGGTTTGTGGCATGACGTTGACTAATGAAAGCCTGAAACCAAACAAATTAAAGCGACACTTGGAAACTAAACACGGGTCACTGGTAGGAAAGAATAGAGATTTTTTGACAGAAAGCTGGAAAACATCACCCACCAAAAGACACTGTGAAAAATGTGGTCTTCACACCAGCAAATGCCTTGAAAGCTTCTTACCAAGTGGCATACCACATTGCTAAAAACAAAAAGCCTTTTACCGATAGAGAAAAAGTGATTCTTCCAGCAGTTCTCGACATGGCCAGGACAATGCTTGGTGAAAAAGCGGCAGAGAAGTTTAAAATGGTGCCCCTCTCAGACACAACAGTTTGCCGCCGCATCTCTGACATGTCAGAGGATATCAACAGACAACTCATAGCACGCTTGAAATTGAGTTTGTTTGCTTTGCAATTGGATAAAGCGACTGACGAATCTAAGGAAGCTCATTTAATTGCTTATGTACGATACTACCACAAAACTTTAATATTGGAAGATTTTTTATTCTGTAAACCAATCAAGGGACAGGCAACAGCATCAGCCCTATGTGACATTCTCAATGACTTTCTGTTCTCCAATGGCTTAAAATGGGACAGCTGTGTTGGGATCTGTACGGATGGTGCTCCTTCCATGTGTGGGGTTAGGGCAGGCCTAAAAGCCAAAGTGTTGAAAGTGGCTCCTCATATTCTATGGACCCACTGTATTACACACCGGGAAGCCCTTGCAGTCCGAAACAGGGATAGAGAACTTGGGGGTGTTGAATTCTGCTGTGAAAATTGTTAATTTCATAAAGGCTCACCCCACTAGAGCTCGTCTGTTTGCAATTTTATGTGCAGAAATGGGAGCTGAACATGATGGTTTGCTGTTCCATACAGAAGTCCAGTGGTTATCCAGA
Organism: Calotriton arnoldi; assembly: GCA_963921515.1. Classification (NCBI taxonomy): domain Eukaryota; kingdom Metazoa; phylum Chordata; class Amphibia; order Caudata; family Salamandridae; genus Calotriton; species Calotriton arnoldi. The sequence continues at coordinate 140,722 of CAWUFW010005084.1, forward strand.
GGGAAGGTGCTGAATCACATTTTTTAATTGAGAAATTAAGTACGACCATTCCTTCTGGATTTAGACCGATACAAAGCAGAACAGTTATGTAATCTCCGTTGGCTTGTGCTTTTAGCATACCTTGCAGGCATCTTTGATAAATTAAATTCCTTGAATGTGTCTTTGCAAGGAGCTGAAAGTACATCTTTCACCATGTATAAAAAAATATCTGCCTTCAAAAAGAAGCTAGAGTTGAGGAGAAGACTACTAATTCAAGGTGGCCTGCTTGAGGCATTCCCATGTTTAGCAGAAGCTCTTGAGGACACAGGATATGAACTTGAAAGTGCTACTGAGGTCATAAGAAATCACTTGACTTCTATCAGGGACAGTTTAGAAAAGTACTTTCCTGAGGACAATGATCATGTCAATGTCTGGGTCTTTCAACCTTTTCTAGCGGATGCAGGTACTAGTCTCCCAGTGCACCTTCAGGAAGATCTAATTGACCTTCAGAGTAACCGCTTTCTCCAGATGCAATTCAGCTGAATCTCTTTGGGGGAATTTCGGCTGAAACTGTCTGAAGAACATTCAGGTTTGTCGAAAATTGCAGTCAAGACACTTCTGTCTTTTAGCTCATCATATTTATGTGAGATTGGGTTCTCAGCACTGGCAGTATTAAAGAGGAAGTACCATTCAAGACTTGAAGTGGAGCACAACCTGAGGATGGCAGTAGCTAGAATACATCCACAGATTGACCGTCTCCCCGGAGAAAAACAGGCACACCCATCACACTAGTTCAGAAAGGTGTTATCATCCAATTGAGTCAAATTATGTTTTGTTTGTTTGTGAAAAATAAAGTACAGTACCATTTGTGCATTTTTGGGAAATTCTTTTTGGAGATTTTGTATTTGAGCTGTGTAGTAAGCCTCTGACACAGAACCACAGTCACCCACAAACCTTTGGTTTGCTAAACACTATTTCCCCACCGTAAAATGATTTGCCGTGGTAATTGGGGGCACCTTTGGTTGTCGGTGATGATGAGCACCAAGTTCTAGAAATTTTTGTCAGGAGGGGGTCCTTGCACCTAACATTTTTTGACAGGGGGGTCACGGCACCAAAATGTTTGAAGACCTCTGCTCTAGATGATAGTTTCTCTAAAGTACTTGTGAAGTGATCGCGAGCTGTGCTTTTGTTTCCTTCCATTACATTGGCACATAGGTGCTAGAACCTAGATTACTCTCAGTCAGGATGATACTTGAACAAAAGAAGGGCTGATGGCCCTTTAAATCGGTCCTTTGTTTTGGGCCCAGCTGAAAATAAGAGATTCCCTTCGCCACCCACACATTTCTGCTCTAAACTGAAAACAGACAACTTGTGGGCACTGCTGAAATGTATTGAAAAATTATACTAGGACAAATTCAGCATATCCCACTGGGTCGGCTGGATCGCCTCCGGGTATTTGTGCGCTTTATAAGTTGTTACATTCATTCATTCATAGTTCCAGCTGAGAAATAGGTGCCAAACAGGGTCCCAGTGGAATCCTCCTCATTTTCTCCCTTGCACTGACCTGAAAAGTGACTTAGTTACCAGTCTTTTAGAGCAGCAGCCCGATATGCACAGCTCAATTTGTAAATAGGATGTCTAACCTTCATTCCAATTCATGCCTTTTTCTTCCCTCCACCCTTCAGCTCCTGGCTTTTAATCTCACTCTTTTCTTTCCCATCTTTGCATTCTCTGTTTGTCCCTTTCTTGTATGTCTCTGTTTTGCTCTGTGTCAAACCCTAAAGACCTGGGGCCAGATGTACGACGCTTTCATTTAGCGCCTCGCAATTTGCGACTCATTGCGAGGCGCTAAATGAAATGTACAACAGTGTTATTACACTGTTTTGCGATTCCCAATGGGGTCGCAAATTGCGAGGCTCATTAATATTAATGAGCCTCTTGCAATTTGCGAGCCCATTGGGAATGCCAGCCCTCCCAGGGATGGTGGCCTGCTGAGCTCCGCAGACCACCATGTCTGGGACTGCTTTTCAATAAATCAGCTTCTTTTTTTTTAATGCATCCCGTTTTCCTTAAAAGAAAACGGGATGCATTTAAAAAAAAAAAATGAAACGTTTTCGTTTCATTCTTTAAGGGCAGGCAGTGGTACCTGGGACCACTTCCTGCCCTTAAAAAATATTTTCCCCTGCATTTGCTAAGGGGAAGGGGTCCCCTGGGGACCCCTTCCCTTTTGCGACCCCATTACCACCCTCTTGAAGAGGGTGGTAATTTGCAAGTGTTTTGCGACCGCAATTGCGGTTGCAAAACATTTGTACATGGGGTTGCGCTCGCTATTAGGAAGGGAACGCCCCTTCCTAATAGCGACTCATATCCAAAATAGCAAGTCGCAAATAAATTGCGATTCGCTATTTTGGAATGGTACATACCTCTATTGGTTTTGCATGCGCAAACGGGTTCGCAAACCCGTTTGCGCATGCAAAAACCGTCGTACATCTGGCCCCTGGTCTCTAAAAAATGAATGGTGGTGCCCACCAACTGCAACCATCAGCACAAACAACCCAGACAAATGTGACTGACTCAGGCCCCTCAGTTAGTAAAAGCCCTCCTGAAACAGTAACGGATGTGATGTGTAACTTGACTCAATCTGTCTTTGTCTTTCTGGCTGTTAGATACAGTATGTGAGTTGTGATTTTCTATACAGAGGCTTAAACCTCATTTCTCTTTTATTTTTGGTTTGATTTTAGTCACAGTTGAGTTATTTCAGAGAGTCAGTGCTATGAAAAGTGGCTCTTTGTCAGACCCTTTTAAAGGGACTGGCCCGACATTTGACTAAAATCAGGGATTCCACACCAGCCTTTCCATGTCCTCAGGCACTGGCCTGTTTGTACATCTCTCAATTTTCGTTCTATCCAGCCTTCATATTGTGACAGTGGCACAGGTCACAGGTTACCCTCCTTATTAAACCTCCAAATTGCATAGGTGCCTGTGGTTTTCATGTAATTTATTTGGAACCCAGTGAAAGTGTGCTGGTGGAGGTGGTTGGGTGCAAGATTTGTGCCTCCTATCCTGATTCAGTTCTGGCAATTTGCTTCAGGTTTTACTGAGCCTTTCTATGCTTATGACAGCTGTTGAAGGAGGCTGAGAGTGTGTGAGTGAGGGTGCTGTCTGGACATTTTAGATCGTAAAGCAGCTTTTCTGCTGCTTTCTGGACAAATGTACAATACAGGGCTGGGGGGAGCACACACGGCTGCCTTCTCATCACTCACATGGCATTATTAAAGGGAGCTCAAACTGTGTCTCTGCATTGAAATTGGAAAGCAATTCTGTCTGGTGTATTTTTTGGTCTGATCTTGTTTTTGATTGCGTTTCAGCAGCTGTTTCATGCAGCAGTTGTACTACACACCTTATATGTCAACCAACATCTAATTGCTTCTGTGGTTAAATGGAACTGGAATTAAGGACCAGGTATACTAAGCATTTTTACATTTGCAAACACACGGATTCTGCGTTTGTGGCCATAAAAATCTTTTTCAGATATACTAATCCCATTTTAGGAGTCACAAAGGTTTTTTCAATTACTAAAATGGGATTGTGAGTGGATTGCTGGAAGGGGCATGTTGTAGGCACCTCTTCCAAATACAGACGGTATACTATGTATCAATGTTTTGCCACCAAAATCCAGTTGCAGACCATTGAAGTTTTTACAGCTCCCCACGTTGGACAGGTAACCCATTAGCAAAAGGGAAGTGGTCCCCTTTAGGACTCCTTTCCCCCCTTGTGAATTAAAGAAAAGAAAAAAAGTTTCTTGGGGAGTAGGCAGTGGTCTAAGGAGCTACACTCAACTCTCAAACAAATTAAAAAAAAGGGACACTTTATTTTTAAACACAGTCCATTTTCATTAAGGAAATTGAGCTGCCGTTAAAAAAAAAGTTTACTTTTTTGAAAGACGATCGCAGATATGGTGGTCTGCTGGCGCCAGCAGGCTGGGCCACCCCTGTTAAGGCCTTCAATCGGATTGAGTTACAATTTGTGGCCTACCTCAAGAATATTAAAGTGGTAGGTCTGATTGCGAGCTACTCAGAGTCTTACTTTTCTGAACTGGCCTATTTGTACACAGGTCAGTTTGGAAAATGTTTCACTGTTTGCAAGCTGCAGAACTAGAGTATTTATTTACACATTTGAACAATGATAAATGACTTGTTGGCAATCTGGCAGCCAGTGGAGAGAATAGGGAAGTTATTTGCCTACTTGTTCCACCAGGTGTAAGAGGCTTTGAGGGTATGGGAGCGAATAGAAGGGAACTGTTAATTTTACTTAATGGAAATTGTTAGTTTACGTTTTTGCTGTTATTCCTATAATAGGAGTGTTGGATTCATAGTGAGGACTTTCAGTTGCTAGATGGTTGGAATACAAACATAGGTGTCATTGATGGAATTATCTGTTGCCTCGGATGCCACCTTTGTTATTTGAATACTACTTGTATCACAATAATGTTTGTGGCTTTAATACATCTTGGATCTCTTCCGCCCCATTCAATTAGAGGGACTAGACACGTGTTCTGAAGCAAATGTAGTAGAAACATAGGTAGAAATGCACTGATTACTACTCACCAGAAAATGAGGAATTAACTTAATTATTTTCAACTAGCACATGACCTGTGCTCAATTATCACCAATACCTATTCTTGCATGAGTTGTGCAGTGTTCTTTTCTCCTCAGCTAGGTTCGTGTTATTTCAGTAACACTACATACATCATAAAGACACTGCGCATAAAGAGGTAAAATGCACTGTGAACAGATTGCACAAGTAACACATTGCATTATTAGAGCATCCTGGCCGTAAAAATTGTAATTGTATATTCATGTCAGTTTTGTGTATCCTCCTCAGAAAGGAAAATGTTTTCTGAAGGCTATTTATGTGGTATTTGAGACTTGGAGCCTTGGGCTGCTTTTGGGCTGATACTGGTCTGCATTGGGCTGAATTTGGTCTTGTACTTGGTCAGCTTTGGGCTTGGGACGGGTCACAAAATCTGGCAACAGACTTTTTCTTGCAAAGTCACCGGTATTCAATCCAAATAACTACAGGCAGATGATGTGTTAATGCCGGGTAGTCGAGTACGGCAATCCTGACAGTTTTTCAATTAGTTTATAAACAGTGGTCGAAGTCTATAAAAAAAACAATAAGAACTGCGAGGCTGGGTGGAATGGGAGTGGGGTCAAACGTTTAGTTAAAAAGAGCAAAATATACTACAATTATTTTGTTGGTTTTTACTTACAGGTAATTGCATGTAAACAGAGCTGCCAAGTTTCCCAGGTCCATGCCTGCTGTTCTGCTCTAGTCCAGGATTTTCCTTTTGAATTCTGGGACTTGTATGATGAAATAGAGAAGACTATAAGTCCCATAATGCAAAGAAAAAACCTGGACTCTAGCAGTGTATCACCTTGCGCCTGGGAAACTTGGCAGGGCTGTGTAAACTTAAACTATTTGGCGCAAGGACACGCGACTGATAGTAAAAACAAGTTTTCGCTGATTTCCTAAGCATAGGTTGTTTACATTTAAACACATGGGCAAGATTAATCTGTCAGAAAATCACTGCCAGTGCAATGCTGGGAGGGACCTATCTTACTAGCATTGGAACCAGTGACATACATGTGCATTACCCTACTGACATTTCTCACTATGACAAGAACCGGGGACAAATATTTAAAACACAAATCACTGCAATAGGTTCAATAACCATTTGCTATTTCCCATTGCCATCATAATCTCAGATTTCCACTGTGTGCATTGTGCACACTGTTTTTGACTGGGATTAGAATGAGTGACCTTCAGACTATATATATAAAGCATCTTCACCAATATTATGTCATGCATAGCCCTCCTCATCTGCAGACATCACTTAAGAATTTTTCAAAACAGGGTGTTAAATCTGGCTGGCACACCCAAAGCCCAGTTCAATTAACCAAATAGTTGATGTTAATTGGGTGCTAATGACTGAAATAACATTGCATTGGAGCCACAATGTGTCTCCCAAGTAAACCCTAGCCCTGCTAACAACCTCATTCAGCATGCCCATTCCTCTTCCAGAAAGAAAGCACCACAGTGTGCCGGGGATGAAAATGAATTTCCTTTTGTTATTCCCTCCTCCACAATCCCTTGGAGGTCAAGGCCAGGATTCCATTCAGGATTAGGTATCTTTAAAAAAAGAACAAAATATGAACTGTTTTTAATAATAAAAAAGCAGGTAACATTCTTCCCAATAGTTCCCTCCCACCTCTACTTATGAATCAAATTATCATGGGCAAACTCTGATACTTCATCACAACCACATATCAAAGCCTCAAGATTCACCAATGTACTGATGATACCCAACTCTAATTGAAAGTCTCCTCTGATTCATACATTCAACACCTCAATCACTGCTTGCACGTCATCCACACCTGGATGTCCAGTGTGTACCTTCAGCTCAATGTTGGGTTATGGCCAGAGCTGCCTTTTTGAACTGGGGAACCAGGTTTGAGTCTCAGCTTCAGCTCAACATCCTGTGGTTCTGGGCAAATCACGTAATCTCCTGTGAATGTCACCTTGTGTAATGTAACTGGTGCTCATGTAAAGTGCACCAATACCTTCGGTTCAAGTTTGTGCTATATTAAACTGCAAAAATAAATTAAAGAAAAAAAGATAGAATACCTGTTATTTGCCAAGAACAATAAACTAGATACAGTACAGACCTGGTTCAATGATATGAACCTTGAAGGCTTCGAACCACAAGTTTCACCAAATGCTAAATCACTTGCATTCACTCTGGACACCAACCTCACCCTCAAGGAGCACATTGCCAAACAAAGATGGCCTGGTACCAGCCCTCTCTTCTAAAGAAAATCAAACCAGTTCTTCCAGAAAGCAACGTCTGAACTGCTGTTCAAGCCCTTGTACTCTGGCATCTGGATGGTGGTAATGCACTACTCCATGGCCTCCCAGGCCCAGACTCCATACGGGCACCCCTTAGAGCATCCTGCATGCTTTAGCAGTTCTCACCCAGGGTCTGAAGAGATATTTCATCACCCCCATCCTGATAGAACTCCATTGGCTCCCCTTGACGTCCCCCTACCATCCTTAAAACCAGCGGCATCATTTACAAAACTATCACACCCAGCACTCCCACTTATCTTGCAGACAAGCTCACCACCTCTGGTGGATCTCGGCACACACGCAGCCAGGACAACATCAGGCTGTAGAGTAAGAAGTGTAAACAACAAAAAAACAAAACGTCAGGCCTTTTCCATCTATGTACACCAGATCTGGAACAACATCCATATATCCATCAAGTCTGCCCCAATGCTGCTCCAATTTAGAAAAGAGTTCAAGACTCGCCTCTTTCAAAAACACTACATCACAATGCGTTCACCTTCCTCAACTCTGCTCCATCTCTTCTTACTTGTTAACTTTAGGCTTATATTTGCCCATGTACAGCGCTCCACTGCCTTTTGGCTAGGTTTGTGCTACTGAAATACCATGTACATTCATACAAACAGAGCAATGCAATTATTGCACTGTAATTTGGTCTTGAAATTATATTTACAATGCAATGGCTGGGATTGGGGAGACACACTGCATAGGAAAGTGTTTAAAGCCCAATTACAGATGGCCCAATTGTGATATGTGCTGTAACGTCTGTTAATAGTAAATAACGGGACCTGCTGATTTCAGTGCAATAAGGACTACTGCATGTTACTACCCTTTTTTCAGGCAGTAATTGAATACTGTGAGGATTTGGGTGTGGTTTATGATATGGCTGTAGGGCTTTATTGTGGAATACACTCACAAAACCTGTCTTGTGTCCAGTCAGGCGCATTTGTAAACCTTAAGCTTACTCCTGGGTAGCTGTGGCTTCAAGCAACAAGGCTAAACAAAGAAACTTAGTGTAAAGTATTTAACAGCACCAAACAAAGCAATAAACAAGTCACACAATAAGAAAGAGACATGACAGCAATTTATAAAATAGAGCATATTTTAATGAATTTTTAAGAGTCCTTGATCATCAAAATCCACCACAGGGTTCCGTAGATCTAGATTTTTGAAGGAATAATTACTTTTAAATGGAACTGCAAACAAGCATTGGTCAACAAAAACTTTGCAAACTTTTGAAAAGTTTGAATCAGTTCGGCGACTCCAGCCCGGCCTGGGAGACCAAATCCAACAGTCTAGAGGTTTAGGAGTCCAGTAAGGATACTTTGGACAGTTACCTGGCCACCAGAGACTTTTCCAGTCCAGTTCCAGCCTTTAGGATACGATCGTTATAGACATTGATGGAGTAGTCCTGATGCTGGGAATGCAGGCAGAAAAGATGGTCAATGATGCTCCTGGAGCTGTGCTGTCATCGGGGGTGAAGTGTGGTTGATCCCTCAGTCCACGGGAAGGGTGAGGTATCTTTGACCATGGCACTTGCGGTCCCACGTCTTCCTCTTTACAACAGTAGATGGCCAGCTGCGGCTGGGCTACCGATCTTGCTACCCAGCGGTCACAGCATATATCCTTGGTGGGGGCTAGTGTCTCTCTTGTGTGACAAATCTGGTCTCTGATAGCATTCCCGGGTCCGGCAGACATGGGTGCAACTTTTTGCTATCTTGGATTTGTCTCCTGGTGTGCCCGGCGGCAGCCAGCGGTGATCCCTCAGGAGTGGCTACTACTTTGTCGGTTTGGGCTTCCTCAGCTTTGATGTCCCTTGTTCTATTCCAGGGGGCCAGCTGACTGATCCTTGGAGTCACTGCTTCAATCTGGTGCTGCAGATCTACTTTTCCCTGAGCCAGGAGCCACAGGCACAGTCCAAGCTCACTAGCACGAAGTGCAGCAGGTGCGGTCATTGCAAAGGTGCAGCCTCTCTTCATGCAGCTTCAAAGGCAGCAGGACAGTCCTCTCTCAGTCCTCTCTCCAAATCCAACGTAAACTGAGGTTCAGAGTACCAGGGGTGCCCATTATATCCTGGGAAAGTGCCTCGAGGGGGAAACACGGTCACTAGCCAATGGGCTAGTAGGTACCCTCTCTTTGGTGACAATGTTCCAGCGATGTGTTGCCTTTGGCTATCCCAGAGTACAATATTCTTGCCACTCTCAAGATGTCTGAACCTTCCCTCAACTATGAGGAGCTTGGTAGCCTACTCCAGAGGTGTGGCTACCTAAGGGCTACGCGTCCACAGGAAAAATGGTTTGGAAATGGGTTTTCCCTCTCTGGCCCTGTCTCCAACTTGTCAGCAGAAACAAAAGGCATTCTGCTGGGGAGTGTTGTCACAAGCAGCCCTTCAAAGGCGGCTTCCCCTTTGAAGCTCATCTTTTGGTCTAACACCCCTAGCAGCCTTCCAGGGTAAGGAGGTAACACCTCACTCTGCGGAAACTACCTTTGTTCCTTAACCTGAGAGTCATTCACAAGTCTCCCCAGGTGGGCAGAAAGTTGTCTGTGTGCTAAGGCCGTTGTGAGGTCACAGGAGTAGATGGACACAAAGTGGCAACTTTGTAAAAGTTGCTTAACCTTAAATGTGACATAAACCTCGATTAGAGCATCACGTCGGATATAATGCCATGATTAATTTGATACCTTACAATACCCAGTTTGATAGTCCCATTCAGAAGTTAGCCAGGCTGGGGTGCCAGCCGGTAACCCTGAGCTAGTCAATGGGGCTACTAACCTTTGCCCAGCAAAACGATAATTTAGAAGTGTTGCTATTAAGACATATCAAAAATATATGTTTTCTCCAGACTCTCGAGGCGGACCATATACAATCTCCTAATGAGGACACTCAGCATAAATTACAGGTCAAGCAGCTGGAATATAAAGCTATAGTTCATGAACAGGCCGGGGCCAAGCTGCTGGCAACCCAGCATAGACTGTATGAGCTCGGGGATAGGGCCGGGAAGCTGCTTGCCTGGTTGGAGCGGAGGGAAGTGGCTGAGCGATGGGTCCCCCAGTTAACTATTAGTGATACACAGACCATATCGGATCCACAAGAGATTGCATATGCTTTTGCAGATTATTTTGAACAAATTTATATTCCCTCGGTCACCACTACCGCCGAGGATTCCTGTCGTTTCCTGGTGGACTTGCCTCTGCCTACCCTGCCCCCCAGCGAAAGAGATTTGCTGGAGGACGATATTACTGAAGAAGAGGTCCGCATAGCGATAGGAAACATATAATCCGGGAAGGCGATGGGCCCTAACGGGATCCCTATTGAACTCTTTAAATCCACTAGCTCCGTAATAGTACCCTACCTGAGGGACATGTACAACGAGAGCTATGAGAGGGGGTTTTTGCCGGAGGATCAGAGACTCGCGTCCATTGTACTCATCCGTAAACCGGGGAAACCTGGGGACAAATGCGGGTCCTATCGGCCGATTTCACTGATCAATGCTGAGGCCAAAATCCTTGCAAAATGACTGGCTTTCCGATTTGTGCCACTCCTCACCTCACTCGTACACGCGGACCAGACCGGCTTCATGCCGGGCCGCAGCACGGCCCTTAACCTCCGTAGGCTCCATAATGTGACCGCCGCAAGCACATCATAGAGGAAGACGCCATAATCTTATCCCTGGACGCCAAAATGGCATTCGATTCGATCGAGTGGCCGTACCTCTTCGAGGTGTTACAACGCTTGGGGTTTGGACCAAAGTTCATGGGCTGGATTAGGCTATTATATACAGATCTCAGAGGACAAATTAAAGTTAATAATCGCAAATCCCGCGTGTTTCCATTGAAGAGGGGCACCAAATACGGATTTACATTTACCAGACAGGGTTGCCCCCTGTCGCTGTTGATTTTTTCCCTGATACTAGAGCCGCTGGCGGCATGGGTCAGAGGGGATGTTTTATTAAGGGGATTGAAATGGGCCGAGGGAGAAGAAGATAGGATATCCCTCAACGCAGATGATGTCCTTCTCTACTTGGCAGCCCCCATGAAATCACTTCACAGAATTTTAAATATCTTCACAAATTTTGGGAAATACTCGGGGTACTCGATCAATTGGTCTAAATCCGTGCTTTTCTCACTACATGGGCTGGTTCCGAAGCTCCCACTGGGGTGTGAGGTGGAGGTAGCGGAGGATGGGTTCCACTGTTTGGGAATCTACGTCACCCCGGATCCTAATATTTTCCACACTCAAAATCTAGCTGCCCCCCTGATTAGGCTGAGGAACGATGTTAAACACTGGAGAACCCTGCCCCTCTCTCTATTGGGTGGAGCTGCCCTTTTTAAAATGCTTGCGCTTCCTCAGTTTTTATATATACTCCAGAACTGTCCGATCAAAATACCAGAGTCCTATTTCAGGAACGTTGAGAGCGAAGTGAGATCCCTGCTGTGGGATGGGAGGGCACCCCGCATAGCCCTGCATAAATTGACTAGGAGTTGGTACGATGGGGGCATTGCTCTCCCAGATGTACGCTTCTACCACTGGGCTTCACAGCTAGTGGTGGCGAATCATTGGATATATCGCCCCAGATAGACCCAGCTTATCTTCTGGATAAATACCAGATGGGGAGGGAGGGATATCTAGGGGCCCTCTATTCCAAGGCCAAGAGGGGCCGATTCTTCGGCCCTACGGCTCAAACTATAGCTATCTGGAGGCAAGCCAACAGGAAACTTGGCTGGCTGGATGTCCTAACTCAGGCCACCCCACTGTGGATGACACAAAAACTTGGGACACTATGTCATCAACCCGGGTTTGACAGATGGTACACTATCAGTACTCCTACCATCGGAAAAAAGGGAAAATGGTGCCATTTGCACAACTGGAAAAAGACTATGACCTGGCCGGGGGGAGGTTTTCCGCTACCTGCAAATCCGTCATGCTCCGTCACGCTCCGTCCGCTGCACTCTCTGAGACTGTGGAGGTGCCGGAGTCCTCCCCCCTGGAGGATAGGTTACTCTCTGAACCCCTGCTGAAAAAAGCGATATCACTGACCTATCGTAAGTTATGCAACAACCTGCCAGACCCACTTCGGAGCCTTCGCGAACAATGGCAGGCTGACATAGGCCCATTAGAGGACGAGGATTGGCAATCAGCACTTATGTCTCCGAGAGAGGCAGCCATTCCTCTTAAATTCTGACTTATCCAATTGAAGGTACTGCATGGATCGTATTTCACAGGGGCCACACTTATGAAGATTGGGCGCAGCGAAGATGCATTTTGCCTGAGACAGTGTCTCGAGGAGGCCACCCTGTACCACACCTTGTGGGATTGCTCACACATTAAGGTTCTTTGGGATGGAGCCACACGACTCATGCACAGGGCCATTGGGAAGGATATCCAAATGACACCGAGATTGGGGCTTCTGAACATTTGGGAGGCAACAGACCTCACTGTAGTGGAACAGCAATGAGTCACCCTGGGTTATACATTGGTGAAACGTGCAATTGCTATGCATTGGGGTGCAGCTGAGGTGCCGACCATGGGGCGATGGGCTAAGGAGCTGGACAAATGCATGTTTGCCGAAAAAGAAGTATTTAAATCCAGGGGATGCCCCAAGAAGTGGGACAAAAAATGGAGCAAATGGAACACAGGATATATGCACCTCTCCCACTGTGGAGATGGAGATGCGAGAACAACGATGGAACGCACATTTATGAGCAAGTGTATGAGAGTATACCAATATACGAAAACTGTAATTTGTTCTATATGTAAAGATGTTTTATATGATATTGATACTGTATTAACGGTGACCGCTCAGTTCTATAAAATAATTTTAAAAACTTTAAAAAAAAAAAAATATATATATATGTCTTACTTAACAAAATACAGCTCCCTGATATAGGACTTCATAGGTATTCCTTAGAGGATTCTTACATATAATGTTACGGGAGTGGTGGCTTTGCCATTCTTTTTAATAGCAATGTCGAACTAGCAGTGTACACACTGCTCTTTCAGTCTGCAGTGGCAGGCTTGGAGCAATTTTGTCCTATGTCACACTCAGGGTGGCACAACCAGTGCTGCAGCCCTGTGTGGACACTGCCTTATATGCCATGGGTACCATATACTAGAGACTTATAAGTAAGTCAGTACTTGCCAATTGGGTATGCCAATTCAACATATTTTAGATAAGGGTTAAGGACACTGGCACTGAGGTCTGGTTGCACTGTCAGAGTTGAAAAACCAGCAGCATCAGTCCACAAATGTGGAGGTAAACATGCAAAAAGAGGCATTTCCTTACATGGCCCCCTTTCAGACGAAAGGCGATGAGCAACTTAACCCTCCTCCTGGTGATTTTGATCATCTAAGTGGAAGAACCTGGAAAGCCATCTGCGTTGGCATTGTCAGTCCCAGGTCTATGTTCCACTGTAAAGCCCATATCCTGTAGGGAATTGGGCCACCTCAACAGTTTGGGATTCTCTCCTTTCATCTGCATTAACCATCCAAGAGGCCTGTGGTTAGTATGAACTGTAAAGTCAGTCCCAAACAAGTAGGGTCTAAGATTCGTCAGGCACCAAACCACAGCAAAGGCTTCCCTCTCAATGACACTCCAACGCTGCTCTCTGGGGAGGAGTCGCCAGCTGATAAAGGCAATTGGTTGATCTTGACCATGGTCATTTAGCTGTGACAGTGCTGCCCCAATCCCATGTTCTGAAGCATCAGTTTGTACAATAAACTCTTTACTAAAGTCAGTTGCATTTAAGACGTGTGCTGAGCACATAGCTTCCTTAAGGGTGTCAAAGACCTTTTGACATAGTCAGTCCATATGACTTTTCTTGGCTGTTTCTTGGAGGTTAGCTTTGATAAAGGTGCCACTATGGTACCATATCCTTTTAAAAATCTCCTGTAGTACCCTGTCAGACCTAAAAGGCTTTGACATGGGTCTGAGTCTTTGGAGCTTCCCAGGCCAGAGTTGTCTGGATTATTGTGGGCTGGAGGAGTTGTAATTGGCCTCCACCAACTTGATGGCCCAAGTACACTACAGACACTTGCCCTAACTGGCACATGCTTGACTTGATAGTCAGCCCTGGCTGTTGAAGGGCTTGAAGCACTTCCTTGAGGTGGACCAGGGATCTTCCCAGGTGGAACTAAAGACAGCAATATCATCCAGATATGCTGCACTAAAGCTTTCCAAGCCTTAATGTACTCTATTCACCAACCTCTGGAAGGTGGCAGGTGCATTATTCAACCCAAAGGGCATCACCTTTACCTGAAAGTGGCCTTCTGGGATTGAAAAGGCAGATCTCTCATTGGCTCCTTGTGTGAGGGCTATCTGCCAATAACCTGAAGTCTAGTCAAAGGTGCTCAGATATTTTGCAGCCCCCAACTGATCAATTAGCTCCTCAGCTCTGGGTATGGGATGAGCATCAGTCATGGTGACTGTATTTAGGCCTCTGTAGTCCACACATAATCTTAACTCTGGTTTTCTTCCTTTTGGGTTTGGCTTGGGCACCAGAACTACTGAGCTGGCCCAGGGACTACTAGAGGGCTCAATCACCCCCAACTCTTATCATTTTGGCAACCTCTTGCTTTAAGGCTAGCCTTTACTTGGTCTGACAACCTGTATATCTTACTTTTGACATTTAAACTCTCACAAGTGTCCACATCATCGGCACGGTACACCATGTCAGTCCTGGAGTCAAGGAAAATAAGTCAGCAAACTGCCCAAGCAAGTTATAACAGTCCTTTTGCTGCTGACTTCACCATCTGTCACCATGAGCACGGTAATGTCAACTCTTTCATGATGCAACTTGAGTCTATTCACATGTTGTAGGAAAGTGGCAACTTTTTGACATGGTCACCCTCACTTTTTGCTCACTAGTACTGATGTCGTTGATTGGTAGTGCACTGGGTCCCTGCTGCACCAGTGCTCTTGCCCTAAAAACAAGACAAATGCTTAATTGTAACTCAATTGGCAAGGACTTTAGCACCCTTCTAAATCCCTGGTTAGTGGTACCCCTGGTACCCAGGGCATGTTAAAAACTTGGCTTTTTGGCAACCTATAAGCTCTGCTCAGCAGTCTGTGAATCTGTAGCGCCGGGACACTGCTTCGGGAGTAGCTGCGCGCTCTATAAACTCTGTCATTCATTCATTCATTCATTCATGGGTACTAAAGAGGGACGTTGAGGGCTGCAGCATGTATTATGCCACCCTAAGGGGCCCACATACAAACTGCATGCAGACTGCCATTGCAGGATGTGTGAAATGGTGCAGGCCATTCCGAAAACGCAACATTGCCCACTCCCTGTGTGCAATGCCCAAGTACACTGCATGTACTATAGGTAAGTCACCCTATAGCAGGCCTTAGATCCCTAAGGCAGGGTGCATTATATTACAAGTGAGGGCACATCTACATGAGCAGATATGCCCCTGCGATGTCCCGTTCCACTGTTAGACATTTCAGGTGGCCAGGAAGCCATTTTAAAGATATGTACTGGGCACTGGTCATTACGAGTTACCCAGCTACATAATGGCTTCACTGAAAATACTGATGTTTGGTATCAAACATCTTGTCTTAATAAATCCATACTCAAGCCAGTACCAGATTTATGAAGACATGCACCCAGAGGGCACCTTAGAGGTACCCCCTGTATCTCTACTGGTCACTTAGTGTGTTGGCTGACTGGTATCGTCCAGCCTGCCACCACAGATGAGTTACTGAGCCCACGCTCTCAGAGGCCAGGAACAATGCCTGTCCTGCGGAAGGTGATCACACCTCCTCCAGCAGGATGGCTAGTGAATTTAGCATATCAATCCCAGAGGCTTCAAAGCATCTGACGTCTTTGATATGTGACCACGGCTTTCCCTCAAACCTGGGGAACACCACCCCCTGCCCTGAATCCCATTTGGCACCAGAGCAGGCAGGAAATTAAATAGTCAGGAGGCATGTTTCACTTACAGGCTAGTCACACCCCTAAGGAGGGCTACTTGAATGGACAGCGAAAAAAGGGTTTCACCATCTTGGTTTAGGTGAAAATAGAGAATTCTGGGTCAGGGTTATGCCCATTCCCCACAGGAAGTGGTCATAGAGGGGGCATAGTGACCCCAGTGGTAAGTAACCCATTGGCTACTACCATATACTCTCCTAAATTGAGTATTTATGGGTCCCCCCGAAACCAGAGCGACAGATTCATCTACCTGGGAACAGAGGAAGAACAAAGTAGAGCCAACATCATGAGAACAGAGGACCTGCACCGAAATTGGCACCAAACCCTGTCTGGCTGCTTGCACCTCGACCATCGCAAAGACTGATTCGTCCAAAAGCTGCTCATCCTCCACAAACCCTTGGAGGACTGTCCAGCGCTTCAGCAACCACTTAGCATCTCCCTTGGGGTGGGGGAGCTTTCCCCCTCCATCTGCAGGCACCGACCGCACTTGTCCCATACAATTTTTTGCTGGCCATCAGGCCCACCGAGGGAGCATCACACCAGGAGGAGGTTTCTGTGGTTCCAGGAGGTCAGCCCCTCTCTCCACCGAGTTTCGAGACACTAGTCCCTCCAGGAGCCCCCCTGCATCAATACCCTGGATACTGGAGCACTTGCAGCAACCAAGGCTTGTTTGTGTCCAGTCAAGACACCACCACCATAAACGCCGACCTGCATGTCGAGTGACTTCTGGGCGGGTGAACCTCACACCGAGAGTGGCCCTGCTGTCTTGCTTTCCTCACCTATGCAGGTCAACCGAGAAACGTGAGAGCCTCCAACGCAAGTGGCCGGCCAGCCAGCCAAACACACAAGCCCCACAGCCTGGGTTCATGACCACCGACTGCGGCCCCCTGTTCTAAAGACCCTCACAAGTCAAGCCCCCCTATGGGTTCTGCTGGACTTGTCCCCAAGTCCCTCCTTGCAGCCTTTGTTTTCAGGTGCCCATTGCTTTCTATGGTGAGCGCTCAAGGCTACCAACCCGTCCAGCACCTCTGCAGCCGGACATGCAACGGCACATAAACTAAAACTGGACCTTGGCCCCCTAGCACCCTAAGTTCCAAAGGGCACCTCCGAACTTCGACTACAAGAATATGTTTGCAATATATGTCTTTCCTTCCATAGGAAAACATTACCGCGTTCGAGGCTCATACCTCAAAAACCATTATTCGTGTATTTTACTGTTTTCTTGTAAAATCCATAACTCCGAAAGTACTTACCTGATTCTGAAGATCTTGGTGTCTAAATTCATAAAAAAATCTATGTTATTTTTATAAATTGTTCGATTTCTTTTTGAGTGTTTGTCTCATTTATTGACTCTGTGTGTGCAACAAATGCTTAACTCTCCCCTCTGATAAGCCTAAGCTGCTTGACCCCACTACCACAAATAGATGACTTGGGATTCTTAAAATAATCCCCTGTAAATCAATAAGGGTCGTCTGGACTCTTTGCATGGTGTGCCCCTACATTGGCCCATTACATAAAAAAACAGCTTCCTACTCATGTATCACCCTATGTGGGTTCCTTGGGGTACCCAAGTCCAAGAATGATGTGACTTTACCCTTCTTTTCCAAGATAGGTAAGGCCCAGTCCATTTGTCTTAGAGTGCTCTGGGTGCTACAGGCTCTAATACCCAAACCAATTGCACAGCATGGCAATCTACCAGGGAAACCTTTTGGCCATGCCAGTGTTTGACAAGCTCCTGGCATAGCACATAATCTGAGATGTCCTGTTTGGGCTCCTTGAGAGGTCTCTCCCAACCTTCTCTAACCAAACTTAAGGGACCCCTCACAAGACGTCCAGAGAGCAGTTCAAAGAGACGGAATTCTACTCCTTTTTGGGGAACCTCTCTGTAGGCAAACATTAGGCATGGGAGAAGAATATCCCACCTCCTCCTGAGTTTCTCTGGTAAACCCACAATCATGCCTTTCATGGTCTTGTTAAACCTTTCAACAAGGCCATTACCTTGGAGATGGTAAGGTGTGATGAATTTGTAAGTCACCCCACACTCATCACACATTGCTTTCAGATAGGCAGACAAGGTGTGTGCCTCTTCTGAGATGACCTCCTTAGGGAAACCCACTCTGGCAAAAAGCAGTGACTGTCCTAAGGGGTATGGCTACTGGATATCTAGTGGCATGGTCCACTACCTCTGGTATAAAGCTGTGCCCAGAGGCAGTAGGTGGGTCTAGGGGACCAACTATATCAATCCCCACCCTTTCAAAGAAGTACCTACGACTGGAAGTGGTATAAGGGGAGCCTTTGGCTTGCTACCAGCTTTGCCACTGGTTTGGCAGGTAACACAGGAGCGACAGACCTCTTTCATCTTTTCTGACATCTGAGGCCAATAAAAGTGATTGACCAACCTGTCCCAGGTTTTGGTGTGCCCCAGATGTCCAGGTAAGAGGATGTTATGGGCTAGGTTAATGAGGAATTCTCTCTACTGTTGGAGGACCACCACTGTCTTTGTTGCCCCTGGTTTGGGGTCCGTTGCCTCACTGTACAGGATCCCCTCCTCCCAGTATACCTTATGGGAACTAGTGACATCCCCTTCCTCTTGTCTCACAGCAAACTGTCTCAGGCCCTCAAAGTAGGACAAGTCTGTTGTCCCTTGCTTAAGTCCTCTCTGGAGGGATCACCTGCTCCCTGAAGTTCTGCCAAGTCAGACAAGTCTCGCAAGGGAACACCCTCCTGCTCAGAGACCAGGCGTACCCCTGAGGTTCAGGCTCCTTCTGGCTCTGTGTACTCTTAGAAGAGGTCTACTCAGGCTTCCTCCCTCTCCTCTTAGTATTAGGGACTTGGTCCACGCTTTAAGGATCCACAGTCCGTTCACTTTCCCTTAATGCCTCTTGTGCGCTAGTTGAGATACAACCCCACTCAGGGAGACCCAGTATTGCTGCATGAGTCCTTCTGTCCACTTCTGCCCAGGCAGAAGTTTCAAGGTTGTTGCCCAATAGACACTCCACTGGGATGGCAGGGATACAGCTATTTTCTTAGGGCCAATAACTCCTCCCCACTCAAAGTCCACAACAGCTATGGGATGTGACTTGGTACCATTTTCACAGTTAATTATCTCATGCACCTCATCAGGTAGGATCTGGCTTGGGGAAACCAGTTTGGCCATACCCATGGTTATGCTGGCACCTGTATCCTTCAAGGCCTGAAACTCCACCCCATTTATTCTTGGCCACTGTCTGTACTTTACCACAGTGGCAGGCCAGTGGGCCAAGGGTTCAATTTCCTCACCATGCAGGGAAACTAATGTGGCTTCAATGTAACCCCTGCAATCCCCAGGGACAACTTCTGCCCCAATCCCTACACTGCGATACCAAAGGGGATGATGGACGGAGCGTTAGAGCAAATCAAACACTCACCCCCAGTCAACTGATCTGGGTTTAATCCATCATCATTCTTTAGCTCACTCCACCACCCCAGTTCAGACATGGCCATATGCAAATCAGTCTGACCCTACACTGGCAATACCCTTGGAAGTGTCACCAGCGGTTGAGTTTTTGGTGCATGCGGCATCACCCCTTTTGTGCCCTGGCTATCTACAGTTATAGCACACCCCAGCCTTTGATGGGTCATAATTCTTCCCCTGATACCACCTCACCTTTGATTGGAATGTGGCTCTGGGCTCCCTCACTTGGGCTTCTTTTGACGTCTCTTTCAGCTTATCTGACTTTTTAAACTTGCTTCTATCTTTTCCCTGGGGGTGGGGGACTGTCCTCCTTCCTTGGGACTTTTTGGGTGCCATAGTGCCTACCCACTCATCAGCTATCTTCCCCCTATCTCTACTCTCTGTGTGGCTAGATAACGTGGAATCTACCAGATGCTGGTGTAACTTCTCTCAGGTACAATTGGTAAGTATGTGTTCCTTCACCACTAAATTGTATAAGTCCTCAAATGTATGAACTTTGTTACCCTTAATCCAGCCCCCCTGTGACTTCACAGAGGCATCTACAAAGTCCACCCATGTCTGTGTTACACCCTTGTGTATGCTCCTAAACCTTTGTCTATACTCCTCTGGGGTAAGACCGAAGAGCTCAATGGGTGCCTCCTTAATGCGGGTGTAAGACTCCACCACCTCAGCCTCAAGTATAAGTAGTCTATCTCTCCCCTACTGTTGGTACAAGTTCCAAAAGTAAGGATCCCCAATGTTGTGCACCCATCCTTTTAATTATTCGAACTCTCTCATTGGATGCCAGTCACTTCTCTATGCCATCCCCCTCTGTGTATTTAGGAACAATACCCTTGGGTAACCTGAGAACATAGTCACCACCTGTGATTACCTCTGCTTCTCTTTGATTGCTGCCACCATTCTCCTGGGGTCTCAGCCCCAGCTTGGCCCTCCTCTTCTCTAGGGCCAGTGGCTTCTTTTCCAGGGCCAACTTTCTCTCCTGGATGTCTAGGAGGCTAAGCTGTGCTGCTAGGTTCTGCTGTTTTCTCACTGAAGAAGAGCTCCTCTCACTCCCAGACATAGAGTCGACACTTGAACGAATTGTGGGGACTCCACTCTCATTGTCCCCGTCCAGTTCCTCGAATTCCACCATCTCCATCTTCTCCACTGTCAGTGGGGGTGAACTCATCTTCCAGCTGGAGCTGGGCCCTCCTTGATTCTTCCCAAGCTTTGAGGGCTTTCTTGAGATCCTCCTTGGATGCATTCTCTGGGAAAATGTTCCTCTCTTTGCACAGTGATCTCAGGGTGCTAATCTTGAGTGTGGGCAGGGCAGCCAAGTCGATTCCCCTGCTCTTCATCTTTGAAGACTTGTAGAAAAAAACTTTTTTACTACTTGGAACTTTTCTTCTGAAGAACAGGTGCCTTTGGAATATCAGAATTTGACAATTTTGTTGAACTTTTGTCGATGTCAACTTGGCAGTCTCTTTTAGTGGTTACTAACTTCTTACTTGTCTGGTACAGCTAAACACAAGTTCTGGATCCCACCGCTAGGCACCAATGTGAAGATTTGTGTGTATTATATGATATGGCTGTGGGGCCTTATCGTGTAATACACTTGCAAATATTGCCTTGTGGCCAGCCAGGCTTGTTTGTAAACCTTAAGCTCAACCCTGGGTAGCTTTGGCTTCGAGCAGCAAGGCTTAGTAAAGGAATAATGTGTAAAGCAATTAACAGCAATAAACAACAGTATAAGAAAGACACACAACAAGAAAGAGACAACAACAATTTATAAAAAAAAGAGCTTGTTTTTGTGACTTTTTCGAGACCTTGATCCACCGGAGGGTTTCAGAGATACAGAGTTTAGATCTTTTAAATACTTTTAAATGCTTCCACAAACAAGCAATGGTCAACAAACATTAGTAAACTTTTGGAAAGTTTAAAAGAGTTCGTTCGGCAACTCCAGCCCGGCTTAGGGGACCAAATCCGACAGGATGGAGGTCTAGGGGTCCAGAGAGGGTACTTTGGACAGTTAGCTGGCCACCGGAGCGTTTTCAGAGCAAGTTCCAAGCTCTGCAGGATGACCGCTATAGACTACAATGGATGGTCCTGATGCTAGAGATGCAAGCTTGAAATGCTCAAAGGATGCTTCAGTTGAGGTGCGGTTGTCGGGGGTGTCTTTGTGGTTGTCCCTCGGTCCTCAGGTGATGAAGCACGACTTTGGCCACAGAGTTCGAAGTCCTTCAAAGTCTTCTACACTGCAGTAGCTGGACAGTCGATGCTGGGCTACTAGCCTTGTTTCACTGTGGTTGGGGCAAAATCCTTAGATGGGGGCTAGTGTCCTTTCGGTACGACAAATCTGTACTCTGATAGCACTCCCGGGTCTGGCAGACACAGGTGCAGACTTTCGCTATCTCGGATTTGTCCTTTTGTGTGCCTGGCATCTGGTAGTGGCAAATATTCTGCGGTAGCCACCAACTTGTCAGTTTGGGCTCTTTCAGCTCTTGTGTCCCTGCATAATGTTCCAGGGGATCAGCCACCTTATCCTTGGAGTCACTGAAGTAAGATGAAGCCAGAATCAACTTTTCCCTGGGCCAGGAGCCGTAGGCACAGTCCAAACTTTACCAGCCCACAGTGCAGCAGGTGCAGTCCTTCGAACGGTGCTACCTCTCTCCGTGCACTTTCAAGGACATCAGGGCAGTCCTTCTTCGGTCCTTTCTTCAAGTCAAGAGTGATCTGTCGAGCAGGGTGCCAGGGGTGCTATATTTATCCCAGGAAAGTGCCATTAGGGGACCACGCCGTGCATAACAATGGGCTACCGGGTCCCTTCCCGCCTAGTGAAGTGTTTCCTGCAAAGTGTGGCATCTAGCTATCCCAGAGTGCACTATTCTAGCCACACTCAAAATGTCAGGACCCTTCCTCAGCTGCCAGGAGCTCGGAACCCTACCGTAGACGTGTGGCTACCTTTGGGCTACACGCCTATGAGAAAACCGGTTTGGGGATGGGTTTTCCCTCCTTGTCCTTGTCTCCAACTTGTTTGCAGGAACAAAAGGCATCCTGTCCGGGAGTGTTGTTGCAGGCGGCCCTTAAAAGGCGGCTTCACCTTTGAAGCTTGCCTTTTGGGCTAACACCCTGCATGGCCTTCCTGGGTGAGGAGGTAACACCTCACTCTGCGGCAACTGCCTTTGTTCCTTAGCCTGGGAGTCATTCACATGTCTCTCCAGGTGGGCAGAGAGTTGTCTGTGTGCTAAGACCTTTGTGAGGCCACTGGACTAGCTGGACACAGAGTGGCAAATTTTTCAAAGTTGTTTAACCTTAAAAGTGACATAAACCTCGACTTGGGCATCAAGCCGGATTTAATACCATGATTAATTTGATATCTTACTGTACCCAGTTAGGAAGTCCCATTCAGAACATAGCCAGGCTGGGGTGCCAGCCAGTAACCCTGTGTTAGCCAATGGGGCTACAAACCTTTCCCCAGCAAAACGGCAATTCAGAAGTGTTGCTGTTAAGACATATCAAAAATATATCTCTTACTTAACAATATACAGCTCCCTGCCATAGGATTTCACAGGGCTTCCTCAGGGGAGTCTTACATATAACGTTAGGGAAATGGAGGCTTTTCCATTGGTTTTAATGGCAAAGTCGATCTAGCAGCGCACATACTGCTCTTCCAGTCTGCAGTGGCAGGCTGGGAGCCATTTTGTCCTTTGTCACACTCAGGGTGGCACAACCAGTGCTGCAGCCCTGAGTGGACAAACTACCTTACATGCCCTGGGTACCATATACCAGGGTAAGTCAGTACTTGCCAATTGGGTATAGCCAATTCAACATATTTTGTTAAGGGCTAAGAACACTGGCACTGAGGTCTGGTTAGCAGGCCTCAGTGCACTCTCAGAGTCGAAAAACCAGGAGCATCAGTCCATAAATGTGGAGGTGAACATGCAAAAAGAGGTTTTTCCTTACAATAACGATCTGGTGGACCTACTGACAGAGAATTGTCAACACTTTATCTGTTTCAACATATCTGTACGAAATTATCAGCACTTTTGAGGTACTTTTCTGTCTTTCTAACAATTCCCCGTCTTTCCCATGGGAATATAATTATATTGAAATTTCCAGAAGATAATTGTACTTTTTAAAAGGGAAATGCCGAGCAGATATTGACCCCCGATTTGAGTGAAGCGTGTATTGCTATACTTTTTGGTGTGTGCCTCACAATGGTATAGCACGTTTTATCTTTAAAATACTTTAAGCAAATAAAAGTGTCATTAGCAGTGGTACTTAACCACAACAACCTGGAAGTGATCCAGGAAAGGGAACTAGAGGCACGGGGTATTAGGAGAAGGCAGCCTCCACATCAAACTGATTAACACACAAAGCCTCTCCTAATTATTGACCTAATTGCTATAATGCCTGCTATATGAGTGTAGGCATCTCACAAAAGGTAAAAGACTGGTCTCACACACCACCTGGTGTCATGCTTCATCATTGACCAGTCCTCGCCCTCTAAAAACTTGGTTTGATAGAGGGCGGGCATGCACCTGAAGACAGGGATGCACTTCTAAAACTAAGTGGGGGCCCTTAACAAGAAAGTGAAGTTAAAAAGCCATTACGGATGTCAAACCTCTTTTTAATGTAACTGACATCTGTATGGGGTTTAAAAGAAATGATCGGTGTATTGGGGATATCGTGGTCCCCCCACCGTATAACTAATGGTCAACATGTTTCTGCCTAGTGGCCCAAAAGGGTCCGCGGCATTCATCAGGACCTATCATACACCAACGGGCTCCTACCTTACCATTCAGTGTAGGTGAGGTATCCACTATGTGGGGTGATCAAGGTCACCCACCACAAATTTGCGGCTGTGTTATTCCAGCCTGTATAAAATAAGGAGACAATAAACAATTGACAGAAATAGCAATAAAGTCACATAATTATGTGAAGATCATTCGAAACGCCACATATACATGCCAAAATCAGTGAGTGGCTATAAGTGCAGCAAACTGTGTCAGTCATATGTGCACCTAAAGATAATGACGGGGGATACTTGGTCCCCAAAGCTTACCCTATTCCCTGGGACCTACTTGCCCCATAGGTAGAGTGAGAAAGGAGGACCCCTTAGGTCACGTGCCCTACAAAATATGAAGAAAAACGGAGAAGAGAAAAGAACATCCATAAAAATCAGATACAATAATCCAATAGCGAGGAGACTTAGGCAAACTGCTCCAAAATCGCTTGAAATGGAAAAGCACTAAATGCGTGCAAAACAGGAAGTGCAAACATCCATTCAAACCATTCATACTCTTACTGTTGTTGAAAGGATCTCCCGCTACTGCACCTATGTCTGCATGTCTCACCTCCTCGCTGGTAGATGAGGGGAGACAGGGAGCACTTTATATAGGAATGGCGCCTGGGCGTGGTTGTGTTAATTAATATGTAATTAAAGTTAACTAACTAGCAATCTCACCGATGTTCAAAATTGTGGCCACCTGACCTGTAAATGGCTGACATCCGGTGTCTCTAAAAAGTCATGGAGATCGCTGCCTGACCTGCCTGGCAGCCAATGCGACCCACGGAGTACGAAAGCGATTGTTTTCATCATTGGTGGATGGCGCTCCCATCGTGGAGAAACATGTAGTGAACACATGCGCATGCGCAGGTGTTCGACACAGTATGGAGATACGTATAGTGAGCGCATGCGCAGGTATTGATACACTATTCCTGAGCGATCAAAGAGTGGCATCACCCAACATGATTTCAATAAATATAGCGCTGCCAAACGTGGTCGCGTTACCTACTCAAGTGTATATATATATATATTCTCAAGCTCATGACTGTTTAGGAATTTTATGGACTCCTAGTTCATAACAGTTTTAGTCACATGCGCCCGTAATTAAAGGGCGGGGGGACATTTAAAATCAAAGCAGCTGGATTATAAGACCCACAGATAGCAGGTGCTCAAGAGAATAAGAATCTTATGTGGCTCGACTTATTCGATTATATGCATATTATCAGATAATATGAATATTAGGTATCAAGAGTACAAATTAGAAATAGCGCAATGTATAAGGCGCAATGTCTGTATCACAGTTGGTGTTTTAGGACTCAAAGTTTACTTAGCGGTGTGGGTCAAATGGGGCCAAGGTGTAAGATATGGATGACAAAATCTCAGCCATACTCTATACTACTACAGCGTAATGCAAAAAGGTTGACTTAAATGCAAATGTGTATTTCTGGTATAATGCTCAATGTCAAAACTAGGGTTTACAATGAATATGCATGATTTATAGCGCCATTTGCAACCAGGGAATTTCGTCGTTCAATCCTTTCTCCCAGGACCGTAGTCTGTACACCCATCGTTGCTCTCTAATGTGGAGTGGTCTTGTCAGGTCCATTTTATGTTTCTTCATAACTTCTAGAACCACCCATTTAAGGTCATTTTCATTATGGTTAAGTTCTAGAAAGTGCCTTCGTGAATTTGGTGTTACTTTTCTTGCACCTGATAGTACTACGATGTTCATTAATACGGATTTTGATCTTCCTGGTTGTCATGCCCACGTACATGAGACTGCAGGGGCATATGAGAAGATAGACCACATTTTCTGTATTGCAATTGCTAAAATTGTTCAGTTTCCATGCATTTCCAGTTCCTATATCAACTTCTTTGGTGGTAATAGTCAAAGGACAAGCAACACAGCCTCCACATGCATAGTGACCTGTTGGTCTCTGGGTGTTCCACAGAGTGATCTGGTTTACTTCTGTTCGCTGAGGATCTTTGGCATGTACTAATGTATCCCGGATATTTTTGCTTCTTTTAAAAGCAAACAAAGGACACTCCCAGTGGCGATTGGCACCGTTCAGGATATGCCAGTTCTTTTTAATGATTTTCTGTACCATATTGGACGCCGGTGTATAAGTAGTAACACATACAAGGCGGTCTGTTTTTTCTTTAATTGTATCCTCAAGGAGGGCCTCCCGGTTATGATTCCTAGCTCTTTTTTGGCTTTCTTAATCATTTTTTTGGGATAGTTTCGATCAAGAAGTTTCTTTTCAAGTTCATCCGCCTGGGTAATGAAATTCTCTGTTTCTGAACAATTCCTGCGTACTCGCAAGAATTGACCTACTGGTAAGTTGTCTCTTAATGCTTTGGGATGGTAACTCTCGTATAATAGAAGACTGTTCTTATCCGTAGGTTTCTTATGTACTTTTGTACTAATGCCTTCTTCTGTTAGGCTGATGTCTAGATCAAGAAAGACAACATTCGTCCTGCTGATGGAATGGGTAAACTTAAGATGATGATCTTTCGTGTTAACCCAGTCTATAAAGCTATTAGCTGTCTCTTCATTACCCTGCCACACAATGAAGATATCGTCGATGTAGCGTTTCCACATTTTGATTTGTTGAGTAAAAGGATTAACAGTACTGAAGATGTAATTTTCTTCAAAATGGTGGACATAAAGGCATGCTAAACTGGGGGCAAAGGTACTGCCCATTGATGTTCCGGTAACTTGATGGTAGATGGTTTCTTCGAATTCAAAGTAATTCTCTGTAAGGGCAATCTCAGCGCATTCCATTACGAAATGGCGGGGAGTGAGGAAGTTCCACTCAAGATTCAATAGAATTTCTTCCACTACTTCTAGTGTGCGCCTTTGAGGGATGCTCGTATATAAAGCTTCTATATCCATAGTGATAAGGATATCCTCTGTTTTGTTAATTTGTGTATCACGCAGTAGGCACAGTACATCCTTTGTGTCTCTAAGGTAAGATGGTGATTGCTGTACTAGGGGTTTCAAGAACCAATCGCAAAATTGCGAGAGGGGCTCCAAAATAGACCCAATACCAGAGACTATAGGTCTTCCTGGAGGTGGTATTCTTCCTTTGTGGATTTTGGGTAAGATATAGAACCTTGGTGTTCTGGGATTCTCACAGATAAGAAACTCAGCTTCTTGTTTCGTAATCCAATCCTGACTCAAGGCCTCGTCTACCATAGACTGGATTTTCCTCATCAAACGTGGTGTAGGATCTTCTATATGTATCTCGTAGCTGGTGTCATCTGAGAGTAAACGGTTACATTCGTCCCTGTACATAATTTTGTCCATCAGGACAGTTGCACCGCCTTTATCAGCCGGTTTGATGGTAAGTAAGCTGTTGTTTTTCAAATTTTCAAGTGCATTACGTTCTGGTTTCGTAAGGTTTTGAAAGCCCTTTTCTTTGCCAAACTTAATCTGTTCTATTTCTCTAAGAACTTTCTGTTCAAAGGCCAATATATGGCAAGGAATGGTGTAAGATGGGGGAACAAATGTCGATTTTCTCCTCAGACCAGTATTAGACATCTCATGTTGTTCTTCCCTTATGTCGCCAAAGTGGTTGCGAAGTTTAATTTTTCTGAAAAACTGGGCCAATTCCGTATTAAGTGTAAATGGATCATTAATAGGTGTGGGTACAAAACCTAAGCCTTTCGAGAGGACTTTTTCTTCATCAATGGAGAGGGTATGTGTACTCAAATTGACGATGTTAGTTATTCTCGGCTCGTCGATGGACCGTTCCCTCTCCCTCTGCTCCTCGTTCCCATTGCAACTGATTGTTGGTCCTCCCATTGTACTCGGGTATTCTGTTTTTTTCTTCCTTTTCCCCTTCCTCGGCCTCTGTATAAAAAAGGCTGTGGACCTTGAGGAAACCCAAAACCTGAAGGGTAAAAGGGTTGCTGCCAGAAACCGAAGGGTGGCATAGGTGGTTGCATCATAGGATTGCGATAAGTCTGCTGTCGTCTTCCCTGATAGCCATCAGTGCTCTCATCACTACTGCTTCCACTTGTGCTCCTCTCATCTCCTGAACTAAAAGTCCAATTCTGTGGGGTTGGTCTAAACCGAAATTGGTTCTTACCCGAGTATTGTTGCTGGGGTTTCTCATAATACTCGTCAGTAGTATACGGATATGTGGTTTCCTGACTGAACTTCTGAACATCTTTTTTAAGTTTCGTCAATTTTGACTGAGTGAGGTATTCCTTATAGTCAGTGTGGTCTTTATTTATCTCATCCAATTTTTCTTAAATACAGTTAGGTGTACCAACGTTTTAAGTTTACTCTCACTTTGTTGGATCTCAATCAGGAGTGCATCAGCCAATTCCCTGGCTGTGTTGATGATAAGGACTAACCAGTCTTTAGTGCATTTCCATGCAATTCTAGACCAGTTAATCCGAAATACTTTATTGTTGAGAAAAAGTCTTGGTTCATTAGTGACCACCAGGCCTCTTGGGGCGCTATTCTTGCGCAAGTACTCTGTCATAAATGCTCCATGCAAAGTCGTCCGAATCAGTTCTTTTTTCTTAGTGGATAGTGCTTCCCACTCATCTGAATTCTGGACCACTTGTGATACCACTGATTCTGCTAATAATGATGGTGTTCTAAGAATTTCTGCGTAGTTCTCCTCACCGAATGCTAGTTCAGTTTCCATGTTTATGTTTAGGCTGAGCTGGACTAGTCCAAATAATAGCCTAAAAACAAACCCACTCTTGGGTCAGTATTCTACCCCTAAAATGTTCCCACAGCTATCCGCTGTACTCACGTACTTAACCACAACAACCTGGAAGTGATCCAGGAAAGGGAACTAGAGGCACGGGGTATTAGGAGAAGGCAGCCTCCACATCAAACTGATTAACACACAAAGCCTCTCCTAATTATTGACCTAATTGCTATAATGCCTGCTATATGAGTGTAGGCATCTCACAAAAGGTAAAAGACTGGTCTCACACACCACCTGGTGTCATGCTTCATCATTGACCAGTCCTCGCCCTCTAAAAACTTGGTTTGATAGAGGGCGGGCATGCACCTGAAGACAGGGATGCACTTCTAAAACTAAGTGGGGGCCCTTAACAAGAAAGTGAAGTTAAAAAGCCATTACGGATGTCAAACCTCTTTTTAATGTAACTGACATCTGTATGGGGTTTAAAAGAAATGATCGGTGTATTGGGGATATCGTGGTCCCCCACCGTATAACTAATGGTCAACATGTTTCTGCCTAGTGGCCCAAAAGGGTCCGCGGCATTCATCAGGACCTATCATACACCAACGGGCTCCTACCTTACCATTCAGTGTAGGTGAGGTATCCACTATGTGGGGTGATCAAGGTCACCCACCACAAATTTGCGGCTGTGTTATTCCAGCCTGTATAAAATAAGGAGACAATAAACATTTGACAGAAATAGCAATAAAGTCACATAATTATGTGAAGATCATTCGAAACGCCACATATACATGCCAAAATCAGTGAGTGGCTATAAGTGCAGCAAACTGTGTCAGTCATATGTGCACCTAAAGATAATGACGGGGGATACTTGGTCCCCAAAGCTTACCCTATTCCCTGGGACCTACTTGCCCCATAGGTAGAGTGAGAAAGGAGGACCCCTTAGGTCACGTGCCCTACAAAATATGAAGAAAAACGGAGAAGAGAAAAGAACATCCATAAAAATCAGATACAATAATCCAATAGCGAGGAGACTTAGGCAAACTGCTCCAAAATCGCTTGAAATGGAAAAGCACTAAATGCGTGCAAAACAGGAAGTGCAAACATCCATTCAAACCATTCATACTCTTACTGTTGTTGAAAGGATCTCCCGCTACTGCACCTATGTCTGCATGTCTCACCTCCTCGCTGGTAGATGAGGGGAGACAGGGAGCACTTTATATAGGAATGGCGCCTGGGCGTGGTTGTGTTAATTAATATGTAATTAAAGTTAACTAACTAGCAATCTCACCGATGTTCAAAATTGTGGCCACCTGACCTGTAAATGGCTGACATCCGGTGTCTCTAAAAAGTCATGGAGATCGCTGCCTGACCTGCCTGGCAGCCAATGCGACCCACGGAGTACGAAAGCGATTGTTTTCATCATTGGTGGATGGCGCTCCCATCGTGGAGAAACATGTAGTGAACACATGCGCATGCGCAGGTGTTCGACACAGTATGGAGATACGTATAGTGAGCGCATGCGCAGGTATTGATACACTATTCCTGAGCGATCAAAGAGTGGCATCACCCAACATGATTTCAATAAATATAGCGCTGCCAAACGTGGTCGCGTTACCTACTCAAGTGTATATATATATATATTCTCAAGCTCATGACTGTTTAGGAATTTTATGGACTCCTAGTTCATAACAGTTTTAGTCACATGCGCCCGTAATTAAAGGGCGGGGGGACATTTAAAATCAAAGCAGCTGGATTATAAGACCCACAGATAGCAGGTGCTCAAGAGAATAAGAATCTTATGTGGCTCGACTTATTCGATTATATGCATATTATCAGATAATATGAATATTAGGTATCAAGAGTACAAATTAGAAATAGCGCAATGTATAAGGCGCAATGTCTGTATCACAGTTGGTGTTTTAGGACTCAAAGTTTACTTAGCGGTGTGGGTCAAATGGGGCCAAGGTGTAAGATATGGATGACAAAATCTCAGCCATACTCTATACTACTACAGCGTAATGCAAAAAGGTTGACTTAAATGCAAATGTGTATTTCTGGTATAATGCTCAATGTCAAAACTAGGGTTTACAATGAATATGCATGATTTATAGCGCCATTTGCAACCAGGGAATTTCGTCGTTCAATCCTTTCTCCCAGGACCGTAGTCTGTACACCCATCGTTGCTCTCTAATGTGGAGTGGTCTTGTCAGGTCCATTTTATGTTTCTTCATAACTTCTAGAACCACCCAGATGTACCATTTAGCAGTGGTACATCTTTATTAAATTCAACAGACTTTGCTCATTCGCTATTCTTCACACGCTTCTTCACAGAAGCTTCTTCTGGAAGCCCTGCTCAAGCTGTCCCGCTACAGTGCCCGAAGTTCTCTGCGAGACCGTAGCACGCATCATTCAACTCATCATTTAGACGTGTCTTTAAAAAGGGGTCTGCTCTACACAAGGTTTTTCTTCTTTGAAATTGATTTTTAAGTGAGTGAGAAACGGAGGATTGTCAGTGTCTAATATCAATTCTTCTGGAAGATTTCGGAGTATCCCTACTTCTATTAGGGTTTGTTCCTCATTGTGAGTCACAACAGCAAATCTGGCTATATTATATTCCCTTTGATCCACATATACACATTTGATGATAACTTTTTGTTGGGGAATTATCTGAGAAGGTGAAACAGGGTTATCCCGTATAACAGAAAATTTACACCCCAAATCTAATAGGCCGGTAACCAACTTACGATTAACCTGTAACTTTAAGTAGTAGCTGGGTCCATCCTCTTGGGTATAATATATGGGTCGGGTTATACTATTTACTTCCATGGGTTTGTTTACTACCTGTCAGGATTTACAAAATCTGGATATGTGGCCCCATTCACCACATTCAAAACATTGGGACCCCATCATATTGATGCTGCTTACAGCTCCAGAGTAGGGAAGTATCTCACTACGGTGAGTCAAGGGTCTTTGTGATGGTTTGTGGGAAATAGGTAAGGATGTTTTCCCCAATTTTAAGTTGTCTGACAACGGTCTGTTAGAGTGAGCTCGGGAAAAGGAATTAGCCATCTCAATCGCATTCTGTAGTGTTAGATCAGCATTTTGTTTTAACCACCTTTGAATATTTATTGGGAGAGCCTCTATGAATTGTTTCAAGTAGACTTTGGGCACGATCTCCTCCTTTGTGCTTTCATTGGGTTTTAGTTGAAATCAAATTGGAGGGAGGAAAAACAGAGGTTCAGTCGGCTTCCAAATG
The DNA here is from genome assembly GCA_963921515.1 of Calotriton arnoldi. Classification (NCBI taxonomy): domain Eukaryota; kingdom Metazoa; phylum Chordata; class Amphibia; order Caudata; family Salamandridae; genus Calotriton; species Calotriton arnoldi. The sequence goes on from CAWUFW010005084.1 coordinate 172,692, forward strand.
GTACTTGTCATTATTAAATATAGGGGGGGAGAATGAACCACAAAGGTCTCAATGTCAGAGTCTCAGGAATATTGTCTGGGAGACCCTCAACCACATGTTCACAGTCTGCGGTGTATATAATCTCTGCTTAGTGGGGTTTGGTGGATAGTATAATTATTGGGTCTGTCACTTGAGTGTCCCATGCTCCAAGTGACATCATAACCTCCACCAGGAGGAAGACTGTTGACAGTGGTGAGTGAATTAAAATTACCTCCTATCCTGTAGGTTAATCTTTATTGAGGGAAGAGAAATAGGATAGGGATAAGTCTAAAAACAGATCAGTGTTATGTGAATGGGTCACTGATCCACGACAGCAGGTGGTCGGGTCGACATGTATCGGCCTGAAACAGCCCATTCATGTCTATGCCCTTCGTCAGGACCGGAATGGGAAGGCCTTACACTTTAGGGCTTTTCTTTAGTTGTGCGGGTGGATAGACAAACTCACCCATCTTCGTCAAAGAGTACACTGTGCTCCAGGCGGAACGTGGTTATAGGCACTGTCTTTGGCCTATAACTGGAGGAAATCAGGAAAAAAAGTAGTGGCATTCATTGTTATCTGCAAGTGATTCCCAGCTCACCCAATGAGACACTAATCTGAACTGAAAGGAATGAAATAACTGGTGACGGTGTAGTGGTATTTACAATACATCCATCAGTTTAAAAAGGGGGGCTGCTAGCCGAAGGTTAAAATACTCAGCATAGCGCTCTCTCTTAACGAACATGCATCAGTGGAAAAAGGGCTAATAGGCGAAGGCTAAAAGACACAGCATATTGTTCTCTCTTAACAAACCTATAGGTTTGGGATAAGTGTGTAGTAACGCCTCTGTTGCTCAGGACTATATACACCTATCTCATTGGTGAAGCTCAAATAACAGAGATATAGTGAGCTTTCTTAGCAAAACATAGGAAACATAGGAAACGTCTGGTAAGAAAAGGTGGTGAATTACCTGAAGCAGCCATTCAAATCACATAATGGTATTGAGGATTTAAGGACAAAAGTGTTTCAGCCTAAAGGTAAGGTAGGAAAATAAAGTTAAGCTCAGCAGATATTTAAATCAGCAAATTAATAGCCCCTGAGCGTTCAGCTACACACATCCTGTTTAATGCACTTACTTGGCTTAAAACTGTCCTTCGCAGAGCTGCTGCATGTCTCTCTCCAACCAAATCTTAAAGTGGTCTGGGGAGACAGAGTTTTTATAGTCTGCCAGATGGCCTTAATAGGTTACGTGAAAGCGGCATGTGCAGGTAATAATCTTTAATGTGGATTTTCCTAGTAATTTATGAAGGAAAGTCTTAATTTTATTAAAGACACAGAAGTGAGTATTATGCCTTTCTTATCTTGCTTTATTTTAAACAGCAGCAGTCAAGATAACCAGAAAAAGCTACAAATCCCATGAAGCTCAGGAAACGTAGCCATTGGAATGAAAAACATAGTACAAGTAACAAACCAATAGTAATGTAGCCACACCTATAATACCTAGCTTGACTGTGAACAGCCCTCTTTTCTTGTGTGAGAGGTTAATAAGTATTGAATAATGGAACAAGAGAAAACACAATATCAAGTGCCATAGTCATGGAAAAAAGTTCTTGGCAAAAGTTTAACAATCCAGGTCCCAGGAAAATAGATGATGTTGTAGGAGACGCAGCATCACCACAGAGGTCCAAAGATGACGAAGATTGCGGGGAAGAAACTGGATGAGATGAAAGAGCCTTAAGAGGAAGCAGGCGGATGTTCTGGAGCCACTGTCAGGGAGGGAAAGAATCATGATGGTAAGTAGTGTTGAGGTGGGATAATACTCACCTCCGTGTCTTTGATAAAATTAAGACTTTCCTTTATAAATTACTAGGAAAATCTACATTTTCTTGCAAGACAGGAGGCTCCTATTATGCTTGTTTAAAGCTTCTTAACAACAACAGAAGCCGTATGTACATGTTTGCAATAGAACGTTCATAACACATTATCATTAGACCAGATAGCTTATCTCAGAATGTCTTCAAGGCAAGAGTCGACCCAAAAAGCTTTGGAAGCCATGGCTCCTCTGGAAGAATGGGCACCAAAAATGGAAGCATCGATACCCGCCAAGGACATAACCCACTTAGCCCAGCAAGCAAGGGTAGGGGAAGATACCGGTTTGTGGGGTTTCCTGAAAGAGAGAAGGAGTTGGGTGTCTGACTCTAAGGACGTCTGAGATCAATTGTATTTTGCTCATATATTTTGAGGCATTGTCCAACACATAGTTTGGGTTGATCCAGAAAGTAGGGTTAAAACACAGAGGTCAAAATTGTCTTAGTGTGTCTATGGACTGTAAACAGGACACCTGTGTGTGTAAACTGGCTAGAGGAAATATCGAATGCTCTAACATCAGACAAACATTTGATGGAAATCAGACATAATAATATGTCTTGTCAGGCCAAGAGAGAAACAATTTCAAAACCACATTCACATCCCACAAAGTACTGTACTTAGGAATAAGAGGATTGCAAAATTGTACTCCCTTCAACAGTCGACAGACGAGCGGATGTTCTCCCACCAGGTTTTCCATGTAGGGACGATTGATAGAGATGGCAGATCTGTACAAGTTGATAGTATAGTAAGTTTTGCCGCTGCTGGCCCCCGCAGCCAGGAAATTAACAATGATAGTTATATCCGCTGAAAAGCGATCGATCTGTTTACCCACAAACCTGTTTACCCATAAAGGCCCAGCTGATTTGTAAGCCTTTGTCGTTCCTGAGGCCCAGGATTTATTAATAAATTCTGAAGCTTCTGACTAAATTAGAGGGACAGATTGGGGGATCCTGTTATCTTCCAGGCTGAAAGAGAGAGGGAGTTGTCTAATACCTGTGGATAGCCCAAGGTGTCCTGGGGAAGCTCGGGAAATGACGGAAGAACTAGAAAGTCCAATGTCAATTCCAGGAGGGGGGGGGAACCACACCTGCGATTGCCAGAATGGAGTTACCAAAACAAGAATCGCTTGTTGATGTCTGACCTGCGCTAATACCTGTTTATCATCAGAAAAGGTGGAAATGCGTAACTGTTCGAGGTGAACCAGTCCTGAAGAAAAGCATCTGAAGCTAAGAGGTCTGAACGGCAGCTGAAGAATGGAGGAAGTTGGCAGTTCAGATGGGAAGCGAACAAGTCTATCTGAAAAGGATCCCATTTGTGATGTAAAGAAGTGAAAACTGAAGGATGGAGTTTCCAATCGCTGGAATCTCAAAGATAACGGAAATGTCAATCTGTTAAGAGTTGAGATTTCCTGGCAAGTATTCTGCGTGTACAGAAATGTTGTTTGACAGGCAGAATTCCCAAAATCCCTTTGCCAGTTCCCCCTGTGGTCTTGATCTGGAACCGCCTAGATGATTGATGTAACGGACGGCAGAAATGTCCATACGAAGAAGAATTGAGCAATGAACCCTGCCCTTTGTTAGGTTTCTGATTGCAAAGAAGCCTCCAAGCATCTCTAAACAGTTGATATGCAATCTGGACTCCTCTAGTGACCATGTCCCCCTAGTCGAGATTGGTCCACATCGGGCACCCAAGCCTGCGTGACTTGCATCTGATTCTAACAGAAGATCAGGGGTTGATGCGAAGATAGTCTTGTTGTTCCTGTCATCTAAATGTTCTATCCACCACTGAAGTCCTAGATGGATTCCTGACCTAAAGCGATGGAATCGGAATAAGAGAGACTCTTTGTAAGTGACAAATCCTTAATCTTTGAAGGACCCGATAATGGAGAGGACCTGGGAAAATGGCCTGAATGGAAGAAGATAGGAGGCCTACTATTCTCGCTAGTTTTTCACCACTTACTGTAGTAGTCGGCAACCACCAAAGCAAACTTGTACTTGTTCGGCAAAGTGTTGAAGGGACCCACAAGTTCAACAGCCAATTTCATCCATTGACCATTGGGGAGCTCAACCTGCTGGACAGGAGGAGTGACTATCTTGATAACTTTTATAAGGAACAGTGGTCCCTAGGAATTCTACAGTTGCAAAACATTGAATAAAAATATAGACCCAATCAGTACTATATCGGTAAGTGACATGTCCAGCCGGACAGAGGCCCAATATTTAATAACAAAGCAATGTAGTGAATAAATTCGTAACAATACAAGTGAGTGAGGCACAGGCCTGTGACCTCACTACATAAACAACAAGGGAAGAAGTGGACAACATATACACTTTAACAACAGGTTCAGGCAGGGCTATTGATTTGTTAAATGTATACGCAATGGGACCAACAAATCATATTAGTGCACCTTTACACAACAGTAAACACTTCAAAGTAATGTATAAGGTGTTTTATGTGTCGACGACGTTTCGATCCATACATTAAATACACGGATCATCATCAGGACTAAAACATAAGCTAGCCTGAAAATAGTGCCGGTCTCTCAACAATGGGAGACCCAGGTTTCAAGCGCATGGAGCGAGTGTCTGAGCAAATGGAGAGAAGCAATTATGAGTGAAAAGGGGGTGTCCTCTAGGATGTGGGATAACATGTGGATAACCGGTATCAAGGGAAGCCATGCGCCGGGCTGAAAGATACAGGCAACGTGTTGCCAGTTAAACGCGGCGGTCCTTAAGTTACGGGATCCGCTCGGGAATTCCGGTATCAAGGGAAGCCGTGCGCCGGGCTGAAGGATACAGGCAACGTGTTGCCACGTATGCGCGGCGGTCCTTAAGTTACGGGATCCGCTCGGGAATTCCTCAATGGGAGCTGATGCATGTAAGGACCCGGCTCTGCGTGTGCGGCTTGATATATGCGAGCGGATCCCGTAACTTAAGGACCGCCGCGCATACTTGGCAACACGTTGCCTGTATCCTTCAGCCCGGCGCACGGCTTCCCTTGATACCGGAATTCCCGAGCGGATCCCGTAACTTAAGGACCGCCGCGTTTAACTGGCAACACGTTGCCTGTATCTTTCAGCCCGGCGCACGGCTTCCCTTGATACCGGTTATCCACATGTTATCCCACATCCTAGAGGACACCCCCTTTTCACTCATAATTGCTTCTCTCCATTTGCTCAGACACTCGCTCCATGCGCTTGAAACCTGGGTCTCCCATTGTTGAGAGACCTGCACTATTTTCAGGCTAGCTTATGTTTTAGTCCTGATGATGATCCGTGTATTTAATGTATGGATCGAAACGTCGTTGACACATAAAACACCTTATACACTACTTTGAAGTGTTTACTGTTGTGTAAAGGTGCACTAATATGATTTGTTGGTCCCATTGCGTATACATTTAACAAATCAATAGCCCTGCCTGAACCTGTTGTTAAAGTGTATATGTTGTCCACTTCTTCCCTTGTTGTTTATGTAGTGAGGTCACAGGCCTGTGCCTCACTCACTTGTATTGTTACGAATTTATTCACTACATTGCTTTGTTATTAAATATTGGGCCTCTGTCCGGCTGGACATGTCACTTACCGATATAGTACTGATTGGGTCTATATTTTTATTCAATGTTTTGCAACTGTAGAATTCCTAGGGACCACTGTTCCTTATAATAGATAAGCACCCAAGGTCCCTGGCTGACTCGGATTGGGTTCCCTTGTTCCTTCTAATATAGCTTGATAACTTTGTCACTGGTACAGCATGTCACACACCCCTTGACAACATCATCCACCTGACGGTCCATGGATGGCCACCAGAAAGCACCACGAATCCTCCTCTTATTACTCATTTGACCAAGATGCCCCACATGACCTGACTCAATGATGCATGCCCTCAAACCCTCAGTGGGAATAAACATATCCCCTGCATGATCATTTTGCCACCCTCCAATGTAAGCTCAACAGCAATCTTGGCAAAGGGCTGAAGCTCACCATCCAAATGTTTCTCTTTAGGCCAACCTAGAACAATGTGCTCCATCACTCTTTTGAGCACAGAATAAGACTGCATGGCATCAAACCACTCTTGTTCAGAAAAACAACCCACACTGCAAACTTCCACAGCTGCAATCAAGCACTCCTCATCGTCGTCACTCCCAGCTTGCTCCCAAATTCCCAAGGGTAATGGTGACCTGGAGAGGAAATCTGCCATCGTGTTTTTCCCACCAGGAATGTGTGCCACTTCAAAGTTGTACTGCAACAATTTGGAGCTCAATCTTGCAATCCTCGGGGTATGCTCCTTAACAATGTGCCCATTGAGAATGGGAATGAGAGGCTTGTGGGCAGTCAATAACTTGAATGTCTTGCCCCACAGAAAGCACTTGAACCTATCAACCGCCCAGCAGCAAGCCAATAACTTCCTTTCAATGACCGAGTAGTTCTTCTCACTCTGTCGTAACGCCCAAGAGGCAAACCCAACCATATGTTCATTGCCGTGCTTGACCTAGGTGATCATGCCCCCCAAACCATCCAAACTCGCATCCACCGACACATTACACTGGTTGTGGGTTTCAAAAGGCGTGAGAATCTTGCACGTCCCAAGTTCTTGCTTAATGCGGACAAACCTGATCCCATACAAAAGTGACCTTCCTCTTAAGTAACTCCCTCAAGTGGACAGTTTGCGCAGCAAAATTGTAAATACATAGTGTAAAATTCGCACACCCAAAAACGACGAGATTTGATCTTTGGATTTGGGGCACGGGGCATTCACGATGGCCTCAATCAATCCTTCTCTCAGTTCAATCCCTTCACCTGATATGCAGTGCCCCAAATACTCAATGGATTCCACCCCGAACACACACTTAAGCTTGTTCGCAACAATCACTTTCTCCTGAAGTCTGTTCAATACCTTCGTGAGGTGTTTATCATGTGATGCTTTGCACTTCCCAGCAACCAGAATGCCGCCTTGGAAAACCACTGTGTCCTCAACCCCCTCTAAAACCTTTTCCATGACGTGCTGAAATACCGAGGCTCCGAGGCAAGACCAAAAGGCATCCTTTAAATTGAAAGGTACCTACCGGAGACTCAAACGCAGTCAAATGCTTACAAGCAGCGTACAACTCCACCTGGTGGTAGGCGGAGGCAAGATCTATTTTAGAAAAACACTTAGCACCTGTAAACATGGAGAGGATGTCATCAATGCGGGGAAGAGGGTGAGAGTCGACCCAGATCTCCTTGTTCAGACTGCGCAGGTCAATGCACATTCTCAAACTCCCATTCTTCTTGCGGGCAACGACCAACAGAGACAACCATAGGGAAGACTCGATTGGTTCGATTACCCCCGACTCACACATCCTCTTAAGCTCATCTGAAAGATCATCTCTGATACTAAACGGCACATTGCGCAGCTTGTGCTTAACTGGGGTAGCCTGTTCTTTCACCTTGATGAGATGTTTAAATCCTTTAATACACCCCAACTTGTCAGTAAACACACCTCCAAACTTGTTGGCCCACACAACAACACCTTCACCCTGACTACAGTCATCCACCACCGACACTTGTTCTTACGCGCCTGGCCTAAGGGTCATACCAACAAGGCCTTGGTGATACCACCCCAAGATATTGAGCCCTTTCTTTGCCATGCAAACTTTCCCCAAATACACCTATCCTTGAAGATTAGGCTGGTTTCGAAAAATCCCTTTAACTCGATCCTCCTCCCTTCGTAAGAAACCGGACTTCTGTCTGATGCTTGAAGAGGCTTGTCCACCCAATTGCACTCAAACAGCTCTTCTGTGATCATGGTCATGCGTGCACCAGAATCCACCAACAGTTGAATAGACTTTCCATCAACATTCACCTCAATTATCGGATCCACACAGTCATCAGACTCATCTTTGACCACAAGAATCAAATCACTTAATGAATTCACAACATCACCCGACACATCACTCTTATTTTCGTCTGAGTAGACTGTGCTGACACTGCCTCAGGAACCACACACTTTAGCGAAATGCCCTTGTTTGCCACACTTCTGACAGGAGGCATTTGTCGCAGGGCAGAATCGAGAATAGGGATAATGTGAGGGAAACCCACACTTTGTACATATGTTTCTTGGCTGACCCCCCTTCTTCTCAGACCTGGCAGCTGTGTACTTGCTGCCCCTTAGCTCACCATGTTGTTTCTCTCTCTCTACCTGTTGTTTTTCTCCTTGTTCCCTGCGTTCTTTTACCGCCCCCACAAAGGCTTTGTCAGGTTTCAGCTCTGTGGAAGCTTTCTGAGACAGCTCTATGCTCTTAACAATAGTGATGGTTTCTTGCAAGGAGGGATTTTTCAGGATTAACAACTTCTCCTGAACTTTTTTGTCTCTACAATGTACTACAACTTGATCCCTGGTTAATTGAGAGGTGAAATTCTCAAACTCACATTCTGATGCCAGAATGCGCAATGCCGCTACGTACGACACAATGCTTTCGTCAGTTTCTTGTTCTCTCGTGAAGAACTTGTGCCTGGCTACAACTAAACTGCCCTCAACATCAAACTGTCTCTCCAACATTTTCACTGCTTGATCAAACTCATTTAGGGCCTCTTCCCCCTCGATAACCTCAAGAGGAGGTAAGTGTTCAAGGACGGCTTGTCCCTCCAAACCTAGATTGTGCTCTAAGATGAATCTTTTGCGTTCAGCACTGAACCTTATACCCCCATGGCTCCTAAATATTTGGTGAAGGCTCTATACTAAACCTTCCATCTCAACGGTGGCTCTCTGGAAGCTGTAAAAGGGGGGGGGGGGGCTATACATTTAACATGTTGGCGGAATCGCTCTTTTTTTCTTTAAATTTGTTTTATTACATTTTTTGAATTCTTTCCACAGCACTTCATACCACTGCAACACAGTGCAATTTATACATTAAAACTGTTCTGAGTACATTTGCTGCATAATATGTCTCAACTGTCAGTGTCAGAGTCGTGTCCAGTGCGTTAACATCAGGTGCGATGTCTTGGTGGTCAAATCTTAAAAAAATTTCAGCATAACATTGATATAACAGGGGAAAAAACAAAATCAGTACATTTACCCTTCCTTTCAGGTCTAGATCATTATATTAGTGCACCACTTCAGCCATCATGTCTATTATTGTTGTGCATCGCCGTACAGCCCCTCCCACCCACCTCACTTTATTGTGAGTGCACCTAAATGCGTGTTCCTGCCAGTGCCCATATTGCTTAATCAATGTATTTTAATCCCAGTTGATTGTCAGGGGGTGTGCCACGCCTACAACTCTGTGCGTGCGTCGCCGGTCGGGTATCACTTCCCTCGCCCTGTTTCTTGTGCTCTATTTGCCTTGGTAATTTCTACCCCTCATCATTCTCGGGTGTGTCTGCTAGCGCTTCTGCGTATCTCTGCCAGGATGTGCGAAAGTCTGCTAAGATTGTATCCCACTCTGCCGCTATTGGTTGCTTCCGCAACCCCATTGCGTCCTTGCGACGGAGCGCTATACTTTCCGCCTGTGCCCAGCATAGAAGTGATTGAAACCAGGCCTTCGCTACTGGGGGGTCAGGGGATTTCCAGCATCGCGTGAGCAATCGATTGGCCACTATAAGTCCCAAGTCTATGTAGCGGGACGTCGCCTTGTATTTTTTGGGTCTTTGGTACAGTCCCAATATGCATGTCTCCCATGTCCAGTCCAGGGCACGTTCTGTACACTGGGTTAGACATCTGGTGACCGTTCCCCAGTATGACTGGATAGTTGTGCAGTACCACAGTATGTGTAGTAAATCTCCGCCTATCGCATCGCACCTTGGACATTTGGCGTCATTGCGATCGAAATATTGCTTTATTTTGACTGGCGTTAGATAGGCTCTATGAGTTATATAGTATTGGATAAGTCGGAATCTGGCATTGTGGGGATACGTGTAGGGCTTCCTAGAATGTCTTCCCATTCCTGCTCCCCGCTAGGTCTCTGCAGGTCCGCGTCCCAGTGGGGGCGAAGGGAGAGTAATTGTGGTGCTGTGTGCACTCTGAGGGAGTCTTGCGAACCATCTGGTGAGATGGCGGCCCGTGCCCAACTCATGTAGGTACTGTATAGTTAAATGGGTGGTAGGTTCCTGTGTCACGTTTCCCCATGTCGCGGGCAGTGTGTGTGTCACCGCGGCATGAAGCTGGAACTGGCCCTGCGGCAAGCCCGAGTCTTCGGCAAGTTCCTCGAACGGAATGAGTTGCCCATTATTGTATAGGTCCCCTAGTGTTTGTATGCCCACTTCCTCCCATTGGGAAAGTTCTGCGCTAGTGATTGTCTGATGTCGCCTGGGTGTACCGAGTATGGGGAGAGACGGTGCGTACAGGATTACCCGGTGTGTAATGCGTAGGCTGCGGCGAAACAGTGGTACGCCACCTTTACCAACAACTGGGTAGGTGCATTGCCCTTTCTGCTTGGGTGGAACAGTGCCACTATCTGGGAATGAGTGAGTCCTGCGCCTGCGTTGCGGTGTCCTCTAATTGACGCGCGCTTAGCCACCTCGCCACCCATTGGAGCTGCGCTGCTACATAATATTGCTCCATATTGGGTAGGGAGAGGCCCCCTTGGCTGGTCGGGGGATACATTCTGGCCAGTGCTACTCTGCTTCGCAACCCATGCCAGATGAATTGCCACATATCCGATTCAAGACCTTTAAATAATGGCGGCCTAAGGTGTAGCGGTAAGTTTGTGAAGTGGTAGAGGAGGCGCGGGAGTACCACCATCTTAAGCAATGCGATCCGACCCATAACTGTTAGGGGCAGGGTCCTCCAGAAAGTCATCTGCGCCCTCACTGCCGGGATGGCCTGTCCCAGGTTGCCTTCAAGTAGGTCTGCTGGGTCCCTGTATATAAGTATCCCGAGGTATTGGAACGCTGTTAGTTGCCAGTGTACTGCTCTGTCATTGATGACTAATTGCGGGTCTGGAGTGGAGTCCGCGAAGGGGTACAGACACGATCTCTCCCAGTTCACTCGGATCCCTGACACGGAGGCAAATTCAAGCAGCATTTTTTCTATTGCCTCGCAGGGTAGCCTGACGTCCCTGAGGTATATTAGCAGATCATCTGCATATAATGAGACTGCGTGTATACCGTCACCTGAGGGGATTCCCCATTCGTCCTGCGTTCTGCACAGTGCCTCGGCTAGTGGCTCGATGGCTAGCACGAATAGTAGCAGGGAGAGCGGGCAGCCCTGCCTCGTGCCTCGCTTAATTGGGACCTGCTGCAATATATATGGGCCTGTCTTGATCCTGGCCATTGGCCGTGTGTAGAGTAGTTTAACGAGGCCTAGAAATTCATCTCCTAGGCCATATTTACGCAGCGTGGCGAATAAAAATCCCCATTCCAGGGTGTCAAACGCTTTTTCCAGGTCTAAAACCAGGCACCCCTTTCAAATACCTGGGAATACAGGTGTACCATCGGCAGGCAGATCTGATGGAGGGGAACTTGGGAGGAGCCTTGAGATCCCTGCGGTCGAATGTAACCTTCTGGCGCTCACTCAAACTACCATTGATGGCCAGAGTGGCGCTATCTAAGATGGTGGTGCTACCGAGACTATTATATGTTTTTGTCAACCTCCCAGTAGTGATCCTGAGGAGCTGGTTTAAGACCCTGGACACACTGTTGAGAGATCTAGTGTCGGACGGTCGACGCAACAGGGTCTCTCTGCAGACGCTAAGAATGCCCTTAAAAGGGGGGGGTTGGGAGCCCCCGACTTTGAGGCCTAATATTTGGTGGCACAGCTCCAGTGGCTGGCCAGATGGCTAGATGGAAGGGGGCTGGAGACGTTAACGCTGCCGGCTCACGCCTCCTGGGGAGCCCTGCTTGCCAGAATGCTCAATCCCTGCCAAAAGATCAAAAACATGGGTGTGTTTCTTTGGGTGGCGGTGGCGTGCTGGGACAGATGTACCAAGCAAGCTCCGGAATTGTTGCTGTATGCACCAAACCTACCCCTTACAGGAATACCGCAGATGGGAATGGGCCCTCCTCTCAAGCAGAGTCAGCTACGGGGCTGGGAAGAGGCAGGGGTTCTGACTGCTGGAGATTGCTACCAGGATAATTTTTTGGAGTACCATGACCTACCCCCGGGACAGTTTTTAAATTACCATAAGATAAGGGAGGCGCTGTCTGAGCTATGGGGCGGCGGCACGAGAGAGCCTGCCACCCACGGGGCCCTCCAAGCAATGGTGACGCTGGGGTCCGCAGGACACCTGGTGAAATGGCTCTACTTGGCAATAACTGAGATGTCACAGACGCAGCTGCCCCGAATACAGGAGAGGTGGGAGGGCACACTGTGTAGGCAGCTGTCTGAGAAAGAATGGAGGAAGGTACTGGGGAGCCCAAAAAAGGTGTCGAGGAATGCAGCCTTTAAACTTATACAATTTAATATTTTGCACAGAACTTACCTCACACCACATCAATTAAATGTAGTATACAGGAGAGACGACCTGACCTGTGCTAGATGTCTAATGCTAGACGCCAATTTCGATCACATGATGTGGTCCTGCCCGGAGCTCCAGCAGTATTGGACCACGATAGTGGAGACAGTGAATGGGGTCTTGGCCCGCAATATGACATGTTGCCCGGAAGTGTGCTTACTGGGACTCTTCCCGAGGCCCAAATCCAAACATATGAGGCACAGATTTGTGGATCTGGCCTTCCTGCTGGCTAAGCGGAGAATAGCTCTAAGATGGAGGGCGGCGAAGGGCCCCCTACTGACTGACTGGGAAAACAATGTTGCCTGCTGGGCTAGAGCAGAAGAGAGCGCATTGATCCGGGAAGACAAGATCACGAAACGGCGTAAACCTTTGGCAGAACCATGGGCAGAAATACTGGGGGCATGGGATACCCATAACGCGACCGACCGGGATTCGCAAACAGATAGTTCAGAACCTGAGGTGGTATGAGGGATAGAGGATAAACTTGTGCAGGCCTAGAGGCTGTCTGGTAATCATGGGACAGAGAGGTCACGCTAAGGGGACGGACCTAGGTACACAACAGCGTAGGGATGCTCCGGGAGGCCCCTGCCTCATTTCATTTCATTTTTCTTTCACCCCCCTGTTCCCGTCACCTCCCTGGGACCCTTCCCTCCTCCCCTCTTCCCCCTGGAGTCCCCCGGCCCACCGGGGGGACTAACCCTCAAGAACGGAAAAGAAAACAAAATGACTTACTTTATAGACAGTGGACCACTGGTAGACTTAGTCGCATTTAAGTTTTAGTTTGATATCTATTGTTTCGCAGATGCCTTAAAGTTGTTTTTTTTTTCTTTCTCTTTGTTCTGTATAATAGCATACACACAGACACATAAAGGGCATAAGTGTGCGAGAATGACAAGGCGGACAACGGACACAACCACTCCCCATAGAACACCTTGACACAGCAGGACCTTGACATTAAAGTTGACAGACAGGGGGCTGTTACATCCTAAGGAAAAGGAATTAGCTGGGAATTGACTCCTGAAGATAGATTATTGTTTGCTTAACCCTGAAGATTATCATAAATGATGTTGAATGTCTCAGATATGAGGAATATGTACCTGCTGTTGATGTTGCAAAAATACATAGTCTGTACTGTAATAATTATCATAAAAGCCAATAAAGATGATATTTAAAAAAAATAATAATAAAACCAGGCAACCAGCGTGTGCCCAGTTGTCCCTGGAGTAGTGCGCCACCCGGAAGAAGCGTCGTAAGTTTAACGACGTGCTGCAAGCAGGCACAAACCCGTTTTGGTCTGCGTGTATTAGTTGCGGTACTAGCGGGGCCAATCTACATGCCAATATTTTGGCTAGCACTTTGTAGTCCGTGTTGAGGAGTGCTAGCGGGCGATATGAGCCTATCAGCTCTGCATTCCTGTTTGGCTTGGGCAAAGACACTAATAAGGACTCGCGAAGTGTGCTTGGCATTATCCCTGATTCCTGCGCGCTCTGGTACATTGAGAGGAGCTGCGGCGCTAAGGCCTGCTGGTAGGCTTTATAATATTCAGCCAGAAACCCATCTGGCCCTGGCGCTTTACCCGTGGCTAGCGACTGTATTGCGTCTTGCACCTCCAACAGTGTTATTGGCTCGCCTAACTCATCTCTCTGTTCCGCTGTGACTTGTTGCAAGGATAGGGGAGAGAGAAAGAATTCTAGCTTCGTTGATTCTGCAAGGGTCAATGACTTCTATATTTTGGTGTAGTGCGTAGTAAACTCACAGTGGATATCATGCTGTTTGGTGAGTACTTGCCCCGTAGCGGATTGTAGCCGCAGTACAGGCATCTGTGTGTGTTCTTGTTGGATCATTCTCGCAAGCAGTCTACCCGCTCTGTCCGCCACCGCGTGCGTGCGCGCAGCTTGCGACGCATAATTTAAGCAGCGCAACCTCTCCAGCACCTCTGTGTGCTTTTGTCTTTGTGTGTCTGAGGCTTGCTGCGTGGCACTGCAGTGCACCAGCTCGACTTCTAATTTGGTCAGAGTATCTTTGATATGTTTTACTTCACGCTCTAGCTGTTTCCTGACACACCAGCTCAATCCCATGCATTGCCCTCTGACCACTGCTTTGCTTGCATCCCACAACACGCCTGCATCAGTGACTGATCCCGTGTTCCTTTCAAAGTACGCCTCTATCGCTGCACCTACTGCTTCTCTGAATGGAGGATCTTCTAATGCTAGGAGCTGGAACCTCCATAGGTGAGTGGTGTGTCCCCCATCATCCCCATGCAGCCTCATGATGTGGGGGTTGTGGTCTGAGTGTGTTTTGCCGAGGTAGTCTGTGCTAGGGCATTGCACTAGTATCGATGGGCTTGCTACAAATCAGTCAATGCAAATATGTAAACCATGTGGATGTGAGTAATGGGAGTACAAGCGTGCCTGCGGGTTGAGGGCTCTCCATACATCTGTCAAGTCCCAGCAGCGCAGCCACTCCCCAGACCCCGGGTGCTAGATGTTGCAACTGTTTGTGGCAGTGGAGGGAAAGATCTGTCAAGTGCGGTGTCGAGGACCGAATTAAAGTCCCCTCCCAACAACCAGGGAATGTCGCACCAGCGTGAGAGTAGGCCTGTTAGTGTGTGCCAGAATGTATTCTGGTCCGTGTTTGGGGCGTAGATGGACCCTAACACTATTAGCTTCCCATTGAGGCGGCCTTTTACTAGTACATATCTGCCATGTAATCTACTTCAGTCTCCTCTGGCGTGAACAGGATCCCCGGCCTGATCCAAATTAAGGCCCCCCTGGCATAGGACAAGTAGCCTGTGGGTAGTATTTGACCATTCCACCTCTGCTGCAATTTGCGAATCTCTGGTTGTGCTATGTGCGTTTCTTGTAGGAGTGCCACATGGGCCACATGTCGCTTAAGGTATGCATATATTTCGTATCTATGGGCTGGCGTGTGCATCAGTCTAACATTCCAGGTGACTATGTTTGTGGGCGGCATGTGACAGGGTCATAGGTTAGCGCTGTGTGTGGGTGGTTCGGCGCGTTGAAGGTTGGGCGACGATATGGCGAGCGTCCAGTGGGTGTGGAATGCTTCTGCTGTACCTTCAGGTCCGTGGACATGCCATCTCGGGCAGCTGCCGAGGAAGGGAACCATGTAGGGTTTAACTGGGATAGAGCAGAGGGACAACATGTGTCTGCCCAAACAGAGAACAATGCCATACGGCAACTTACGGATACATTCGCCGTGTAGGTTCTGTTAGGGGGTAGGGGTGGGGTAAAGCTTGCAGTGGGCGAGTTGGCTTTGTTTGGACCCGCTTTGTGCATGTGTATGTGCGCGCTGTGCCAAAGCCTGTGCAGCGCGCCAGCAGCCTGTCATCTGGGGTGAGAGAATTGGTGTTGGCCTCAACTACCGCGCTCTGCCTGCTGCCTTATGAGGTCTCATGTGGAGTGCGCACAGATCATGCAAAACCCCACGTATGCACTTCTACGAGTGTATACGTGCGTGTCCATGGACTGTGGTGATCTGCTACATTAAGTCATCTGCAGTCTGGGGTGTTACAACTGGGAGTGACTGCGAGTCCTTGTTGACGGGCCACACGGCCAGCGAACTGTCCTCGCTCAGCGATCGTTCTGATGAGGCGTATGTGTCCCTGCGATGCTGTCGTTTTCTCAGATCCGCCACCGCTTGCAGGGCGTCCCGTCTCTCCTGCAGTACTTGTTCTAAGCTGGGGAAAGCCTTTAATTGTCTCGGTGATTCCGTGGCTCGCAGTCTGTTTCTTCTGCGGCGGCCCCTTTGGGCTCCTGTGTTCGATTCTGTGTTGCTGCTTCTCTGGCTTGGCGAGGTGAGATGGCCCATGGTTTCAAGCCAGTCCCACTCATCTTCCGCTTTGTTGAAGAAGTGTGTGGACCCATCTGCGACCACATGCAGACGGGCCGGGAATATGAGGGAGTATTTCATGTTCAGGTCCCGCATTCACCTCTTGACTGTGAGGAACGTGCTCTGCTGTCTCTGCACCCCCAGGGCGTAGTCCAGAAAGAAAAGGACCTGAGAGTTTTCCACTTTGATCGTTTCCATTCTTCTGGCTTTGCGGAGTATTGCATCCCTGTCTTTGAAATTTAAAAGTCAGAACAGGAAGGGTTGGGGTCCAGCGCCTGGTGGCGGTCGGCCCGATGGCACCCTGTGTGCCCGTTCTACCACGAAGAAAGTGGAGAGCGTGCCTTCTGGCATTAGGGACCGCAACCAGGTCTCGGTGTACGATACTGCATCTCCGCCTTCCATGCCTTCTGGTAGTCCCACCACACAGATATTGTTCCTGCGGGACCGGCCTTCAGCATCGTCCACTCTGCGCTCCAGCGAGTTCAGCCTGGATGTGAGATCCCTTATTTACACGGTCATTGCTTTAGCTGCTGGGGCGACCTCCTCGACTTCTGCTGCTAGTTCGTTGACCCTCCCAGCGAGTTTTCCGTGGTCTGCATGCAGGAGCGTAAAGTCCGATGTGACTTTATCTATATGGCCTTCGAGAGACGCGCGGGTATGCGACAATGTTTCGCCGATTTGTGTCACTGCTTGAAGCACAGAGTCTATTTTTGACTCCAAAGTGGAAGTTCTGGAGGCGCCTGACGCTTAGGGTTCTTGGTCCGACTGTGTTGGGCCTGGTGCTGGCTGTGTGGCTGTTGCGCCCGTCCCTGCGCGCTGCCTGCCCATCTTGTTTAGGGGGTTTGGCTGTCGTGTTTAGTGGTGAGGTGATTTGCAGCGCCTCTCAGTTCTTGCTAGCGCTTCAAAGAGGCTCCCCACATGCGGCCCAGTAAGTGTTTGTGCACCAGATCCAGGATTGTTGTCTGAGACTGGGGCCTTTGCGGCCTGTTCGCGTGGTGCAGGTGGTCTCAGCCCCGGTCCGATCTCATATGGCTCCCTGCCGTTCACTAATGGCGCCTCTACGAATGTTTTCACGCCTCTCTGCTCCAGCAGTCTCTCCCCTGTCACTGGCGTAAGTCGCCGCGCTGGATTGCCTGCATCTGTGTTTCACGCCTTACTGATTTCACCCCGGGTACCTGCTAGTGCGTTCCAGGATTTTCGCAGTCTGTGTCCAACGGGGTCTCCCGCTTGTGATCCTAGGCCCTGCTTGAGTCTCAATTGTGCCCGTGCGTGGAGTCCGTGATTCGTTACCTTCTTTGGGCTGCAGGCCTTCTTCACCGGCCTCACTATTCCTGCGTGTGCGCAGTGCTCGCTCACCGAGTCCTCCATTACGGGCTCCCCTCGGGCTGCGTTGGCGGCTGTTCGTGCCTACGTGGGCCGCGCAACGCAGTGTCACCTTTCCGGCGCCACTTTAAGCTCCGAAGCAGAGCGGCCCTAGAGTTGGGCTGCGGTACCCCCTACTGCTCCGGTTCACGGCCGGCGGCAGCTGGGGCCGGGTATGGGGCTCTCAGACCACATCGATGGGTAGTAGGTGGCCGCAGCGTACCCCCGGCCTTGGGGAGAGCGGTCCAGTCTCTTCCCTCTAGCCTACGCGACTGACCGCAGGCCCCTCGTCGGTCTTGTCTGGGCGTCTCCTGCAGTGGCGTGCGATCCAGCTCGGGTCTGTTTCGATACCCGGGGCCGCCCTGCGTTCAGCTTCTTGCACACGCAGCTGCTTACTTGGGTTGGTGGCGCTTCCCGTCTCGTTACTCCAGTTCATCTCAGTCACCGCACCAGAGACTTCTGGCCTCTCCGCACTGTGGTGGATCGTCGCTCCTCCGCGGTCTGTGACGCTGCGTGATCGCGGTGATGAGGGTCTCGCCTCAGCGGGCCGCCTCTGCGCTGCCACGTGGCCTCTGCTCTCCCCTGCTTCGCCGCTGCTGCGTGGATGGCTCCCTCTCGGTCGGAGCGCCGTCCAGTGCCTCCAAACTCGCTGTGCCTGGTCACATTGATGTCTGGGTCTCAGCAGGTCGGCTTCGGCGTTCCGATGACATCGTTTTGCGCACGATAATTGATCAATTATCGGGCCATGAGACAGAGCCTATTTAGAGTGCGTCCGCCATCTTGGCTGGCTAGCCACGCCCCCCGTTGGCGGAATCTCTCTTAATAATAAGACTGAGAAATCTAGATAGATAACCTAAGTAAAGTACTTTAGGAAAGAAAACCTCAAATTAAATTGATATCATATACAGTCACTTGAAGTCCACCTGCCCAAAAAAGTTTGGTTACCACACACTAATGCCACTGTAGTTGACAATATAATAGTACTTGAAAACTGGCAGATTGGAGCAATGGCCCTTCCGTGTAGAAATGACTCCTCCTCGACTGCAGCGATGCCTCTTCTGAGCAAAAACAAATCCACCTGCCCCGCACACAGCAGACGTAACCATCCAACAGTTTAAGCTGACTGCTCGTCAATTGCACCCGTTATTGAAAACAGCAAAGCGTCCATGAGAAAGGAGCGCATGCGCGGTGAAAAGATACCATCGGCTGAAGGGCGAGGCGCTCGCGGGTGCCTAGCAACCACACACTAGGGAGGAAACTTAAAAAAAAACACGACCCGGTACATGCCCTCCTATGCCAGAATTCGTCACGCATCAGCTGGACCAAGTGTACGGCAACGCCAAGCAACAGGGCCAGTTGTGATGCCTCAAAAACACAGCGCACACCATTCCACGAAGACTCGCGCTTAGTAACGGACGTTCTTATGCGTCATCATTCTGGACTAGCTCCGGACACAAACAGACCTCCAGACACGATCTGGTCGAGAACAGACCTCTGCGCACAGCCCCTCACTCGTACCGGGCACGCGACGATCAGTATGCCTCAGATCACCAGGGAATAGTACACTTACAGTTTTTGCTGCGGTGAGGCGAGCAGATGCAAACACACATTGTGGCTTGTTATCGGATCGAGACACTTCACCAGTCTTGCGAAGCAAAGGACGCAGCCGACCACTTTTCACTAGCGAGTAAACATCACTTGACAGCGGGGAAGTAGTGAAACGCGGCTTGAGAGCGTGGAACCACAAACTGATGAGAGAATGCAGATGCAGAGCATACAGCAGGAACGCTCGAAATCGGCTGAGCTGCGGCAGACAGGAGGAAACGGTGAAGAACTTCAAGACACAGTGCAGCACACGTGGGTGGAGATAGTGAATGGTCAAACTCGTCGCCAAATTTGTAGTGATTACACGAAAGCAGGTGAGTGTAAGAGCACTACGTTTATTGACCGTTCATCTCCACAGCTTCCAGGGACTGACTGCAACAGTCCCTGATGTTCAAACCAACACATTCTGTAACCATGGAGCTGACATCATAGACAGGAATAGGTACCATAGGAAGGAATGACAAGGAGGACAAATAGATAAACGACTACACTGAGGTATAGGGTTTGTGGGCTACTTGCCCACGCTTGTCTGATGAAAACAGCAGCTTGTTGAGAAATGCCTGGCGTATACCATTTTTCCCTGAAACCATCCAAGCCATCAACTTGAGTTGACTGGACAGGACTAAAGGATGAGGGAATCCCTCTGGGTCCAAGAGTAGATCCAGACATGTCGGAAGTTGAACCGGAGGAGCACTTGCTAGAAATAGGGCTACCAGGAACCAAGGCTGAGCCCTCCAATACGGAGGGCATGAGAATGATCTCCGATTTCTGACGTCTGAGTTGCGCCAGGACTCTGGATATTATAAGGAACGGGGGAAAGGCATAACCCCGGAACTGAGACCAGTCCTTGAGAAACCCAGCTGTAGTCTGGGATTCCGTATCTGGTCGCCAACTGAAAAACATTGCAAGCTAACAATTGAGCAGAGAGGCAAACAAGTCCACTCTGCATGGTCCCAGCAATTTGTGAAGATGCTGGAACACAGAGAGGTTCAGCTTCCAGTCGCTGAAATCCTATAAATGATGGGAATTCCAATTGGCTATTGTGTTGCTCTTGCCTGGGAGATTTTCTGCTGTGATGGAGATGTGATGACTGAGACAGAAATGCCAGAAATCCTTGAAAATCTCCGCAAGTAGACAAGACTTCTTCTCTCCCAGGTCGTTGACATATTGAACAGCTGAGATATTGTCCATCCTCAGCAATATGCAACAATCTGTCTTTAAGGGAGAAAGACTCCTGATGGCGTATGAGCCCGCAAGGAGTTCCAGGCAATTGATATGGAGACTCAGCTCTGCTTCCAACCAACGACCTCCTGGAGAGGCCCTTCCTTAAATGTTGGATTTTTAACCTCTGTATGGTTACTTAGTGGAGGGGACCCACAAAAATGGCCTGGATTGAGAAGGCTAGAAGGTCTACAATCCTGGCGATCAACCTCAAGGATACAGTCTGTCTTCACAATCCAGACCTCAATTCCTTCTTGATGTTGCGCATCTTCTGCGAAGGGAGGATCAATCGTGTTCGAACAGAGTCTATTTGGAATCCCAGAAATTCCATCTGTTGCACAGGAGACACTACTGACTTCTGTTAGTTGACTAAAAAACCCAAACTCTGCAGTAGCTGAATGGTCCATGAAAAGTGATCTTGGGTGTCTGAGGATCCTGAGCCATCAAAAGAAGGTTGTCTAGATACACAATCAGACGGACTACTCAAGCTCTCAGGGACTCCACCACCGGTCTCATCAGTTTTGTGAAGCACCAGGGGGCTGATGAGAGTCCGAAGGGAAGAGACGAGAATTCCAGACATTGACCCCGCCACAGGAATTGCAGAGGTCTCCTGTGAGGTGGGAAAATGGGGACGGAAAGGTATAGTATCCTTCAGGTTCAGCCAGACCATCCAGTCGACGTCCTGTAGAATATCCCTTAGCAAATGAATGCCCTCCATTTTGAAATGTCTGTATAATATCCAGACGTTGAAATCTTTCAGATTGAGAACTAATCGGTATCGCCCCCTTTCTTTTCGACTAGAAAATGGAGGCCTATGAACCCCTTGGGTTGAGGTACTGAAAGACAAATTGCCCCCTATTTTAACAGTGTTTGAATTTCTGAGGGGCTTATTTACAAGCCCCTATCGCCACAGGAGCGTCACTTTTAGTGACGTTTATGTGACGATATGGGCTTCACCTTATTTACAAGGCAGTGTTAAGCCGCTGCCTTGTAAATAAGGCCCCCTTTCATGCTATACTTAGTGTGAAAGGGGCGGGCAATGGGTGTTGTGGTGGGCATTCCATCGCAACACCCATTGATTTTGACGCTGCCCATATTTACAAGGGCAGCGCCAAAATTAAGACCAGTGATTTCTCCTCATTTTTGCTGTTTCTATGTGTGCAACTTAAGCAGCAAACATAGAAGTTTCTAAATGCAATTTCAGATTGTTTATGTGCAGGAAGGGACACCATCCAGCACATAAACAATTTTCCCCTACAACGCAGGCACCCTTGCACTATGGTGCAAGGGTGTCCGCGTTGGCACTAGGCAGCTAAAATTAGCGCCAGCGCAGGGAGAAACGCAGGGCTGCACTGTATCCTTGTAATTACGGTGCAGCCCTGCGTTTTGAAAGTGGCGGAGCGTGGCGTTACGCCAAAGTGGCTAACGCCGTGCTCCGCCACTTCCTAGTAAATATGCCCCTGAGTCTATAAAAGACTGTTCTGTTTGGGAAAAATACATTTGTTTTGGTGGGCCAGATTGAATTGGTGCGTCGTCAAATTCTAGTTTGAAGCCTAGAATGGTCTCTAGGACCCATGAGTCCAGGGTAATCTGCCTCAAGTTGTCTGGGAATAAACCCACTCCCCCCCCCCACCCCAGGTCACCTCTGAAAAAGGAATAATTCTCACCAGAATATCCTGCGCCTTGGGTCGCACCTTATTATCCGCGTTGGTTGCCGCAGAGGAAGTGGGGACGACCACCTCTGGAGCATGTGGGATAAAAGGTGGGTTCCGTTTGTTCTCCATAACAGCCACCTCTACCCCTGGGTTAGTACCCTTGTTGAGAGCCTTGAAAGGAGCCCCGGCCTTACGCACACCCTCCATAGCGCCCGGCCTTGCCAAAAAGGCTTCGCCGGAACAATTTAAGTGACATTTGGGCCTTGTCAAGAGTGGAGTATGTGGAGCAAAATCTGGCTAGCTCCTTAAAACAAAGGGGCCTCTGAACAACACACCTTCGGCCACTGGGCCGGCTTCTGAGTTGGCCAAATCATGAAGCTTGGGGTCTATCCGCATGAGGATAGATCTCAGGTATTCTGTGGAGAGAGCACAATTGGTGTTTCCTATCTGGAAAATGGCTCTCTGCGCCCAGCCTACTAGGACATCAGGATCCACGGTGGAGTTGGAATCTTTGGCTCTGTATGCCAGCTCAAGTATCTTCGTCAAGGGACCACACATGTCCAGGAGCTTGTCCTGGCAATTACGCCACACCTGGTCAAGGCCCTTCTTAGGGTCCTTCGCATATTTTTTCAAAAATGTGACCATGGTGGGGTCTACTTCTGGTATATCTGTGACTTTACCCACCAGGTTTGGACAAGGACATTCTGTTCAAAGGCGAGCATGGACCTCTTTATCGACATATTGGCACCCTCTTGTGGAGGGGCCCAATTTGATGCCCTGGGGTGAATGATTTCTGTGGGCTCAAAGATAAGTACCAGAGGGGTCTTGGAGGAAGAGCGCTTCTTCTTACTGGGACCAGGTTTATCCCCTTCATCGCTGTCATCAGAATGTGATGATGAATCCGACCTCTGTGTATCGGCATAGGAAGAGCTGCGTGAGTGAGGGATCTCTCCCTGGGGGGACCACTATAGTCATGTTCGGTGTCTCTCTTACGGTGCAGTTTCTCAAATGCATCTGCATGTAGCCGCGGCCCATGCATGAAAGAGCGGTGGGGCGGTAGGGCCGGGTGGGGGGGGGGGGGCTTTTGACAGATGACGGCGAGGGAAAATTAATTTGTATGTCGAATTTCCGCCCCCCACCTGGCCCCACCGCTCTTACCTGTACGGGCCGTGGCTGTCTACATGTACATCCGGCTAGGCCTTTGCTTTGGTCTTCCACTTTTTTGAACGGCCAGTCGCGTCTCCTGCTGCAGGGATCAAGGGTTGCCAACCCATGCATAATCACGTAAGTGTCCAGTAAAAGAACCCAATGCCCGGACGAAGGCGTTATTAGCTGATTGCTGCACACTGCTATCAAGTGCATAGACCAAATCCTGTTCCGACTGGTCACCAGCATCATCAGGGTAATACTCCACATGAGCCTCATAAGGCTCCCAATGTGCCATTCTCTTGATGTGATATAGTAGTTTAACAGAAAGATCAAGAGAGAAAAGGGGGAGTGTAGCCTCAGGCAAAAAGACTCAGCCTCAGAACAGGTGTGGAGGTAGCTGCCTGGAAAACACTCTAGGCCAATCCTGCGTCTATTCATACAACTCTGTGTTATTTTTAGCAGGCAGGGTGTAAGGGGAGCAACTAAATCAAGCCACCACGCTAATTAAGAGGGACACACTATATACAAAACTACCGCAAATTCTCCAAAAACTCCTCTGAGCGTCTGGTGTGGTTCAGCATATACGCGCTGTGGTGCTGACAAGGGCAATAGAAATAGGACTACACTCGTCCGAGACAAGCGTAGGCTGCTCCTCGCTCCTGCTCCACTGAGGCTTACACCCAGGGCCGGACTGGCCGTAGCGGGCACCGGGCGTTTCCCCGGTGGGCCGCCAGGGTGGGGGCCGGTTTTGGGCCCCTGGGGGACCGTTTTTGTTACAGGGCCGTATTTGCAGCATAGCTGCAATATTGGCCCCTGTAACAAAATCGGCCGAAACCGGCCCTGGCAAAGTGCTCGGCCGCACCCCCAACCCCCGGGGGGGGCAGCCGAGCACTTTGCCAGGGCGGGTTTTGGTTCCCAGTCCGGCCCTGCTTACACCGGCGTCGGAGACAGGCGGGCTACACGCTGCCACAAATAAGAAAGACGTAGGAGGTCACAGGCACTCCCCTCTCACGCTGTAGCGCGCTCAAGCCAACAACACATCAATGAGTGGCAGCATCATAATCAGCCTCTCAATGCTGCAATAGCAGTCGGCGAAGATCATAAAAGACAGGCACATAGCGTCGGAGTAGCACAGCACGTGTTAACAAGTAATTAACAGTAAGCATTAACCATTAAGATTACAAGGTACTTATCTGGCTGCAAAGCAGCACAGAAAGAGGACACAAAATGGTGGCATATACTCTTATAGGGGTTGCTCGACTATGATTGGAGCATGTGATATATGATCTACAGGGGGTACATGGGTAATGTAGTTTTGTTTATTTTAAAGTGATTGGCTGCTAAAATTCTAGAGCCATGAAAATTAGAGAAAAGAAAAACTGGAATGGAGTAGAGTAATTCCCATAACCAACAGTGTTGACACATTGGGCCTGATTCACAAATGGCCCCGCAGTTGTGGGGGAGTCTCCGCACTTGTGGCAGAATCTCCGCATGAGATGGTGGAGATTCCACTCGAGTGTGGAGCCTCCCCCCCAGACTGCGGGGCCTCCACCACGAGTTCAGAGGCCCTTTGTGAATCAGGCCCAATGTCTTTCCTTTTTGTTCCACAGGTATAATCATCACAAGTAAACAAAAAAAGATGCAATCCAATTCAGGGAAGATGCACAATCAGATAAGTGTCACAATGCGAAAGAGTTATCATAATTGAATGCGCAGCGCGCGTTACCCAGACTTTAGTATGCTGATTCTTTAGATTGCTCTTTTCATTTGTGTTACAAGGATCCCTGGATGCCAAGAAACATAATGCTTCCAGGAACAGGAGCCAACAAGATCGTATCTGAAGAGAAGAGAGAATTATGCAGAAGACCGCTTAGGGATCCTGAGAGGAGCCGTCGGGGACGCCGCAGAGACATGTGGGTAACCGAATGCAGAAGAGAGTGACCTGATGGCAGGAAGCTGCAGGCACGAAAGAACTAGAACGCCAAGCAGATTCCTGTCCGTCCATGCCCTCTTTATGTCGTGTATGCTCCGCCCCTGCCGCATCCCGAATACAAATTGCGGCAGGCATGACAGGCCGTCGGAGGGTTTACTCATGGTGGAGACAGAGATGTCTCTGTCGTGATTAAACCTATGGTCCACCCTCATCTAAATCGGGTGGGTGGACCTATATCTTGGCAGTACATATATTCCATCGCCATTGCGACGGAGTATACATACCATCAATATATAAATCAGACCCTTTGTTGCAACCAGGCTGGGCCTGCCGACATGTACTGATGGAATCATTCAGAAGGGCCAGCACCCGATCTATCCTAAGTTTTGATGAACTGAGAATCATCACCATAATTCATACACCGGAGGCCAAAAGATTTCACTAGATTCACCAACAGGCGTATGTAGATATTGAAGTGCTGAAACCTGAGGATCACCTTGGTACAGTGTCTTATATCCTTACATAAACGGATGTAAATATACTGCCTCTGACCAATATCCTAAATAAAATTGACACCAGTCTTGTGCCCTACCTCAAATACCAAAGTCCTGCAGCCTGGCAAAAAGGATGGCATGAGATACCATGTCGAAAGCTGTGGACATATCTGTCACTGTTTAGTAGGTGAAGGCCCCTTGCTAGCACCTCCCCTGGTCTTTTTGATTTCCTCAGTAGGTTGCCCTATTATATCCTCTGCTGACCTGGTGATGATGGTAGGACTGCTGTTCAGGCGATGTAGGCTTCGACCCACCCTTGGATTGGTGTCTGCAAAAGGACCCCTGAAAATTGGTGTCAAGTAAAGCGACCACTGACTTGGCCGTCTCTGTGTTCATTTTTATTTTTTCTAACATCTCATCAACCTGAAGGCCCAAGATGTGTTCTCCCTTGAATGGCAGGTTGATGAGATGTTGTTGAAGCTTCAGGTTTAAAACCCGAGATATGGAGCCAGGCATGGCAGCGTAATATGATGCTGGTGTTCATGCCTCTAGAGGCTGTGTCAGCAGCATCCAATGCGCTGCATATAATTACCTTGCCTTACAACATGATTTCCTCCCTGATTGTGTGATATTAATCAGGAAGGCGTTTAAGGAGATCCTCCATCTCCTCCCACTGTGTTCTATCATATAGCGATAGGAGGACTACTGAGTTGGCTATTCACCAGTGAGTAGCTGCTCCCACCGCTACTCTCGCGTACTGCATCTATCCTTTTACTTTCCTTGTCCAGAGGAAGTGCATCACCTGTGGTCTAGGTGGAGGTATGCTCACGGACAGAGTGGACAAAGAGAGAGTCCAGAGCAGTGGTCTCCAACCTTTTCTGTAGCGAGAGCTACTTCTGATCAGTGAAAATCTTCATAAGGAACTTGTGCATTATTACCAGATGCCCCCACGCCAAGCTTAATTGACTTAACCGCTTAACCGCGGCGCGAATTACGCCGCGGTGCGGCGGTTTGAACGAGTGGGCGGGGCCGCTTCGGCCAACGGACGTGCGCAGCACTACCGAGGTAGTGCTCGCAACGGCCGTTGGCCGACGGACGCAGCGAAGGGGTTAAAGCCTAATGTCCATAGAGCCAGATACTATGGTTTGAACAAAATACTTTGATTAAGGGCACTATGAGTGGGCTGCCATGTGTGTCAGTGAGAGCGTGGTCTTTATGGATGCATGAACATGTGTGCGTATGAATGGGATATAGGCGTACAGATGACTGTCGTATGTATTTGTGGCACAGGTCATACCTTTGCCATATGTGGCATTGTTGCACATGTATAACACAAATGGGAGAAATCTAAAGTGCTGAAAAATGTTCTGCAAAACCTTTCTGAATGTGGAACATTTTTCTGCACTTCCAATTTCTCCCACTTAAAATAATGGCTGTATTTTTCACTTATAATTTGGCACTGTGTTGAGAATATTAAATTGAAGAGTTAACTTTAAATGGATTCCTAGAAAATCATCACTTGTATTTCTTTCCCATAACCAAGCATCTTGTTTCCAGTAGCCTGTAGACATGGTGCCATATTTATAACAGAAAAATACATTTGTTTAAATGGGAGGAATTTAAAATGAAACATGCTTCATAAAATATTAAGGGCTTTATTACCAGTCTGGTGGGTCAATGACTGCCAGACTCATGGAGGAGTGGCGGTATCACTCCAGCCACCGCCGCACCCGGGGTCCGATCGCAGTATTTTAAGATTGGCAGTCAGATTGCCATTTTACCACCGCACCCACCAGGGAACCACATGCCCTGGTGGTGGCGCGGCGGTCAGGGGCTCAAAATATGCTGGCGGTGCTGCAGCACCGCCGTGCATATTGAGTTTCCCCACCGCCAGCCTTACACGGCGCTCTGCACTACTATGTAAAAGCTGGCAGTGGGGAAACAAAGGGTGCCCTACAGGGCCCCCCTTGCCCCATGCAGGTAGGTGCATACAGGGGGCACATGTTGTCCCCCCCCCACACTGTTCGGCACGGCATGGACTTTTCAGTTCCACGGCGGGGTAGCATTAAAGGCTCATTGAGTCTTTTTACTGCACCGCTGTGGGACCACCACGCTGCCCGCCTGCCATACAACGATTTGTATCGTAATCTGGTGGGCGGGCAGCATTCGGGTTTGGCGGCACAAGAGCAGGGTGGTTCGCACTGCCAAACTCGTAATAAGGCCCTAAGACCCAATTGGCTTAATTGAAAGTGGAGAAAGGCATGGATACTTAATGTTTCATAGAAAAGGTTTTCTTCATTTAAAATTTCTCCTATTTGGAAAAATGACTTTCAGTTGTAAATATAGCTGTGTCTATTGGCCACTGGGAGCAAAAACACTGCTGCTTGTAAATACAACACTTTGAAATAGGAGAAAATTACAATAAAGAGTTAATCATTAAGTTAAGTTAATTTTCATTTTCTCCCATTTAAAAGCATTTAGAAACGTTATTTTATTCCTCAAGCTCCAATATTGAGTGGACAAGGACTTTTATTTAAGAGTTACAAAACTCAGTGCTTCAGTTCACCTCTGTGCCCCAGCCTGCCCCATAAATCTGAATGAGCACTGATCATTATCAGGGTGTGCTATATGCAGCCTGATGATGATGATGTGAAGTAGACCCAGCCTTCTCTTACATGTAAAAGAAAAATGTGACCCTGCGCTTATTTAAAAATGAACTCAAGGCTGTGAGCTACTCTGAAGGTGTCTGGGAGCTACTGGTAGCTCGCAGTGGACTGGTTGGAGACACCTGACTTAGGGCCATATTTATGACATTAGTGGCACAGGGCAGCACAGCAAGTCACATTGCTGCGCTGCCCTGTGTTACAGGAAAAGGGCAGGAATGCGCCATATTTATCCAATATGGCGCATTTCTGTCCTTTTCCCTTGCGCTGGTGCCGATTTGGCAGCCTAGCACCAACGAAGGCACCTTTGCACCATGGTGCAAAGGTGCCTGTGTTGTAGGCGGGTTTGTTTTTGTGCAAGAAGGGGCAACTTCCTGCACAAAAACAATCCTGAGAGGTTTTTTACTCCTTCTATGTGTGGTTCAGAATACAGCACACACAGAAGGCCGAAAAAACGAGGAGAAATAAACATATTTCTCCTGGTTGCGCCTCCCCTGGGGGGGGCATAACTTTTTGGCGCATTCCCAGGTTTTCCAGGTTTGGTAAATATGGGAAGGCGTAAAAACCCTGAGAGTTGCCTGGGAACACCCACTGCAACCCCCATGGAACGCCTTCCTTGCATTGCGATTTGCGCTGCGTTGCATTACTCCATATTTTTTAAGCCATCCAAAGCAACGCAAAGTGCCTTTGAGTGGCTTACAAAATATGACTTAGAGGTTTACGTCATGTTGCTTGGTGCAAGCATGACGCAATGCTCTCATAAATATGTCTCTATAGCCCACCACTTGATTTAATACACATAATATAGTTTTTTTTTCATTGTGCCCAATATCTTCAACAACAGAAGTGGCATCAGGTTCAGTGATTGGTTGTTTGAGGTCAGGCAGCCATAGATTGACTTGGGCACCCTCCCTCTTTATGACATCAGTATGGTCTATTTGGACAGCATGAACAAACATTTTTTATCTAATCATTATATTATATTATTACTCAACCTAGGGGCTTATTTACAAGCCCCTTGCACCGCCGGTACGTCCCTTTCTCCCATATTAAACGTGAGGCACCGGCGGCTCAAGGGGCTTGTAAATAAGCCCCTAGTCTCTTTGAAACAAACTGCTGCCATAGACAAAATGCAGGAAGACTCAAAGGACCCTAGAACATAAAATCACACTGTCATCACTGAGACACAAAGGGATGATGTTATAGTTCATATGTTTCCTATTCACCTTTAACTGACAACCTTATTTTATACGTTATCCTACCTTGTGTGAAGGCGAAGTATCACTGTTTCAATTATAGTGCAAGGATTTGTTTGGTTAATTATTTTAAAAGAAAGGCAACGTGGTATGTGTATAGAAAATAGACTGACACATTACCTCAAGTAAGAGATCCTCTACGCCCATTACTAAAGAAAACAAATCTGGACCCGCTGAACCCCGACAACTACAGACCAATTACAAATGGACCTTTCCAGGGCAAACTGATTGAAAGAGCAGCATTCGCCCAGATGTCACAATTCATTGAAGATAATGCCATATTTTCAGACTTCCAAACAGGATTCCGTCCAGGAAGAGGCACAGAATCTTCCCTTGTTGCCATCTGGGATGACCTGAAGAACACAGTTGACCACAACAGGGTTGCTGCACTACTTCTATTGGACCCCTTAGCTGCCTTTGACACAGTTGACCATGACACTCTGATACAAAGACTCGACGAAGCAGGCATAGAGGGGACTGCTCTAGACTGGATCACATCCTACCGTCAAAACAGTACAAATTTCATCCATACCCCCCCTTTCTCTTTCAAACTGTACGTCACAAAAACAGGGGTCCCTCAAGACTATATCATCTCACCCATGCTTTATAACATCTACATGAAGTCATTACCGGCACTGATCAATCAATTTCACCTCACGTGCTATAACTATGCAGATGACAAGCAAATACTCCTTTAACTGGAATGCTCCAAAGACATTGGAAACTCACCAATTTTCAGTTGTCTCAGAGCCGTGGATCAATGGATTACATGGAGCCATCTCAAATTGAATGCTTCCAAAATGGAAATACTAACGTGTGGCTACTGGAAAAATTATGACCCAATCGCTGCATGGCCTGATGATCTGGGAACACCGCCTAAAGTATCAAAGAAAGTAAGCAATCTCGGAATGACCATGGACTCCAAGCTATCAATGAATGCTCAAGTGGACAAACTAGCAAGATCAAGCTGTGTTACTATAAAAACTGTTACTATAAAAACTCTGCGACACATCTTCCCCCACCTGGGATTTCCACACAAGGTCCAGGCTACCATCTCTCTTGTTCTGTCCAAACGGGATTACGCCAATAGCCTCTACCACAGATCACCTTTAACAACTATGAAAAGACTACAACGGATTCAGAACTCTGCTGCCAGACTACTCTTACCTATATGGCTGCAAGTCCACATCTCTCCTGCCTTGAAAGCCCTACATTGGTTACCAGTTGCTAGAAGATCCACATTCAAGCTGCTTTGTATCACCCACAAAGCAATACATGGAACAGGACCACTCTTCATCAGGACAAAAATCACAAATACATTCAACAAAGGATCCTCCGCTCTAGAGTGGCACCTCACCTCAAAATCCCACTGTACGAGAAAAAAACTATGGGTGGCACATCCTCTTCTGTTCAAGCAGCCAAACTATGGAACTCTTTACCCCCGAACATAAGATCCACGGATAACCACCGTATCTTCAGAAGACTACTCAAGAATTGGCTCTTCCCCACATAACCACCATACTCATACATTAATATACAGCATATCCCCCTGTATATAAGCATTTATTTGGACTATAGATGTGTACCTACATATGTGTATTGCTTTGTATAAACTTATATAATAATTATGTTTTTATAGATATAGATATTCGTTAGTCCTGCTTAAAATATTTACATATTACATATAGTTAGATGTCTATAAGTGACTGCATAAATAAGTAAATCTTTTTATCATAACTATCTACAATTGCTTCAGTATTAAATTACAAAAAATAAAAACAAATAAATGAATTTAAAGTACAACAACACTTGAAAGTCTGAGTTTATTAAATGCAACTTTAATCTACAAATATTATA
The DNA here is from genome assembly GCA_963921515.1 of Calotriton arnoldi. NCBI lineage: Eukaryota > Metazoa > Chordata > Amphibia > Caudata > Salamandridae > Calotriton > Calotriton arnoldi. Next base: position 204,052 of record CAWUFW010005084.1, read on the forward strand.
CATATATACAACTTCCATGTACTTATGTATCTTTATATGTATTACTTTGCTTCTAATTCAGCATATCCAATGCACTACCTTACATCTCACCCTATATCTCTCACAATATATCCTCTACCTCCACTCTGACTCATCTCAAACCTCATTCTACTACTCTCTCCAATGCACTGCCCTATTTCTCACCCTATACCGCTCTCAATATATCCTCTACCTCAACTCTGACTCATCTCAAACCTCATTCTACTACTCTTTCCAATACACTACCCTATTTCTCACCCTATACCTCTATCAATATATCCTCTCCCTCCCTCTCTCATTCATCCCAAACCCCATACCACTACTATGAGCCCTAATTTCTAGACACTTCCTCTACCCCTCCTTGCATCATCTCATACCTCTTTTACTAATCAAATCTAAAAAAACAAGCCTTTCTAACCCCTTCCCTCTGACTCTTCCCTCTCCAACTCCCCTTTACTCATCCCAAACCCCCTCCTACTGCCATGAACTCCCCAAAAAAACTTTCTAGACCCTTCCCTCTTCTGTCCCTCCACTATTCCTTTTCAATCCAAATACCAGACTAACATGTCCACCACTCAAATTAATTTAAAATTTTCCTATACTAATTCCCCACTATTCCTGCTTGGGTTCCGGAGTAGCGTGCTACCCGACAAAAAGCACTTCAACACCTCATCAGGGGTAGCAAGCACTATATAAATGCAAACCCTTCTCTCTTCCATCCCTCCACTATCATTTTCAATCCAAATAACAGACTAACATGTCCACCGCTCAAATTAATTTCATATTCCACTATACTAATTCACCACTAATCCTTTATGAGTTCCGGAGTAGTGTGCTACTCGCTGAAAAAGCATTTCAACGACTCGTCAGGGGTAGTAAGCGCAATATAAATGCAATTACAATACAATAGAATACTTGTTCCAGCATTTTTGCAGATAACTACACACAACAGGGTACGAAACTTAACACAGAATTTCATGACTTTTTGGAAGAGGTATTTCCTCCCACCAACAACGGTAATCATTTCTGGCAGTTAGAGTCAGCCACCTTGAAATAAATACTGTAAATGTCAGGTCAATCACCAGGGCCTAATGGCCTTACCAAATATTGGACATTTATTGTACGCCTAAACTTTCCAGCCAGTTTTCCCACTTGTCAGCCATCTTTTACTCAGCACAGACAGAAGTGTTTCAAATGCATATTCACAAGCAAACAAAGAACTGTCAGACCTAAAAATTAGGGGGCATATTTACAAGCCTCTATTGCCAGCGCTCTCAGTGGCATAGCACCATTTTCAATATTTACTAGGTGGCGCTAAGCCACTTAGCGTGGCTTAACGCCACCTTGTAAATATGCCCCTTTCCGCCACAGTCCTCTGCGGCAAAGGGGCGTGCAATGGGTGTTGCTATGGGTGTTCCACCGCAACACCCATTGCTTTTTGACGCTTCCCCAGATTTACAAGGAGGTATAAATCTGTGGCAGCGCCAAAAACAAATGGTGTGCAAGAGCAGGCGTTAGAACGGCACATGAGGAGAAATGCTTTTATTTCTCCTCGTTTTTGCATTCTGCAGCACACATAGAAAGAGCAAAAAGCCATTAATGATTGCTTATGTGCAGGAAGGTGTCCCTTCTTGCACATAAACAATCATTAAATAATGTTGATTTGCTACTTCTATGTGTGCTGCATTCTGCATTACACTTAGAAGTAACAAATCACCATTATGGATTGTTTATGTGCAGGAAGGGACATCTTCCTGCACATAAACAATCATTCCATGCAATGCAGGCACCCTAGCACTATGATGCAAGGGTGCCTGCATTGGCGCTAGGCAGCTAATTTTAGCACCAGCGCTAAGGGAAAGGCAGGGTTGCACCGTATTGTAGTAAATACTGCGCCTCCTGCGTTTTGAAAATGTCGGAGCGCAGCGCTGTCAGATTTGGCGCCGCTCCGCGCTCCGACATTTTCTAGTAAATATGTCCCTAGAACAACACCCGACTGAGAACCCAATCAGGGCGAAACCGGTTCTGAGTTGCTTGTATTATGGTTCAGAGAGTACCTGACTTGGCAGTTCGGGATGGGCTGTTCGTACTGGAGGGTAAAGACTGACTTGCGTATGGCGGAGTCCAAACTGAGGTGGCATGGTGGGCAAAAGTCCGATGGGCTGAAATGCTGCCCAGTGCCATTTCCAGGGGTCAGACAAATTGCAAGAATTCCTCTCATCATCTTTTGTGTGTCTAAGTGTTGGCTGGGAAGAGTACAATTAGCGAGGTTCTTCGCTAGTCCACCCAGATTCCTCTTTTAACCTGACAAAACCTATTGGAGGAGGCCTACAGAATGTCTTAATTTACATGCTTAACTATGTATTAAACATGACATTTACACATAAAATCCCAAAGAGTTAAGATTTCCATTTGTAGATTGCGTTTCTTGTAGTAGGGTGTTTATGTTTAGGTTTTTGTAAAGCGCATGGCTGCCCTATGGCTTCCCAGCGCTCATTGAGAGTGTTGACAGCAGGGATGAGTGGACCGAACTCAGCGGCTACTGGGGGAACAGCCATGCCTTGACCTTTTTTCTAAAGCTGGGTTCCTCTTTCAGCAGGATCAGCCCCAGGGGCATAGAATTCCAGAGCTTTGGGACTATATATGAAAATGATCTGCCCCCCATCTTGTTCTTATGAGGCATTTATGTTAAGCATCTAGTTGGTACATAAGGGGAGATAAGACCTCTAATATTTAAGAGGACCCCTGCAATTTACTGCTTTATGTGCCAGGCAAATTGATTTAAACTCGATCCTTCGATTAATAGGCAGCCAATGAAGCAGTTTTAAGGACGCCTTCACTGATTCGTGACTTGAGATTTTGAGAAGTAGCCTGGCCGCCGCATTTTGTACAACATGCAGTATATTTATGATATATTTTGGTGAACCCAAATAAAGGAAATTACCATAATCCAGGCGGGACACCACCAGCGATTGAATCATAATTCTTCTTAGGTGTCCCGAGATAAACTTGAAAATCTTCTGGATCATTCTAAGTAAGCCAAAGAATGTAGAATGCAAGCTTTTTTGCTTCATCGTCCATGGTTAGCGCTTTATCCATCCACATACCCAAATTCTTTATTGGGGAGTTGGGGACAGGAGGGTTTCCCATACCACTTGGCCAGCTAATCACAGGCCTCACACAAGGGTTGTTCCCCAGAATCATCAGCTCTGTCTTGTCGCCATTTAATTTCAAACAGCAACTAGCCACCCTATTCAACACTTTTTCCAGACAAGGCACTAGTTGATGGTGTTCCAGGTTCAGGCTATTCACAAAGGAGACCGCCAGCTGTGTGTCGTCTGCATAGGAGACTATGGACAACCCAAATTCCTGTACAATTTTCGCCAATGGGTGCATACAGACATTAAACAAAGTAGGGCTGAGTGATGAGCCCTGCGGCACACCACATATTGATGGCATAATATCAGAAAAACATGTGGTTTCCATAATCTGAAAAGATCCATCCTTTAGAAAGGAAGTGAACCACTCTAGTGCTTTATCTTGGATCCCAACTTCCCTAAGCTTTTCTATCAAATTGTGTGGTCTATGGTATTGAATGCTGCACTTAAGTCTAGGAGCAAGATTGTGGCGGAGCCACCTTGGTCAAGGATGCTTTTAAGCTCCTCTGTAACCAGCAGGAAAGCAGATTCGGTGCTGTGCTGTGCACGGAAGCCTATCTGTGTCTGATGTAGATGATGGTTACCTTAAAAAAATTGAGATAACGCATAGTTGACATGTTTCAAGTAATTTTCCTAGGGCAGGTAGTAGCGAGATAGGATGGTAATTGCCTAGCATCGCCGGATCTAGATGGGATTTCTTTAGCAAGGGCCTGATGAGTGCATATTTCCACTTCTTTGGAACTGTCCCAGAGTCTAGTGAAAAATTGAGTAGATCTACTATAGTAGGAAGAATAACCTCCATACCGTTGAATAAAATATGAGGGGGTGCTGGATCTAATGGAGAAACTGATTTAATTTTACTAATAAGTAGGCGAGTCATCAGTGATATCACTGACCATGTCATGAGTGATGTAATGTGGGAGGTCATAAGCAGTGCATTGTGGGGGCGCGAGTTATGGTTATAACTGCTGAATTTCACTGGTTTTGTACGAGTGATACCTGAGCCTAACTATAGCGTCCCTGTAACCTTTGTTTTTTTCAGCAAATATATATATATATATATATATATATATATATATATATATATATATATATATATATGCCTTCGCCTGCGTTCTTGTTGTTTGCCGCCGAACTCCCGATCGAAGAGAGCGTCATCTTTACGGATCCAACAAGAAAGGTCCGTGTACGTATCCCGAAAGTCCTTCAACAACAAAGGATGACGACGCTTCGTGTGGTTTCTCCAAAAAATGTTATGTCACCGATACCGAGGCGCCATTACAGCTAATCTTTTAACAGTTTCAGTTGTGATGTGAAAAGCTCAAACAGTGAAAACAGACTGGTAGTTCTAATTTCGTTCACTTCTTTTGTTCTTTACAATACTAAAATTCTTTGACACACAATTACCAAATATTTTCTCTCAATCACCTCCAAATTAAATCACTACTACATGATTAAACAGATTGTTTGATTATACATTCCATTTCATTCTTGTAGTACCACCTTCTCGTAATGTATGCACTGACAACTTTTGCACTGAACTTTTACAGTACTCTTTAGCAATGCATTACAGCAATATTATCGGTTAATACCGAATGGAACCAATTACTACCATAAAACCCTAGTGGGTGTTTCAATCACCTTCTAGTGTGAATGCTTTCGTGTGATTAAGCCCAAGTGGGCACATAGGCAAAAGGAGGGATAAGCAAACAAAAGAAAAATGTGTAATCTCTTATCTCAATCCATTCCACCAGTCTGATAAAATGCATCCTACTTGTGCTCAGTGCTAATTAAAATCCTACCTTTCTATTTTAAAAACAATTTCCAAGGTACAAGAAGTTTGTCCTAACATTGTATTATGACTTCAACTCAATTTATAAATGTGTATACAAGTCTTCTTCCACATTTAGGCCACCAGGGGTCTTCGTATCTAGCTCTATGATGTAACGAGATTCTAATCTTCTCAACTGCTTTTCCCTGTTTTCTCCTCTGCTCTTGGGGGCTACTGCATCTATTACATAATATGTCAATCCCCTTATGTCACCATTGTGAACCTCTTCGAAATGATGTGCCACTGGATAGGTTTTGTTACCATTTTTTATGGCACGTAGGTGTTGTAATATGCGTTTATGAACTGCCAAAATTGTACTCCCCACGTAACATAAACCACATGGGTATTCCAATAAATATACGGCAAACTCTGTTTTACATGTTTTCACTTCCTTTGATCTTTTTTGTTCTGCGAGATAGACGCGATTTATATGTTGTGGTGTTTTTCCCATGCTGGCAAGCTTTGCATTTCAGGAAACCTGTTTCCTGCTCAGCCATGTTGTCTGTGCTTCCTTGCACTCTTTGAGGGTTGTTATTTACTAATACCTGTCTCATGAATTTCACTCTTCTAAATGTAATTTCAGGTCTGCGTGGTGCTACCCTTCCCAGTACAGGATCATTTCTGATGAGATACCAGTATTTTCCCAAAATACCTCGTATTGTAGCTTGCTGTTTATTGTATGCTGTTATCAACCTAAACTGTGTACCGCCCACGTGTTATTTTTTGCCTTACTCTTCTTGAACAAAATCTGTTTACTAGCTTTGATTAATGCTTCCTCAATGCATCTCTCTGAATACCCTCTCGCTTTAAATCTAGCTTTCAGGGCTGTGATCGCTTTACTTTCTTCTTCCACCTCACTACAGTTACGACGTGTTCTCAGACTTTCTCCATAAGGGATGCTCTTGATCAGATTATTAGGATGAAAACTAGTCGCATGCAATAACGTATTTCCTGCTGTGGGTTTTCTGAACAGCTTTGTCTCCAATTTCTTATTCTTAATGTACACCGTAAGGTCCAAAAGGTTTACACTGTGTGCACTAATAGTGCTTGTGAAGTGTAGATTTAAATCATTGACCTCTATTTGACTTAGAAAGTCATGGGCATCGATTTCTGTGTCTCTCCAGACTATAAAAAGGTAATTGATGGAGCGACACCAATGTATTATATGATTTTCCCAGATGTCATGGTATTCGGTTCTGACCACCTGCTCCTCCCACCAGCCCATATGCAAATTCGCATAACTGGGGGCAAAGCAGGTGCCCATTCCCGTACTGCACACTAGGTGGAAAATCTCGCCATTAAATAGAAAGTAATTGCTTGTAAGGCATCTTTCTATCATCTCTAGGAGCATCTGTGTATGTTGCCATAACTTTAAAGGTCTAGCTCCAAAGAAATGTTTGATGGCCTTCAGGCCGTCCTCATGTCTTATACTCGTATACAGTGTGGATGCATTTATTGTGATCAGTACAAAATCATCTCTCCATGGGAGATCATATATTCTTCGTAAAAAATCACCTGTGACCTGTATGTATGATGGAAGATTTCTAACAAAGTTGCATAAGAAAGAATCTACATATTTTGAAGTGTTTTCAAATGCACTGCCAATGGCTGAAATTATGAGGTGCACTGGTGGATTTGCCCCATCTTTATGAACCTTTGGGATCAAATACAACACAGGTGTAGTGAGATGATCGATTCTTAAGAACATATATTCTTCAAGGCTGATTGGACCACTATCTTGCCATGACTGTAACTCCAGATTATAACTGCTATGTACTGCCTTCATTGATTCTCCCAACACCCTCGTATAGCATGTTCTATTGTTCAGTTGTTTATACGCCTCCGCCGTGTACTTGTTTTTATCCCACAGAACAATATTCCCTCCTTTATCAGAATTTCTCACAATACAAATGTCTTCCTTTGACAGTTTGTTGATCAGTACATGATATTCCCTCTGTTTCTGAGTGTTTGTATACTTTCTATTGCTCACACTAGTGTGCAAGTTCTTTAATTCATTGATTACAAGTTCATTATATATATCAATAGCATCTCTTCCCATCACTGGTATAAATCGGGATCTTGGTTTAAATCCTGATGGGGCTTCACCAAAAACATCCACACCTTGCTCTGCTGCTAGCATTTCCTCATTGTATGATATGTCTTCTCCTATATTTGCATTTTCCAGTTCTCTCAGTTCCTTTTTTTTAATTTTATGAAAGTACAAAAGCCAATACAAAGGTAGAGAACAGTATCAAAAGAGTACCCTCGACCCTGCCCTCCCCCTACCCCCCAACCCCAGTGCAAAAACTGCAAAATTGGCTCGTGGTGAAGAGAAGCCCTAGTTCATAAAAACAATTTTCTGGTTAAAAAAGAACATACAGAAATTGCATTATTCAGAGCGTAGTCTCGTGACATAGGCTATCTACTTAGTAGCTATACATTTAAATAATGCATGACATAGACAATATAAACAGATTAGAGTCCTATCATAAATTCCCCAGAGGTCACAATGGAAGAACTTTCCAATCCTTGGATGTCATATATGATCCAGATTCATGAAGTTAGTAGGTAATCCTAAGTAAACCAGGGAGTACTAATAGAATAAAAAGAGACCTAGATTAATTCTTACTTTTCAGAGACCCCAGTAGTTGTATCTATCCAAGCCAAGCAGTTAAAGGTTCCCAGATAGCGAGGCCCTTCTTTTCCCCGAATACCTTTCCTAGAAAATATAGCCTTCTCAATGTGGCAAGTCGATATCAGTCGGGCCAGCCAGTGAGAGAATAATGGGGGATTTGGGTCTATCCAAGATGAGGCTATACAAATACGTAATATAGTCATTGTCACAAAGATGAGTGCCCCTCCGCTCTTTCTGCTAATCTTATCTTGCATTCCTAGCAGAACAATCGTGGGAGTTAACTGGATATCTTGAGAAAGGACTTTGGTAAAAAAAAAGTCTTGTATCTTTCCCAGCAAAGGTGCAAGACGGGGACACGTTGTGAACATGTGTATTGAGTCTGCGCTAAACTCAGAGCATCTAGGGCAGAGCGTTCCTGTTCCCGTTCCCCATCTGGCAACTCTGCTAGGTGTGATATATAAAAAAAATACGGTCTTATAAAATTGCGCCTGCAATTTAGCAGATAATAGATCGCTCTTGGCGGATTGCACAGCCCGATTAAAGGTGTTATAAGGAATATTTAGTTTCGTCTGCCATTTATTAGCTATGTTAAGCATATCATCAGGCATTAGACTAATTAATATGGTGTAGATACATCCAATCCTAGGTAATGTTGGATTTTTTAATTTATCAATAAGGTCTACCTTTGAGAATCCAGCAGGCCCTCCAGCCTTACGGGTCAGAAAGTCTCTGATGGCGATGTATTTAAAAGCTTCTTGCTCCCTCAGATGATATTTAGTTTTGAGATCAAGGAATGTTTTAATACCTTCGGTAGTTATCAGGTCTCCCATTTTTAGGATTCCCTCTCTGTGCCATTCTTGAAGATAGGAAGTCCCAAAAATTGCTGGTAGATTAGAGTTGTTATTAATGGGAGAATAATAATTCAATCTGCCAAGCCCTAAGGTTTTACAGATATTACAGAATACTTTATAAGTACTCATCAGGGACTTAAATCTTACCCGTTTATAATATCCGAATGAGAGTTGCCACCAGAGGCATCCACGAGTCTCTTCCCCCAATAACAGTTGGAAGGGAGACGGGAGACCTGCAATTGGAGTGAATGATTGTTCTTGAAGCAACTCCACGCTATATTGTAGGACCGAGGCCCAGTAATAATATCTTACATTTGGGAGAGCCCAGCCGCCTCTTTCCCTGGGAAGGGAGAGATGCCTGAGAGCTCGCCTTGGTCGAGAGTAAGCCCAGATAAATTGGGAGAAAATCTGATCAAATTTCTGGAACATTGCTTTGCCAATCTCTAAAGGGATAGCCCTAAAGAAGTATAGTAGTTTAGGGAAGTAGGTCATTTTAATGACATTACACCGCCCCACGATAGTTAGGTGCAGGTTATTTAGCCATTTGAGCGCCCGTTTAGTTTCTGTCGCCAGCGGAATCAGATTTTCCTCTCCTATCAAGTCGGTGTCAGCAGCTAAAGTAACGCCCAAGTATTTCGCTTTCTGAACCACTCGACTATCCACCCAGTTAATTTCGCTGTTTACAATAATTTGAGTATTGCCTTTATTAAGACCGTACCCCGAGATTTTTCCAAACTCTTTTGCCACTTGTTCTAGTGCATTAACTGCGCTTAGGGGGTCGGGCGTCACTATCGCCAGGTCGTCGGCGTAGGCCATGATTTTAGTGTCTAGCCCAAATCTGCTCACCGCCCGAATAGATTGATTTTTTCTATTGCTTTTATGAAAGGATCTATATATAGTGCGAAGAGCAGAGGTGAGCACGGACAGCCTTGGCGAGTCCCCCGTGACATTTTAATCTGCTCCGTCAGTATCCCATTAATAGATACATTAGCGGTGGGATTGAGGTAGAGAGCTTGTATGGCTCGAATTGCCTTAGGCCCGAAACACATCCTTCTCATGACAACCCAGAGAAATAACCAGGAGACCCGGTCTAAAGCTTTTTCAGCGTCAAGCAGAATTAGTGACATCGGGTCTCCTGATACCTGAGCTGCATCCAATAAGGTGATGGCCCTGCGGATGTGTTCCGTCATACTTTTTTTAGGGATAAACCCGTGTTGCCACTGCGACACCAGGGGCTCTATTCTTAGGGATAGTCTCATTACGAAGATCTTAGCATAAATTTTAGAGTCGCAATTCATTAAAGTTATTGGTCTATAAGATCCCATTTCAAGTGGTGACTTATCTTTCTTTGGGAATATTACGATCTTAGCGTTGGACCAGGAAGCGGGTGGGGGCGCTCCATTAAAAATAGAAACTACCAGTAATGTAAGGAGATTATTTAATTGAGGGGCAAATATTTTGTAGAACTCAACAGGGATACAGTCGGCACCAGCCGCTTTCCCGTCAGGTAGGCTTGCCAAGGCTTTAGCTATCTCATCCCATACGGGAGAGAGCGCCCCCAAGTTCTCTCAGTTCCATCATCAAATTCATATCATCCACTGATAATCCTCCTTGTTGCGTTGCTCCAATTATTTTATCTGATTGCCTTGATTTATTATGTAGCATCAAATATTTCTTTAGTTTCATAGTTCTTATAAATCTGAACAAATCGATTCTTGTTTGCACATAATCCATGTCTACTTCTGGACAGTATGATACCCCAGCTTCAGTGTTCTTATATCTTGCTCTGACAACTTAATGTCTGTTAAATTGGCGATGGTGTTGTCATTAGCATAATCTGTCTCCATTATTTCTTGTTTCATTTCTTTTTCTCGTGTAGCTCTTCTTTGTTTTGCACCTTTCCTCCTCTTGTTCCTCTGTCTCTTCCTCTTGGAGGCTTTGGATTTTGAGGTTGCTCTCTGGGACGCAAATTGAATCGTCTGTCCTGTCGTAAAAAATCGAATTTATCGATGACAGACGGAATTGAGTCTTTTGTCAAACCACTTGCTCCTTCATCAGCATCTGTGTCTACTTCCGAGCTTACAAAACTGCTTTGCTCTGAATGTACTTCTGGACCTGATTTACTGCTTATAGTCTCTGCCTTCGTAAATTGTCGAATAGGTGTAAATCTGTCCCCTTTCATAATCCATTTTATCACGCGCAAATGTATGCGCCATTCTTTCTTTAATCAATTCTTCAAGCTTACACAAACGTTCTTTCATTCCAATATTAAATGTGTTTATTTGCTCCTGGTCCGATTCCTTGGCTAGGGATATATGTATTTTATTGATCTCTTCCAGAATTCTCTTTCTGTCTATATCCGCATATGTTATCAGAATCGCTAGCATTCTGCGTGAGGATTCACTGTTATCAGCCCATTCTCGCAGCATGTCAGGATTGGGATCTTCATAGCTGGGGACCGCCAGAATCCTTAACCCTCTTGGGATGCGTCCCGCTTCCAGATATCGTTGGAGGGATTTCGCTTCCCACCATTTTGATAATTCTGTACATTTTAATTTTTCCAGTCTTTTCAATTGAGATGACACGTCATTTACTTGTAAGGAAATTTTCATGCCCCCAGAGGTTCCCTTCCCTGTCGTAGCCTCATCGTCAAATATTTTTTTTTTTGTTTAACAATTTTTATTGAAAACAAAACAGCAGCAATCGTGACATTACATAAACATCTCAGCTGGAAATATATGCATTTTAGAATTACAAAAATAGCATTCCGCCCATCAGGAGCCCCCAAAATAACATAGAGCGAAAGGCTGATCAATATAAAGAGGGATACAGTTACTTCGTTGGGTCTGGGAACATCACTTGTACTCACTATTCTTGTTGGCCCGGAGGATTATGCTATCCATCTGCGCCCTCCTCCTCCAGTAATGCATGCCTCTCCCGTCTAAATTCCACTGTAGGGGAAATGCAGATGTCCCCCCTGTATTTATTCCAGCGTCCCCATTTTTGATCCCATTTACGTGGGCAGCCTCTATCTTTGTATACAGTTTTCTCTGCTACCATGGCATGGTCCATGTCCTTAGCCCAATCTCGCAATTGTGGTATAGTGTCCACCCCCCACTTCTGGGCGATGTTCCTTTTCGCTATGCACCACCCCAGAGTGGCCCACGATTGTTCTGCTTGGGTGAGGTCTGTTGTCTCCCAGATATTAAGAAGGCATAGGTGGAGTGATGGATGTATGGGTTTATTAGTAGTCCTTGCCATTTGTCGGGTGACGTCTGTCCAGTACTGTTGTATGGGGGGGCATTCCCATAGAGTGTGTATGAACGTACCTAATTGATTACAATGTCGAAGACAAAGTGTATCTGGCCGTCGTCTTAATTTAAATAACAGTTTGGCATCAAAGTACACACGATGGAAAATCTTAAGCTGGACGAGCCGGAGTCGCATCGGGATTGCCACCTCCCGAGGCGAAGCCCGCGCTTCAATCCAGTCTTCGTCAGTTATTGCCCCCAGGTCCGCCTCCCAGTTAGCGTGCAGTTTCCGCGTTGGCTCAATCCGGTTATTGATCAGTTTTTTGTAGGTTAGGGAGATAGCCTTGCGGGCCATTGGGTCCAGCAACAACCTGTCCTCCAGAGGAGAGGAGTCAGGGAGGGGGGTGTCTGTAGGGAGGGCACAATCTATGGCGTGACTAATTTGAAGGTACCGGAAGTGCTCTGACGGTGCTAGCTGATATTTAAGTTGGAGATCTGCAAATGACGCCTTCTTGCCCTTGATCCACATATCTCCCACCGTGGAAATGCCAATCGTGTCCCACTTGTCAAATCCTGCACAAACACTTAACCGTCCCAAGATGTCGGGTTCCCACAGGGGGGTAGCCTTCGTCAGGCGCCCTTGCCATCCCATCCGCCGTTGGATCCCGTGCCACACTTCTACCGTATGGGCTGTTGGGCCAGTTAAGCCTTGTTTCTTGGGGTTGGAGTATAGCGCTCTATTGTAGCCTCCCTTCCCCATCAACCACAGATCAGTGCGGAAACTGGGGTCAGTATGGGACCCAAACACCCAACTGTTGATGGCAATTAATTGCGACGCCTGGTAATAAAGGTGCATATCCGGCAACCCAATGCCTCCATCGTACCATTCCATAGTGAGCTTATTTGTGGCTATCCGAGGCGGTCTATTATCCCATAGTAAATCTCTAATTGCTTCCTCGACCTGCGAAAAATAGGTTTCGGGGACCGGGATGGGAGTGTTCTGCAGGGCGTAGAGAAAACATGGTAGGGCTAACATCTTAACTAATGACGCCCGCCCCAAAAGAGTAAGGGGTACTGTCTTCCAGTGGATGACATCAGATTTAAACCTCTGCAGCGGTCCCATCAGATTCTGTTCATAGAACACTGCTACGTCAGTTGTGATAAAAATGCCGAGGTATTGGAAACCCTGGGTCGCCACTGGAATGGTGTAACCCCGAGGACTTTGCGGTGGATCACCCCAGAGGGAATACATCTGGGATTTGGCCCAGTTTATCTGGTAACCAGAGTGGGCCCCAAATATATGGAAGATGTGGAGAACGCGGCGGAGTGAGCGCGCCGGTGAGGTGAGATAAAGTAAAATGTCGTCTGCATATAGCAATATGCGGACTTTATGTCCGTCTGTCCATTTAAAGCCTCTGATACCAGGGTCTCCCCTGACCCAGACTGCTAAAGGCTCCAGGACCAGGGCAAAGAGGAGGGGCGATAGTGGGCAGCCCTGCCTCGTACCACGACCAAGGGGGAAAGAGCCTGAGCGATGGTTGTTCACTGAGACATGGGCAGTGGGAAGGTTGTATAACAGTCTGATCCACCCAATCAACTTGGGCCCGAGCCCTATGCGATTCAAAACCGCAAACAGATAGTCCCATGCCACAGTGTCAAATGCCATTTTGGCGTCAAGCGCGAGCAAGATCGCCTCTTCCTCCATCGTTGCCACACGACCCAACGCGCCGTGAACGCGACGTAGGTTACGCGCCGTATTGCGACCTGGCATAAATCCCGACTGGTCAGGGTGGATCAAATCAGTGAGATATGGGAGTAGGCGGTTAGCCAACAGTTTAGCCAAGATTTTGGCCTCTACGGTTATCAGGGAAATGGGTCGGTACGATGTACACTCATCCGCTGGTTTACCGGGTTTGCGGATGACCACAATAGTGGCCGCACGGATATCTGCCGGGGGAAGGCCAGCCTCATAGCATTCGTTATATAGATTTAGTAAATGGGGAGCGAGCTTCATAGCCATGGGTTTCATTAGTTCAATCGGAAGCCCATTTGGGCCCATGGCCTTACCCGCCCGGATATCTTGAATGGCCTTCTGAATCTCTTCAACCGAAATATCCGCCTCTAAGGCCTCTTTATCTGTTTGGGAGATACATGTGACCTCAATAGTAGCGAGGAGATCTGCCGCCCATGGCGCCTGTGAGTTCTGCGGCATAGTGTATATTTGCTCATAGTATTTCGCGAACGTCTCTGCAATGCTCTGAGGGTCGGTGATCAGAACATCACCGGGCCCTTTGATCGCGCGCACCCATCTCGCTGACTGTTCCTTGCGTTCCAGCCATGCCAATAATTTACCGGTTCGCTCTCCCTGCTCGTATATTCTATGACGGGTGGCGAGAGCACGCCTGTTGGCGTCCTCCAAAAGCAGTTGTCTATAATCTTGTCTCTTAACATTGAGGTTATGTTGAATGTCTTGATCCGAGTTCTGCGCAGTAGCGCGTTCGAGGTCCAAGATCTCCGATTCCAATTCACTCACTCGCCGGTTGCGCTCTGCCCTGTGGCCCACCATCATTGCCAAAGCTCTCCCCTTTATCACTGCCCCGTAGGCGCCCCAGAGCGTGATAGCTGATTTCACAGACCCTGTGTTTTCCTCAAAATAGTAGTCAGTGTCTTTCCGTAGGTTTTCCCGCATGTGTGGGATCTTCAGGGCCCAGGGTTGGATCATGATGGGGCCCGGCTGCACCACACGGTGAGCTCCAAAGACTGTTGTAACCGGGGAATGATCCGACACTCCCCTCGCAAGGCAGGCGGAATCTGTGAAGTCCTGTATGTTTTGTGCGTGGGTAAACAGGTAGTCTATTCGTGATTGGCTGCCATGCACACCGTGGAACGTAAAGTGTGTGTCGTGAGGGTGTGACCATCTCCAGATATCTAACAACCCCAGGGCATTAGTAAAATCATGTAGTTGTGTGCTGTGTGCGGAGTCACGTCTGGGCGGGAATCGGTCTATTTGGCCATTCATTGTCAGGTTAAAGTCGCCTCCCATCACCAGTGTACCCACGGGTAAGTTCAATATTAGCACACCTATATCTGCTAGTGTCATGCGTTGAAGGCCCGGTGGGGCATACACCGAGATAACGTTGAGGACTCTGCCTTCCCAGATGCCCATGCAAGCTACATATCTACCCTGCGGGTCAGTCCACATATTTTGTATCATATAGGGGCAGCCCTTTCGAAGGAGGATCCCCACCCCTCTAGACCCGGAGGTAAAGCCAGAGTGTGCAGCCATACGATAACCCTTCCTATCCAGGGCCTTACAGGAGTTTCTTGGAACAACACCATATCCAGCCCCTGACGGTGAATATAGTGTAGCACTATTCCACGCTTGATTTTGTCCCCCAGTCCGTTGACATTCCATGTCATGAATCTAAGTCCCTGACCTCTTGCCACCAGACACTAATATCGATTTAATGGAGTGAAAGGGGTGTGTCGAGTGGTTGTAACCCATAACGGCGATTTTCTGTGTTGCTCCTATTGTGTCACCACGCCCCATGGCTCCCCTAGGCGTGAACTCAGTGACGTGAGTGTCGATACCAGCTGTGATGCACTGATATGAAATGTAATTTCGTACTGCTGCATTAAAACAATAAAGAACAACCCCCCAACAAAACAAACCCAAACAAGCCCAAGTCTGTAGTAACTCACCCCCCTCCCTGCCTCCCTGCATTACGGGACTAAAACCGCCCGCCACCCCCAACATGCAGAGCGCCTGTCGCCCACCCATAAACAATTCTAGGGAACGTGAGCTACCCCACTCCCATCACAGTTGCAGATAGTCAACTTGTTCCTTGTCCCCCGATCCGACCCCACCCCCAGCACTATTTATAACACTAGGCACAACCCGGATAATTGACCATCTCCAAACGGTGTCTCGGCCCAAGGTTCTATATGTCAACGGTCTCCACATTGGTAACGACCACCACCAGGTATTTTGACATAAGGAAAAAGCATACCGGTAACATTTGAAAATAGGCATTCAAACACTGAGTCAGTCCCCTCAGCAGCGACAAAGAATGCCGCTTCGTCAGCAAGGGTAGCCCCCTCCCTCCTCCCGATCAGAACCGTACCCGTTACTCTCACCCTCAGAGGTTTAGACTTTCGAGTCCACAACCAGGAGCATTTTGGGGAACCCTCGGGGATCGAGAGTAATCACACACAGTTTTACCAGCATCCAAGATTAGTGCCCCCCAGTGTGGTCCTGGGAATCAGAGTCTGAGTGTGGAGAAGTACGTCTCTGCTGGTGCCAGTCTTCGTCCGTATCAGCCGCCGAGAGTACCTTATTTGCCTTTTTTTCCACCGTACGCCATCCCTCGAGCCAGTCCCATGCTTCTTCCGGGCGGGTGAAGAACCATGACTTCCCCTTGGCTTCCACTCTCAGCTTGGCGGGGAACATCATTGCGTATTTAACTTCTTGAACTCGGAGAGCTCGTTTCACCTCCAGGAAGCTGCGTCTCTGTTTCTGGACTCGCAGTGTGAAATCGGGAAAGAACATGATTTTGCTGTTTTCGATGGTTAGCGGCGGGGCCACCCGTGCCGTTTGGAGAATGATATCTCGGTCTCGGAAATTGAACACGCGGGCAAGGAGTGGCCTAGGGGGCGCCCCCGGCCTGGGCCGACCTCCCGGCACCCGATGAGCTCTTTCGATCGAAAAACATTTAGAAAGTCCCCGGGACTGAAGATGTTTGAGGACCAAGTCCTCGATGAAAAGGTCCACTGCTTGCCCCTCTGCGTGTTCCGGAACACCTATAATACGAACATTGTTCCTGCGCATTCTGCCTTCATAGTCATCCAGCTGTTGAGCCATTGCTTCGTGGGAGGCGCGCAGTTCAGTGACTTCTCGCTTGAGAAGGCTGGTGTCATTGCTCAGTTCTTTGGTCGTGCTCTCCACTGTACCCACACGCTCAGCGACTTTTTTCATGTTTTCCCTGATCAGCCCCACATCGGTGGCCACTGTGTCGATCTTCGCCTCGAGGGACGTTTTAATGGCAGTGATCGCTTCGAGGAGATCCTTATTCGTGGGTTCCGCCGTATCGTCTGAGGCCACCACCTCGTCCCGCTCCCCATTCTGTTGTTTTTGCCAGGCGAATTTATCCAGCTTGGTCTGTGTAGCTGATCTGTTGCTACGTCCGGACGCCATGGTCACCGCCCCGGTGGCACCACCCGGCTGCAGAGTGCGGTCGCTACTCCCCGCCGCCCGCAGTGGGGTCTTCCACCCGGCCTGTCGGATTTCGCGGAATGCACCCCAACCAGGGGAGTACCCCACAGGGAGTGTAATGTCAGATGAGTTCTAGTGGCGCCCCACCAAACTCAGAATCCAACAAGAGAGGGTCTGGGTGGGTTTGGGCCTCTACCTCCACCGTTTTCACGTCTTCTTTTCAGCTATATAGTGTGTTTTGCTCCGGCCGCTGAGGCGGTCCAAGCGGGGCCAACGGGACACCGCGGAGATCCGCCGCAGTGTCTAATCTCACTGGACCTGGTGTGAGATATTCCTGTCGCGCTGGGGAGCACCCTTGCTTCAGGTCGTCCAGGGCCCCACCCGCTGCTTGCGCCCGGCCTCAGTCACACAGCGGGGGGGAAAGGATTAGCGGGTTCCTGCGCCGGGCCTCGTCAGGTCACTGTTGTACCCCACACCGGATGCGTTAGGTACTCAACCAGCTTCTGGGTCGTTTGTGGGCCCCGTGCTGTCCCGAATGTGCCCCCTCGAGTGCAGTAGAAAAGGCCGCGGAGTGCGGAGCCAGGATTGACGGGTCTCTATACCGGGCCCGCTCGAGCCACCGCAGGACCACACAGCCGCTGTCCCAGGTCCGCAGTAGTTCTCCGGGTCGCTAGCGGGACTTTTGCATTTGTGGCCGGGTCCGCTTAGTCATAGGATTAGAGGCCACGGGGCCGCTTATAGCACTACTCACACGGACGGGCCTGACCAGGCCCTATGCTCTCCTGCGGGGTCGTCAACGCTCACTCCCCGGTTCCACCACCTCTCGGGCCTCCGAGCAATCCCCGCCGGCTCCCGCGGTCTCGCGTAGTTACGCGCACCAGCTGAGGTGCACCCCTCCAGCGGGGACGCCGGCAAAGACTCGGTCCGTGGAGCTCGTCGCCGGTGCAGCCACCAATCCGCACCAAACTCGTACACAATGTCGCTAGGTGCCACCGGACATAGGAGAAGGCTGCAGGGTGTAGATCAGATCGGCAGGACCCTGGATTATTCGGATGATGCGGGAGTGGCGCTCCGGAGCCAAGCTACCGAGCGGCCATTCCAATCGGCAGTTAGCCACGCCACCCAAATATTTTTAAGGCTGCTTCCTCTCGTTCCTTCACCTCTGAAGCCGACATAGGAACTGTATAGTATTTACTTTTAGCGAGTGCTCCGCACCACAACCGCCACTGGTCTCTACGCAGAATCACTTCAGCTCACGTCTGTTGAGTAGCTTTCCCTTCTCCCGACTCAATGCAAGCGCAGTCTTACCTGGGTGTTACCACGGTTGACGGGGGTCCTCCGACTCACCGGTTACCGCTCCACAGCACCAGCACTGTCGCTGCTTCTTCTGCTTCTCAGTGTAGCGGGGAGCAGTGGCTGGGAAATTCCTTCGCCTGCGTTCTTGTTGTTTGCCGCCGCACTACCGATCGAAGGACACGTCGTCTTTATGGATCCAACACGAAAGGTCCATGTACGTATCCGGATAGTCCTCCGACAAACAAAGGATGATGACACTCCATGTGGTTTCTCTAAATTTTTTAATGTCAGACCACCATCGAACGCGTTTTGGCTCCAACAAGCCTTGCTCACCGATACCGAGGTGCCATTGCAGCAAGTCTTTTAACAGTTTCAGTTGTGACATGAAAAGCTCAAACGGTGAAAACAGACTGGTAGTTCTAATTTCGTTCACTTCTTTTGTTCTTTACAATATTAAAATTCTTTGACACACAATTACCAAATAATTTTCTCTCAATCACCTCCAAATTAAATCACTACTACATGATTAAACAGATTGTTTGATTATACATTCCATTTCATTCTTGTAGTACTACCTTCTCGTAATGTATGCACTGACAACTTTTGCGCTGAACTTTTACAGTACTCTTTAGCAATGCATTACAGAAATATTATCGGTTAATACAGAATGGAACCAATTACTACCATAAAACCATAGTGGGTGTTTCAATCGCCTTCTAGTGTCAATGCTTTCGTGTGATTAAGCCCAAGTTGCTGTAATGAATTGCTAAAGAGTACTGTACAAGTTCAGTGCAAAACGTCAGTTTCATTTATATATATATATATATATATATATATATATATATATATATCTCTCTCCACAACTCGTTTCCGCTCAAGACCCAAGACGCTTTTCGATGGCAGTCCGGGGCGGGGTAGCGAACCCCAAAATCTCCCACAAACGTGTTGTTCCAAAATTCCAATGAACAACACACCTCGGCCCAACTTCTTTTCAGCGTGATAATTTATTCAGCAAAGCAACTTTACGTGTTTCGGAGCTGGTCGCTCCTTGCTCACGAGTATATATATATATATATATATATATATATATATATATATATATGAAATGGGATGGAATGGGATTTATAGAGCGCTGCTAATCACCCGCAAGGGCATCCAGGTGCTGGGAATTTCTGCTGCTGGGTGGAATCAGTTTACCAACCAGGTCTTCAGATCCTTCCCGAATTCTTGCAGAGATGGGGAGGTCCGGAGGTGGAGGGGGAGACAGTTTGAGGTCTTGGTGGCAAGGTTGGAAAAAAAGAGCATCTCCGCTTTTGCTATGGCTGATACGGGGGTCTGGGAGAGGGAGACGGAGCGCAGGTGTCTGGAGGGCTGGTGAAAGTTCACCCGGTGGTTGATGTAAGCTGGTCCCTGATTGTGCAGGGCCTTGTAGGCATGGGTGAGCATCTTGAATTGGCACCTCATGTGGGTGGAGAGCCAGTGGAGTTTCCTGAGGTGTGGTGTGATGTTGGTCCTTCTGGGGAGATCAAGGACGAGTCTGGCGGCTGAGTTCTATACGGTCTGTAGTCTCTTGAGTAGGTGTGAGAAGATTCCTACATAGTGTGTTCCCGTAGTCCAGGCAGCTGGTGATGAGGGTCTGGGTGACAGTGCGTCTGGTGCTCTCAGAAAGCTACTTGAAGACTTTCTGGAGCATGCAGAGAGTGAGAAAGCAGACTGAGGATACTGCGCTGATTTGCTTTTTCATGTGTCATGCACAATTGGAAGTTGGCCTTGTGGTGGAGGGGTCTGCGGCTAGAGAGAGGATGAGCTGGGTGTCCTCTGCATATGATATGATGTTCAGTCCGTGGCTTCTAACAAAGCTTGCCAAAGGGGTCATGTAGGTGCTGCAAAAGTAGGGCCAAGGGGGGACCCTTGAGGGACGCCTGCAGATGATGTTCTTGCGATCCCGAGGTGTACGGTGGAAGGCAGACGCTCTGGATTCTTGCGGTGAGGAAGGATGTGATCCACTTGAGGGCATCCTCTTGAATCCCGTTCAGGGGCTGTATTAACCAAAGTGCCCCGGGGGAGCAAGGGGCGCTTGCGCCCACTTTCCACGCCCGCAGGGCACTTTGGAATTAGAGAAGAGGCGGCAGACTCTTGTGAGGCCCCTTCTGTAATACCGATAGTGCTGGCTCACATAAAGCACCAGCGCTATCTTCAGGGGGCATTCTCTCATTTGCATGATGGCATGCCCCATGCAAATGAGAGAATCCCTTTGCTTCTGCGCCTGCGCTGTATTACAGATGCATGCTCAGAGGCAAAGAAGCTCTCAGAAGGTGCACTGACAGTGCGCCACCTAAAAGGTGGCACACTGTCAGTGCTCCCCCCCAAGAGCAGCCCTCTGGAGTGGGGAAACGGGGTCATATGGACCCCCAAGATATTCCCTTGCAGGCGGGTGCAGCCACTGATGGCACCCACCTGCAAGGGGATCTCTAATCCCCCTTCAAAGCGCAGGCAGGTTGCCGCCTGCATGGCGAAAACACGGAGCGGCTTCAAAGCAGCCACTCCGTTTTTCACATGAATGCGCTGCCCCCAGGGAAGCACGAGTTCGCGGCTGCCCTGAGGGCAGCTCATTCATTATAATATGGCACATTTCCCTTCATTGCGCTGAGCGTACCTTTCAAAAGGTGCACCCAGCGCAATGAAGTAAAATGTTCCGCATGTATAATGCGGCCCCTGATGGAAACCTTTTGTGATGGTCTAGTGGGACACAGTGTCGAAGGCTGCTGATAGGGTGAGGAGGATCAGGGCGACTGTTTCTCCCAGGTCTAGGAGAGTCCTGATGTCATCGGTGGCTGTGATTAGGGCGATTTCTGTGCTGTGGTTTGAGCATAACCCAGATTGGGCTGGTTCTAGGAGGTCATTGTTCTCTAGGGAGTTTGTGAGTTGGCGGTTGATGGCCTTTTCCAGGACTTTGTAGGGGAAAGGGAGCAGAGAGATGGGTCGCTAGGTCTTGAGATCATTCGGGTCTGCAGATGGTTTTTTGAGAAGTGGTTTGACTTCCACATGTTTCCATTCTTTTGAGAATATGGCTGAGGTGGTGGTGAGATCTTTGCTGATGGTCCTGTTCCCCAGGTTGAACACGTGCTGGGGTAGGGGTCCCTGGGTGCTCCTGAGTGGATGGAGCTCATGATTGCAGAGGTGGTCTACGCCGAGAGTTGGTCCTACCTGGTGATCCGGGGGTTAGGATGGGCGTCAATTGGAGTTGAGGAGGCAGGCCTTGGGGGGTTGTTCAAAGTGTTTGTAGATCATGGAGATTTTGTTATGAAATAAGTCTGCAAGGGTGCTGCAGAGATCTTGGGAAGGGTGACAATGTTTTCAATATATTGTATTTGTATTTATATAACGCTTACTACCCCTGATGAGGTGTCTTGTCGGCGAGTAGCACGCTACTCCGGAACCCAAAAAGGATTAGTGGTGGATTAGTATAGTGAAATAAATATATATATACATATATATATATATATATACATATATATTCACTGAAAAACCAAAGGCTACAGGGACGTTATAGTTAGGCTTAGGTTTCACTCATACAAAGCCATTGAAATTCAGCAGTCATAGTTACCTGAGCTAATTATAACTTACGCTCCCGCAATGCACTGCTTATCGCCTCACATAATACACCACTCATGACATCTCAAATGACATCACTGATATCATCCACTGAGTGTAAGAGTTTTGAAAACATTTGAGACTTAAAGATATATACTAAGCTACTATATAAGTTAAATTACTATTCTTTCTGTACTGCTGAGTGATACTATTTCTAACATATGTCATCTGAGTGGGCTTGTGAGTGTCTGAATCTGTGTGTGAGTGGCTGTATGGGAGTGTTAATGGGTGTGAGAGTGGCTATATGGGTGTATATGTGGGTGTGTGAATGGCTATATGGGTGAATATGTGGGTGTGTGAGTTGCTGTATGGGTGAGTGAGTATGTGTGTGACTGGCTATATCAGTGACTGAGTGGCTGTGTGAGTGGCTCTATGAATGGGTGAGTGAGTGTGTGAGTGGCTGTTTTGGAGAGTGAGTGTGTACGTGAGTGGCTGTATGGGTGAGTAAGTGGGTGTGTAAGTAGCTGTATGGATGTGTGAATGGATATGTAAGTGGTTGTGTGGGTGTGTGAGTAGTTGTATGGGTGAGTGAATGTCTGTGTTGAGAGGCTGTATGGGTGAGTGACTGGCTGTATAGTTGAATAAGTGGGTATGTGAGTAGCCGTGTGAGATGTATGTGGTTGTGTGAGTACCTGTGTGAGTGAGTGACGGTGTAAGTGCCTGTATGGGTAAGTGAGTGGGTATGTGAGTGGATCTATGGATGAGGGAGTAGGTATGTGCATGGTTGTATGGGCCTATGAATGGGTATGTCAGTGGTTGTCTGGGTGTGTGAGTGGCTGTATGAGAGGTTGCATGGGGTATGAGTGGTTCTGTGGATAATGTCATCAGTGATGTCATCAGTGATGTCATTTGAGATGTCATAAGTGATGTCACTGACCATGTAATGAGTTATGTAATATGTGAGGTCATAAGCAGTGAATTGTGGGGGCAAAAATTAAAGTTAGCTCAGGTACTATAACTGCTGAATGTCAATGGTTTTGTACGAGTGAAATCTGAGCCTAACTATAACATCCCTGTAACCTTTGTTTTTTTGAGTGAATTTGTAAGGTTTATCTAATTGTATTTCCTAACTATAACATCCCTGTAACCTTTGTTTTTTTAGTGAATTTCTAAGGTTTTCAAATTCCATTTCTAAAGTGTTATGTCTCTGTAATCTTTAGTTTTTTTAGTTATTTTGCAGGGTTTATTTTTAATACTAAGTGTACTACAATTTATTTAGATTGCTAATTTAGTTTTTTTTAACTGCAGACATTCTTTTTTTATATATATACTTTACGTGTAAAAACATAAAAATCACATATGTACTTAATGTAAAATATATAAAGTTTTTCTTAATGTAAGTAAACAAATGTTATTTGTTTTTGTTTTTTATTTGTGGGTCCCGTGGTACCTCTGCGGGTCCAAAAACAAAGACAGGCCTAATACGCTATGGTTTTTACTCCTGATCACATGATCAAGATGAATCCAAAAGTCCAAAACTACCAACTCGACGAAAATTTTATAAATTATTTCAAATATGTACACCCCTCCATTGTCATTAATGACATCAGTGTTAACATATTAACAAGTATATATAAACCACCTTATATCTGTTATTCAACAAAGTTACCCATTTTACGAGTTTCGATATGCTGCAAAACTACACAACGGATTTGTGAATTCGCTGGAAACCTCACTCATACCTCATCTTTTGATTGGATATATGAGGACCTCACTCATGTATATGGAAAACCACACACAAAACAGTTGGTTCTCCTGTGAAGTCTCTAGAAGGAGGATTGAGAACCAGTGGTGCTCTGCTTTTTACAGAATGGCTGAAGCTATATCTTCTGTGCAGGATGAACATCCACAACCTGATGAGGAGGAAGATACACCACCTTGAAGAAAAGAAAGTGATGTCTGGAAGCACATAACAATGCCTTCTGGGGAAAAGAAGGTAACAGCAAACTAGGTGCAGAGCAATATTTGCTGCAAGCAGTTTTCCAGAGGCACTGCTAAGAAGTATTCACATGGGACAAGTTCCATGTGGAAGCACTTAAAAATAAATCATGAAAGGGTCTACAACTGATGATGTGGGAGAAAGCAGATGCAGCAAGACAGTCCACCTCTACAGCACCCTAGGGAGAACCATCATCACCTGCAGAAATACAATATCAGCTGCCTGGAAAAAAATTGAGTGAGATGGTTACTCACTGTGTTAAGTGCCACATGCTTGTTGCTGTAAAAATATCCTCCGTGGTTGAATACTTGAATACAGTGAAGAAGCATCTCTGTTAGTTTGGTTTTATTTTTTTGTGCTTCCAGTTACCACATAATGTTTTTTGAAGACTGAAGCAGGTTGCTTCTTTGCTTTTTCCCATCCTCACCCTTTTACTACCCTGTTCAGTTTGTGTTAAAAAATTTAAATGAAGAAAAATATCAAAAAATACTTTAAAAAAAACCCTTCTAGAAAAAAAAGAAAACGGTTCTTGTTAGAACCACCATCTGGTCAAACAAAGACCTAACTCTGTGTATTAATGTGTCAGTGACTTTACCGGTGTGAGAGTGGGTGTGTCAGTGTGTGCATCAGTGTGTGCCTGGGTGTGTTATTGGATGCATTAGTGTTTGGCTGGTTGTGTCAGTGTCTGCTTTGGTGTATGCCTGGCTGTGTCAGTGTCTGCATTGAAGTATGCCTGGGTGTATAAGTGTATGCGTCAGTGTGTGCCTGGTTGTATTATTGGACGCATTAGTGTTTGGCTGGGTGTGTCAGTCTATGCATCGGTGTATGCCTGGGTGTGTCAGTGTATGTGTCAGTGTGTGCCTAAGTGTGTAATTTGGATGCATTAGTGTTTGGCTGGGTGTGTCAGTGTTTGCATTGCTGTATGCCTGGGTGTGTCAATGTCTGCCTGGGGTGTTATTGGTTACATTAGTGTTTGGCTGGGTGTGTCAGTGTCTGCATTGGTGTATGCCTGGGTGTGTCAGTTTATGTGTCAGTGTGTGCCTAAGTGTGTTATTGAATGAATTAGTGTTTGGCTGGGTGTGTCAGTGTCTGTATCGCTGTATGCCTGGATGCGTCAGTCTATGCATTGGTGTATGCCTGGGTGTGTCAGTGTGTGCGTCAGTGTGTGCGTGGGTTTCTTATTGGATGCATTAATGTTTGGATGGGTGTGCTAGTGTCTGTATTAGTGTATGATTGGGTGTGTCACTGGCTGTATCAGTATGTTTATGGGTGTTTAAGAGGCTGTATCAGTGTTTGGCTGAATGTCTAAGTGGCTGTATCGATATGTGACTGGGTGTGTCATTGCCTGTATAGGTATGTGCCTGGGTGTGTCAGTTTCTGTATTAGAGTGTGGCTGGGTGCATCAGTAGTTGTATCAGTGTGTGTCTGGGTATGTCAGTAGCGTGTCCCTGAATGTGTAAGAGGTTGTATCAGTGTGAGCCTGGGACTCTCAGTGACTGTATCGGTGAGTGCCTGGGAGTGTCAGTGGCTGCACTGGTCTGTACATGGATGTGTCAGTCTGGGTGTGATGTTATCAGTCTATGACTGATGTATGTGTTTGGGTGTGTGAGAGGGTGTATCAGTGTATAACTGGGTATCTGAGTCACTGTATTAGTGTGTGGCTTGGTGTGTGAGTGACTGTATGAGTGGGTATGTGAATGGCTGTATGAGTCTATCTAAGTAGCAGTTTACATATGTAAATGGGTATGTGACTGACAATATGGGATTTTGAGTGGCTGTATGAGTGTATGTGTGGGAGTGTCAGTACCTGTGCAAATGACTCTGTAGGTGTGCGAGTTCATGTATGAGTACCTGGATGGGTGTGTTTGTGACCCATACATTAAATTACTAATATACATTTTTATAACTTTACAAATACATTTTATTAACACATTACAAAACAATTTAAACCAAACAATTAAACATAATTAACTTATTTAACTATTTACAAATACACTTTTGTGCACAAGTGCTTCAGGAAGCACAAAGTCTGTCCCGCAATTTTTGCAGCATGCAGTTATCCAGGGGCACTATAACAAATTATTTATATGGAACAACTTCCATGTGGAAGCACTTAAAAACAATTCCAGAAAGGGGTCGAAACTAAATGATGCAGGAAAAATTAGGTGCAGCAGGATAGTCTACATGTACAGCACCATTGGGAGAGCCACGAAAAGCTGCAGTCATTTTAATCCCATCTACTTTCAAAAATGTAAGTGAGATGCTTACTCACTGTGCAAAATGCCACACGCTTGTCACCATAAAAAAATCCTCTGTGGGTGCATTTTCCATTTTTTTTTACTGCTCTCCTGTTCTATGTTCATACACCAAAGGTGATGTATTGTTGTAAGAATCGCCAATGAACAGTGGGGAAAAACAATTAGAAAGATTATGCAAACAAACTTGGCTTCTAACTCTGACCTGTGCATAACTTTGTCACACAAAAAAACTGTAACTTTAAAGACATCAAATTCAAGACTCCAGGAGAACTTTGCTGTATCATCTGTCAAATGTTTGCAGGTACTTTAAGCACATATTTGAAATTATACTGTCCTTCATCTGCAACAAATAAAAATCCACTTCTTGGAGAAATTACTGATTTCTTTTTGCAAAAAGACTACCAAGCAAGAGGTGCTTGTCGTATTAATATGTTGTTCTGTGTAAAAAATGCACCTAAATTTGGAATAAACACAGTTGAGTCTGTACTTTCTTTCATAGAACAGTATATTACATGTAGCATTCCAAAAGACACTGTGGAAAAGTGAATAAAGCAGCAAGTACTGCGTTTCCAATCACATAGATGTGGAAAGTACTGTCAGCAGAAATATTTAATAATTTTCTTAGCTCCCCGTTGAACCTTCATCTTTTTTTACAGTCTGAAGCCAGTTCCTTCTTCCCAGTTCTTTTTGGAAAAAAAAAGAAAAAGTATAAAACTGTTAGAAAAACCTTCTTAAAAAACAACAGTACTTTTTTCGAACATTTCAAAAGTACCCCACAAAATTCTCCCAGGACTGCTGACACAGTTTCTTACTGCCCCTGTATTTCAACCTGCACTCCTCAGGGGTGAAGTCATACTTACTGACAAGGCCTCCTTCGTGATGGGATACCTCAACCTCTTCTTCTTCTCTAGGGTCAGTAGGGTGTCCTGTCCATCACCGGGAATATGACTCTAAAGGCCAGCTCCCCAATCCTCCTCAGAGATCCTCTGTACCTCTAGAGCTACTTCATATGCCTGAAACAATGTGTCTATATAACCCCTCTTTTTACAGTCAGGCACCAAGGCTCTGGGTATATGGACTCTTTCTTCTGCACTGGACACAGTACTTTTGATCCCACCATTTTTGCTAGACTCCAACAGCTATTTGGCCTTCAAGTCCACCTTCTTGACAGTCACTTCATGAGTCAACAAGACCCTTTTCTCCTCCAATGCTCTCTCATCCTTAGCTTTTCTCTCCTCTGCAGCCATCTGCAGCCTCAGGTCCCTCTCAACTGGTCTGTCCTTGAGGTCCTTAGGGGACTGGGTTTGGGAGGAGACATTACTTCCTTATCAAATCCAATAGGGATCTATCTCTCTCTGTGGGGGATCCCCTCTCTCCTCTGGAGTCTTTGCCCAGTCCTTTTTCTGCTCCTTTACCTCTTTCTCGGAGCCACTACCCTTAGGGGCCCTGATTCTAAGGTTAACTACATTCAGGATTGTCCCTTCTCAAGAGTGTTGAAGTAGTCCTCTTAAAACTCTTCCTGTGGTGCAGATTGCATTCTGCGGATGTCCTCCCAGGCTCTTAGGCCGAACTAGTACTCAAACTTAGACGTACAGGGGAGTAAATGGGTGTGAATAGTTTTATGAGTGTGTGACCCAGTGTTGCAGTCACTGTCTGGCTATATGAGTGATGGGTACATAAGTGCTTTTATGGGAGTGTAACTGGGTTTGTAAGTGCCTGCCTCACTGTGTGAGCGTGTGCAAATTACATACTATTAAATTACATACTATAAGGAAGGACCCACATCTAATTTTAAATACATTCATTCATACTGGCATAATAAAATTAGTATACATTCATTATACCAATTCTTCTTTCTCCTCTCCTGCTCACTGTATTTTTAGTTAATATTCTCGTCTAAGCACCCTTCTATTTTCCCTTCTAGTATAATGTCTAGAAGCTATACATTTTCTTTCAGCTTACTTACACTCACTATTTTTTATCTAAATACAATTTTATATACTACAACGTAATCAACATACCTTTAAAACATCTGTTTTTATTCCAAATCTCCAGTCAGAACTCCTGCAAACCACCTCCTCTCTCACTAGAAAAGCAGCTAAAATGGCTACCCTTCACCATTTGATCTTACATATGCTGTTCTAGTTAACAAATCACATGCTTACTTTCATCTTCCATTTTTGATACACCACTTCTAAATGGTCAGTATTTCTTTAACCCTCTCCATGTTTCCTGCGAAGTAGCACAATTTGGCAGGTTTTTTTTCTCCACAAATCCGTGAATCCTCCGCGATGCTTAGAGCCGCCTGTAGGAAGGTAGGATGCTTCTAGTATGGTTACCCCCACTTTTTGCCTGGTGTCAGTGTTTTTTGACTAGTCTGACTGGGATCCTGCTAATCAGGACCCCAGTCACTTCCTCCCTAAATTTGACTATGGTAAGTACTTTGGTACTTCCACAATTGGCTACAGGTGTACCCATGTAAGTTTCTAGTATATGGTACTAAGGTATTCAGGGCATAGGTACAACAGGGGTCTCCCATGGGCTGCAGCATGTATTAGGCTACCCATGAGAGACCACTCAAACTGTGACTACAGGCCTGCCATGGCAGCCTGTGTAAGCTGGTGCTAGCACCAATTACGACAGATATACGTTTTCTTATTTCTGAGGTCACTGCCCTTATAACCTATAAGTCATCCCTATGGCAGGCCTTTCAATACTGAAGGCAGGTTGCTAGGTTATAGGTGTGAGGGTGCCCTGCATAAGCAGGACACCCCCTACAAATCCCAGAGTCGATGCTCCAGGCTTTGTAAGTGCGGTCAGCCATTTTGATGCATATAGTGGCCATGCATCGTTATGCAATGGCTAACTATATATTGGCTGTGCCAAACCTGGGCATGTTTGGTATCAAACCAGTTGGAATCATACCCCAACACCGTTACCGGTGTTGGAAGTATGATTCCATGCACTGGGGGGCTCCTCCAGGAAGCCCCCAGTACTCCCGGTAACAGCCTTCCAGGGTCTGCCAGCAAGCTATTGCTACTGCCGACCCCAAACATGATACTGCCCTCCTGCTGCTGAGCTGAGCTCGAGTAGGGGAAGGTAGAATCATAGGTTTCCTGTCATAGAGAGGTGTGACCACGTCCCAGACACTGTATTGGGCTGGGGTGGGGGCGCTTGCCAGCGCCACCAGACTACTTTGAAGGGCACGTTTGGTGCCCTCCTTGCATACTCTAGTTAGAGCCAGTTCTGGGAGCTCCTGGCTCCCGCCCTGGAGCGAAACTGGACAAAGGACATGGGAGTATCCTTCCCTTTGTCCAGGCCCTCCTCTGGGAGGGACCCCTGAGTCGTCCTAACCCCTTTCTGAGGGTAAAAAGAGCTTACCTGTGGGAGGGTCCTCAGATTTGTCGTGGGACAAGACTCAAGCCTGAAACCACATCACTCTTCAACCTTCTGGACACTTGGACTTCGCCTGGAACCGAGACTGCACCAAGGAAGACTCCTGCTGCTCCTGGTCTTGCTGTTCTGCAAGTCTTCTTTGTCGTCTGTGTCTGTGCTTCTTCCAGGATCTTCAACAGACCTGTGGGCATCAAGGACACCCAAAGTAATCTCCCTTGGAGTGAAGGAGTCATTCCCCTGCATCTGCAGGCACCGCAATAAAGCGGACCGGTCTGCTACTCCTGACATCCCACGGACTTTGAAAGGCTCAGCAACACAGGTGGTGGTTCTGCAACTCCCTCGAGGCCTGACCTGTCCTCTCTGCAATTTTGAGAACAGTATCCCTCGTAGGAACTGCTGGGACCGAACCTCTGTGCACCGCGTCGACTTGCCGTTGCCAAGGCTTGTTGGCTTCAGGCTACAAGAAGCTCTAGCCTCCAGCATCTCTTTCTGCTAAGATCTTTTGTCCTCACCGCATCCTCTGCACCGTGGGCCTTCTTCTTTAGTCAGCTGCTCGAGGTCCTCTTGCAACTCCTGTGCCTTCACCTGTGGGTCCTCTTGAGGGTCTTCTCTTGCTTCAGTGGGCTGCTCTGCTTGTTTGGGCCTGCTCTGACTCTCCTGCACTTGGTGAATCCCTTGGACCGTGCTGGTCCCAACGTTGCTCCTTCATCGTTTTTCCCCGTCTGTTGCTGCTGCCAAGGCTTGTTGGTGCTCCCGCCGACACCAGCCCCCTGGTTCTCGACTTCTGATGTGGGATAGCTCGTGAAAGGCTCCTCATCTTCCTCAGTGTCGCCTGGTCCTCACAGCTGCAGCAACAAGGTCACCATCATCACTCCTGCATCATCTTCCGTCATTGGTGGCCATTGCTCTTCCGTGCCTCCTGGTCACCTTCGAGTGGCATAGACTCTGTCCCCTCTGCTTGCAGGTTCGTCTCCAAGAATCCACCCTTGGGTTCCACCGGACTCTTGCACAGTCTTCGCCAGCGGCATCTTTTCTGAAGTACTCCATTGTGGTCTATGGCAGTTTCCTACGTCACTTCGCACCTATGCACCCGGCTTCCCTTGTGTAGGTATCCTGGTTCCTGGGGTATCCACTGGTGGGGTGACTCTCCAACCTTCTGACTTCCACAGGGTTTCTTCAGGGTACACTGAGAAGGGTCCTTCTTCTTCAAAACTGCAACCGCGACTTTCCCGTTGACTTCTATGGAGTACGCGGCTGTGGTTCCACTCTGCAAACAGTTTCCATAGGTTCCTGGGTACTTACCTTGGGTGGGTCCTTGTGTCCCCAGCTCTTCTGAGTCTCCTGGTCCAGACTTTGGTCACAGTTTGCACTCCACTTTCTTTGGTCTCCCCCTGCAGACCACCGTGTTTTGTGCTTACTTACCTGTTTACAATTGAAGTATTGTGTGTATTTGTGTTGATATCTCTGTGTAAGAGATATATCAATGTGTTAGTGAGTGTTGTATAATAAATTGACATCTTTTTATAAATACACTGTGTGGTTCTTTTTCATTTAATCTACACTACATGATTAGATCTGGTAAAACAAGCTGCTTAACACTACTTCTGGACTAAGCCTGAAGGCAGCTCTCCACAGCTACCACTTAGAGAGCTTTTAATGGTTGTCTAAGACCACTAATTTCACCATAAGTGTTGTCTGGATTAGTGCAAGGTGCTTCACTTAAATAAGTGTGCACCATATGCTAAGCCAGCCTCTTACATTGGTGTGCAGCAGTTGGGATTTTAGCCTGCACTGTTTTACCAGCTAATCTAGGTGTGGTTAGATGAAAAACCATCACTAGCATTAGGCACAATTAAATACTTTTTGTAAAGTAGTAAGTTCTACTGAACTTTTTGGATTGTTAGCTGAGGGTCTAGCGCAACCCTTTCTACAATCCTTTTTAAGTTTAGTTTCCACTAGGGTAGGTAGGTGCAACACCACACTACACCTAGTTTACCATGTCTTTAGTTGTGGAAGCCTGTGGGTCCCAATCCTCTAGATACAGTGGTCTTAAGTTCCAGGAATTTAGGACCCTGGCTGCATCAAGGAAGTTAAAGACAGGTAGTAACCCTAACACTCGGCAACTCTTAGAGCTGCTGCTGCTGCAGGACGACCTCCAAAAAGTTGGGGGGGGTCAGAAGGGCAGAACAATGTGGGTGGGTAGCTCCAGAAGATGGGTCAGGGGTGGTTCATCCCAGTGACACAAATTCTGAGCACGACCAGGAGGAGTCTGATGTCTCCACACTGGTGAACTCTGATCACCCAGGGAATAGTACAGATAGTACAGAGGGTGTCCCTAGAGGTAGGTTCCCCTTTTTTCCTCCTGGGAGGGTGCAGAGAATTCAGGGGAGGGTCTAGATCCTCCTCTGTTAATTCAAATGCCTCTAATTCAATTCAATTCAAATCTTTATTTCGGTTTAGTTTAAAACCATAAAAGATACACAATAACAGGTCACACATCATAATGATAAAAAGAAACATACGAAAGAATGATGCCTTTCAAAGGTACCGCTTTAGACCATTTGTATAAAAAACTATTTGACAGTTTAAAATATAATAAATACAATAAAATGCTAAGCATAGTTGAATATATAAAAAGCTTTTGAGGAGTACGTAAATCAATAACATTGCAAATAACCAAGGACTGTAAGTGACTGTCTGTACGTCCTTTAAGTGCAGCTTCCTAGTAGGAGTCTAATCAAAAAGTGCAAATGCTTTAAGTGCAGCAAGTATACTTGACAGGACATTCCAATTAGTCTCTCATTAAATTATAAAGTGCAAATGCAAGGCTAATTGGCAGCATAATTCCAAAACGCATGTGCATACCATCCCTAAAATGTTAGGCCTTCCTTTACTCTTATTATACCCACATCAAACAGGTATCTACTGACACTGAATTTTTTTTTGAGAAGTGTCAGTTTTCAATATTCTTTCTGCCTCAAGACAGGACCTAATGCCCATATTTCGGCAAATAGGTTTGATCCATTTCTTCCTAGGTTTTGCATAAGCAGGGCAGAAGAATAATATGTGTAGGTCATTTTCTTGAGTGTCAGATTGGCATAATACCCAGCACTCAATATTGTTCTCCCCTTGTTTACGGACCCATTTCGATGTGTTCGAGTTGGTTTGCAGAACACCATAACGAAATTTCATGTATAGTGATTTTGCTAGCTGTGGCTGCACTTCATCCAAAAATGGCTCGAAACTCGGAGTTGGTTTCATAAGAAGAAACTGGATTGTTAGTGTACCGACAGCAGAGCTGTGGGACACGCTGTTTTGGATGTAAGCTCAAAAGGTGGATTTTAATATTTTCTTAGAAACCAATGTCAGTTGGGCAGGTTTTTCCCAAAAATGCTTCAGTCCTAATTTACAAAACCAACACTAAACATGCTTAAGCCACTGTAGACTTGTACCTTGGTAGAGCCTTAAAATTTCTTCTAGCCCTTCTTTATAGTGGGCAAGTTCTATTGTAGACCACGATCGTACCCAAAACAATAATGGTCTTAATATAGCTTGATGATCTATACGTCTAATGTTTAGGTCCATAACAATAGGGATTAGAGCTGTGCGCACTGGGAGGCGTAATAGTGTCCTGAGAAATTTGTTTTCTCCTACCGCGAAGGTATTCTTACACGAGGGCCCCCATAGTTCCGTCCCATAAAGGGATGCCGATTGTGCCCTGTATTTGTATACCTCGAGGGCAGGGGATACCGCCTTAGAAGTACTACTCTCGTGTTTCTTTACTATCGGTAGGGAATTTTGGAGCAAGACAGTCTTACTTTTCTCCAATTGTGGTTTCCAGGTCATTTTGGTGTCCAGGGCTATGCCTAGATAATTAAAATTCTGCACATATTCTAGCTTCTGATTTTTAACAGTTAGATTCTTTTGAAAAGATTTATGTGGGTTAACTGCCATGTATTTGCTTTTGCTAGAATTTATTTCCAGGCCCTTAGTATCACAGTATGCGCCAAAAGAATCTATTAAACATTGTAAACCTTTTGGGGTTTGAGATATTAAAATAGTGTCATCTGCAAATAAGAGGGCTGGTACTGGCACCCCCCCTAACTTGGGTGAATCATGTGCACAGCCCAATAAATGCTCTGGAATATCATTTACATACAATGAAAATAGGGTGGGCGCCAGCACACACCCTTGCCTTATGCCCCTTTTTATTGGGATTGCCTCGGTAAGTTCGCCCCTCGGACCCCATCTAACCTTTGCATAGTTACCTCATGCAATCTTATTATTTGTACGAGGAGTTCTCCTGGTACCCCTTGGTCTTTTAGGGATTTCCAAAGTAGGTTTCTAGGGATGAGGTCAAAAGCGGCCTTCAGGTCGACAAAGGCAATATACAGATGGCCTTTCTTAAGAATTGTATATTTCCAGCTCATACAAAGAAATCTAAAGACCTGGTCAATTGTGCTGGTTCTGGCTCTAAATCCAGCCTGATATTTTGAAAGAATACAGTTCTCCTCAATCCAATCGTTTAATTTTGTTAAAATTTGTCTCGCATAAATGTTTTGTAAAATATCTATTAAACTAATAGGTCGATAATTAGAAGGGTCTTGGCGGTTACCTTTTTTAAAAATAGTAGTAATTTTGGCCCCTTTCCATGATTCCGGGATTGGTGCACCCGCAGCGACTGAGTTACAAAGAAAGTTAATGTAAGGGCCCCAAACAGTTTTATCATGCCTCAATAAGTCTCCTGGTATCTTATCTGGGCTTGGTGCTTTCCCCGGTTTTACTGCATCAATTGCTGCCAGGGTATTTTCCCAACTAAAGTGCATGGGAGCTATGCTAGGGATGATTACATAGTCTTGCAGATTGTGTGTTATATCAGTTGTAGATATTGAATAGAGGCGGGAAAAATGATTGACCCAGGTGTTAGCGTTTAAAAAGAGGTCCTTACTACATCTTCCCACTTTATTGCCTTTAGCTATCAATCGCCAAAAGCCGGCGTGATCTTTAGTTTTGGCTGCACTAATCAATTCTGTCCAGATATTATCATCCCAGTTTCTCTTAGTTTGTACTAGTAGTCTTTTGTACTTAATCCTTTTCTCCCTTAGGGCCACGACATTATTAATTTTTGTCGCTAATATAAGTTCCTTTTTTGCCTCACGGCACTCCTTGCTGTACCAGGGGTTAGCTAATTTGCTCGTATCAGTTTTCCCCCCTTTACTTTCTTTAGGAATCTTACTCAAAATAGGTTTCAATGCATCTACCAATGCATGATGTATGGTCAGTATTGGGAACTCTGCAGCAGGCAGATCAATGTATGGAGAAATGACGTCTGCAAAGGTGTCATAAATCTGCGTCATGACCTCATTATTTCCCCCTATGGATGGCCATTTTAGGGCTCTACGTTTATTACTTACTAAGGGTTCAATGGAGATAAAATTTGTGTCTCCATTGCTCCAAGAAGTCGGTTGGAAAAAGGTGAGCTGCTAATGTCAAACGTAGGGGATAATGATCACTATCAATTCTGGCGTCAACTTCCAAGTCATGTACATGTGGCCAAAAGCCAATGGATGTCAATATGTAGTCAATGCTACTCTTGCAGTTGCCCCTGTTAAATGTAGCAGCATTAGGACTATCAGAAGGTAATCGACCATTACAAGCTCTAAGTCCATGCCCTGACACCAGTCTGGTAAGTTGCGCAACTGCAACTGAGCAGGATACTGCCGGACTACTTTCCAATGAGGGGATATTATTTGCCATATCTTCCTCTTCAAAAATATTTTCAAGTCCCACAACTGGTTCGAATTTATGATTAAAGTCACCCCCCACGATTACCATTGCCCTCGGGTCAATTGAACTTAAAAACTGATCTAACTGGTCTATCACCAAAGATTCCTTGCTGGATGGGCTACGTCTACTATAGATATTTGTTATGTATATTTCGGTTTTGTCCCGTGTACAAATCTTCACCCCAACTAGGTCCTGTGATAGAAAATCCAACTGGGTTATGTCAATACATAGGGTGATTTTTACCCATATAACAAGGCCACCCGAGGGCCTACCTCTAACCGAGGGGGTAGCCTTAACACTATATGTCTTAAACCCAACCCTGTGCGGAGTTTCTAAAGCCCAGGTTTCTTGTAATAGACATATTTCGCTTTGTTCAATGTACTCCTGCCATTCTGCATCCCTTAGCTTCCTTTTCAGCCCCGCTATATTCCATGATATCAGTCGTATTTCTAGTTGCCGTTTTTTCCTAGTTCCCTGATTAGGTGAAATTTCCGTCTCAGTCTGAATTCCCTGAGCTTCATAGTGTTCATTGAGAGAATCAGAGGGACACATTCCATTATTGTATAATGACGGATATAACTCAATTTCGACCACATGGTCGCAGGGCAAGGGCACTAGTGGTGCAGCTAAGGTCTGTTGAAGCATGGCTGTGTCCTGTTCATTTATTAAACATAGCCAATCCGGGTCGCCAATCCTCGACTGGGGACCTGCTACATCCCAGCTCGAAATACTCAGATCTATGTCAGCCTTGGTCTTGATTATGGCTAGCTGATCATCTAGCATGTCAATAGGAGGGGGGGATACAGGAGCCTGTAAATTATCAAAAGGGTGTAATTCATGTTCTAATAGAGGTGATTGTCAGTCCTGGGCGTCTAAGTCTGATAAGGCCTGAAACCTATTGAATAGCGGGGTAGGGGCAGGATTATTTACAATAAACCTAGGTGGTGGTTTATAAAAATAACCCAAGGGAAGAGCACAGATGCTAGAGCTTTGGGTAAATGTTTGCTCGCAGAATCTTAATAGGCAACGAACCATCTAGGGCCTACGAAAATTGATCACTATGCAGTCACCATCAATGTCCTTGGGGGATTGCCCAACCCACCCAACTCTACGGACCATAAGGATCCCTTTCATATCGGATGGGTGGAATCTTTTATGTTTTATTAACCAATCCACAGTCTTGTTACGTAGGTCAACCCAGGACTCCCTCTGATCCCCTTTAAGGGTAGGGACACCACCCAAAACTCATACATAGGGACACGTGGCTGGAGGTAGGCTCAAGACATCAGTATTGGGTTTTGGGCAATTGTTCCAAGAGCCGTCTATAGTGCTCCTGTTCGGGTTACTTGATGTGGTGCCCGAGAGTGAGCATTCAGGGTAAATACTATGTGAACCCAAACGCTTTATATTAGGATCCCGGGACACTTCCTGTGAATTTCCCTAGGTTTCAGCATAGAGGGTTCTTTTGCTTTACGGCTTGTACTACAGGAATTAACAATTAAGTTTGCATCTACTGATTTTGACGGGCCCTCCCCCTCAATGTCGTCAGAGTGTGAGATTACATTACTGCCACTTCGATTGTCCATAACAATGTCCACACGTTCTAGCTTTTCCCAAAGAAGAGTAAAGTTCTTTTCGATTAATTCTTTGATGTGGGCTATCGCTGTTCCCAAAGCAGTCTCCACAACGGCGGCAAGGGCAGCGTCCCCAATAATATCGTGTCTTGGTGAAGAAGAAGGAAGAACCACGTCAGTCTGTGTACTAACAGAGTTGGTCGATGGTACTGCGTGATCGGTTACATGATGGGCGGATTGGGATCCCTTCATGCTCTTGGTTTTTTGAGCTCCAACACCCCGCTTTCGTTTTACTGGTGGCTCTCTCACCTTGTTCTCATCTGATGGTTTGGAGACCCGTGTTCTGGTAGCTCTACTTGACACATTTGGGACAACTGTAGGAGGTGTATCCGAAGTTGACAAGGGGGAGGTCGGGGCACATTTTGGGGCATAGTGGACAGGCACGTTTGTGGGAAGTCCCCCAAATTGGAGATGCCTAATGATGAGCGTCGCTGTAGTGTTGATGGATCTAGAGAAAGTCGCCGCTCTGTCATTTCAATCTCATGAGTCAACAACGATTCTGCCCTGACAATAAATGCATCTAGGGTGCCCGCTACTCCTTTGCGCTTGCTCATGTTGGAGCTGCGAGTTTTGAGCAATCGGTAACTTCCGCACAATATTACGATGTAACACAAGTACTAATATCAGGAGATGGTAATATATGTAACAGTACCTGTAGCCAGGAAAGTGCAGTCAAAGACCGATGACTGAATATCAGAGGGGGGGCCCAGCCCAGCCTCTTCCGGCCGCTGACGGGCGCAGACGGGCCCGCCCTTGGCCCGGGCACGCCTGCGCGCATCCCGCGCTGCGGAAGCCCGCTGGTGCCCTTAACGTGCCTCCGGGCGCGGGATGCGGCGTCACTGACGACGTCAGCTCTGGAGAGCTGGGAGCTGTAGTTCCCTGTTGGCCATTCCCCTCACGGCAGTAACGGAGGTTTACGGGTGTCCCGCGCTGCGGGAGCCCGCTGGTGCCCTTAACGCGCCTCCGGGCGCAGGATGCAGCGTCACTGTTGGCGTCAGCTCTGGAGAGCTGGGAGCTGTAGTTCCCTGTTGGCCGTTCCCCTCACGGCAGTAACGGAGGTTTACGGGCCTCTAATAATTCCATACGGACCTCCATCTCTAATAAGAGGGAGGACTCCTTAGAGAGGGAGTATCACCTGCTCAATCTTGAGAGAGCTAGACTCAGGCTCAAGAAGGAGCAGTTGGCCCTTGTTAAGGAGACCCTGGAAATACAGAAAGTTAGGAAGAATTTGGAACTAGAGTCCCATCATGGCAGCACTAGTGTCCCTAGGGCCAGGGAGCAATCTTTTGATACTAGGAACCTGAGCAGGATAGTCCCTCCCTACCAGGAGGGAGATAATAT
Source organism: Calotriton arnoldi (assembly GCA_963921515.1). Lineage (NCBI taxonomy): Eukaryota > Metazoa > Chordata > Amphibia > Caudata > Salamandridae > Calotriton > Calotriton arnoldi. Next base: position 242,313 of record CAWUFW010005084.1, read on the forward strand.
CCATAAATGGATCACTGCCTTGGAGAGGGCCTGTAAAGTACAGAAGGTCCCTTAAGGGAAGTGAGCAGCTATCCTGTGGCTCTCCTTTGCTAGCAAAGGACGAGACAAACTTCTTACTGTTAGGGAGGAGGATGCATACAATTACTCAGTCTTGAAGAGTGCCCTCATTGATGGGTTTGGTTTAACCACTGAACAGTGCAGGGTTACATTTAGGGACACACAGAAGGCACACACCCAAGACTGGGCAGATTTTATAGACAGTGCTAGTAAGGCTCTGGAAGGCTGGATTCATGGAAGTAATGTGCACGATTACACAGGATTGTACAATTTACTAGTGAGGGAGCACATCCTTAATCATTTTTCAAATCAGAAACTGCACCAGTACCTGCTAGACTCTAATCTGACCACTCCCTAAGAATTGGGAAATAAGGCAGACAAATGGGTTTGTACCGCGGTTAAGACTAAGTCTCAAGGTGGTGGTGACCAGAAGGACGATTCTTCCAAGGCCCTAAAGAAAGGTGGGGAAAAATCTAAAGAGAAGTCCTCTGAAGGGCCCCAAAAGTCTTCCTCTGGAGGTGGGTCCCAATCTTCTTCCTCCCCTGGTAAAAACTCTATTGTTATCTCTGCAAAGAGAAAGGCCATAAGACAAAGGATTCCAATTGCCCCAAGGCCAGCATTAAGGATACCACCACTACTACTCCTACTACTACACCCCTAGTGCCCCCAGTAGTACCACTCCCAGTAGTAGTAGTGCACCCAAGAGTTTAGTTGGGTTCTCATGGGGCACTGAGGTGGATTCTGGCCTAGCCAGATCCCCTACACAGGCCACCTTAGGATGTGATGCCGGCATGGATTTTGCCACTTTTACTTTAAGTCCCAATACCTTGGTAAAGTACATACAGGAGACTCTGATCAATGGTCAGAAAGCTGGAGCCTGTAGGGGCACAGTGGCCAGTGTCACCATGGTAGCAGGAAACCTTGTGTCCTCCCTTCAGTTTCTACCTGGATACATGTACCAGGTGACCAACACTGATGGTGTTAGAACAGATCACCCCTGGCTAGAGTAAATCTCAGCTGGGGATGGGTCACTGGCCCTAAAAGGGTTGCAGTACCCCCAACCTGCCTATAGATTGCCTGCTGGACAATGATCTAGAGACTTCAGCCTGGGCTGAAGTAGAAATCAGGACCCATCTAGAGATGATAGGCCTCCCTGAGCAGGTTGGTGTGACCCCTAGGGCACAAATCCAACTACTAAGAACCCCTGGAACAGTGAAGACCTGAAAGAATGGCCCACCCAGCTCCAACAGAGAACACAAGGGAGGAAGATAAGTCCTTCTTCCCCCAGACTGTAGGTGAGGGTCAGCCTCCTCAGGTAACTGAGGCTACCCCTTATGAAGAAACTGCCACAGAGGAGGTCAGGTCTGTCTTGGCAGAGCCACTGAGGGCAGGGGAATATTCCAAGGGGTACCACGTCTGGAGCAGGTATCCTGCCCTTCTCTGCCAAGCCTCAGCCAGACAGGTGCTGTAGAGGCCAGGAATGTCAGTGGACCTCACAGGGCCCACTGCCAAGAGGAATCCCCTCATCCCCAGATTAGGGACCCCCAGCCTAGTAGTACTAGCCAGGTGGATTATCCTCAACAATCTGAGGGATCCCTCTTACCCTTAGCAAGTGACATTCCCCAAATGAACTCTGATGGGCCAATCAAGACTTGGGACAAGACTGTCCCAAACCTTCACTGGCCCCACATAGTTCCAGACCAACAGGTTCAACCAGAAGCTGTAATCAGCAAAAGGGTGACTCCTAGGAATCAGTACAAGTCAGCCATGGAGAGAAAGGCCTCTGTTGTGGCCAGTGCTCTGAGGAAGTTGAGAACAACCCTGTTAGTGCCTCACTTCCCCATTCAGACACCACACAAGCATCTCTCTTTGCTTAAACAGTTGACAGGTTGACCCCCCCCCAACGTTTGAGAGGGTCCAAGTCCCTACAGCGGAGGACCTTCTCAGTGGACCATAAAATTGGGAGTATCCATGGCAGTTGGACCTTCCTCGTATGGCCACTTAGGACATAAAGACTCATCTGGGCAAGGTTTGCCTTATCTCCTTTCATTGGGGGGGGGGGGTTATGTAGGAAGGTAGGATTCTTCTAGCATGGTTACCCTCACTTTTTGCCTGGTGTGAGTGTGTTTTTGACTAGTCTGACTGGGTTCCTGCTAATCAGGACTCCAGTCACGGTGCTTCCTCCCTTAATTTGACTATGGTAAGTACTTTGGTACCTTCACAATTGGCTACAGGTGTACCCATATAAATCCCTAGTATTTGGTACTAAGGTACCCAAGGCATAGGTACACCAGGGGTCTCCCATGGGCTGCAGCATGTATTATGCCATCCATGGGAAACCACTCAAACTGTGACTACAGGCCTGCCATAGCAGCCTGTGTGAGCTGGTGCTAGTACCACTTACAACAGATATAAGTTTCTTATATCTGAGGTCACTGCACTTAAAACCTATAAGTCACCCCTAAGGCAGGCCTTTCAAGTCTGAAGGCAGGGTGTTAAGTTATAAGTGTGAGGGTGCCCTGCATGAGCAGGGCACCCCCTACAAGCTCCAGAGTCAATGCTTCGGGCTTTGTAAGTGCACTCAGCCATTTTGATACATATAGTGGCCATGCGTCATTACATGATGGCTAACTATATATTGGCTGTGCCGAACCTGGGCATGTTTGGTATAAAACATGTTGTAATCATACCCCAACACTGTTACCAGTGTTGGGGGTATGATTCCATGCACTGGGGGGGCTCCTCCAGGATGCCCCCAGTACTCCCGGTAACAGCCTTCCAGGGTCTGCCAGCAAGGTAGTGCTGCTGCCGACCCCACACATGATTCTGGCCTCCTGCTGCTGAGCTCGAACAGGGGAAGGTAGAACCATAGGTTTCCTGTCACAGGGAGGTGTGACCATCTCCCAGATAGGACTTATTGTATTGATCTGTGGTGGGGGCATTTGCCAGCGCCATCAGACAGCTTTGAAGGGCACGTTTGGTGCCCTTTTTGCATAGTCTAGTTAGAACCAGTTCTGGGAGCCCTTGGCTCCCGCTCTGGGGCAAAACTGGACAAAGGACATGGGAGTATCCTCCCCTCCGTCCAGCCCCTCCTCTGGGAGGGACCCCTGAGTCCTCCTAACCCCTTTCTGAGGGTATAAAAGGGCTGATCTGTGGGTGGGTCCTCAGATTCATCGGAGGACAAGACTGAAGCCTGAAACCACGTCACTCTTCGACCGCCTGGACACTTGGACTTTGCCTGGAACCGACTGCACCAAGGAAGACTCCTGCTGCTCCTGGTCTCGCTGTTCTACAAGTCTTCTTCGTTGTCTCTGCTTCCTCCAGGATCTTCAACAGACCTGTGGGCATCAAGGACACCCAAAGTAATCTCTCTTGGAGTGAAGGAGTCACTCCCCTTCATCTGCAGGCACCAAAACGAAGCTGACCGGTCTGCTGCTCCTGATGTCCCACAGACTTCGAAAGGCTCAGCAACACAGGAGGTAGTTTGGCAACTCCATTGAGGCCTGACCTGTCCTCCCTGCAATTTTGAGGCCAGTATCCCTTCTCAGAACTGCTGAGACTGAACCTCTGTGCACCGCATTGACTTGCCGTTGCCAAGGCTTGTTGGCTCTGCACTCCAGAGATGTTCGGGCTACAAGAAGCTCCAGCCTCCAGCATCTCTTCCTGCCAAGATCTTTGTCCTCACCGCATCCTCTGCACCATAGGCCTTCTTCAATTGGTGAGCTGCTCGAGGTCCTCTTGCGGCTCCATTGCCTTTGGCCCGTGGGTCCTCTCGAGGGTCTTCTCTTGCTTCAGTGGGCTCCCTGCTTGTTTGGGCCTGCTCTGACTCTCCTGCACTTGGCAAATCCCTTGGACCTTGCTGGTCCCAACGTTGCTACTTTATCCTTTTCCCCATCTGTTGCTGCAGCCAAGGTTTGTTGGTGCTCCCATCGGACACCCACACCCTGGTACTCAACTTCCGATGTGGGACAGCTCATGAACAGCTCCTGGTCCTCCTCAGCGTTGCCTGGTCCTCACAGCTGCAACGAAAAGGTCACCATCATCACTCCTGCATCTTCTGTCATCGGTGGCCATTGCTGTTCCGTGCCTCCTGGTCACCTCCGAGTGGCATAGATTCTGTCCCCTCTGCTTGCAGGTTCTTCTCTTCAAGAATCCACCCTTGGATTCCAAAGGACTCTTGCACAGTCTTTGCCAGCGGCATCTTTTCTGAAGTCCTCCATTGTGGTCTACGGTGGTTACGGATGTCACTTTGCACCTATGAACCCGGCTTCCCTGATGTAGGTATCCAGGTTGCTGTGGTTTCCATGGGTGGGGTGACTCTCCAACCTTCTGACCTCCACGGGGTTTCTTCAGGGTCCACTGGGAAGGGTCCTTCTTCAAAACTGCAACTACGACTTTCCTGTTGACTTCTATTGAGTACACGGCTGTGGTTCTACTCTACACACAGCCTCCTTGGGTTCCTGGGTACTTACCTTGGGTGGGAACTTGTGTCCCCAGCTCTTCGGAGTCTCCTGGTCCAAGTCCAGACTTCGGTTGCAGTTCGCATTCCACTTTCTTAGTATATGGTTTGGTCTCACCCTGGAGACCACTGTGTATTTTGTTTACTTACCTGTTTGCAATTGAAGTATTGTGTGTATTTGTGTTGATATCTCCAGGTAGGAGATATACCAATGTGTTAGTGAGTGATGTATAATAAATAGACATATTTTTATAAATACACTGTGTGGTTCTGTTTCCTTTAATCTACAATACATGATTAGATCTGGTAATACAAGCTGCTTAACACTCTTTCTGGACTAAGCTTGAAGGCTGCTCTCCACAGGTCCCACTTGGAGAACTTTCTATGGTTTTCTAAGGCCATTAAAATAACCATAAGGGTTGTCTGGATTAGTGCAAGGTGCTTCATCTGAGTCTGCACCATATACTAATCCAGCCTCCTACACTGCCCCTGTGGAACTTTGCGGTGGATTCGCAGTTCTGCATGGGATTTATGACTGTGTGAGTGTCTGAGTGGGTGTGTGAGTGTCTGTGTGGGTCTGTGAGTGGGTGTATCAGTGTCTGTGTGGGACTGTGACTGGGTGTGTGAGTGTCTGTATGGGACTGTGACTGGGTGTGTGAGTGTGTGTGTGTGTGGATCTGTGACTGGGGTGTGTGAGTATATTTCTATTTTTTTTAAATCTTGAAGGGTCTGCGGATCCAGCACAGATTTACACAAGGGGCCACTCTGAGCCCCGCAGAGGGGCCTTGGAACTCGCACGTGGCAAAAAAAATGTTTGTTGTCAATTTCTTGCCCATCATACCTACTTTTGACACCTTTGTAACACAAACATGGGTTCAGGGAACCTCTACCCTGACCCCTTCATATAAACTGCAGCCTACGTTTTAACCCCAGGGACCGTTTCTCAATACATAAAATGGTGGCCGCAACTATTCTCTCAGGTTGCGGCCAGCCAATCAGGGTCTTGCTGGTGGTGCATGACTTCGCAGATTCCCCACAGGGAATCTGCAGAGGGTTTGCGTCCCTAGATATACAAATTTGTTTTTCTTTAATATCTCAAACAATTACTGAACAGATTTACACCAAATAACAAAAAGGGTTCTTTATGGACCAAGAGCTACCTTTCTGCCAAACTTGGTATAATTGCGTCCAGCGGTTTGGGCTGTAGTCGTGTTCAAAATCCCTATGAAAAATTGAATTGGGAAAAAGCGTTTTGGAACCCCCACCCCTTTTTCTCTGCCCCTGCTTCACGAATCACCCCGAAACTTTCAACATAGCAGCTGAACTGAGCGTGTACTAATTTTGAACATTTCGTGAAGCTTCGTCAAACGGCGCCAGTTATTGGAAAAAGGAAAACTGCTTTTCCTATGGAAACTAGATCCTAACTATACTAACTACTGGCAACCGCCGTAGGATATATATATATCTCAGTTCGATATGGGGCAGTCCCCAGTAGATAGTTATAGTAAGGACCTAGGGCAAGATGTACATAGGTTTCAGTTTGCGATTACCTAATAGCGAAGTTTTATGATTCGCTATTAGGATATCGCTATATACTACAGTGTGATTTACAGCTTGTAATTCCCATAGGGGTTGCAAATTTACCTACCTCATTAATATTCATGAAGTAGGTTGCAATTTGGGAACAGCAGACCACCACCACTGTCTGTATTTAATTTTAAATAAAGCAACTTTTTGTTTTTTAAATTGCAGCCCGTTTTCCTTAAAGGAAAATGGTAAGCATTTTAAAAACCAAAAATGAAAAGTTTTATTTTAATTTTTTAAGAGAAGACAGTGGTTTATAGCTGCCAAGGTTTTGGATCGCTATGTTTGACATTTTCATAATTTCAGTGTAATTAGGAGTAACATTTCAACGACAGTGTGACACTTTCTCGCAAGCAAAATCAAGCAATGAAGACGAGGGAAACATATAAATATCAGAAATGACACCCATTTGAGCAACAAGAAACTCCAAGAAGATCTTAAAACTGCTACAAAGCACCATCCATGAACAGTGAGTTACATCACAAAACGCCGGTCTCCTCAGTGAGCACTCACTCTGAAAGGCGTCTGCCTAATCGCGCCACGCTGCCATTAATGCGTCTGACACACACTCAGGGTGGCTGCTACTTACTTGTTCAACACTTTGCAGCAGGCAGCGTGCCTGTGTCGGCAACTCAAAATGCCCTCCTAATATTACCAGATGTTTGTCCCCGATGTAGCTAGATTGGTCAGTGTGTATTATTTACATAAGGAGCAATGCAAGTCTATCAACCAGAATTTTCACATATATTTTTGATGTCAAGGTACAATATTGTATTTTGTCTGTATGATAATCTTTTCATAGGAGATCTCTACCTGGATTATGCAGGACTGTAATATCTGGATCATACATGGTTTGAGTCGCTGTCTCCTTATTGGCATGTTTTGAAACACCTGTGACAATTTTAGTGCTATTTAGGTCATAAACATTTTATAGACTTCTCACAACCTATCTGGGCAATGGTATTTCTTTTTTGATGAACAATTTTATTGCTTTTGACAGTACACAAACACCAGTAAATCAGCAGTGTACAGAGAGGATAACAATTCCCAATCGAATGAATAATCGTTCCCAGAACGCTCGACCCCACAAGGTTCAATTGGATATAAACAGTCAGCACACAGTCTTGACTAATCCATGGTACCTAGCCATTTGCCCCACACCCTACGGTATTTCTTCGGGCATCCCCGAGCTTCATACATAGGTTTCTCTTGTGTCGCACACCAGTCCACCCCTCTCCGCCACTTCCCAGAGCAAGGCGGAACTGGAAGTTTCCAGGAGGCGGCTATGTCACGCTTAGCCACGACCATAGCCGTGTTGAAAAACAGCTTCTCGTTCCTGGACCCGTCCAGCCCATCTGTAATCCCCAGGAGCGAGTGTCGCGGGTCATGAGGGACCTCCCACCCCAGAATTTCTGTGAGCTCTTCTTCAATGTCCCCCCAGAACCTTGCCAAAAGGGGATATGCCCATACCATATGGAAGAAGTCTGCCGGATCTTGGCCGCATCGTGTGCAGGAGGCAGTCGGGTAAAAGCCCGCCCTATGAAGGCGTACTGGGGTTAAGTAGGCGGCGTGTAAATAGTATAGTTGGATCAGGCGGAGTTTAGCTGATGCAGTGATCATCTTGGGTGCCATGAGAGCGTCCCTCCAATCCTCCTCATCCAGTGGACCCACCCACTCCTCCCATTGCCTTCTAAGCGGGTCCAATGAGGTCAGGGTATTGTTGACCAGTGTTTTATAAATGCGGGAAATACCCCCCTTCCCCAGGTCGCCCAACATAATCTGCGCTTCAGGAGGGCTGTATTCTGGGATTGTTGTGTCCTCCGAAATGTGTACGTGGAGGGCATGCCGCAGTTGCAGATATTTGTAAAACTGTGACGGGTGTAGGGAGTATCTGGACCGAAGGTCCTGGAAGGAGCGCATGGGGCCGCACGCCCACACATCCCCGAGCTGTGAGATCCCTATAAGGTCCCAAGATCTGAATCCCTTCAACCCACAGACCTCCCGAAGCCATGTGCCCTGCCAGAGAGGCGTATGTTGAGTTAACTTGTGTGTCCATTGAGTATGACGCAGAGCTGCCCACCAGGCCAAAAGCGCGGTGCGTGTCACTTCCGGTAAGGTGGAAGGAATAGATTCCCCGTACATCATAGACTGGATTTTAGGCAAACCTAGCTCGCTCAGTTCAAGCCTATAGGCCGGATCAGACCAGCCTCCATTAAACCAATCATATATGGTAAGTAGGCGGGTCGCCAAGTAGTATAAGTATGTGTGTCATCCCCATGCCCCCATCAAAGGGAGGAACCCGGCAGAGGGTCAGCGCCAGACGTGGCCTCCCCTCCCCCCCAAAGGAATTTGGTGGCCATGCTATCGAGTTCCCGAAACCAGGCCCGCAGAAAGCAGAAGGGGGTGTTTTGGAGGACATAGAGGAATCTGGGAAGAATCATCATTTTAAACAGGGCGACTCTCCCCAGGGGATTCAGGGGGAGCGCCTGCCACTTGTGAAGGTCCTCCTTAGCCTTTTTCACAAGCGGGGTGACATTGAGGGACCAGCCTAGGTCAGGGAGGAGGGCGATCCAGATCCCTAAGTATTTAAAAAAACTGTCGCCTAAGAGGTATTGTGGATTGCCAGTCGTAGCAGTCTCTGGCTAGGTGTAAAGGGACCAGGACCGACTTATTGGGGTTCAGTCGTAGGCCGGAAGTTTGCCCGAAGGAATGTAGGATCTGGAGGCAGTGAGGGCCTGACTGGGCGGGTTCGGCCAGAAAGATTAAAACATCGTCTGCATAAAGTGCAATCTTGTCCGCCTCCGAGCTGGGCCATTCCCATTCCCACCCCCGAACGCGGTCCTCGGATCGAATCAGGGTCACCAGGGGCTCCATCGCCAAGGCGATGGGCAATGGTATTTCAAATATTTATAGTCATTTGTGTCTCTTCAATTGGAAAAGGCTCAGTATTTTTTTTCTTTTTGGTCCGAAAAGTTGAGCACCTGCAACATGTCCTGGAAGAGTTTGCCTTTGACCTTGCCTTCAACTACCAAATACTCCAGTACACAAAATCAGCTCCAGTTCTATTCCCAAAATCAGCTCTCTTTTTTGTAGCCTGCAAACATTTTACTAATAAGGTGTGCACTTGTTACTTACCATGTCCGTTTAGTTTCCTTTTCAGCTACCAGAGTGCATTCAAGGCAGCAGCCAGGCTCTTCAGGCAGCGAGCCACTGACCCCCCCCGCGTGCGACAATCATTTCGGTTTGCCGCCCGCCTCCTTAGTCCACTCCAGGATGGTCAGCTCTCCTGAATTGGTTGGCGGCTGTTCAGTGTGACAGGAGTCTGTCCTGGCAGCCCCGGGCCACTGCATAGCTGGGTGACGGTCAGTCACTGATTGCACGAGTGGACTCGGACCCCAGGCTTGGCAATTTCAAATGGATTCGCTGCAGGCGGCGGCGATATGCCTGAGCCACAGTACGCCTTGTGGGCGGTTGTGTCGATGCAAGCAGCAGCGCTGCTTAACCAGAGCCATGATTGTGGCCCGGGATGGTGCGCCTGCAAACCCAGCTGCTCACAAACTCCTCGTTGGCAGCAGGACGTGACGTCACCCCGCAGCGCCACGGGCGGCCAGATTTACCTGACTGTCTGGCAGTGGCGCTGCGGGGATCAAGATACATTGTAGCAGAGCAGTGAGCTGCTGCCAGCGGCCTGTAGCTTAACTGCGTGCGCACCAAGCCTGCACGATCAGCGCATGCAGGCCACGGGCGATGCGCTAATAGCTGCCACACTACTCAGTTTTAGGCAGCACTTCAGCAGGCACATAATGTGGAATGCATCATATGCATGACAATGCATTTCAGTGCGGTGATGTGGAGCACCACACTCAAATGCGTTAGTCTAACGCCTGATGCGTGATACTTGGCAGGACTGGTGGTCCATGGGACCACTGCCTACTCTTAAAGAACTTTTTCACATACATTCATGTCCCGTGGGGATCCCTTCCCGTTTACGAATGGGTTACCACCTACTTGAAGTAGGAAGTAAAATGTAAATGTTTTGCAACTGCATTTCGGTCGCAAAACATTCACACATACCACTGCAAGTCGCTATTAGGAAGGGACGCCCTTAACACGCCCCTTCCTAATACCGAATCACTAAGGGTGTAGTACGTGGGAAAATGCTTTTTTCGGGTCGCAAACAGCCCGATTCTGGAAATCGGGCAATTTGCAACCTGAAAAAAGCTACATACATCTGGCCTCTAGTTTATATAGGAAAAGCATTTTTTGTTTTGCTAATAACTTTGGCACCATTGGACGAATCTTCACAACATTTTCACAACTAGTGTGTCAGTCACTTCAGCTGCTGTCTGGAAAGTTTCGGGGTGATTCGTCATGCGAGGGCCGAGAAAAAGGGTCCCAAACCAAGTTTTCCCGATGCAATTTCCTATAGTGATTTTAGGCAAGACTACAGCCCGAACCGCTGAACCAAATTACACCAAATTTGACAGAAAGCTAGATCTTAGCACAGAAGGAGTGCTTTTTGTAATTCGGTGTAAATATACTCAGTAGTTTTGGAGTTATTAAAGAAAAAAAGATTTATGTATATCTAGAGACACGGATCCATGGTGGATCCGTGATACACATTCCAACAGCTTGCTGTATTTGGCTGGCCGCAACCTGAGAGAAATGCTGCGGCCGCTATCAATCGGGACACTGTTACCGATGGGGGAATAATGTGTAAATAGGATATAAGGGGTTATGGTTAAGGTATCCTGACAACATGGGACTGATGGATGGATCTGTGAGGAACCCCTCATGAGCAATAAATTGTCCGAAAATGTTTTTTTGTGGGTGCTCGTGGATCACGGATCCATTGCGGCGTACAGAACGGCCCGCTGTGTGAATCTGCGACAGATCCGCGGATTGAGATCTCAATTTTAAAAAAATACACCGACTTGCAGACCCACACAACCGCTTACACACCCACTCACACGTTCATAAAGCCACTCACACACCTACTTAGAGACCCAGAACACCACTCATGCCCACTCACACACCCACTCATACACACAGGGGACCACTCACACCCACTCACTTACCCACACAGACACTCACACCCACTAACACACCCACATAGACACCCACCCAACCACTCACACACTTGTACGGCCATTTAGACATCTGCTCAGAGACCCACAAAACAACTCACACACCCACATAGCCATCCACACATGCACTCACTCACACACCCACACAAACACTCACACACCAACTCACACATCCATACAGCCACTCACACACCCACTCAGAGACCCAGAGAACCACTCACACACCCACTCACATAAACACCCATACAGCCACTCACACAACCACTCACGAATATACGACGTTACATCACGGTGTTTACACCGCGATACCTTTACAACGCAGGCATTACAACGCAAGTCGTTACAACGATTTGCGCTGGAGGGCGCTGGATTTAGGAATAGTATGATTTACTATTCCAACTCCAGCCTACGTTACAGTAGGGAAGGTGTTGGAATAGTAAATCATACTATTTCTTAGCTTAGAGCGCCATCCAGCGCAAGTCATTGTAATGACTTGCGTTGTAATACCCGCGTTGCTAAGGTATTGCGGTGTGAACACCGCGATGTAACCGATGTTTCCCCCACTCACAGACCCATACAGTCACTCACACACCACACAACCACTCACACACCCAGGTTACAGGAAAGTTATAGTTAGGAAATAGCATTACAAACATAGAAATTCAGAGAAACAATCAAAGGTTACAGGGACATTATAGTTAGGAAAAAGAATTGAAAAAACCTTTGAAATTCACTAAAAAACCAAAGGTTAAAGAGACGTTATAGTTAGGTTCAGATTTTGCACACACAAAACCATAGAAATCGAGCAGTTATAGTTATCTCAAGTAACTATAACTCGTGCCCTAAGGTAACTATAACTCGTGTCCTTGCCATGCATTGCTAATTACCCCACATATTACGTCACTCAAGACATCTTCTATGACATCATTGATATCAGTGCAACATTTGCTGTGAAAATATTGATGAGAAAATTTTGCACGGCGAGCGAGTTATAGCGTGAATCAGACGGTACTACGGGGGCTAGTATTTTTTAAACTTTAATTATTAATCACCAGTGCAACAAAACATAAGGACAGTCTACGCGTTTCAGTGATTGCCTTCTACAGGACCATAGAGTCCTGCCGTCTAGCTTGTCCTTTATCAGTGTCCATGACCATAGCCCATCATCAGTTTTAACTTTTTAGATAGCAACTAGACCGCACATTGTGTTTTCCTTGTCGCGCAGTTGATCCCTAACATTCAAGGTACATTTTTATGTAAAGTACATTAATTTTCAATACATTGCTCGATTGGATTTTCACAAATTTTGCAGAAGGGTGGCAAGGTATCTAAATCCATATTTTTCTTGTTTCAAGTCTAGAATATTTATTCTATTTGCTTTCAATTCATTATCACAGTAAAGTACTAAAAAATGTGAATGATGAAGTTGCTTTTTATACAGTATAATTACTTTATTATCCATTGCACTAACACTTAGAGATAGAAAAACTCCTTCTATCAATGTAAGTGCGAAAGGAAAAAGAGGAGGGTGAAGAATGGTTACATTTAAGCAAGATAGAGATAAGGGGGGAGAATATTGTTGTTACAGTGCAAGTTTAAAGATCTCTATAAAGTGCAAGTATGATAGCAGCTAAATTGTGCAAATTACAAGTCATAAAACGATATCAAATGGATGGAGATCCTCAAGTAGTGCTCCAGTTTAGTCAAAATTAGCAGCAATGAGTCCTGATTTAAAATTTTTGTGCTTTATTAGCAGCATCATTTTATAAAATGCAAATGCTTTCTATAGTACATTTCCCTTTCTCTCAGTGTAGTAGGGGGTAATTACGATCAGCATTATCTATTTCTAAAGTGCTAGTGCTTTTAGTAGCTCTTAGCAGCATCATTTTACACAGTGCACATGAATTCTATCTCATATTTCCCTCACACTCAGTGTAACAGGAAGTGGTTGTAATCAAAACTCCCTATTTCTTCTTTTACACTTCAGTTTACTTTTCTTATTCCTTATTCGGATACATTTCTTCTTGTTTTTAAGACTTTCTTTAAGGTGTGAGTGTATCAATAACTATGTTTAAAAATTCATAAAACGTGTAATTTCCAGATGCAGTCCCAGATGTCAAGATGAATTCGCTGTTTCAACTACTATAGCTGGAGACCATCCTACAGGTGTACATGTAGTTCTGCGTCCAAATTGTGTACCATCGGTATTTCGGTTCCCAATAAAATGATCACTCTTGATTCCATTCTTCTCAATAATAATTCTCTATCACCTCCTCTTTAATTTTTCTTTATATGCTTAATTCCAAAAAACTTCAAGTTCTTGGTCTCCCCTTGATGTTCTTCCCAAAAGGTTTCCCAATTGGATATGAATAGTCTCTATTTTTGATGGCTGGAAGATGTTGCAGAATTTTTAATTTAACTTTGTTAACAGTGCTTCCCACGTAGTTTTTTTTTTTTTGCAAGGACACATTAACAAATGTACTACAAACTACAAGTAATATGTTCTTTATCTTTTCGATTTTTCCATTATGCAATCTGTATTCCTTTTGATTAGGTCCATGTTCACAGGCTTTGCATTTAGCACATTTCCAAAAGCCGGGCTGACTGAGCTAGTTAATTTTTCTCCCTGTTCTAGTGGAGTAATGGCTTTTAGTTAATATGTCTCCCAATGAGGCGGTCTTTTTGTAAGTGATGTTTGGATGTTCCATTAAATGTATTGTTTTTTAAGCATTTTTATTAACGGTTTTATCAGATTGTAAAATCTTTCAATTTCTTTGAATTATTTGTTTATTTCTTTGTTTTGCTTATTATAATCTATAATCAGTCGAATTTTCTCTTCTCCACTTTCCACAGGGATTTTCTTTGGTGTCAGTAACTCACTTCTTGGTTTTAATGATGCTCTTTCCATGCCTTCTTGTATTTCCGCCAATGGGTATCCCCTTACGAGGAATCTTTTCTTCATTTCATTCATCTTGATTTTAAAGTCTTTATCCTTTGAACAATTCCTTCTGGCCCTTACCATTTCTCCATAGGGGATACTCCATCTCAATTTCTTCGGATGTCCACTATTTCCACTGAGATTGCCGGTACAAGATGTGTTTTTCCTATGTATCTTTGTGCAAATATGCATATCCCTTATGAGGAACTCAATGTCTAAAAACGTGATTTGTTCAGAGCTTATGGTGTAAGTAAAGGCTAAATTCAAATCATTTTTATTCAGGGACAAAATAAATAACTCAAGTTCTTTACTCTCCCCTTCCCATATAATGAAAAGATCATAAATAAAACGTGTCCACAGCTTTACTTTTTCCAATCTCACTGAATTGTTCTCTGTCCAAATTACTTCTGTTTCCCAATAGCCCATAAGAAGGTTTGCATAAGGTGGAGCGAATGACATAGCCCATAATAAGGTTCGCATAAGTTGGAGCAAATGAAGTCCCTATTGTGGTGCCTTGTTGTTGTAAATATTAGCTGCCATTGAACATAAAAGCATTGTGTGTTAAACAAAAATGTAACATCTCAATCAGTAAATTGAAATGTTCAAGATGGTTAATTGGTCTATAACGTAGGAACTGTTTTTATTCCATCTTTGTGTCTAATGGAAGTATATAACGAGACAACGTCAATTGTTGCCATCAAGTATGAGTTCTTCCAAGGTATGCTTTGGATTTTGTTTAGAAAATCCATTGAATCACGTAGATAGGAAGGTAGAGCTGTCACCTATGGTGCTAAGAAAAGATCAATATATCTTGAGGTATTTTCTAAAAGTAAATTCATCGAGCTGATTATGGGACGCCCTGGTGGATTGATCAAGTTCTTATGTATTTTCGGAAGAAAATAGATGGTAGGAGTTGTAGGTTGTAATATTCTCAAATATTTATATTCCTCATCATCAATCAATTATTTTGTGAAGGATCTTCCTTTAATTTTGCATACTGATGCCTATTCCTCAGTTGTTTTTCAGGCTCCATTTGGTATTTGTCACGATCCTTTATTACAATATTACCACACTTGCCCGATGCTTTAATTATAATTTGAGTGTCTTCCTTTAGCTCTTTTAATGCTAATCTTTCCTTGATGGTAATGTTTCCTCTGTCTTGTGTTAGATTCCTTCGGGCTAGTTTATTTAAATCTTCAATTACCAGTTCTTGGAACAGATCTATCTTGTTCCCTGGTGGTAACTATGGACAAAATGTGGAACGTGATTTGAATCCACTAGCTCCTCCTTCCCCAGTATCAATGCCTAGTACTGAACATAATTGTACGTCCGTCATTTCTCCCACTTAGTTGTGGGTATTCCCCAGATGATTCTTCTTCCAGAGATGTCAAAATACTCAAACGTGGTAAATCTTTACATGTTAAAGTGGGGGATTTGTTTGCAATCTTATTTCTGGGAGAGAATGTACTAGGAAATGCTTTTTCAATTTCATTTTCCGTGAAAACTTATATAGGTTGATTCTCAAGTTAGCTAAATCCATTTTAGAGTCTGGGCAGAAGGAGAGTCCTTTATTGAGGATTTTCATCTGATCTTCATTTAATACTTTCTTGGATAAGTTGACAACAAGATTCTCTTGATTTAGTATTTTTTTTAATTTTGCTTTCTCTTTCAGAGAGTTATAGTTACCTTAGGGCACGAGTTATAGTTACTTGAGATAACTATTAGATTAGGGGAGAGGATGTAGCCTTACGGCTAGAGCGGTCGACCTCGAAGCTGGGGAACTGGGTTCGAGTCTCGGCAACGACGCTCAACATCCTGTGATTCTGGGCAAATCACTTAATCTCCCCGTGCCTAACAAAAATGAATGTGTCCTCATGTAACGAAACTGGTGCTCATGTAAAGTGCTCTGATACCCGATGCCTCTGGTCTAGTTTGCGCTATATAAAACTCTAAAAAAACAAAAAAAAACTATAACTGCTGAATTTTTATGATTTTGTGTGTAAATTCTGAACCTAAGTATAACGTCTCTGTAGCCTTTCATTTTTTTAGTGTATGTATGTATATATATATATGTATATGTGAAACAAAAGGTTGCCCTAACCGGTGAGGTGCACTCGCTGGCGGCAAACAGCTGACTGTCACAAGAGGCTATCGGCACATCAGAACCCCTCCGTGTAAAATTGCCGACGCGTTTCGGGCTTGGAACGCCCTTCATCATAGGCAGACATCACAGAGAATGGCAAACAGCTCCAAGAACATCCCCTTTATTATACATGCGATAGACATCAGGTGAGTATTCATCGCTGAGAATTATGGGTCTTGAAGTCCAAATATACTCCCCAAGTGGGTCGCCGCCATTTCCTATGAGTAAAAACAAGTTCTGAAAGTGAGGCAAAAAGACGCACTCCAAAGGCTCTTGTCTTAAAGCAGCTTCCGCTAGCTCCGCATTGTAGTCACTGTGATCAACTGCGGACCCCCTCAGATCTCGGGGTGGTGCTCCTCGTGACCTGGGCCGGCCACAAATATTTGAAACAAAGGTTGCCCTAACCGGTGAGGTGCACTCGCTGGCGGCAAACAGCTGACTGTCACAAGAGGCTATCGGCACATCAGAACCCCTCCGTGTAAAATTGCCGACGCGTTTCGGGCTTGGAACGCCCTTCATCATAGGCAGACATCACAGAGAATGGCAAACAGCTCCAAGAACATCCCCTTTATTATACATGCAATAGACATCAGGTGAGTATTCATCGCTGAGAATTATGGGTCTTGAAGTCCAAATATACTCCCCAAGTGGGTCGCCGCCATTTCCTATGAGTAAAAACAAGTTCTTAAAGTGAGGCAAAAGACGCACTCCAAAGGCTCTTGTCTTAAAGCAGCTTCCGCTAGCTCCGCATTGTAGTCACTGTGATCAACTGCGGACCCCCTCAGATCTCGGGGTGGTGCTCCTCGTGACCTGGGCCGGCCACAAATATTTGAAACAAAAGGTTGCCCTAACCGGTGAGGTGCACTCGCTGGCGGCAAACAGCTGACTGTCACAAGAGGCTATCGGCACATCAGAACCCCTCCGTGTAAAATTGCCGACGCGTTTCGGGCTTGGAACGCCCTTCATCATAGGCAGACATCACAGAGAATGGCAAACAGCTCCAAGAACATCCCCTTTATTATACATGCGATAGACATCAGGTGAGTATTCATCGCTGAGAATTATGGGTCTTGAAGTCCAAATATACTCCCCAAGTGGGTCGCCGCCATTTCCTATGAGTAAAAACAAGTTCTTAAAGTGAGGCAAAAGACGCACTCCAAAGGCTCTTGTCTTAAAGCAGCTTCCGCTAGCTCCGCATTGTAGTCACTGTGATCAACTGCGGACCCCCTCAGATCTCGGGGTGGTGCTCCTCGTGACCTGGGCCGGCCACAAATATTTGAAACAAAAGGTTGCCCTAACCGGTGAGGTGCACTCGCTGGCGGCAAACAGCTGACTGTCACAAGAGGCTATCGGCACATCAGAACCCCTCCGTGTAAAATTGCCGACGCGTTTCGGGCTTGGAACGCCCTTCGTCATAGGCAGACATCACAGAGAATGGCAAACAGCTCCAAGAACATCCCCTTTATTATACATGCGATAGACATCAGGTGAGTATTCATCGCTGAGAATTATGGGTCTTGAAGTCCAAATATACTCCCCAAGTGGGTCGCCGCCATTTCCTATGAGTAAAAACAAGTTCTTAAAGTGAGGCAAAAGACGCACTCCAAAGGCTCTTGTCTTAAAGCAGCTTCCGCTAGCTCCGCATTGTAGTCACTGTGATCAACTGCGGACCCCCTCAGATCTCGGGGTGGTGCTCCTCGTGACCTGGGCCGGCCACAAATATTTGAAACAAAAGGTTGCCCTAACCGGTGAGGTGCACTCGCTGGCGGCAAACAGCTGACTGTCACAAGAGGCTATCGGCACATCAGAACCCCTCCGTGTAAAATTGCCGCCGCGTTTCGGGCTTGGAACGCCCTTCATCATAGGCAGACATCACAGAGAATGGCAAACAGCTCCAAGAACATCCCCTTTATTATACATGCGATAGACATCAGGTGAGTATTCATCGCTGAGAATTATGGGTCTTGAAGTCCAAATATACTCCCCAAGTGGGTCGCCGCCATTTCCTATGAGTAAAAACAAGTTCTTAAAGTGAGGCAAAAGACGCACTCCAAAGGCTCTTGTCTTAAAGCAGCTTCCGCTAGCTCCGCATTGTAGTCACTGTGATCAACTGCGGACCCCCTCAGATCTCGGGGTGGTGCTCCTCGTGACCTGGGCCGGCCACAAATATTTGAAACAAAAGGTTGCCCTAACCGGTGAGGTGCACTCGCTGGCGGCAAACAGCTGACTGTCACAAGAGGCTATCGGCACATCAGAACCCCTCCGTGTAAAATTGCCGACGCGTTTCGGGCTTGGAACGCCCTTCATCATAGGCAGACATCACAGAGAATGGCAAACAGCTCCAAGAACATCCCCTTTATTATACATGCGATAGACATCAGGTGAGTATTCATCGCTGAGAATTATGGGTCTTGAAGTCCAAATATACTCCCCAAGTGGGTCGCCGCCATTTCCTATGAGTAAAAACAAGTTCTTAAAGTGAGGCAAAAAGACGCACTCCAAAGGCTCTTGTCTTAAAGCAGCTTCCGCTAGCTCCGCATTGTAGTCACTGTGATCAACTGCGGACCCCCTCAGATCTCGGGGTGGTGCTCCTCGTGACCTGGGCCGGCCACAAATATTTGAAACAAAAGGTTGCCCTAACCGGTGAGGTGCACTCGCTGGCGGCATATATATATTACCTACTGGTGGTCTCCAGTAGGTAGTTATAGTTGGGATCTAGTTTCCTTAGGAAATTTTTTTTTTGACTTGCCTATAACTTTGGCATTATTTGACCAATCTTCATGAAATGTTCCCCCAAAAAAGTGTCAAGGTAGGTTCTGGTGGTCATGGAAAGTTTGGGTGTGATCGGTGCAGCGGGGAGGGAGAATTTGGGGCACGAAATAAGGGTGCGTTTGAATGTTAATTCCCATAGGAACCTTCAGCCACACCTACAGCCCGAACTGCTGAACGGACTTGCACCAAATTTGGCAGGGAGGTAGATGTTGGTTCAAGGAAGTGCCTTTTGCTTATTTGGTGTAAATCTGTACAGTAGTTTTTGAGAAATTTAAGCTGAAAATTATAGTGATATCTCTGGCCACAGATATTTCGCGGTGGTTACGCGATTCATCGCTAATGCACGCGCCAACGGGAATGCTCTGATTGGCTGGACGCAACCTGAACAGAAAGTTGCGGCTGCCATTTTATCTATCGGGAATGGTTTCCGGGGCTGAAAATTTGTGTGAAAGCGCACTTAAGGGGTCAGGGTGGAGATACTCTGACCCCATGGTTGAGGAATGGGGGTGTTAGTGACACAAGTTATGTGTCCAAAATAGATTTTTTTCATTGTGCGCAATATTCACAATGACGCCGTGACTGCCAGCGCAGCCCCCCATGTAACATCACGGGGACATCGCGACTATCAATGTCGTTGCAAATATTGGTGGGAATATCTGAAAAATATGGCCCCCCTCTTTGTCTACGGTGTAACGCAAGGCTACCAACCCATCTAGCACCTCTGAACCTGAACACTCCATGGCAGGTAAATCTGAACTACCACCTTAAGTCCTAAAAGGGACCCCCCAAATACAATTGCATGTGCCTGCATGCAGTGTTTCCTTCTCCAGAGGAAAGCATTACCATGTAAAAACGCTTTTGTGTGACATTTTTGCTTAACTGTAAAAATTGATATCTTGAAAAGTACTTACCCAATTACGAAGTTCTTGGTGTGAAAAAAATATAATAAAATACCTGTTATTTTTCTAAACTGATCTTGAGTTTCTTCTTGAGTGTGTGTCTCATTTATTGACTCCGTGTGTACAACAAATGCTTAACACTCTAATAAGCCTAAACTGCTCACCCACAATACCACAAAAGAGAACATTTGGGATTATTAATTTAAGCCCTGTAAGCCAATAAGGGTCGCCTGGACTTTGTACCTAGTGTACCTTGTTTTCCTACAGGCGCCCCCACCCACAAACTCAAAATAGGCATAAAAGTGGTACCCCAGGCTTCCGGCCTCAGGACACAACTGGACTTGCAAAGAACAGAAGGAGCACTGCACCTGCAGAACCTGCTGACCCAGAAAGAAGGCTGCACCAAGGAAGCCTGCAACTGCTTCACCTACTGGACCAAGGCTTGAGTTCCAAAAGGTAAGGGTTGCCCCTATTGTTGAACCCATGGGGAGAAATGCCAAGGGCTGGACCTGCTCCCATTTATCTCAAGGACCAGTGAGTGGACTCCAAGGGCTAGTTGGCCAGTCTCCTCTTAAGCTTCAGAGACACAAAGGCAAAGGAAGCCCTGCACCTGCAAAGTGCCCAGCTGACCAGTTTGCCCTGGATTGGTGTAGGAAAGTGGAATATTATATGGTATGGTTGGGTAACCTTACCATGCAATATTATCACAATGCCTCAAAGATGATCCTTGGATTCACAACAATTAATCCTTAGCTCAGTCTTGGTAGTGTGGCAAAGTGCAGTCAGATGTTACTGGAGGAACATGTGTTAAGCATTTCACAGTACAATTATGGTTCATAAGTAATTCAGGTGACTTAATAGAAATTCGACACCAATTTATAAAAATAGAGCTTTAAAAAAAATAATTTTAGACACTAAAATGACATTTTTAGCATGCATATTACCAGAGCACCAACGGCTTGTGCCTTAGGGTGCCGGATCACCGCCCCTCTGAAGGGAAGGCATGTTTCTTAAATCTATTTATTTTTCTTACAATATTGTTTTTAAAGTACGTCACTGGCCGGATGGCTGGGCCGAGGTTTATGGTTGGACTGCCAGGCCAGACATGTGCATTTACGCATGCATCAAATCTCGATGGCCAGGTGAGATCATGACGCAGGACTTACCTCTTTACAGCCCGTGTTTCCCACGAGGAGACTTGGATTCTTCATATTGTTCAGCGCTGGTGAAACTTAAGCCTGGTGGGGCGCTGTATTCTGAAGCCCTGCGTGCTATAAACCTTGTCACTCATGGGAAGTCACCCCACTCGTTAGACTAGAATGTCACATTGCCCCCCCCGCCCCAACCTTTACGGCAATCTTTCTTCACTTTTTGCTTTATAAAACACACTGCCTGCCACTGCGAGTGTCTTTTGTCACTCTGCCCGGATCGGTAATGATGAAAGAAAGGCCTAACTCAGAGCTCAACAGAGCCTAATGGATGTGACTGTGTACTTAAATGTGCCACTTGATACAAAGCTAATTCGATGACCGTGAATACACCAACAGAGCAGTCCAAAGTAAGACTTTCGGCAGCAGAAAGTAACTATTGCAAGAGACAGCCCAAGAGCAGAGTTGATCTGGTTTCCTTAGTCAAAGTCACTATAATCAAATACTGATATTTTGGCTCTAGCTGCTATGTCACTATTTAGTTTCACAATTGCAATACCTTTAAATAATAGCAGCAAAGCCAGAGTTTGAATTCATTGAAAGTAACTGAAGGGGGCGCAAAGCCTGATCTCACTTGCATACACGTTTTATCAGTCACCAAAGTCTCTCCTCGGATTCCTTGTATGAGAACGTTTTTAAAGGGTCTTTTTGTGGCCTGCGTGGTCAACCCTTTTGTGCACACACACTCTGTCTCTACTCTTCAAGCAATAAACCTAATGCCTTTGAGACTGGATGAACAGATGAAATAGTGCACCTGCTGACAGTGGTGTTAGACAGCGGTTGTTGAGATTTCTGTATTGTGGTCCGCATCATTGTGCCCGATTGCCTACATTGTTTGCCACTGTGTTTGAGAAGAATAAGCACAATGTATTGTGAAACGGCAGTCTTAGAATTACCTTCAGCCTTTTCAAAATCATGTCACTGTTCTAATATGTATACATTCCTAACTTCTTAATGTGTGTGCTACACGGGGAAAATAGTTAAAGTGTGAGAGTGCAAAGTGTGGAAGCACATGTTTCTTGGTGCAATATTCTCTTTTATTTCTTAACAACAAATTTTATTGTGCCAACAGCCAAATACAATTCGGATTAACCAAGATTGTGGGACGATCCCGATACATTATGCCATACATCTATAATGTTGACATCTAATTTATCCACCCAATATAAAAAAATGCATGGTGAAATCTATCATAAACATTTCAAAATATAACCAAATGTGCTGCATATGTTCTGTTATCTCTGGTGTGTGTACCCCTTAGCCCCTGTGTCTTAGGTATTAATGAGTCACATATCTCTACCGTTGTCCGTCTTCCTGTTGTCCCAATGATTATAAATCTATTCTTATCGGGGTAGTGGGCTCTATATAAAGGCCCCGGTATTCCGCCCATCTTTTCTAGATGCAATATGCTCTATTGAAGTTATAATCACATTTTTAGGTCGAGCCTAGGGAGCGCATGCGCTGCTCTGCGAGGCATGCTGTATCCAGAATATGTGCTCAAAGCACCTCTCATCTTTTCTATTGGCTCCTGTCAGTGCCCTTCCTAAATGCCTGCTTTTGTTTGGTGGATATGCTTTATTAGTCCCGCCTTTTGGTGTTTCAGACCCTCCCAGCCGACTGCCCCTGTTACGTGTGGTCCTACTCTTTTTTTTTTAATGTATGTTACTTCCTGTGCACTTTTCTTTTGCTTTCGCTCAGCTCGTGCATCAGCATGGCTCCCGCTTCACGGATGCTGTGCTTCATGGAATTAGGTTTGCTCCTCGGCTCGCCTTTGGTCCCCTTGCAATAAATCCAACTGATCGCATGGATTTATCTGCCTCAGCACGGTGTAGGGGTCCCCTTCTGAATAGGAGGAACCACTCACCCTCACCACACTCATCTCACACCACCCACCTCCCGACAGTGTTCACTTCTCCTGCTCTGCCACTGGCAGCTGCCCCCCATCTCTCTCTCTTCCTCGTCAACTTATTCCCTCTCTTTCTGTCTCGGTCTCACTCGTCCTCACTTGCTGAAAACTATGACTTCCGCAAACAGCTCTTAGCCTCTCTTTCTGCCCCTTTCCTGTGAAATGGATCCAAAAAAGAAATAAACACTTTGGCTGCAAATGTCGTTTTTTAATAACATTTTTCTATTCCACAGTGCAGTCTCGGAACGAAGAAAGAAAAAAAAAAAGATTCAAAATAAAAAATAAATAAATAAATAAATAAAGCAAGACAGAGAGGTCGCAAAGTGGCCAGATAGGTTTTATTCCCAACCACACACATTAGCGCCACTTTACAGAGTTTACCAGTGAAGCGCTACTTTATTTTTCTCGTCTTTCTTTGAACAATTTTGTTTTCCCCGGGTGGGGGAAGTGCACCATTCAGGGAGATACTGCAATACCTGGTAGATGCATACAGTGGAAAAGGTTTAAGTTTGCTCCTAGGCTCGTCTTTGGTCCACTCGCAATAAATCCAACCAATCGCATGGATTTATCGGTCTCACAACAGAGTAGGGGCCCCACTTTTGAATATGATTAACCATCACACTCATCTCACACCGCCCACCTCCTTCCAGTGTTCACTTTTCCTGCTCTGCTGCTGCCCGCCCTCTCTTTCTTCCTCTTATTCCCACTCTTTCTGTCTCTGTCTCGCTCCTCCTCACTTGCTGAAATCCATTACTTCAACAAACTGCTCTTACTCCCTTTCCTTTCCTTTATTTGTTCCCCTGTGAAATGGATCCAACAATGAAAGAAGCACTTTGGCTGCAAATGTCGTCTTTTTCTGACATTTTGCCATTCTAAAGTGCAGCCTAGGGACGGAGAGTAAAAACAAAGTATCAAAATACAGAAAAATAAAAAATAAAGCAAAACAGAGTGGTCGCAAAGTGGCCAGATTGGCTTTATTCACAACCACATACGTTAGCGCCACTTTACAGAGTTTGCCCGTGAAGCGCTACTTTCGTTTTCTCATCTTTCTTTGAACAACATTGTTTTCCCCAAGTGAGGAAGTGCACCATTCCTGGAGGTACTGCAATACCTGGTTGATGCATAGAGTGGAAAACGTTTAATGTGATCCTTATCAGCTGTTTTCGTTCTTTTAGTTTATAAAATGTGTACCGTGTACAGGGATGTGGTCTTTTTAAACCATACTGCTTATGTTTTCTAAGGATATAAGCAATGGACATTGACACAGGTCTCTTCCGGGCCCTGTAGACATGTCATTAACTTTTCAGGCAAAAACACTCATTGATTTCTGAATAATAAGTGTAAAAGTGTTAAGATGACCATGTTGTTCCTGCTTACATTTCACATGCTTTACCTAATCTTGCATTCCCTATGAGTGTTTGCTTTTTCCAGGATGTTGCAAATTAGTTTTTTTCTTCAGCAAGCATATTACTCTTGTCTCCCCTCCCTCATTACCTATTTCCATATTCTGGTTCTCCAGCACCGCGTGGTCATACGAATGGCAATAGCGCTATGTAAATATCATCACTCCACTGCACACAAAAACACTGTCATTTTCAACGACAAGAGCTCTAACTTTCACAAATTCGACACCGATTGCATTGCAAATGCTTGTTAACAGATGCATTTTAGACCTCAGATTTGCATCTCCGCCTGAAAGACCTCTGGCAGATTGCCTGTTCCTTCTGAATTAGAGTATGCTCTATGGCTAGCTGCTAGATAAACAATTTGTCGATAATATTTTAACCTATTACAGTTCCATTGTAGAGTGCAGCCAAAGTAGAAGAAAGCAGTGAAATTAGTCTATGGACCTTGTAACAATAAGGTAGCTTAGTGGAATAGTGTGTTTGCTGTATTGAAAGAACTATGTGCAGTGCACAGCTTGGAATGCCACCAGACTGTACTCAACATTTTAGTCTTTGTGAGGCGACTGCTAATCACTGAGTAGAGCAATAGCAACCTCTGTGTGGTCTAGGACCAAGGTATTTAGTTGATTAGCCATATGATTTTCATAATTCAGCTCAGGCTCGAGTGGGTGTGAACCTCTGTTTGCAGATGCATAGGTGTTACTGTATGTGCACCTATATGTATGCATGTATGTGAGCACTGGTAAGTGTACTCCCCTTTGTGGTCTATTCGTGACATTTTTGTGTAGAGGCATTTTACTATCTTTACTGATAAAGGTTTTAATATGTTATCAGCAGCTCTGTTCTGAGCAATGAGCATGTAAGAATGATGTAATTTGTTTGTTGTCTGATCATGGAATTTCTTTGTACCAGAGCGGTAGCACTGCTCTGGGAGCTTGTAAGAATGTATAGCTGTTTTACCTATGGACTTTCATTATGAGTTCTGAATAATCTTTGACTTGGGCACCCGACCCCCTTCCATGTAGAATCTCAGCCATTACATATGGCAGAGCTTGAAGAGACTGGATAGAACTATAGACCAGGGTGAGTTTGCACACCCTATTTTTCTTTACTGCCTGGAATGAACATTGCTATAACCTACTTTTAAAGGAAATTACATTACAAAGTGCATGGCTTTGCCTCCATTTTGTGATGCTTTTGTTGGGGAGTTTCAAGACCCCTTAGTGACGTAAAGCTAACTTGGTAGAACTCAGAGGAACCCGTTGAGAACCACTGAGTTTTGTTTAACAAATGTATGTGTAAATTGTGCTGTAAATATCCCATTTTACCCTGTTTCTTTTAAAATATTATCAGGGCAGAACTACATCCACCTCCAAAACATT
Organism: Calotriton arnoldi; assembly: GCA_963921515.1. Taxonomy (NCBI): domain Eukaryota; kingdom Metazoa; phylum Chordata; class Amphibia; order Caudata; family Salamandridae; genus Calotriton; species Calotriton arnoldi. The sequence continues at coordinate 268,154 of CAWUFW010005084.1, forward strand.
CTAGGAGGACTTCAAGCTGACTCACTCCACTAGCTTGCTAGTTCCAGTTTGAGGAAATTATTTACGTCCCACCACTTCTAAAGTTCACAAGCCACCAAAGTACCGGAGTTATGGATTATCAAAGCAATGGAAAATAAGTGCATTAAATACTGCTGTTACTTAACATTGCTGTCAATGGCAAAAACTACTAGTGACAATCGGTCACTTAGAGGTCGATTTGTGTTCCACCCTCGCAGCTTAGAGGTGGTGGGTGTCCCAGGACCAGGCCACAACAGTGAGTTCAATTTTACCTGTCCCGTGGAGCCCGGGTGCAGTGCTTGTCCTGGCTTTCAGTGGTCCTAAACGGAACCTACAGTAAAGCTGCTTTTCCCGCAGTGATGGTGCTGCCAGAAAGGGGATGCAAACACACAAGAGCGGGGTCGTCGTTGACGTCGGTCGCAGGTGTTGTGGAATGCCCTCTTAACCCCTTCCGTGCGCGTGGAATTTCCGCGCTGTGCGGGCGTTTCCATTAGTGGGCGGGGATTCGGACGGCCGTCACGAGCATGGAAGCGGTTAATGTAGCGTATAGTTACAGGGTCGGTTACCGGATTGGTGACCAATAAGGCTTGGAAGCGGTAAAAGTAACTGAAAGGAACTTTGACATCTGGAGGTCAAGGGGAGTGCGGTAGTGGCTTGAAACTTCGGTGAAAGCCAGAATACAGCTCCCAGAATGCACTACACCATTTAACTTCAGGCGATCTCTCGGAGGGCCAGATGGCCAGCAATTCTTTGGATTCCAAGCGTTGTTTTACCTGCACTTTGCAGGGGACAGGTTCCACCAGTCCAGTGGAGTCTGAGGGTGCTTCTGGCTTCCACAAGGGTCCCTCTCTTCTGGAGTTTCGAGGTTTAGCCAAGGACAAGGGTCATTCACTCATTTCCGAGTCTGTTGTCTCAGGGACATAATATTCTTCTTTTGCTTTGTGCTGGTGGACAAAGTCCTGTTGTTGGTGACAGGGGTCTCCTCTTGGTCCTTCGTTGAAGTAAGTCGATCAGAACTGAGGTTCTGGTGTCGAAGGGTCTCTTAAATCCTGGATTAAGGGGAGTTAGGGGTGTGGGTGCTAGTAGCCAATGGGCAGCTAGTCCCTTACAGCTAATCCAATCCGGAGATGAGCACATCCGGTGGAGTAAGTCACCTTTTCTACCCAGAGCCCACCATTTCTGCCCTCCTAAAGATGGCAGAAATCAACTTTAGTTGTACAGATCAGGCTGCTCACCCTGGAGGTGTGGCCAGTCTTCTTGGAGGTGTACACCTCCTGCATACCTAAGTACCCACCTTGCCAGGGTCCAACCATGTCTGGGGAAAGGGGAGGGCTGTATCCTCCTCAGGGGAACATCCCAGATGCATATCAGAAATGGTGCAGCTTTTGTAGCTCACCGCTCTGATGGGTCAATTCACTAGCCCACTGGGGAGGAGGAAGGTGTGACCTCCTTCCTGCCCAAGCCTTTGTTCTGACTTCTAAGAGGGCTCACATTGCCTCGTAGGAGATCAAAAGCCTGTATTGGCAAGAGCTGGGGAGGGAAAACCCGGGCCTGCCAGCCAAAGCACGTCAGCTAGGGTAACTAGGTGGGCAACCACAAGGTGCGCTGGAATTTTCCAGCTCCACACTCTCTGGCAGCCATCTTAGGTTGACTACCCACACTGTTTAAATTCTTTTGTGTTCATTTCTCACCTTTTGTTTTCTGCTTTATTGTTACTTTCACCAGTACTCCTCCCTGGGGTGGAAGCATTCCAGGAGGGAGCGGAACTACTGTGCTCCAGTTTGTGTTATTTTGCTGACCCCTCCCCTTGATTTTCAGCATTTATTACGCCATAGCCACACCCCCTTCAGAGGCAGGCTACTTAGTCATGCAAGGTGCGTATCCACATTGGTCTTAGGTCCCATGAGGAGCGCCGGAGTTTCCTTGTGGATACATTGTTGCCGTGCATTGTTAGCTGTTACGGCGTGTTTTTAATTTCCTTGCAAGCGCTCTAGCATGCTGGAGTTGCCTGGCTTCACACTCTCTGGGAGCCATCTTCGGTTGGCTCCCACACTGTGTTAATCCTTCTTTGTGTTCATTGCTCATTTTTTGTTTTTTGCTTTATGGTTACTTTTGCCAGTACTCCTCCCTGGTGGGGAAGTCTTCTAGGAGAGAGTGGAGCTGCAGGGCTCCAGTTCATGTTCTTTCCCCCCCCCGGTTTTCAGCATTCGTTATGCCATAGACATGCCCGCTTCAGAGGCAGGCTATTTGGTCATGCAAGGTGCGCATCCACGCACTGCTAACAAGACCCTGGCAATCCCGTCTGCGACCATCCAGGACTCCTGGTCGTTTTGGGTCAGCCCTTAAACAGTACTCTTCTATGGGGTTAAGGAAATTGGCATCTCCCATTCCGAACACTTGCCACCGTATGCTGGACCTTACCCATTTGACACCACACTGCGGTAAGCGTGAGTTTGTACCCTTGACCTCTCTGGCACCTGGCTCTGAAGTGAACACAATTTTGCAATACCTGGACGTGGCTTTTTTCTTTTCTGTTAATTGCCGCTCATTAGTCAAGCATATGCTTGAGAGATACGACTTTTTGATTGACCACTCACCAGATGCAGTTTTTGTATCAGAAACATGGCTTGCCGAAAACTCTGCCCCAGACATTCTTTCAGCTATCCCTCAAGTCTATGCGATTGCGAGACGGGATAGGCAATTTCAAAGGAGGGTGGGATCGCTATTATCTTTAAATAGTCTGTCCTTTGCATGCTCACGGAGTTAGCCATCACAGGGTGTGAGGCACCTTTTTCCTCTCTTACTTGCTCCAGCAATATCATTAGCAGATGCATTGCCACCACTTGTCTTGCATTATTCTAATTTTACAGTCATTGGATACCTCAATCTCCATTTTAATGACAGTACCTGTCCTGTGACAACCGCTTTGATTGCAGATCTAGAAGGTCTTCAGCTTTTTCAATTGGTTTCATCCCCCATACATAGGTTGGGACACACTCGATCTAATTTTTTCCAACTTGACCAGCTTATCTGTTGATTCCGCTCTACCACTCTTGTAGTCTGATCATCTTGCCATACTTTTTCAGGCCCTTACGGCCTAACCCTTGCCTGTATCTGTCTCTGGTCAGTCTGTAAAAACATGAAAGTTGGCATGGATGACCTCTTCTAATTTCACCCAAGTTCTGGATGCAGATCGCCCTATCCTAGATAGCTGTGTTTATACAGCTAACCTTCAAGTGGAAGGCTGGATACCTGGTGCACTGGATCGAATAGCACCTTAGGCTGACCAAATTATTAGAAGAACCAACCCTTCGGCTGAATAGTTCAGTGATGAACTGCTTGTTTATAAAAAAAAATAAAAAAAATAAAAAAAAGAGTTGAAAACGCCTAGAGCGCGTATGGAGCAGACAGTTTGATCCTATTAGCAAGGCCAACTATCGGTCAGCCTTAAAGGCATATCACAGTCTTGTAGACAAATTATGTCATGTTTATTAATAAAATCCGTCCAGCCCAACGTATCCTTTTTGTTTTCCAGCCCGGCTATATTCCACGTAACGATGGTATAGCCGTTAACTGCGGAATTCCCTGTATTATCAACAAATTGTTCGCTTATGCTCATGCTAACGTCTCCCTCGCTAATAAGGGGGTTCAATACAGGCGAGTTTATAACAATTTCCGTAGATTTCCCTTTGTTTCCGTCTGAATGAACCCCTAAACTGACGTCTTTCTCCCTATTTAATGGGTGTGAAACAAATGGATTTATAACCTTAGGTAGAAATTTAGGCGTGGTTAGATTAGACTCAACGATGTTAGGTACACATTCTCCTATCAACCCTACTCCCGTTGACCCGACTCCATCAGGTCCCACCTCCCCAACGGGTAGACGGGCAGTGCTCTGTCAATCGTTATCTTCAAGAGTACTGAGTGATTGAAATCTATTAAATGTAGGTAATGCATAATTTGGCTGCGCTAGCACTGCCGGTTTAGTTCTACATATCTCCTGTTCTCCTCCACTATTAGGTGTAGACCTTAGGTGTCTCTAGAAAAAGCCTAAAGGTAATAGTGATACATTGGAATCATTGTGTGATGGTGCAACCGTTCTTTCCAGGGAGATCCTGGCCCAATCGGGGTTCCTAAAGTTAATAACTACGCAATCACCTTGCAGTGTCTTTCTTAAGGGTCCGATCCAGTTTACTCTTCTGGTTAAGAGTATCTGGTCAGCGTGACCCACTGGATAACCACAGTTCTTATTTAACCAGTGCACCACTTTATTTTTTAGGGTATAATCCATTTCCTTTTGACCAGGCTCAAGTTGGGGTACATTCACCAAAACTGCCACATATGGGCAGCATTCTGGAGGTTGATTTATCGACATACCAGTTCTTCCCTCAGGTACCCCCTTCTCCCTTAGTTTGTTAGGGGCCTGGGTCAACTCTGCCCTTTCAATCCTATCCCCTCTGCTGGGGCAGGATTGATTGCTCATAGTCGTTTTCTGTTTCGAGCCTGTTGAAATCATATTGGCACCTGTTTTGGACGGTTCCAGTTTGCTTCCTTGGCCCCCACAGTCCCTATTATCCCTACTGTTAGTGCTTAGGGTACTCGTTGCTGTGTTAGCAGCAGTTGTTCCTTGTTGTAGTCGTTCATATGGTCCCCCCCAGTGGCCCATTCGCATTCTCCCTTGGGTTTTCACTAATACGTTTTAATATACTGCTAAGTTTAACAACTTCTCCATTAAGTTTGTCTAATTTATCATGGAGTGGTTTTATTGATGCTTCTAGCTTTTGGGTTAAAAGGGCTACGATATGATTAATTTGCACATCCGGCAAAGGCCCTACGTCAGGGGGTTTTTCCGATGCCTTGACAATAGTATTCGGTAGTGGGCCTTTTTTACTTTTACTAGTGGTCCCTGTTTTCACCTGACTTTTTCTACAACCCCTTTTCGGTGTAGGTGAACCACTAGGTGAGTGCAGTTGTGGCACATCAGATAATGTAAGTGAATCTGTATCAAGGTTCCCAGTACTCACTATTATCAGGGGGGTACTTTCTTGCTCATTACTGGGGACAATCTCTGCTTCATGCTGTTGAATCCCACATTCCAACCCAGCTATTTCTTCCATCACCGTGCCTGCACCTAGTGAAAGGCGGCGTTCCGCCCTATCTATTTCAACATTAATGGCGCTAACCGCCCGTACTAAGTAGGAATCTATGATGGTACATGAGGGATCAACTGCAAGTTTATGGGTTTTTTGTAGTTTGCGTTTCGACATCTTGATTATTACTACAGTATCGCCGTGTCCTTAGAATAAAAGGAACACAGGACAAGATGCAAAAGATGCACAGTACAAAACTACAAAGTGCAAAACTGCAAAGTGCAAGGAATATAAAGTGCAAAAGGTGCCAAAAAAGTGCAGGGTGCAAAGTACAAGTACCGCAGAACCGAAGGTAATAAAAAGGGCTAGGTACAATACAACAATATACCAGGGATGTTTTAGCTAAAAACGATATAATCAATAAAATCAAGTTAAAAGACCCATTATTTCATGCTAATCGCCGGAAAATAAATTATTTGCAAACAATTCAATACACAAAAATAGAATATATAATATGCTACACAAATCCTAGCTAAACCTTTTAGCTGTCTTACTTACAGATTTATCCTAAATTAAAATCATTAAGTATCACATAGTCTATAGAGAAAAGAGTGGCACTGCCAGATTAAGAAGGCATATCACAGTCATATCCGGCTTATCTGTCGTGATTTTAACATCAACAAAATCGTCGCTGCCCAGAACTCAAGAAGTTTTCTCGATTGTTAACTCCTCATCTCCACTGGATTGAGTTTCATGTTCCACTCCACCTTTGGAGGAGAGCTGTTATGCCCTCGTGCAGTTTTTCTTCGATAAAGTGGCATCCATTACTCTTTTCCTGGGGCTTCTAGGGACGCATCGCACAAGTTACTACTTGTGTAACGATATATCTGTAAGAGACATTAGTTAGTGATAGATTCCTTACCTTAGAATATCCCCAGGCGTCAGACTGGATCCGGAAAATTTTGCTAGCAGCACCCCTGCGCGCCAGTAGGTGGCGTCGTGCGGCTCTGCGTCCGTCGCTGGCGTCGTAAGCGCCGAGATGACGTCACGGAGACTACTTAGGCGTCACCCATGCGCGCTGACGTCAGTTCTGTACACGACTTTCCGTGCCAGGAACGCAGAGCCATGCAAGAAACTGACCACTGGTGCCATGAAACTATGGCCCTAAAAGGGATGACTTTAACCCTAGAAATCAGTTCGCAGAACGGGGAGGATGGGTGGGGCGGTAAGGAATCTATCACTAACTAATGTCTCTTACAGATATATCGTTACACAAGTAGTAACTTGTGCATCTGAAAGAGACAAGTTAGTGATAGATTCCTTACCTTAGAATAGATACCCCAGCAATACCAACCCCGGTGGTGGGTCTGCGAACAAGATTACACCAGAAAGTCACGGAGAACAGAACGGCCAAAGAAGCCGTCTCTCCGGACTTGACTGTCAAGGCAGTAATGCTTGGTAAACGTGTGCAGCGAAGCCCACGTAGCTGCCTGACAAATGTCCTGCAAGGGAACGCCGCGTCCCAAGGCAGTAGTGGCTGCCGTCGCCCTGGTGGAATGGGCACGCAGCACCACAGGAGGCTCCTTCTTAGCCAACGAGTAACAGGCTTTGATGCAGAGAACAACCCACCGAGAGATGGTCCGTTTGTGCACGGCCCGACCTTTTTTGGCGCCCACGTAGCCAACAAAGAGCTGGTCATCCACCCGGAACTGTTGCGTGCGCTTCAGGTAGAACGAGAGCGCACGTTTTGGGTCCAGACGGTGGAGCCTTTCCTCCTCTTTTGAAGGATGCGGAGGCGGAAAGAAGGTGGGCAAAGTGATGGTCTGCCCGATGTGGAAGGGCGTGACAACCTTTGGCAAGAAAGAAGGACGGGTCCTTAAAACCACCTTGTCCGGATGAACAGAAGGACCTCGGAAAGAGGGGCAGAAAGGGGATCCACAGCCTTAGCTGTGCACCATGCCACAAACTTGTTCCACCTGCAGGCGCATACCGTTTTAGTGGAGGGACGCCTGGCTGCCAGAATGACATCACAGACTTCGGGAGGAAGATCGAAGGCTGTCAACTGCTGCCGCTCAATCTCCACGCATGGAGGTGGAGGCTGGACAGGTTCGGGTGGAGGACCATCCCCTGCTGCTGCGACAGAAGATCCTCCCGAAGAGGCAGTCGGATCGGGGGATCGATCGCCATGTTGAGTAGCTCGGGATACCAGTATCTTCGTGCCCAATCCGGAACCACAAGGATGACTTGGGCCCGGTCGCGCCGAATCTTCTTCAGCACTCTGGGCAGAAGTGGTATAGGCGGAAAGGCGTACAACAGACCGCAACTCCACTCGCGACGAAAGCGTCGCCGAGCGAGTGCCGCCTTGGAAATTCCAACGCGCAGAACTGATGACATTGCGCGTTCTCTTCGGTGGCGAATAGATCTAACCAAGGCTCTCCCCACTGCAGAAAGAGACCTTGCGCCACGTCCGAGTTCAGACGCCATTCGTGATCCATCAAACACCGGCGGCTGAGTTCGTCCGCCCTGGTGTTCAGAGAACCTGCCAGGTGTTGAACCACCAAGGTAATGCCTTGATGTTCCAGCCATGTCCAGAGGCGCAGAGCCTCCTGACATAGGGTCCACGACCCCACCCCGCCCTGCTTGTTGCAATACCACATGGCGGTGGTGTTGTCCGTGAACACCTGCACTACACTTCACCGGACAGAGTGAAAGAATGCCTTCAGTGCAAGTCGGATCGCCCGAAGCTCCAAAAGATTGATATGGAGCCGGGACGCCGCCGGAGACCAGAGGCCTCTGATCTCCGCCTCTCCCAAGTGGCAGCCCCATCCCAGGAGGGACGCATCAGTCACCACTGTGTGCTCCGGTTGGGGAAGGGAGAGGGATCTGCCATTGACCCAATCGCGATTCGTGAGCCACCACTGCAATTGTCGTGCAGTGCCCTCCGAGATCAGGACATGATCGGACAGGCTGCCCTGATGCTGTGCCCACTGGCACTTCAGGTCCCACTGCAGAGCCCGCATGTGCCATCTGGCATGTTGCACCAGCAGGATGCAGGAGGCCATCAGGCCCAGGAGCCGGAGGGTCATCCTGACTGAAACCCGGGATAGAGGCTGAAAGATCGGAATCATAGCCTGAATATCCTGGACTCGCTGCTCGGGAGGATAAACCCGAAACAGCGTCGAATCCAGAACCGCTCCGATGAAGGGGAGCTGCTGAGAGGGACACAGGTGCGACTTCGGCACGTTGATGGAGAACCCCAGCAAATGCAGGAGGTCGGCCGTAGTCTGAAGATGGTGGACGACTGCCTGGGGCGAGCCCGCCTTCAACAACCAGTCGTCGAGGTAGGGGAAGACTGACACCCCTGACCTGCGCAGATGAGCTGCGATCACCGTCATCACCTTCGTGAACACCCGAGGGGCGCTGGTAAGGCCGAAGGGGAGCACTGCAAACTGAAAATGCTCCTGGCCTACCGTGAACTGCAGGTAACGCCAGTGGCCCTGCAGGACGGGGATGTGAAAATATGCATCCTGCAAGTCCAACGCTACCATCCAGTCTCCAGGGTCGAGGGCAGCCAGGACCTCAGCTAGAGTCAACATCTTGAACTTCTCCTTCCGAAGGAAGCGATTGACGTTCCTGAGGTCCAGGATGGGGCGCAAGCCCCTCTTGTTCTTCTTGGGGACCAGAAAGTAGTGGGAATAACAACCACTCCCTACTTCTGGCCCAGGAACACGTTCGATGGCCCCCTTGGCCAAGAGGGCCGTGACTTCCTGCCGGAGAAGTGCCAAGTGTTCCCCCGACAGGCAGTGGAACTGAGGCGGCATGGCTGGAGGGGTGGACTGGAAGGGAAGGGCGTAACCCTTGCGGATGATCTGCAACACCCACTCGTCCGAAGTGATAGCGTGCCAGTGGGAGAGATGAAGGCGGACCCTGCCACCCACTGGCATGGAATGCCCCACAAGGCTCGGATTAGGAAGGTTTGGAGGCCGAAGCGGCGGGGGCGGAGGTGGACTGACCCCCACGCTGATTCCCAGATCCGCCCCTGCGGAAACCGCGACAGCGGCCGCGCTGAGGCTGGTTCTGCACAGGCTTGTTGAAAGAACGTGCCTGGGCGCCCCTCCCGTTGCCACGAAAGGAACGAAACCCAGGAGTGGCTGGGCATTTTGCAGAAAGACCTAAGGACTTGGCCGTGGCCCGCGAGTCCTTAAAACGCTCCAGCGCACTGTCGGCCTTATCGCCAAACAGGCGAGTGCCATCAAAGGGCATGTCCATGAGTGAGTTTTGGACATCTGGCGAGAACCCGGTAGATCTGAGCCAGGCGTGGCGACGAAGCGCCACAGTCGTAGAAATCGCTCTACCTAAGGAGTCCGCGGTGTCTAAACCACACCGAATGGCGAACTTAGCCGCATCTTTACCTCCTGCAATGGCTTGGGACAATACAGCTTGGGTCTCCTCAGGACACTGAGGTAACACCTGCGCAACTGTGTCCCACACCGCGTGGGAATAGCAGCCCAATAGGCAGGCGGTATTCACTGACCGCAGCCCCAAGCTGGCCGAAGAGAACAATCGTTTACCGAACTGTTCCAGCCTCTTAGAGTCCTTATCCGGCGGAGCCGTGGGAAAGGCACTCTGCGACGTCGAAGCTTGGATGACCAGACTCTCAGGCGTAGGATGAGTGGTCAAAAAGCGGGGTCACCCGGCGCCGGGCGATGACGCCTGGCGACATTCTTATCCACAGGGGCCCCAGTGGATGGCCGCGACCAAGTGCCCAGCAAGACGTCGGTAAGGGCGTCGTTAAGCGGGAGCAGGGGCTCCGACGAGGTGGTCGCCGTCTGGAGCACCTCAGTAAGGAGGTTAGTTTTGAGGGCCACCATAGGGAGATCAAGGTTGAGGACCTCAGCTGCCCGACGGAGCACCATCGTGTAGGAGGCGCCCTCCTCCATAGTAGGCGGGGGAGAGGCAAACCCGGGTCAGAAGAGACGTCGAGGTCGCCGGCGTCCTCCAAGTCGTCCGCCCAGTCCTGCTCGGAGTCACACTGATGGGCGAGAGGGTCCTCGGATCCCTCCCAGTCGTCCTCCACCTCCGCCGCCGGTGGTGGTGGTACCGACCGCGGCGGCGTGGCAGGAGCCGGAGAGGGAACATACGGCGTCGGGAACGGCGCCGAAAACGGCGCTGGTCGGGGCCGAACCGGCGCCGTGCCCCAATGCGGATCCCAGGTGGGAACAAAATGGTCCTGGAACCTGGGTAATGGCGGGACGAAAGGCACCCACTGCGGCGCCGGAGGCGGAGCCGAGGGCGGCGCCGGAGCCGGCAGCGTTGGACCTTGTGGCGCCATGGCCGGAGCCGGTGGTGCAGGATCCTGTGGCGACGAAGCTGGATCCGGCGGCGGCCCAACAGGATCCAGACACGGGACCGCGGGGCCCGAGGGCGCGCCGGCGGGAGCCTGAGGCCTAAAAAGGCGGTCCATGGTAGCAAGAAATTCTTGTACCTGTGCGGGAGTCGCCGACGGACACGGGTAGGCCGCGGGACTCTCGAGCTCCAAAGGAGCCGCAGGGGCAAGGCCCCTGTCCCCCTCATCCGCATCCGAGGACCGGCGGGGGGACGTCGGAGAGCGAACACGCTTCTTCGACTTCTTTTTGTGTCGTCTCTTACCCGAATCCGAGGGTGAAGACCTGGAGCCCGAGGAGCGATGGCTGTGGCCCCGCGAGCGTTCCCTGGAACGGCCTCTGGACCGGGAACGGCGCGGGGACGAGTGCCGGACCTCCAGCAGTTTCCGGCGCCGCTCCCGCAAGGCCTTCGGGGCCATGGCCCGACAATCCGGACAAGACCGAGAGTCGTGGTTGGTCTCCAGGCAGTAGAGGCAGACATTGTGGGGGTCCGCCACCGACATGTTGCGACGGCAGGCCCCACAAGACTTAAATCCAGGCATCCCTACGTGCACCAGGAAACCAACTGGAAAAAGGGAGACAAAAGTCTCAAAAGAGATAGTCAAAAAGTGACTAGGGTACGTGCTCTAACCGGATCTGCGCTTTCTGGCGCGGAAAAAGAAAGAACTGACGTCAGCGCGCATGGGTGGCGCCTAAGTAGTCTCCGTGACGTTATCTCGGCGCTTACGACGCCAGCGACGGACGTGGAGCCGCACAACGCCACCTACTGGCGTGCAGGGGTACTGCTAGCAAAACTTTCCGGATCCAGTCTGACGCCTGGGGATATTCTAAGGTAAGGAATCTATCACGAACGTGTCTCTTTCAGATATGTCTTAATTGTTGGTTTGAATCTTCTGCCGACAGTTCGAGGCTGTCACTTTTCAAACCCATTGATCTTGAAGAACTGTCCCCCTTGACGGCATCAGTTAAGTCTGGTTCCCCTTTTGAACCTGATTCTCCCGCCATTTTGGAACGAGGAGTGGAAGCGGTGCTACCTGTGCTCTGTGATCTACTCAACAACTCCTTTATGGTGGGTCAGGTTCCACAGTGCTGCAAACACGCTATAGTGGTACCACTTCCCAAAAAAAACAAAAAACCCTGGATCCAACTAAGTCTGAAAATTATAGGCCTATTTCACTACTTCCCTTTTTTCTAAGGTTGCCGAGAAATATGTTAATCAGCAGCTTTCAATCTTTATTGAGGCGAAGGAGCTTCTCCACAGGACACAGTCGGGCTTTCGCCCCCCTCCACAGTACAGAGTCTGCATTATTGCTTGCCTCTGAGTCCATCTGCCAAATCCTTGATGGAGTGACAATGCAGCACTGCTGATGCTGGACCTCAGTGCGGCTTTCAACACTGTATCCCACAACCTCTTTCTTGAACGGCTGTGGCGCTGCAGGGGTTTGCTTCTTTCCTGCAGGATCGCACCTTTCAGGTGTCCCAAAAACATCCAGCGTTGGATGGACCTCAACCATCTCAAACTTAATCCGGGCAAGACCGAACTAGACGAGCGTGTGGTCCGAGTTGAAAGTCCTTACTAGAAGCCTCGCAGAGCAGCGCATGCGCGCTGGCTCAGGCGAGACCTAAAAAACAGAAAAGTTTCAAAGTGTGAAGGTAAAATCTTGACCAGGACCAATCAACCCAGTGTCAGTATCTGAACCAGACTTCCATTGCGGTCACCCTGAAGTTTTGACTTTGCCAGCGACCCTGGTTTTCTGGGCTCATAGACTATCACTAGGAGTTTTTAAAGCTTTTCTGAACTTTTTGGAGTGAAAAGCTGTGATTTATCATAATCTAAGTAAACATAAAAATATATTCTATTTTTATAAATAGAGTGAGTTTTTTTTAAATTGTGTCGTGTTTCTTACTTATTGACTGTTTGGTACTGATAGATGCTTTACACTTCTTTCCTTTGAGTTAAGCCTGCACTGTGCCACAGCTACCCAGGACTGAGTTATTGTTTGGTTTAAAGAACTCTAACTGAAACTGACACGGAATAATTACATTATTACTGTGAGAGGTTTCACAATCATCCCAAATTTTCTCACACCTACCATATAAATTGTGTATCCTGGCCAACTCTGAATACGCTTGGTCTTATATAATAACATCCTACATGCCGATCTTCACTCATTGGATGCCTTGTTATGACATAGTGTCCAGGAGTGACCTTCATCACTTCTATCAGAAGACTTATTTGTGCCTTAACTATATGGATAGGCAGAAATTGATTTTTTATAGGATGTTGTGCAGACCCTTGACAAGCCTCAGCATGTGCAAGGTTGAAAGGTTAAACAATATGTCTGAATTTCTGGTGTATATCAACTGAACCTATTAGGATATTTGCGTTTGACCAGATTTCCTTTAACATAGCAACTGGCTCCTCCTTAATTTGACCAGCATATATTTTCCCTTAGTATAAATCTTTAACTCATTGTGTTAACTTAGTCAGAGCTATGAGTAATACCTCAGCTTTAGCAAAACATAGACAACATGGCTTGTTTTTCATTAGTTCACCAGTAACATCATAGTTAACATTTACTGCAGCAGAAAAGCAGTTACATTCATCATACGGAATATATGTCAGTCAATGTTAAGTAGTGCCATCATTACTTCCAAAAGATTTTATGATCCAAGGGTGGATCATTACTAAGCGCATACGTCACCTTTCCCTCTGGAACACATAAAAAAATTTGTTTCGTACTACCCGAGTCTTGATTTGAAATTGCACCTTTTTCATGCAATACTTAGATGCAGTGGGCCCTTTGGGTGCCACAGGTGGTTTCCTGGCATTAGCACCTTCTATTAAACTGGTTCTCCTATGCTAGCTAGTTTTGACACTAGACACACTTTTTACTTTGGGATAGCACCCCCAGGTCTATCCATAGGAACTTCCATCAGTGACTGCCTAGCAATGGGCGTGTTTGGAGACTCACTCAAGTCTACTGGAGTGAAATTGACTCAACTTTCTCAAGTAGGAGGGACATCTTAGAGATGGACACTGGAGCGGGTTAACGGTTTCTTTGCATTCCTACCAAACGTGGAGCTCTGTTCACCTTCCTCTTTCCCATCTCACTAATGTATTCAATTTTTTAAAATACATACTAATATCACTATAGATAGACATGAAGTGTAAAATGAAGTTTAAATTAAAAAAGGCAAAAAAACATTTATCACATGTAAAAGATCGTTTGTTAACCAAACTACAAATTTTTGATTACTGGCCTACTAGGGGTACTAGCTCAGATGTTTAACACTGTCCAAGAGAGCCTTTATTCCTGCCACAGCGCTATTCTGAACTGCGATTAGGCTTCTCTGGTGAAAAAAGCAAGCAGTCCAAAGAAAACAGGATTATGATGGCATTTAATCAAGACTTTGGAGGGGAGGGGGGCGCCCTTAGACCTAGGCAACACCCCCCCCCACACACACACACACCCACAGACAGCTTAAATATCTTGAGCGGAGCAGGACTGGATCACATAAAACGATCTAGGCAGAAATTAACCAAGACTACACATGATTGTCTTAGTGACAGGACTTGGTCCAGGGGGTCTCCCCATCACAACTGCTTAGGCTTAATCAAGCAAGGGGCTAGGAGACAAGCCAATAGATAAAACTAAAAACTGATAAGTCAGTAAATTACAGAATCTCTTTCAAGTGATTCTAGTTTAGCATGACTATCAGGCAAGAAGCCATAACAACTAGGCCCAACGGATGAAATTCATACAATGTAAATTAAATATGATGTACTTTAAAGGAGCCAGAAAAATTCTAAAAGAGATGTTAATTGACAGCTAAGAGGAGTGGCCAGGCCCCACCCAGCACAGCCTGATAGGCATAGACAGACCCGCCCTTGACCCGGGCCTCACTGGTGTGCGCCCCAAGCAGTGGGGATGGTCCTCACCATTCATGATGTTCTTGCTCATGTTGAAGTCAGAGCCTTGCTGCAGGGGACTTTGGTCTTCCGAGTTCCTTGTCCTCCTTGGGTAAGGCCATAGAGTTCTTGTGGGCCCCCTGAAACTCTGGAAGGTGGGTTAGCCTGTCCTGATCAGGCATCATCTGGTTCAAGCATGTAGCAAAGCAACTGAATATCAAACACAAACTTGTAGGCCTTCCACACTGGTGTTTGTCGCATTAACAAGAAAATCTCTTTTCAGGTGTAAACTTGATCAGGTTTAGCAACTTCGGTTAATGGGACAAATGTGAGAAATGTTCTCTATTAGTTTGTATGCTGAAGCAGCAAAAGCAATGCCACACCCAACCAACTTTCAATATTTGCAAATTATTTAAGAATGGAAACATACACTTTCAGCATCAATCAACTGAATGCAAGTACCAGAAACACAAACAAGAAAGCATAGCTTTGGAAGAAAAAAAGCTTTCAAGTTTATATGCTTTTGACAAAGGCAATTGGTCAAGACTGGTTTGTGAAAGACGTTTTTTATTGATGATGCATTTGTCTCGGACTCTCATGGCCTCTTGTAAAATTAAGAGACTTTATGTAGGAAAATTAGTATTTTTACTTGGTATAATGGTTTATTTAGTGCATGCTTTGCAGTGCAAGAGTGGTCAACTAACTAAGTGCTACCTGCTGCTTAGCAACATACCCGTGGTTGACCGTGATGTCGGAGTTAGACTAGCACAACTAACATGTATGGACTTAGCTTCAGAAATGTGTGCATCTCTCATCCCTTCCTGTACCCACCAAAGCTATCACTGGCAGCTATTACTCTTCCTTGTCTAAAGACTAGCCTAGAAGTCCCCATTGAACAAAATACATTTGTAATTGTAACTCAGGTGGCGAACTGACCAAACCTTACTTGTGACTGCTGGCAGCACAACAGCTTCTATGTGTAAATGCTCTTCCACAGTAAAGTGCTATATAAAACTTGTACTGCCCATTTCTAAGCACCTATAAACACATTTTTGAAACTCTGCCTTTAAACATGGATTGCTTCTACTGAGCATCATTCAATTTAACAGAAAATGAGCTATTTATTTTTGGAGTTCTGTGTGAACCTCGATGACAGAACTAGGGTTATCAGCAATGTAAAAGTGAGTCCTGGCTGTCATTTTAAGCACCATTCTACAGGTCAAGTAAATCTTGCATGATTCCCCTGTGCCAAGTTTCACACATCTAGGAGCATCTACAAAACAGTCACCAATACTTACTGTGGTAAAAGATGTCTTTCCTTCCTCATCTCTAATAAAACAAAGACTTAAGAACTTTGTCCCCGATGTCATGATCAACCCACATACACCACCACATCCCTTACACTCATATACGCCGATTACGCCAAGCACACTCAGCGACCCTGCATTTGAAAACACCTACACACTATCTATCTTCTGAGTCACCACCAACAAGGAGATTAACACAAGAGAGATCACAAAACACTGCACAGAAATCACAAAGACATACATAACCTTCTCCCATCTTCTCATCTTAATAGTTAAAGACTTCCACTTCTCAATCATAGCTAGGTTTTCTGCTTCCTGTGCCTTTATATTGCCGAAAGCAAGACCCCCCCAGACTGCAAATAATAGCAAATTGCCCAGAAAGAAGAGGTGGATTAATAGCAGTTCTGCTTATGCAGCAACAGAAGCATTTTCTCATCCTTCCTAGCTCAGGGCTATTATTACCTGTTCTCCAATACAAATTCACTCCAACAACTCCCTCTCTTTTGTCTTCACCTGCAGACCTTCAAGACCAATCCCAAATTGGATGTCACCAGTATAACATTATCTCCTGCACAGTCCAGCTAAACTACATCACTACCTGGTTTAACAAACCCCAAAACACAATGATATGCACACTAGACTAATGGTCAGCCTTGAGAATCTCAACCGATAACAGCTGATGACAAGATTGACCCAATCAGCCACACACTATCTAGATGCTATATTTGTCACCATATAACTTTTCATAATAAGCCTTCAATACACTCCTCTCATGGCAAGTGATCATACCGTCACTCCCTTATGCTTCCAAGCTTTGCACACCACAAGGCACACATCAGCACCAAAATCACTCTAACATACCCAATCATCGAACAACAAGACGACACTTTTGTGGCCACAAACCAACACATCTTATCCTCTCGCCTGTAGATAACCCAGCTATTGCAAATAAATAATCATAACATCATGCTCCTATCACTTCTCAATCACCTCCGTGTGATAAAAAAAACCCACAACAAATGGTTAAACCCCGACCTAAACCAAATAAAAAAAAATTAACAAACAAAATTGGCAAAGGTACATGATCCTACCAAAAAGCTAACAAATATGCACCAGCTCAAGGTATTAACATGCTTTAATGCACAAAGCTAAAAACAAGCATAGTGATTCAAGAAAGTAGCTTTGCCTCAGTCTTTGCAGAAAGGCGTTTTCAATTTCCACGAGATAAGAAAAAGCTGCATGCACCATGGCCCTCTTCCCCTTAAAACAGAGGTCTACAAATTGGGGGGCGGGCCCCCGTGGGGGGACCTTAAGTGATCTCGGGGGGGGCGCCAGGCTCTGGCCAAGAGAAGCATCATGCTTTGTTTTAAGTAATAAAAAATGAGCGGCAGTAAGCCACTTTGTAATGGGCCATCACCAACATCTTTTGACATTTATATCCTGACTGTGAGTGGGTGTAAAAGGGGCAATAGAACTGAATGAACTGCAATGTTTAAATATGTTTAGACCTATTTAAACATTGCCAACTTAACAGAATAATTGTGACAAATTGAGCTGAGGGGAGGGGGGCCTGATGATTTTTCTATTTGAAACACGGGGGTGCGGCATTAAGAAGTTTGAAGACCACTGCCTTAAAAGCCCTATGAAAGACTCTAGTTAGCCACTTCAAAGACAAAATTCACATATGCACACAGCACACCTGCATTAGTTATAACACCATAAACAATCCCTCACATTAACCAATACTGAGTCTTTTATTCTAATTTATTTTTCTCAAATCCAATAACTAGTTGCTAATGGCAAAGTGGGCTGCCAGACTGATTTGTGCCCATCTTCCTTTTTCAGGCAAGTCCTTAAACTGTCTCGACCCACTTTCTTGACCTTGTCTCTTTCGAAATCGATTCTGTGCCAAGTAAATTCAAAACTGCCCACGTAAAGCTTTAATAAATATTTTTTTTAAAACTCAAACCAAAAGACTATGCTGTGAAATATTCCTTTATAACAAGCTACGTCAACAAGGAGGCTACAGCATTCCATAAGACATCTTGGAAATCCACAATCTCCTCAACCTTAATTAACCAAATCATTTACAGACTTCCCTGCGATATGGAGTCAGCCTCATCTCTATCTGGACAACAACCCCAAGAGACAAGCAGTCGAGCACAGGTAAACACATCCCACTGAAACTCTCAACAGCCTTCAACACCACTGTCTACCTTTAAATTGGGTAATAGTAACACGCAACATTTGCAACACTGAAAGTAAAAGCGGAGGTATGAAAAGCTATACAATATAAAAAGATATAATAATAAATCATACCACTATAATAGACCAACTACAACTCATGGAAGTGCAATACAGAGGCATAAGTGTGATCAAGCCTTCCTAATTGGTAGATCCCCAAGGGCCTCCTTTGCAGCTTTCTGCTCTGGATCACGTTGGCTCTCCCTCTTATACCAAAGGCAAGATGAATGGACGAAAGACTCCCAAAGGGCACTCGTTTTTTCCTACTGCACTGCTTCACCACACACTAGATACCACTTTCTAGATACAAGAAGTCATCCTAACCATGTTGGCTCACCCTCAGAAGAAACACAGATGCTCATTTCTGCCTATTTAGACCATAAGACACCCAGAAAAACAACACTCACAAATAATTGGTCACCTCGGTTGTACGACGGTACAACGCAGGTAATTACTTTGCATGCCTTTGCCACACATTTTTTAGCGCACATGTTTATACCGCAAATATGCATTACAACGCATGCCAATACCACGCATTGTTTTTAGATTTAAAAGCAATGTATTTGTCAGCCCCCCCCCCCCAACTTATCTTAAATGCGTGGTATTGGCATGCATTGTAAATGCATATTCGTGGTAAAAATGTGTACTAAAAAATGCGTGGTAAAGGCACAATGAGGTAAAAACCTCGTTGTAAAGGCTGTTTCCCAGTCACCTCCAACATAAAAGGCAGTGGGAAAAGTTTCAGCGCTCCGTCCATCAACTCCTTGTGTTTGCTCTGTGCCTTCCAACCCTTGCCTCACACACTCCTTCCAAACTGCACCACCACTGAATAGCAATGGTCAATTTACCTTGCCTTCATCCTTGCTCCTCCTCTATAGCGATAAAGCTTGACATTTATCTATCAACAAATTCCCAAACCAACCAACATGATTTCATTATAATGAAACTTCGGTCTGCAGGAAATCCAGTGCCAAGAGAAAATTGCAAATTCATGTCATCCCACCGTGCTTCAAGGCCAAGCACGTCAGACATGTGCCATATAAAAACCATGCAAAATAACATTACGTATAATAATGTTTTACCCTATTTAAGTATTATAGAAAAATATACCGCCCAAATGTGGTCTACACAAAGTAGTATAAGCCTTTTTCCAGTTGTACTCCCTCCTCAACACGATCTACAGCATGGATAACATATTTGCTGCTTCATGCCATTCTCTTCGTCAAAGAAAATACAATGGTAAGAATAAGTAAAAGTTTCCCTCTCCTCACACATTTAAGAACAAGTAAATGTCATACATTGCCCTCAATAAAAAAGCAATACCAAAGGGGATGATGGACGGAGCGCTTGAGCAAATCAAACACTCACCCCCAGTCAACTGATCTGGGTTTAATCCATCATCATTCTTTAGCTCACTCCACCACCCCAGTTCAGACATGGCCATATGCAAATCAGTCTGACCCTGTGCCTCATGGGAACAGTCCAGCCCGAACTGCCAAGCCATGTCTTCCCTGGACCGGAAACAAGCATCCTGGGACAGGTTTCTGGCTATTCAGCCGTCATCAGCCAGGCTAGCTTGAATCCGTGGCAAAGTGAGCAAGGGACCGACGTCTGGGCATACCCTGCCAAATTAGGGTGAACAAAGCGATACCAAAGGGGATGATGGACGGAGCGCTTGAGCAAATCAAACACTCACCCCCAGTCAACTGATCTGGGTTTAATCCATCATCATTCTTTAGCTCACTCCACCACCCCAGTTCAGACATGGCCATATGCAAATCAGTCTGACCCTGTGCCTCATGGGAACAGTCCAGCCCGAACTGCCAAGCCATGTCTTCCCTGGACCGGAAACAAGCATCCTGGGACCGGTTTCTGGCAATTCAGCCGTCATCAGCCAGGCTAGCTTGAATCCAGTGGCAAAGTGAGCAAGGGACCGACGTCTGGGCATACCCTGCCAACTTAGGGCGAACAAAGCAATACCAAAGGGGATGATGGACGGAGCGCTTGAGCAAATCAAACACTCATCCCCAGTCAACTGATCTGGGCTTAATCCATCATCATTCTTTAGCTCACTCCACCACCCCAGTTCAGACATGGCCATATGCAAATCAGTCTGACCCTGTGCCTCATGGGAACAGTCCAGCCCGAACTACCAAGCCATGTCTTCCCTGGACTGGAAACAAGCATCCTGGGACCGGTTGGCAGGGTATGCCCAGACGTGGGTCCCTTGCTCACTTTGCCACTGGATTCAAGATTGCCTGGCTGATGAGGGTTATGAACCTGAAACCGGTCCCAGGATGCTTGTTTCCGGTCCAGGGAAGACATGGCTTGGCAGTTCGGGCTGGACTGTTCCCATGAGGCACAGGGTCAGACTGATTTGCATATGGCCATGTCTGAACTGGGGTGGTGGAGTGAGCTAAAGAATGATGATGGATTAAACCCAGATCAGTTGACTGGGGGTGAGTGTTTGATTTGCTCTAACGCTCCGTCCATCAACCCCTTTGGTATCGCTCAATAAAAAAGCAGGCACATATATTTGATTTGTGATCAAGACAGAAGCCTTCATCAAATCCGTATGCTAGGTAAATTACCAGGCAGCTTTATTTGCAGAAGATTATCCAACATGGGATTGCTATTGCGGCTCTTCAAAAGGGTGCCAAGGAAAGATTTGTACCGATTGTTGGATTCGCCAAATGTCACGTTAGTTATCTAATTCAAACTGTCACGTTGGCCTATGATTTTACTTTTCAAGTTAGGTTGTTTGACCACATTTCGCCCATCAAGATGAGAAGAAACTCAATAAAAAATATTTAATCTAAAATGGGTAACTGAATGGCATTAGAAAATAGGTGTATTAATAATGCTGTTATTGACCCCACCTATATCTGTCAACACCTGAAGGCGCACAGTTTCTCTCTCGCCTACTTGGCCACAATTTCAGAAGATGCCATAATCACTCTCCATGAGATATCCAGCCATCTTCTCACTGCCATCTCAAGACTCGCTTGTCTCCCAAAGCTATGCCACACCAAATGACCATCATCCAGTGTGCTTAGCATCGAGTACAAGTTTTACCAGTGACCAGCATTCTTGGCAGCAGGATCAGGAGTATTAAGTATTGTCATTCATTTAACGCTAAAGAAGCAGGTAACTTTTGGAGGAGTGAAATATAACCCTGGTACTTGGTAAAGCACATCATCCATTTCTGTCTGGAGAAGAATTCTCTTTAAACAATGATTAACTTGCTCTGGGCATGCACCTTATTTGCTGAAGTTACAGATTAAGTCATTTGGTATTTTGTGATTAAAGGATGTCCATCATTAAGGCGCACTGGGTCCTTTATTAGGAAAGTTAATGTTTGAGGGATTTAAAAAATATGAGAAGTTGCCACATCTAATAGCATCTATACACCTTTCAAAGATCTGGGATGGCATGTGGGAGTTGGTAATTATCAAAGGATCCAAATTCTTTGCTTCTACAATGGTTCTTGCTATTTACACTGCTGACCCTAGCAAGATGAGGGCATGAGAGAACTGCGTAGCAAGCAACAAAACAAACCACAAACGGGGGTACTGTTGCGCAAGAACATATGTTTTACATATACTTACATTCTTGAAATGTTGCAACATAGTACATACAGCAGAAAGAATAGTAAGGTACTAGAATATAGATTGTTAAATATTGTGCTATCACTGTATCATAGCAAAAATATCAGTGATCAAAAAATAAACAAGGTGGGTATAGGTTTCGAAAACCTAGCTCCACATATATATACCTTGACAATATATGTATCTTCACAGTAGGTAGATGTGAGAATTAAGAATAGTAAATCTTTCTTTGCCTACTTATGCTTAACCAAAAAAATCAAAGGGAGTGAAACCCCTTAGGTTTTCGGTATTTTAGTAGGAAGCGGAGTGAACCCCTTCTTGCGTCTTTCTCCCCCCCCCCACCTTGATTCATTCTCTACTTATACTTAACTCATCAATATTTTGCAATGATATTTTGGTAGCACAACATTTAAACCTTGATATTCTGAAATACAACCAGAAGAACTGAGGTCTCTAGCTACTATTTGTTTAAATATTCACATTCTCTAAGCCTTGCGGCACCACTCGGCAGCAGCACAATATAATTTCCGTCACACACATTTTCATGTTATCCTGGAAGGGCAACCTAAAATCTTACACATTAACCATGACTAATTTTGATCATGTCTCATAACAGGTGGAACGCTTCTTAGTACAGGCACAACAGTGCATTGTCCAAGTGTCACCAACTGATATAGCACAATGGTGGTAGAAGCAGGGGTAAAACTGGTAGCTCAGTAGAGTCTGCCATGTTTACAGCAAGAAGGAAAATTAATAAGGCTAGTTCGGAGAGAGAGAAAATAGAAATAAAATGAGACATCAGTCTAGGAGAGTTGCAGACACAAGACTGAAGTACAAAATAAATATATAAATAACATAAATCCAAAGACAGAATTTCCAATTTGTCTAATTTTAAAACAAATTTAATTGGCAAAATACCTTTAGTTTCGACACTAACCAGTTATGCAGTGCTCACCACAAAATGAAATGACTTCTTCGTTGGGCCTCGACTCAAAAGGTTTTACTATTAGCCACACAATGGCACTTACTGTTTTATTGATCTCAAAACGATCAAAGGCTGCAGAGAGCGGTCTGAAGCACTCACTGAAACGAATGAACTACTTCTAAATTCCAGAACGCTGGCTTGTATAACAAGGTACACAAGCACGGATATGTTGTACTGGGTGTGAAACTGTGAAATCATTGTAACTAAAACAATATGGGGGCGTGGCCTGGGAGCCAAACATGGCGGACGCGTCCTGCTAGAGCTCCGCAGTCCGCTCCCTTTCGGCCCCGTAATCCTGCAATATCCTTGACCCCCAGCGCCTCTCTCGGGGGTCTCTTGCTGGGGCTCCCGCTGCGGCCCTCCGGGTGGGGTTTCTCGACCTCCGGAGATCGGATCCGCTGCGGCCGGCCCTTTGATCGGCGGAGGCCGCGCCGCTGCCGGCAGCGGGCGGAGCACTTGAGCCCGCGGCTGCGGCGGGCCTCATGGCCGGAGAACTTCGGCAGCAGTTGCCTGTGTTGTTGGCGGTGAGTCGCGCCGTCCCAGCGCTGCCCCACGAGTATTCGGCGGGGGTGAGGCGACGGGGGCCCCCTGCAGTGACACTCTCGCGGGGCGCCCCTCCCCCCATCTCCTTCATCGCGGCCCGGCGCGGCCTGGGCTGGAGTCGCCGGCTCTGAATCGGCACATCGTTGGCTGGCGCTGCGGGGGCAGCCCGCCCACCCGGCTGGGACCTGGGTGTTTCTCGACTGGCGGGGGCAATTTATCCGTAGGCGAGGCGGAGGGCGGCCTACGTCCCGGCTGCCGAGTGTGCTGCGGTGACGCTGCTGGGGACGTCTGGAGCCATGACGCTGGGCTGGTGAGGAGACCACCATCCGCCAGCCTGGGTGGTGCAGTGCCTGGGAGAGTGGGCTCCGCGACGGACCGATAGCTGGTGGCCCTGTGGCGGCTGGATCCTTGGTACTTGGCGGGGCTGGGCCGTGCTGCCGGCGGTGGGCCTTCGCTCCTCGCGGACGTCCGGCCTGGTGACGCGGAGGCCGCCTGGGTGGCGGGCCTGCTCTGTTGGCGGAGTGTCGGCTGGGGAACCCCCGGTGGCTATCGGAGACGAGGCGACCACACCACGTGGACTCTGGAGTGGTGCCCTGCGGTTGGGCCCGGCGAGGGGCTGCCTTTTGTGGACAACTACTGCCCTCCACTGCCACGCAATTCATCGGTCACCGGGGGCCGACCTAGTGGGACACCGCGACTGGCTGATATCGGTCCCCATGGGCAAAGACAAGCCAGGGGCATCAGCCCTCAAGCAGCCTACAATGGACCGCTACACCACCGCCGCCAACCCTCCCGGGGGGGGGAGCCCGCCGAGGGTCTGTCGTCCGACACGGCGAAGCTGCTGGAGGCGATCCATCAGTCGCGGACTGCCCTCGAGGCCCAGATCGGGGCTGTGGGCACGGAGGTGTCATTCCTCCGACAAGACCTGCGGAAGGCGGTTGACCGCATTACCGAAGCTCAGTCCAGGGTGTCTACTGTCGAGGACTCCGTTGCTGCACTTCAGCTGAAAGTGGACAAACTAACCAAACACTCGCAGGAGTTGGCCGCCCGGGTCGAAGATGCCGAGGGACGAACCCGCCGCAATAATATCCGCCTAATTGGCTTTCCGGAGGGCTGTGAGGAGGCATCAATGGATACTTCATCTCTGGCTGGCTCACTGCTCTCCTGCCCCCAGAAAACAGGTCCTCATGCTTTGTGGTCGAGAGGGCCCACCGAGCCCTGGCTAGAAAGCCGCCGCCGGGAGAGCGCCCGCGGCCGGTGATCGCCCGCCTTCTTAACTATGCCGACCGGGACGCTATCCTTCGCTACGCCATGCTACATAAAGACAAGATGGTCTTCGACTCTCATCCCATCATGGTTTTTCCCGATTATACAAGGATGGTGCAGCAACAACGACAGTCCTTTGTGGCGGCCAAGAGACGCTTACGCGACCTAAATTTGTCCTACGCTCTGTTATTCCCAGCTCGGCTGAAGGTGATGTACAAGGCGAAAACATTCTTCTTCGAGACACCAGAGGAAGTCTTCACCTGGACTGACGAGCGACGTTCTCTCAAGCCTCATTCACCGCCCCCGTTGGACTCTGACTCTTCCCAGGGCTTGCATCGGAGTGGTCGCCAGGGCAGAGCCACGACATCGAGACGCAACCGGTCCTGCTCTAATTGGCGCACCCAGGGGCCACCGGGCACTGATGACTGAGACTATTGGGCAAGTTGATTCTGTATTTTATTGTTTGACTCTCAGGGTTGGGTTGGGTTCCTTGGAGGTAGTCTTCCATGGGAATGTCTTGGCTACACTCGGATGAATCGACACCACTAGCCTTGAAGCGAACTGGACATGGCACGCCCTTTATGTTTTCGGGGATGTTAGATGACTGAGGCACTTTTGGGCGGGCGATCATCAGTATGGTATAGTTCACCACCTAGGGATGGGCTGGGATCCATGGGGGTTAGTCTCATAAGAATGTGTTCTGGCTACAACTGAGGGGGATCCCATTATTGGCCTTAGAGGGGGCTGGACGAGGCACGCCTCTCACGTTTTGGGTGATGTTGGGTAAGTTGGGAGGGTGGGATCCATTGGAGAAACCACTTGGGTCGTCATTTTGGGGACCTGGGGAGGGATTCTACCGCGACAGATACTCCGAGTTCTTGGTAGTATGGGGGAGGGGGGATTGGGAAATGTTCTTAAGTTAGTTTTGTTTTTGTTCCTTGCTTCCGCACCACACACACACTCTATTGCCCAATCACACACACACACTGGTTGTCCTTTATTCTTAGGGGATCAAGACATGACCCGCACGACAGGTGATCCCCCACCGGGAATGCGGAATATTATTGCCTGGAATGTACGTGGATTGCTTAACAAAGTCAAACGGGGAGCTGTTTTACAACAGGCTAAACGCTATGCCGTAGATATTCTTTTGCTTCAGGAGACACATCTGCTTGGCACCAAAGCCCCATGCCTAGCCCGCTATGGCTACGCTGCAGTGTATCACTCCGGCTTTACTCGTGTGGCGCGGGGCACGGCCATACTTATACATCGCATAGTGCCGTTTCAGGTCACTTGACAATGGCTGGACCCGGGGGGTCGCTATACAGTGGTCTCCGGTATATTGGCCGGCGAACAGCTTACAATTGGCAGCATCTACGCCCCCCCACCGCTTGGCCAGACCTTTATCGACAAATTAACCCAACTCTGGGGGGATCTTCCGGGTGGCCTTGTGATATTAAGGGGCGACTGGAATGACATCATGGGTCCACTGGATAGGTGGCGCGCCCGACAGCCTGACGCATCCCCTGCTCCATCCAAACTTGCTGCACTAGCACACACACTGGGCTGGGTGGACACATGGCGTGCCCTTCACCCGTCCGACGCTGGGTATTCCTATATGTCGTCAGTACACCCTACTTTATCGCGCCTCGATTATCTTTTTCTCCCACGTAGTTATCTGCACAGGGTGGCACATACCTCCCTCATGCCTCGCGGACTGTCGGATCATTCGCCGATTCAACTCAAAATACGTTTACAGACAGGCAGGGTACCGTATAGGTGGCGTATGTCCCCTTGGCTGCTTCGCGACGAGGACTACAGGGAGATGCTAAGCCAAGCCATTGCTGACTATTTTAGTCTCAATTCGGATACATGCTCGTCTCCGGTCATCCTATGGGAGGCGTTTAAGCCCGTGATCCGGGGGGCCGACATAAGTTATCGCCCCGGGGAAAAGCACCGCCACCTAGCTCAGGTGCAAGACCTGGAATCCAGACAGGCAGATCTTCAATCCCTCGTAGTGGAGGGCTCGGACCCCGCGGCCCGCCGAAACCTTCTGCATGTGCAGCAGCTGCTCCATCAGGTTCATACCGACTGCGCCAAAGACGCCTGGCTAGCCACCCAGCACAGGATTTACCAGTGGGGTGACAAATCCAGTCAGATGCTGCATAGGCTCTGTCAGGCTCAGGCAGCCCCGACACAGGTACCCCCTCCTGCGGTCTCCTGGTGGGGCCGCATGCACTTCCCCTGAGGCTGTTGTACAGGCCTTTGCTGATTTCTATGCGATATTATACGAGGAGCGTGAGGTAATCCAGGAACCTCTCATTGATGCCTTCCTTGTGGACATCCCTCCCCGTCGCCTTTCAGACGAACAAAGCGCTGCCTTGGATGAGCCCATCTCCTTGGAGGAGCTGCAGTCGGCACTCTCCAACACCCACCCTGGACGGGCGCCGGGCCCCAACGGGTTCCCATGTGATTTTCTGCGGCCTCACATTACGACTTTAGGTCCCCATTTGCTCAAGGTGCTTCACGCTGCCGCAGAGCAGCCAATTCTCCCTCTGGATTGGAGACATGCTGAGGTCGTGGTGTTCCTTAAACCAGGTCGCCCACCTGAGGACCCCGGCTCCTACCGCCCCATTTCATTGATGAATTTTGAGCCCAAGCTGCTGGGGAAGGTGCTGGCAGACCGCCTCCGTACGTGCATACAAGATCTGGTGCACCCTGATCAGTCTGGTTTCATGCCACAGCGGTCCACCAGGCATAATATCCGGCGCGCCCACAACGCAGTAGCGGAGGCCCACCGCTTGGAACGTCCCGCGGCGGTCCTGCTGGCTGATATCGACAAGGCGTTCGACACAGTGAGCTGGGCATATCTCTTTAAACTCTTGGAAGTGGTCAATCTCGGTCCCCGCTTTAGGGCGTATGTGAAGCTACTTTACACCGACCTCACGGCATCGGTTTGTGTGGCGGGCCACCGGTCGGCCCCCTTCCCTATCCGTAGAGGCACCAGGTAGGGCTGCCCGCTCTTGTTCGCGCTGGCCATAGAGCCATTAGCCGCATGGGTCCGTCGGGACTCGGTTCTACGAGGTCTGGACTGGTCTCCGGAGTGCTCCGACAGGATCGCGCTCTATGCGGATGATGCCTTGTTCTTTATGTCGGATCCTTGGGTATCCGGGCCACGGGTGCTGCAGATCCTACGGATTTTCGGGGAAACCTCCGGGATATACGCTAATCTGTCTAAGTCCACACTGTTTCCTATTTGCGGAGATCAGCGATCTCAGGCCTGGGCCTCGCAGCTGATCATTGCGGAGGCGAGTTTTCGGTATCTCGGGGTGCATATTACGCGCTGCCCTACTGAAGCTTGGACCCGTAATATTGCCCCACTGCTTCCTACAGTTCGGGACGAGACGACGGTCTGGTCTCAACTCCCCCTCTCGTTATACGGCAGATCCGCCATATTCAAAATGGTATCTCTGCCGCGCCTGCTTTATCGGCTGCAAAACTACCCCTTTCCGATTCCCCCGTCGTGGTTTCGTCAAATCAATGCGTTGTTGAATAGGTTTCTCTGGGGGGGAGGTGCGGTTCGGGTGGCACTAGCCACGTGTATCCAATCTACGTACTGCGGCAGGATCGCCGCGGCCGATGTCCAGGCCTATTATTGGGCATCGCATCTTCTCGTGATAAACGACTGGTGGTATGGCTCCCAGGCGGACCCCGCCTATGCGGTAGAACGTATTTTCCTGGATGGAACACCACTGCTTCATTTCTTATACAGTTCCTCATCACTAGCGGAGCTTCCCCCGGCTTGTCGGCTCGTCATTCAGATCTGGAGGCGAGTGGTCAGACAAATGGGGTGGTGGGGCAGACTGACCGCGGCGACACCCCTGTGGCAGGCCTCCCACCTTAGGCCAGTCTCAACCCTGGTGGGGTTCCGTAGATGGGATGATATTGGGATCTCCGCGTTGGGTGACATAATGCAGGGGTCTACTCTCAAATCCTTTCAAAGGCTACAGGACGATTTTAACCTCCATAAAACGCAGTTCCACAAATACCTGCAGCTCCGACACGCTGTCTCCCCTCTCATACGGGGCCTCACAACTCTTCCAGAGTTTCACCCGCTGGAAGGTCAACTACTTATGGGGGATCTAGGTGTGCATAAAATCCGACAGATTTACCAAACGATCACTACATACTCCACTACCACTTTACACCGTACTCGGGCGACATGGGAGGCGGATGTTCCCACACTCACAGACGATGATTGGGCTGAGGCGTTGGCCAGTCCCCGGTACTCCGCTGTTTCTACACGATACAGATTGATTCAGTTTAAGTACCTCCATAGGGTGCATTACACGCGGGTACGCCTGTTTAAAATTGGAGCCATTCCATCCCCCGTGTGCCTCCGTTGTGAGTCGGAGGAGGGATCCTTTCTTCATACTGTGTGGCGCTGTGTAGCGCTGCAACACTTCTGGTCAGGTGTTCGGTCTTGTTTGGGGCAGGTTTTGGCGTGGGATATTCCCGCCGAACCTAGGCTGATCCTTCTGCACGGCACCGACGATATAGGGGGAAACAGACATAAGCGTCATTTATTGCTCCTGGGGCTCACACTTGCCAAACGTGACATTGCTCAACACTGGAAAGATACGTCCCCGCCCAGGGTGGGGGTCTGGAAGAGGGCGATGGACCGCTGTATGTCGGCCGAGGTTGCGGTCTTTCAGGCACGTGGCTGCCCGCAGAAACATAAGAAGATTTGGGCGCGCTGGGCCACCTACAGAGGTATTGACCTGTCGCTGTTTGGGCCCACACTATCCAGAGACCCATTGGATAGTTTGGTTGTGAGCAATTCACCGGTTTAAAGGGAATTGAGTTGTGCAGAAGGAAAAGGGCATATTTGCATTTTGTTCATGTGCTATTATATATAGGGTGTGTGGTGTGTGGGTGGGGGAGTGGGTCTGATGTTCTGCAGACCTATCGAGGGGTGACATATGGTGCCTTGGATTTGTACGATTTGATTATTATGTGTTTGATGCTAATCGGGCTTCGTCCATTTGGTGCCATGGAAAATCAATAACATTTGTTGTTTAAAAAAAAAAAAAAACAATATGGAGAAGTCCAGGCTGAATGCAAAGATGTTCACTCAATACGCCTACATGAGGCACCAGGAGAGACAGACACCAGTTACACTACCACCAGGTCAAGCAGCTTCGCAACCAGGGTGGTGCAACACAGCAGCTTGATGCTTCTGCCATTCTGTGACATTAAACAGGCCAAGAGGGATAGCCTGGCCAGTGGTTGACCAGCTAATGAGTCTAGAACCTAACACCCCCACTTCTTTCCACACATCAACTCTGAATGCGCTGTAATGTACGTGGATAAAACACTTTTTTCTGCAAGGAAACTCTTACATGAGCCACCCAATGCAGACTGCACAGCTGCAGGACAGCATCCTACAATAAGGAATTACTAATTACATCTCTCACCACCATTAAAGTATGGCACACCTTGGTATTAGAGCGCTAAGATTATAGTTCTCGCCTAGGGCTGTGCAGATTAGTTTTTTTTTAGTAAGACAACGTTCTCTTTTATGGCATAAATCAGTGCAAAAAACAATGTTCAGGTAAATATTGGGAAAGTGCAGTGCAAAACTCAAAGTAGCAACGTTTCCAAAGAACTCTCTGAATGTTGCAACAAAAGCATTTTCACAACATATAAAAACAAGCATTTGCAATGCAATAGGTCTCGCATTTGTGAAAATTAGAGCCATCGGTGTTGTTAAGGATATTGTTTTTTATTTAGGTTTTTGTTTGTAATGAACTGGATGTTTGTTGTGGAATTATGTGGTTTGAATTGGAATTGTTAGTTGTGGAATTGTGCGGGGGTGGAATTGTCTGGTGCGTAGTGGATTTATGTGGTATGGTGAATCGATAGGGGTGAGAGTTGTATAAAATAGAAAGTAAGATTGAGCGGGATCGGTAGTTTATGTATGAAGTGGTGAATGAAGTTTAACTAGAGTACCAGAAATAGTGTGTGTGAAAGAGAGAAAGAAGGGGAGAGAAGATTAGAACATAACATAACGTGCATTTGTAAAGCGCACGTTTACCCGTGGGCATCTTTGTGCTGAATAACAGATGTTTATTGTCACCCAACTCAATGGTACTCATTTTGTCGAACTCAAAAGGATGAAAGGCTGAGTGGACCCACCAGGATTTGAGCCTGTGAACATGAGGTCAAACACAGGCCCATAAAAGTGGACGCATTAGTCCACTAAGCTACCAGACCCCTTTATAGATGTACAGAAGTTGCGTTTGTGTACGCAGAAGAGACTGAAAGAAGAGGAGGGGAGTGTGTGTTTGCAGGTTAGGTTTAAAAAAAAAAAAAGTTTTGGTAAAGAATTTGTCCTGAAAGACCTGAAGTGAACTAATATGAGAAATGCTGGATTAGTGTGTGAGAGAGTTGTGTGAGAGAGAGAGAGAGAGAGAGAGAGAGTGGGAGGGGCATTTGGAGAGGGGAGGAGACTTCTCTATAAAGGGTAGTCTCATATTTTGACAGGCTCCCTGTACTACTTGGGCCTGGTTAATTTATACGTAGGTTTGTTTACAAGCATGCGTGAGTAGCATGGAAAACATGAATAAATCAACAGTAATTGTCCCTCTCACCTACAAAGTGCGGCTGGATGTACAAAATTCATTTACATGTAATTAAGGAACAGTTCTAATCTCAGAACAAATCACTGTTTTCTCGTGAAGTGTTGTTTAGGTTATTACGCTGCAGAACAGTTAGGCAAGAACAGAAATCGGTGACGCACATTACTTCAATGATATCTCACATATTCAGAGGCGGACTGGCCACTGTGCCATTCTGTAGCAGGAGTAGCTCCAATCATGGGTCCGCTGAGACCGGATTACAACCACTGTTATCGTCCCTCACAACCCATGAATCACTGTGTTGGAACAATCAGTGCTTCCGGTTGGGGCCATGCGCAAATGAAATACTTTGTGCGCTCACGTAACTTTCCAGCTCTCAAAGCACACCCACGCAAACACAAAACAAAGTTTTATGGCATGGGGTATGGCATAGGGTGGGAACAAAGGCATTTTCCCAGAGAAGGGATAAGAAGTCATTAATTACGAACATGCGTCCGCATGTGGAATCCCATCAGGTCCCTCACAGGGAATGTATCCTTGTGAGAAGGAAGGGGGCGATAAAAGTGCCCGATGTGTTAATTTACTGCACCCTTATAGCACGAACGGGCTGCTGTTTCTTCTCCGACTCAACAAAGTCCTCACCCCAGGAACAGGCAATGACAATGGCCCCAATGAATAATGTAGACATGCAGAGAATTCTATTACAGGACCGGAGGCTTCAGATTATGCTTTCTCGGTCTTCACTGTTTATTCACAGCAGCCAATGAAAAACAATTGAACACTTTTTAACATACATTTCCCATGTTGCAATGGAGCAGTCCAATAACCATAGAGACTATGCTCTATATATGTAACCTCGCACACTAGCACTTCCTCTTTCTTTGCTGCTTGCAGCCGAGTTAAGTGCCTTATACCTTTCACTTATTATTCCGTTTGTTAGATGCTGTATGTGTATTAGTGCATTTCTATCGTTAGTATTGGCAATATCTGTACGCGCCGCGCTTGCGCTTTAGCGCGGAGGTCTTTATTGTGTGCATTTCAAGGTCGGGTGGAGGCGAGTGCGATTAGAGCGTCTGTCGCTTCGCGACTCACCTCCACCAGACTTGCTGATCCAAATTTCTTCTTCTGCACGACACTTCGAGCGTCTTTTCTTTACCGCTGAGCCTTCCCTGATCAGGCCCGCGAGTGTGACTGGAGCCAAGCGTCGCGTAGCCCAATTGGGCTTCCTTTTGGGCTCCTTTTGGGCTACGCGACGCCCAATTAGCATTTCCTCCTCGCTCTGCGCTCGTTTTCGAACGGAGCTTATTGCACAGGATAGATATCTTTTCTCCTGCGCAGACGGACGCCTTTCCAGGCTGGAAAAATAGTGAAGGCCCTAGCCGGGTGCAGGCTTGTATAACTTTTGGCTCATTTACGCCCGTTTTGGGGCTGCAAAAATTAGTTGATTACAGCTGGGCTGAGGAGCTTTACTTACATTCATATACTTTGGTGCACGAAGGGTGGCTCCCCCTTTACTCAATTCCCCTGGAATTACGGCAGCTGATAATAATAATTCAAGTACGTTTTTGTTTCCAAGCATTTTCATAATGCAGGAGTGGGCCTCATTCGAGGAGGAGGAGTATGGATTTTATGAGGAAGAGCAAGGTCCCTTACTTGAGGACAATTTGGTGGATGCCCTGGATACGTCCGTTCAACAATCTGAACAGGGCCATTGAGGCTGCGGTCCCCCAGACGGTAAACCAAGCTCTGGCGGCCGCCCTAAAGCCCATTACAGCTCAGCTGGAAAGTTTTGCTAAAAGGCATGGTTTTCAACCCTCTGAAGCCCCAGGTTCCTCGCAGCACACTTCTGAGAAGGCGAATCAGGCTAAGGCCAAGTCATCTATGTCAGAAGTTGGCCTGGTATATGCTGTCCACTAATTAAAGTGGGCACCTTGCACCAGTCCAAACGACCCTTATTGATTAGGTTAAAGACAACCTTTATAGAAAGCTATCCTAGTGGTAGCTGTGGAGAGCAGCCTTCAGGCTAAGTCTTGAAGGAATGTAAAGCGGCTTGTTTTACCAGTATATAACCTCTTGAATGACCAAATGAAAGGAGAACCACACCAGGTATATATAAAATATATGTATTTATTACTAAACACTCTCTACTAACCTCTTTATGAGATTAGAGAACAAGGCACACAATATTACAGTACTAGAACGACAGTAAATAGCACAATACACAGTGGGCTCCAGGGGAGACCAAACCATATATTAAGCAAGTGGTATAACAACCCCGACTTGACTAGACACAGTGCCTAGAGCACGTAGAATCGCTGGGACCCCAAGGAACCACCCAAGGTAGTGACACAGGGGACCCACGGAGGACGGGTGCAGTGTGGGAACACAGACGCGAGCTCCGTACAACTCAATGGGAAAGTCGCGGTTGGAAATTTAGAGTTTAAGGACACTTCGGAGAGGACTTCAAGCAAACCCAGTTAAACTTAGAAGGTTCTAAGGCCAGCACCCTTGTGAGTATCGAGGTACCAGAGTTACCTATCCCAGAGGAGCCGGGTGCATAGGGGTCAAGTGCTGTCGGAAACCCTCGTCGTTTTCAATGGCGTGATGCGAAGTGGTGCTGCTGCCGTGGAGAAGAAAAGTGTCCGGTGTGACCCAAGCCTGGATCGGAGATGAGAAGAACCTGAAAGCAGAGGGGACAAAGTCTGGGTCACTTCACGTGACCAGGAGCGGAGCAATCGAATACCCACCGATGTCGGGTGCTTCAGGTGCGAAGAGGTGAAGCTTGACTCTGCAGCCACGGGGACCAGGAGACGTCGACCAGATTCCGCAGGCGAGCTGTCCCACGAAGGATGTTGAGTGCTGGGGGGGTCAGTTTCCGGATTGGAGACCAACAAGCCTTGGCAACTGCAACCCACGCGGTCAGAGAAAAGATGCTTCGTTGAGGACCAGCAAGGTCCTGGGGACTCCCCAAGCTATGGAGAGTCAGGGCACGCCTGGAGCAACCAGGGAAGCCCACTGAAAGTTAAAGTACCCTTCTCAGGGACCCACAGGTCGACGGACCAGGGATCGCGAAGGGACCTCGAGAGGAATCACACAATAGCAGCCCACGGAACACTCGTGGAGTGTAGGCCAGTAATCTTCGGTGGAAACACGGGGCTTGGACTACAAGTAGCCCAAAGCACAGCCTCAGGGATCGCCTAAAAGCATATGCTGCTGCAAATGTGCACGGTGTCCAGGGGTTCGGGTTGCACGGTCCCCACGAGGGCTGCGGGTCTCAGGTTTGCTGAGAGCACTAGTCGGCCTCGGGGAAGCTTGGGCACCCACCTCCTGTGTTGCAAAATCTTCGGAGTCCGTCGGGAGCTGCGTAGATGCAAACCGGTCAGATGCGTTGAGGTGCCTGCTTTGCAGGGGAGTAACTCCTTTACTCCAAGGGAGATTCTTCAGTCGTCCAGCACAGCGTAGATCGTCGAAGGTTACTTGGTTTCTGTAGCAGAGTTTAGTCCAGGTAATATCTAAAGTCCTGTAGTCAGGGCTTCCTACTTTATACCCAAGGAAGGGGTGGTACAAACTCTGGGGACCCACCTATGGGAGGGTCAGGACAGAGGGGTGGCTACACCCATGTCCTTTGTCCAGTTTCACACCAGAGCAGGGGCTGGTAGCCCCTGCAACCGGTTTGAGCTGGACTATGCACAGGGACACCAAATGTGCCCCCAGTGCAGACATCAAAGCACTCTGAGAGTGCACCCACCCAGCCCCAATACACTAAAGCCTGTCTGGGAGGTGGTCACACCTCCCTGTGACAGGAAACCTATTGTCAAGCCTTCCCCTGCCGGAGTTTCGTACAGCAGCAGGAGGGCAGACTCGTGTCTGTGGCTGGCAGCATCCATTTTGTGATGCCAGGGCTCTGTGAAGCTGGTACCGGGTGTACCGGTGGGGTCATATTTCACCCTCTAGGAGGGAGGAATCATAGCCCCACACCAGTTACTGGTGTGGAGGTATGATTCCAAGGTGTTTGACACCAAACACGACATAATTCCTTGCAGTCGTTTTAAAGTTAGCATTTACCGCGAGGTTATAATGCACTTAAGAGTATATGGTTGGCTGCATCAAAGACAACCCCGGAATAGTGGTTCCGAAGGCTGCAGAGGGGCTCTGCTCATGCATGGGCACCCTCTCACATAAAACCCAGCACCCTGCCTTCAGGATTGATAAGACCTGCCATAGGGGTGACTGATAGGCTTATATGTGCAGTGATTAGGATAGATATAGTGAACCTATATCTAAGGAAGAGGTGCATGCACCACCTTACACAGGCTGCAGTAGCAGACCTGTTGTGTCATTTTGAATGGCCTCTCAGGGGTGGCATAATACATGCTGCAGCCCATGGGAGGCCTCTGGGGTACCTATGCCCTGGGTACATAGTATACCATATACTAGGGACTTATAAGGGTACCCCAGAATCCAATCTGGAGTGTACCTAAAGTACATGCAATCAATTTAGAGGAGAAAGCAGATAGACTGGGGTCCTGAATAGCAGGATCCCAGCCAAACTAAGTCGAAAACCAGCAAAACACCAGGAAAAAAAGTGGGGGCAACCATGCAGTCAGATTCCACCTTCCTACAATCTAAATGGCCGCATGCGCAGGCCTTGGCTCAACTACCTCCAGCTAAACCTGGTGATCATCAATATTCGGTGCCCACAGTCATTCCTCCGGCGCCCAGCAAAACCTACGATTCTGACCCCACTACTGACACAGACACTACTGGTACTATCTCTCCTCCTAAAAAGAAGAAGGCGAAGAGGGAGAATCTAGATCCGCAGGCTGTCTCCCTCCAGGTCTCAACCCCCTTTGATTTTAACCCTCTGGACTTTGTTCACCCGAGGTCCTCCGATTGGGCTCCGCCCCCAGAGGTAGCTGATTACTTTCACCAGAATCTGAGGAGGCATTTTGATAAAGAGGTGAGTAGCAGACTCAGGTCGGAATGTCCACGACCAGATATTCCAGATAGGGTTGCAGATACCCCGGACATTGACCCCAACATGCTGGCGTTTCTAAAAAAGTTCGGCAAAGATCCCAAGAAGGGCATCGATCGCGCTTGGCGTGGATGCCAAGATAAGCTTTTAGACGTCACAGGGCCCTTAGCGAAGATTCTCGGGATGGCGTTGGTAGCCAATGACACTATTTCCCCCATCGACCCAGACATATTGGTGGGATGGACGCAGCGTGCTATCTGTTTGCTGGGGAACGCGAACTACGCCATTTCCGCAGAGAGGAGAAAGTCGTTGCTCATGCGAATGGACAGCAACCTCACGGAGTTAGCTTCCGCGGAAGCAGGTCCTTTAGCAGAAGGGCTCCTATTCGGCGACAAATTTGTCTAGGACGTGTCCAAATACGTGGGCACATTCACCACCCTGGATAAGGCCCAATCTAACATAAAACGAGTTTTTCAGCAAGGCCTTTTTAGACGGGCCGGGTGAGGACGGGGCCGATCGCCAGGCCGTCAATATTATCAGGGCCCTCCCAGAGGCGGCTACGGTCGCGTTAGAGGGGATTGGCAGGACACTACCAGAGGGGGTACCTTCTACCCGACTAGAAGATTCTCTCGATGCAGATATCATCGAGGCGGACAAAGAGGAAACTTCCAGCCTCAGGTCACTTCAGGTAAGAGCTCGTGCTCCTCTGTCTTATCCTCTGGGGGGTCGCATTTGTCATTTCATACACAATTGGGCTCAAATTACAAGAGACGCCTTGGTCTTACAAACCGTTCAGGGGTTTCAAATAGAGTTCTTCCAATCTCCTATGCAAGATTTTATACCACCCCCGTTGGTTTTTTCCCCAACAAGAACACATTTTTATAGAGCATGAAATAGCAGAATTGCTGGAGAAGCACGCGGTAGCCTACTGCGACACCAAAACCGAGGGCTTCTGCAGCAATGTCTTCCTGGTGCAAAAGAGGGGCGGTGGTTACAGACTCGTACTAAACCTGAAAGGTTTCAATCACTTTGTCCTCTACAGACATTTCAAAATGGAGGGAATACACCTACTGACATCTTTTGAGACAGGGAGATTGGATGATCCGGTTGGACCTCAAGGATGCCTATCTAACGGTACCAATCTTCCCTCCCCACCGGCGTTTCTTACAGTTTCGGTGGCGTGACCAGTGGTTGGAATATTTGGTCCTTCCTTTCGGTCTTTCCTCGGTGCCTTGGTGCTTCGCCAAGCTGATGAAACCGGTAACAGCTCATCTCAGAGAGCAGGGT
This sequence comes from Calotriton arnoldi, assembly GCA_963921515.1. Lineage (NCBI taxonomy): Eukaryota > Metazoa > Chordata > Amphibia > Caudata > Salamandridae > Calotriton > Calotriton arnoldi. Next base: position 305,415 of record CAWUFW010005084.1, read on the forward strand.
ATTCGTCTTATAATTTATCTGGACGACATACTCATCATGGCACCGTCAGTTACCCTGGCATCTCAGCACCTTCAGATCACGGTGCAGCTTTTGGAGAATCTGGGTTTCGTAATCAACTCAACCAAGTCTGTCCTGTCTCCGACTCAGCCGATAGAGTTTCTGAGTTTCGTAATCAACTCTGACAGCTCAACTTCAACTGCCCAAACGAAGTTGAGGGATCTGAAGAAGGAGCTGAAGGCAACATTAACCAAGCAAGTAATGTCGCTGCGAGCCATTGCTCGTCTGGTGGGACTGCTTGCATCCTCAATTCAAGTGATCTTCCCGGGCCCTTTGCATTACCGGGCCTTGCAACGCTTGAAGGTTCAGCACTTGCAGAAAGGTCTTTCCTACTCCGACCAGGTTCCCCTCACGGACGAGGTGAAGGAGGAGCTCAATTGGTGGCTGACACACGTAGATGCTTGGAATGGCCGAGCGATATTCGGATCTCGCCCGGAAGTGGTGATAGAGTCCGATGCCAGCCGGTGGGACTGGGGAGCGAGATGCGGGGAGATAACCACAGGGGGCAGATGGTGGCTCCAGGAATTAGCATTACACATCAACTGCCTCGAACTCCTGGCGGGGTCTTTCGCGATCCGCTCTCTCTCTCACCCAAGAAGGTGTCTTGTTGCATCCTTCTGAGAATGGACAACGTATCGGCGGAGAGGTACATAAACAAGTTAGGGGGGACGAGATCACCGATGTTGGCGGAGATGGCCAAGGACTTTTGGCATTACTGACTGGCTCACCAGATTACGGTGATAGCAGAGTACCTTCCGGGGCAGTACAATGCAATAGCGGACTGGAACTCCCGTCACTTGAGAGATTACAGCGACTGGCAGCTACATCCCTCACTTTTTCAAATGATTCAGGAGACTTAGGGTCCTTGCATGATAGATCTGTTTGCCTCCAGACTCAATCGCCAACTAGAGGCGTTTTACAGTTGGAGGCCGGACTCTCTGGCGAAAGCCACGGATGCGTTCACACAGGATTGGTCGAGGTCATTGAATTATGCATTCCCCCCATTCACTCTGATTTCCAGAGTAGCGAACCAGATTGTCCTTCAACAAGCGGATCTGGTTCTAGTCACACCGGTTTGGAAATCACAACCCTGGTTCCCAGTACTTCTGGTTCCAGGGCCCTCAGGGAGAACTGCACCCATTAGTTCTAGCGGGGCAGCTGTTCCTGATGGCCTGGAGGCTTGCAGGCAACAATGGTCGTTGCCAGGACTTTCAAAGGAGGCTTCAGGTTTCATCCAGCAAGCCTGGGCTCCCTCTACCAGGAAACAATATTCTTCAGCATGGCTGGGTTGGTGCCTGGAGAAACAGGTGGATCCTGTGGAGGCAGACCTCTCACAGGTTGTGAATTTCTTATCCAAAAAAGCCTCGGAGGGGCTCTCCTACAGATCGGTTAACAATTTCAGGTCCGCTATCTCGGCGGGACATACGCAAATCGACGGTAAACCGGTAGGTATGCATCCGGTGATCTGCAAACTCCTCAAAGGTATACGAGTGGCGAATCCTCCTAAGGCTAAGTATTCTGCTTTATGGGATATTTCTAAAGTGTTAACTTTATTTGATAGCTGGCCTCATAATGAGGAACTTTCGAGAAAGCAATTATCTGCAAAGCTAGCCATGCTCCTTTGTTTGTCTGCTTGTCGATGAGTCTCTGATATCAGAGTCCTAGACCTAACAGGTAGAGTGTTTTCTCCAGAAGGGGTTTCTTTTACAATTTCTGCTCGGACAAAGACATTTTCACGTTCCATTGAATAACATGCATTTCCCGTTAACAATAAATTGTGTGTTGTAAAATGCTTGACAGCTTATGAGCAATGTACCCAAGCGGTTAGACCGGTTGGTTGTTCCAGAATGTTAATTGCATTGCAGAAACCGTTTAAGCCAGTTACGTCTGCGACTATTGCCAGATGGCTCAGATATATAATGCAGGAGGCTGGTATTGACACTGAGCTCTTTGGGGCCCATTCAGTGAGGGGCGCTATGGCCTCCAAGTCTTACAGGTTAGGCACCAATTTACAGGATATAATGAAAGCAGCCGATTGGTCATCGGACTCTACTTTTAAGCAGTTTTATTACAAACCTGCGGGCGACATTGCTTCTGTTGTGTTGGTAAAGCGTTGAACTAGCATAATCTTAAGCCTCCGGTCCTGTAATAGAATAAAAAATTTGCTAGCCTTCGCGCCAAGAATTTTCAATTCTATCAAGGACACGGAGGCGAGGATTATCCCGCCCAATGTATTTATTTCATATTCATGATTGTTTTTTACTACCCGCCCTGACATTTCTGCTTATCATGGTTATTACGGTTTGCGAATTTTTGTTTCAGGGGCGGAGCAGAAAGGTGATCAATAAACATCAAATTGTTTGCAAGTTCGGATGGCGTGCTGCGCACCCTTCAGTTACATGAACGCCGGCGGCTCTGGCATGAGGATTCGTGTTCTGTGTTTCTTCAAGTTCTTTTGATGGACATACGTTCGGTTCAATTAGACAGTGTTCGTTCAAGGCAAAGAAAGAGGAAGTGCTAGTGTGCGAGGTTACATATATAGAGCATAGTCTCTATGGTTATTGGGCTGCCCCATTGCAACATGGGAAATGTAGTATGTTAAAAAGTGTTTAATTGTTTTTCATTGGCTGCTGTGAATAAACAGTGAAGAAAGAGAAAGCATAATCCTCGCCTCCGTGTCCTTAATAGAATTGAAAATTCTTGGCGCGAATGCTAGCAAATTTTTTATCCCTCAGCACCAGAAAGGCACACTGATACGGATTCCTGCTTTGGCCCCAGGGGCACCGGACAGTGCACAAAGCACATTGGAGCCCGCAAAGAGGTCCCTGCTTGTGCCCCGGGGGAACGGTGCAGTGCACGCTTGATCGGAGCGTGAAACTGACCCAGGCACACCCGGTATGAGCAGCGGAACATTGCAGAAAACTGTCTTAAGTGATAGTAAGTCAGATTTAAAGAGACTCGCAAAAGCTTCACAATAGGCTAATTGGGTTGGTATTATGGCGCACGAGCTGAACGAAAGAAAGCTACATAAACAAGCATTGGCATAGCCAATAGGTCTCGCTTTTGGGACATTATAAGTGTTTAGCCATGCAACAGTTGATGTTGCACCAAGGATATTGTGCTGCAGAATTAAATACTTATAAGGTCCCAAAGGCGAGACCTATTGGCTATGCCAATGCTTGTTTTATATGCTGGTGAAACCTTATTGCGCACTGGGGTGAAGCTGCATTAATTGGTATACATTGGAAATAGTGTGAGACCACTCAAACAATACATCCAGGCTTGTCTTTTACAGGTGTATTACCTCTGGTGTGGTCTGACCACGCTGCGGTCCGATTTAGTATAAGTATGACAGATCAGCGTATAGGGAGCAGTTTCCATAAAGGTCGGATTGAGACTAGGGCTTGGAACAGAGTCGATGGGACCGTTCTTCAGGAGCTTCTAACCTCCACGGCAGATCAGTTAACGGAGGGGGTAGAGGAGGCAACCGCCTCCTATACAAACTGGCTTGCACAGGCGTGTGAGAAATTAGCGCCATTAAAGACGGTTCTGCCGAAAAGATTACATCCCTCTGCTCCATGGTTTACAGAGGAGTTAAAAAATCTTAAATCCAATTGTAAACGCTTAGAACGCTCTTGGAGGAAAAGCTATTTGGAAGGAGAGAAGAAAGTGTATAAATCTAGCCTGCAAATATATAAACAGGCCATCTTTGTCATAAAACAAAAATTTTATTCTATCCAAATTGAATTATCTAAGAACTCTTCCAAAGAGCTCTTTAGAACAGTCTCCAATTTAGCCTCCCCGAGTCCAGCTATTGTTCAATCTAGTCAAGAGTTATGTGAGGAGATTGCTAAATTCTTCCTCAATAAAGTGGTTAGTATATTTTCAGTGTTCAGTGGATCGAGGGAGGCTGGATCAAGTATGATTAAGGAGACCTTCGAATTTAAGAGGGCCCCCCCCCGTGCCTTGGACAAATTCAGTTCACTGACAGTACAGGATATTCTGGAGCTTCTTAAGGGAGCCAAATCGGGCTCGCCTTTTGACCCCTGCCCAGTAATGATCGCAAAATTGGCCCCCAGTCCCATTGCCTTATATCTCGTAGCCATCTTTAATGGTATGTTTGAAACTGGACAATTTCCCAAACTGTGGAAGCTGGCTTCAATACTCCCTCTCTTGAAGAAGCCAAGCTTGGATCCCAATGACCCCAATAATTTCCGCCCGATCTCTCGTTTGCCTCTCCCTGCAAAAATGGTGGAGAAGGTTATGAATCATCAACTCAGTGCTTTTCTGAGGGAGGTCCAAGCATTGGATCCCTCCCAACATGGTTTCAGAGAGGGACACAGCACTGAGTCGGCCCTCATTAAGGCTACAGAGGAGATTAGAGTGGCAGTGGATCGAGGAGGTAGGGCTGCTTTGATCCTACTGGACTTATCCGCCGCATTTGATACGATCCATCACGATATTTTGATGGACCGTCTCAGGGAATGTGGGGTACAGGGTAAAGCCTGGGATTTGCTCAGGTCCTTTTTATCAGACAGAGGACAGATTGTATCCCTGGGGAAATTTCAGTCTACACTCTTCACATTGCCATGCGGAGTACCGCAGGGGTCCTCTCTGAGCCCAACACTTTTTAATGTTTATGTTTCATCGCTAGCTCCTGTTATCAGTGCCTTTGGGATTACGTCTTATGCGGATGACACACAGATTGTGGTGTCTCTTCTACCTGGCCAAGAGCTAGGGATAGATAATAAATTTCAGATCTGTATGGAAGTAGTAGGGAGCTGGATGGCAGATAACTGCCTTAAGCAAAACTCGGATAAAACCGAAGTGATGTTGTTCGGGAATGACACTAACTTTTGGACCCCCAATTGGTGGCCCGCTTCTCTGGGAACTCTTCCATCTCCCTCTAAAAAGGTGAAAAATGTGGGAGTTATGTTGGATGAGAAATTGTCTCTGGGTGCCCAGGTTAATGCAGTAGTGTCAAAAACAGTATATGTCCTGAGAACTATCAAGAAAATTGTGCGGCTTCTCCCTTTGGGGAGCCGGAAAACAGTGGTCACAGCCTTGGTTCTGTCAAGGCTGGACTACTGTAATAGCTTATATCTTAACATGCAGCAAAAGTTTCTGAACAAACTTCAGTTGCTCCAGAATGCTGCGGCCAGACTTCTCACGGGCTCATCTAAATTCTCCCCAATCTCTAATGAGATAAGAAAATTGCATTGGCTCCGGGTGAAGAGCTGCGTGCGTTTTAAATCTCTTTGTATGGTCTTTAAGGCATTGCAGGGTTCGGGACCAGAACATTTGCAACATCAGTTTCAATGGTATAGACCGGCAAGAACACTGAGATCAATGGGAGCCAAACTGGTTGCAGTTCCACCCGTAAAAAAGCCCAGTTGGGTGGCAGAAGTTTCTCCCTATGTGCAGCTAAGGCCTGGAATGGTCTGCCTTTTCATTTGAGAAATGCCGATAATCTTCTGGCTTTTAGGAAGGGGCTGAAGACCTGGCTTTTTGATGAATAACTCCTGTCCTTCCGGTCTCAGCAATTGGAGTAGTAACTAGCGCCAGGACACCTCCGGGTAATCGCGCGCTTTAGAAATCTTCATAACATAACATAACATCCAGTAACATCACAGAGTGATTAAAAATGGTAACTTCGAGTTATCTGCTGGCAACACATTTTCAAGAAGTACATCCAAAAGGATGCACATTTTGGTTTCATGTAGTTGAACATATTCACATTCATAGCAGAATGTTGTTCACCGTTTGTAAACCATTTGTAATGAGTCAGACTGGGTTTCGCCAGATGATAGTACGGAAAGAAGGGGAGAGGAAGGAAGAGAGGGCAAGAGAGGAAGAGAAGAAGAGGGAGGGCGGGGCAGAGAGACGTACTGAAAAGCAGGAGATGGGGTGAGGAAAGAGGTGGATTGAGGGAAGGACAGGCAGAAAGAACTTGATTTTATATAGTGTCTCGGACTATACTGCAGTTGTTTCTAAGCGCTGTAAATAATGATTGTTACAAATATACAATTAATAGTACTCAAAACAGAGCTTCAGGAGCAGAATGCAGTGGAAGGGATAGGGCACGAGCGCAACTTATAGCAAGAGTAATGTGAGGTAGCAGAAGGGGCTGGGGAGAGGGAGGAAAGAGGAGAAAATGGACAAGAGCAAAACCAGAGGGGAGAGTGACGGGGCTGAGCATGCCAGCAAATGGTGACTGTAGAGTAAAACGATGCGCTATGAAAAGGGAGCGTGGAGAAGACGAGACAGGTGAGAGGACAAGAGCTAATGGGGCGCGTAGATTAGAGGAGTTGGAAATTATGGGCGCCAACGACCTGGAGACGCAGGTGCAACTAAGAAAGGACGACGCCCGGTAAGGTGAAAGGTCAAGACAGAAGGGAAGATAAGAAGGAGAAGGTGTAAGACAGAAAGAGAGTCCGAAAAGACGTAACAAAGAATATAGAGAGAGAAGGTGACTCAATGAAGCGTCTGGCGAGGGAAAGTAGAGAAAATAGAGAGAGAAGTTAAACGGGGAAGAAGAAAGTAGGCGAGAGTTGAGAGAAAGGGGAGGGGACAGTCACGGGCGGAAAGAATACAGAAAGGAGACAGAACAGGTAGAGGACAGAAGCCACAGCACAGGGGAGGGGGGAGAGAAAAGGGAGAGAAGAGAAAAGAGAGAGGAGAAAAGGCATGGGGTGGTATGAAAAAGAGAAAAAAAATGTGACATATAGAACGATGACACGAGAAGGAACAGCGGAGACAAAAGCTGGATGATATAAATAAGAGACGCTTTGGGGTCTGAGGAGTGCAGAGGACAGCACACAGACGACACGCAGGTATGTACAGCGGGGACGAGAAACAGACGCGCAATACATATTCAGCGCAACGGGAGGGGGGCGAACGTACAGGCGCTCTGGGCGGCGGGAGCAGAAGGTGCCGGCTATTGTACAGTCAGACGTCTGTTGACATCCAGGCGGAGAGTCGAAGGTAAGGAGTGAAAGATGAGGGTGGATGAAAAGGAGAAAGGGCCGATAGGAGGGTGAAAAGGATTTTAGGCAAAAGAGAGAAAGAAAAAAATAAAACGCATAGACAGCGGTAGATAGGGAAATGAAGGGAAGCAAAATGAAAGGTGAATGTGGAAGTCATTAGAAAAAGTAGAGAACGATAAAGGAAAATTAATGAAAATGTTTTGGGAGAGAAAAGGCGACGAAGAGACAAAGGTGAAAGCAAGAGTCTAGAAGAAACGAGGAACTGGAGAACCAAATAAAGTAAAATGCAAAAATAACTGAAAAGAGGGAGTTGGGGGGAGAATATAAGAAGTAGTAAGCGAGAAGGGGTATGAAGGACCAGGTGGAAAGAAAGGAAACAACCCTCCAAGAAAGCAAGATAAGAAAGAGTAAGGAACACGGAAATGGGAGAACGAGGAAAGAAAATCCGAAGATAAATAAGGATGGAAGAATAAGAAAAGTGCAGCCGCCATTGTTGCCGATTAGGAGCGGTGTTGAAGATGTGGAAACAGAGTTGGGCGAGCTGTGCGACGGGACGTGTGGGCAAGGAAAGAGGCGCGCGCGCTTGGGAGAGCAGTCTGCTCTTTTTCAAAGCACATACTGCGTGCTTGTGGCGCGCCGCTGCGCACTCCCGCAAGGCGTATGCCGCCACAAGCACGAGTATGTGCTTTGAAAAAGAGCTGCACGACGGCTAAAGGTCTCCTATGCAGCGCATGTGCGCTGCGTAGGCGAGACCTAAAAAGCAGTATTTAGAAAAACATATTTTACAAAGAAAGTCGTCCAAAACATGATGCACAAGCTTCATGAAAACAGTGGCATAGTGAATAAAAAAACGTGCATGCTGCAACCTAAACAAGCTTCACGAAACAGTGGCAAACTCCACCCCCCCAAAAAAAATCTCTAAATCCTTCCCTCTTCTATCCCTCCACTATCCTTTTCAATCAAAATAACTGACTAACATGTCCACTTATCAAATTTCATATTTCACTATACTAATTCACCACTAATCCTTTATGGGTTCCGGAGTAGCGCGCTACTCGCCGAAAAAAGCACTTCAACACCTCATTAGGGGTAGCAAGCACTATATAAATGCAACCCTTTTTCCCTCCATCCTTCTCAATCCAAATAACTAATATCCACCACTCAAATTACTTTCATATTTCACTATACTAATTCAACACTAATCCTTTAATGGGTTCCGGAGTAGCGTGCTACTCGCCAAAAAAGCACTTCAACACCCCAACATGGGTAACAAGCGCTATATAAATGCAAACCTTTTTCCCTCTATCCCTCCGCTATCCTTCTGAATCCAAATAACTGACTAACCTATCCACCACTCAAATTACTTTCATATTTCACTATAGTAATTCAACACTAATCCTTCTTGGGTTCCGGAGTAGCGCGCTACTCCCCGAAAAACCGCTTTGACGCCTCGTCAGGGGTAGTAAGCGCTATATAAATGCAATTACAATACAATATTATATATAATATGTATGTGCGTAAGGAACAGCAACATCTAGAAAAAAAACATGCAGAGCAAATAAAAAAAAAAAAAGAGTGGCAAACAAAAAGGGAAAATGCCTAGAGAGAAAGGATAATACCCATAATAGGCCAATACTCCAGGGGAGGAGCAAGACAAGACGGTGGGACAGAGAAGGTCAATAAACCATAGAAAAGCAAGCTTTTAGGAACGACACACACTTGAACAAATCAGCAGCGAGGGGCGGAATGAAAACCCATATACTGAATAAAGCATGTCTCAACGAGTCAGCGCATGTGCTGCCTAGGCGAGACCTATTAATGAGGCAGATGAAAATAAACACCAACAAGCAAGTCTATTAATCTGATACGAGGAAGGCCCTTTGTACATCTGGATTTCCTTTGGTTGTGAACAAGCCTATTATTTGTCACTGAGCGGATATCACTTGAAAAGCAAATGGTTGTGGGCCTACGTTAACTGTGTACGTGAATTCACCCGGTATTATCAACACATAGGATATAATAATTGAGAGAATTATCACGCAAACTTTTCTATGGCAGGGTTCCTAAAACTTGGTATCATGACCCACTTTTCTTTTGGTAAGCCGAGTTAGACAATATTAAGGACGTGCTATCTCCTTTTCCAACATTTGGTTGAGGTGGTCAAAGAAAGAACTAAAACTGAAATATCATCATCATACTGCCAAAATGCAAGTAACTCAAAACACCACAGTTGGAACGAGGGAGAATATTACCACCAGAAAGGATGTGCTGCGAGCAAGGAGGGCTATGCAATGGTTACTAGTAATGGCAATAGTGAAGTTTAAAGCCTTAATGTTAACCCATAAGACTATATTCGGACAGGCTCCTAAGTACCTGAAAAACAATTGTCATGCTGCCCTGCCAGAGAACCCAAGTCAAGTGGGAAACCGCATTAAATTCCTCCTAAATATATTATGTGGAGCTGAATGCAGAGCATTCCCAATATGGGCAACAGAGAACTGAGTGAACTGCCCAAAAACGTGTGTTTATTGGAAATAACTTCCACAGCCAGACTCAAGTTTCTGACAAATGCTCTTGGTAGATTAACTTACAGGTACACAAGAGCAGAAAAACACCACTGAGGCCCTCATTATAGGTAGAAGGAATTAGGTATGGGGATATGGGGGAGGGTGGAAGGCAGAATCTACAAAATTCCCCGAAATGGGGAATACCCACACAGACCTGAAGATACCGGGCCTTTCACCATGTGGTTTCTCCAGACTGCAGTGGAAAACTGCTGACATTTTCCACTTCTTTAGCGCAAAGTATCAGCATGAGGGCCGGTGGGGTCTTGGGCAACGTTGTGGGCAGGGCAGGGTTGGGCCTTTCGGGGGAGGGGGGGAATCTATTGTCTGTCCCTCCCCCCTCCCTCTGACCTGCAAGGGGCAGGCAGGGCTAGGCCATGCTGCTAACCAGCCCTGCAGCAGCTGAATCTGAAAGTCTCTTGTGTCTCCATCTCCGGAATTATTGGGTTCAGAGTTAACGGACATGATCATTGCAGGCTCACACACTTGGAATTGCCAGTTGCTGTGTTTCACCAGGAGTTATCCCTTTGGTTAAAATACCTGCACTCGTAACTAGGGCGTCAGACAGCAGTGCCTAACAACAACAGTGGCAAAAGTGTAAGTAAGAAACAGCAGTCAATTGGAAAACATAAATAAATAGGTAATCCCACTGATAAGGTACATTAACATCTGACATATGTGCAGTGAGGTAGAGACATGAAAACACTAACGGAGAATGGACAAACCCAACCAGGTGTCATGAAATGTTACATACCACTATTTTTCAACAAGAAGTGAATGGATGAGGGTCATGGCCAACCTTTGCACGCCCAGACCCAAGACGTTTTGAGTTAGGAGTTTCAATGATAACAGGAAATGGACGATCAGGAAGAGCAGGTAAAAGGAAAATGTATGTATTGCTGAGAAGAACAAGTTACTTACCTCAGTAATGCCTTATCTGGTAGAGACTCTATCTAACCGCAGATGCCTAACCTTTGAACTTCCAAGCCATCTGACTAGATCCGGAGGTTTCTTTTTACGACTTTCCACGGCAGAAGCGCAGAGCCATGAAGAACACTGACCACTGGTGTGGAAAACTAGGGCCCTGAATGGGATTAGCCCTGTCCCTAGAAATCAGTTTGCAGAGCGGCGAGGATGGTTGGGTTGGTAAGGAATCTGCGGCTCGATAGTCTCTACCAGATAAAGAGTTACCAAAGGTAAGTAACTTGATCATCTGATAGAGATTTCTAGCTGCAGATTTCTTACCTTAGAATAGAGACCCAAGCGATACATCCCTGGAGGTGGGTCTGCAGATCTATTTCACACGAGGAAGTTCTGCAGGACTGGGCAAAGTGAGCATCCCTACGGACCTGAATGCCTAGGCAGCAGTGTTTGGTAAACGTGTGCAAGGAAGCTCACGCTGCTGCCTGGCAGATGTCAAGGACCGGAACTTCATGAGCTAATGCAGTTGTGGCGGCTTTAGCTCTGGTGGAATGAGCAGGCAAACACTCAGGGAGTTGCTTCTTAGTCAAAGCTAGCAGATTTTGATACAGGGAACAAACCATCGTGAGATGGTCCTCTTTTGAGCAAACCGTCCTTTTGTCGCTTCGACATACCCCACGAACAGTTGGTCATCCACCCGGAACTCGAGTGCGGTCAAGATAGAACGCCAACGCTCTCTTTGGGTCCAGATGGTGAAGTTGCTCCTCTTCCTTAGAGGGATGAGGCAGAGCGTAAAAAGTAGGCAGAGTGATGGTTTGGCCTACGTGAAATGGAGTGAGCACTTTCAGACGAAAGGAAGCTTTTGTATTAAGCACCAGTTTGTCTCGATTGATGTTAAGATAAGGTGGCTTGGATGACAAGGCTTGAAGCTCACTGACCCTCCGGGCCGATGTTATTGCCACCAGGAAGGCCGTCTAGATGGTAAGGAGCATCAGAGGACAGTTATGTAAAGGCTCAAACGGAGCACACATCAGGAACGTCAGGTTCAGATTAAGGTCCCCCAGAGGCATAATGAAAGGAGAGGGAGGTAACATATGTTGCAAACCTGTCAAAAACCTATTGGAAATAGGAAGGTTGGTCAGGCAACCAAAGAAAAGCAGAGATTGCAGAAAGATATCCCTCATCAGTGCCCAGAGCAGAGCCCTGCTGGACAAGGAAAAGAATGAACAGGAGAACCTGAGAAAGGGGGGCAGAAAGGGGATCAATTTGTCTTGCTGTGCACCATACCACATTTTGTCCAATGGCAGGCATAAACCGTCTTGGTGGAGGGACGCCTGGCTGCCAAGATAACGTTACAGACTTCGGGTGGAAGGTCGAAAGCTGTGAACTGTCACTCCTCAATCTCAATGCAAGAAGTCGGAGCGTTGACCGGTTTGGGTGGAGAGCCCTCCCCTGCTGCTGTGACAGAGGATCCTCCCAAAGGGGGAGCCTGATCGGAGGACCAATGGCCATGCTCAACAGCTTGGGATACCAGACTCTCCGTGCCCAATCCAGAGCCACAAGGATGACTTGGGCCAGGTCGTTCTTGATCTTCTTGAGAACTCTGGGCAGGAGTGGTATGAGAGGAAAGGTGTATAGGAGGCCTGAGTTCCACTCAAGATGAAAAGCGTCTCTGAGAGAGATCCACCTTGTAAACTCCAGCACGCAAAACTGCGGACATTACATATTATCGTAGTTGGCAAACAGATCTAACCAAGGCTCTTCCCACTGCTGAAAGAGACCCTCCACCACCTCCGGATAGAGACGCCATTTGTGATCCATTGGGCATCTTCGGCTGAGTTTGTCCACTCTGGCATTCAGAGAACCCGCCACATGTTGAACCACCATGGACATGCCCTGCTGTTCCAACCACGTCCAGAGACGTGACAAAGGGTCCCAGACTCCACCCCGCCCTGCTTGTTGCAGTACCACATGGCAGTGGTGATGTCGGTAAACACTTGCACTAGCCTTCCCTGAATGGAGGGTAGAAAGGATTGGAATGCCAATCGGATTGCTTGAAGCTCCAACAGGTTGATTTGTAGTTTGGATTCCGCCCGAGACCTGAGTGCTCTGAACTCTACCTCTCCCAGATGGACGCCCCATCCCAGGAGTGACGCATCTGTCACTACTGTCAGATCTGGTTGGGGAAGGGAGAGGTGTCTGCAGGTGACCCAATCACGGTTCATAAGTCACCAATGCAGGTCCTTTGCAGTTCCATCTGAGATCTGGACCATGTCAGAGAGATTCCACTGATGTTGCGCCCACTGAAACTTCAGGTCCCACGGCGGAGCCCACATATGCCAATGGGCATGTGCCACAAGCAGGATGCAGGAGGCCATGAGGCCCAGCAGCCTCAGAGTCAGACTCACCGAAATCTAGGCTAGAGGCTGAAACATTGGTATCACAGCCTGAATATCCTAGGCTCGCCGTTCGGGCGGATAGGCCCGAAACTGCACCATGTACAGAACAGCTCCGATGAAAGGTATCATCTGAAAGGGAGTCAGGTGTGACTTTGGCACGTTGATAGTGAACCCCAGTGAATGCAGGAGGTCCGCTGTAGTCTGGAGGTGGGAGACGACAGTCTAGGGCGAACCCGCCTTCAACAGCCATTCGTTGAGATAGAAAACTGGCACCCCTGATTTCCGCAGATGAGCTGCAACCACCGCCATCACCTTGGTTAACACCCGAGGGGCACTGGTAAGGTCAAAAGGCAACACAGCGAACTGAAAGTGCCCGTAGCCTACCGTGAACCATAGGTAACGCCTATGGGCAGGCAAATCGGGAATTTGGAAATATGAGTCCTGCACGTCCAATGCTACCATCCAGTCTCCCGGATCCAGGGCAGACAGGACCTGAGCAAGAGTGAGCATCTTGAATTTCTACTTCTTAAGGAAGAAATTGAGAGAGTGCAGGTCGAGGATCGGACAAAGGCCTCAGTCCTTGGTGGGCACCAGAAAGTACCAAGAATAGCAACCACAACCTACTTCTGGTGCTGGCACTCTCTCTATGGCTCCTTTGGCTAAAAGAGAGATCACTTCCTGGCGGAGAAGGGATAGTTGGTCCTCCGTCAGCTTGTCATACGTAGATGGCATGGAGGGAGGGATAGTCTCGAAGGGGAGGGAGTAGCCCCTTCGGACAATCTGCAAAACCCACCTGTCTGATGTTATGGACTGCCAGTGGGCAGGTGATGGTGAATCCTGCCACCCACTGGGTGCCCATGACGGTAAACTGGCAGACTATGATGGTTTGGAGGCTGCTGGGGGGTGGGGGCTGGATTAACCCGACCGCTGGCCACCCGACCTACAGGGCCTGTAGGTACCGTGTCCACAGCCACACATAGGCTGGAAAGCGTGTGCATCGCGGTGTTTGGGTGGGTAAGGACGAGGCTGTACACCCCTTCCAGGGTCACGAAAGGCAGATTGAGGGTGATGAGGGGCCATAGAAAGGCCCAATGACCCTGCCGTAGCCCTGCTGTCCTTAAAGCACTCCAACGCCGAATCCATCTCGTCTCCAAAGAGACGGGAGCCATCAAAGGGCATGTCCATGAGTGATGACTGGACATTCCTAGAAAAACTAGTACTTCTCAACCTGGCATGGTGTTGCAGGACCACTGTCAATGAAACCGCTCTGCCTAGTGAGTTGGTGCTGTTTAGTCCACAGCGAATGGTGAACTTAGCTGCAGCTCTCCTGTCGGCAACAACCTGAGAAGCACGGTGCCCGGGCCTCCTCTGGGACCATTGGTAGCACTTGGGCAACCGTATCCCACAGGGCGTGTGAATAGCAGCCCAAAAGGCATGCGGTGTTCACTAACCGCAATGCCAGGCTGGTGGAAGAAAATATTTTCTTGCCTAAATTGTCCAGCCTCTTGGATTCCCCATCCAGAGGGGACGATTGGGAGTGCACCAGGATTTACATGAGAAGTGGTGGCTTGGACAAACAAGCCGTCCGGGGTAGGGTGTTCCGTGGGGAATTAGGGGTCCCCAGGAGCGGGGCGGTGGGCAATAGTCCTGTTCACAGGAGCCCATGTGCTGGGCCTGGACATCAGTAAGTGCTTCACTGAATGGGAGAAGCGGTTCGAAAGGGGACACTCCCACCTGGAGCACTTCCATCAAGACATTAGTCTTGATTATCATGGAGGGCAAGCTAAGGCCCACGACCTCAGCCGCCCTCTGCATCGCCCTCTGCACCACCCCTGCGGATAACGCTCCCTCCTCCAGAGCCACGGTAGGGGGAGAAAGCATGCCAGTATCTGGAGAAGTGTCCAGTCCTCTGGCTTCAACCAGATCCTCACACCAGTCCAAGGAGTCATAAGGCTGGTATTCTTCAAGGTCCAGCGACCCCTCCCATTCCTTTCCGAGTCCTAGCCCATAGTAATAGGGCTCAGGCCTGGAAGGCATGGCTCCAGTTGGCACAGGAGCCGGCATCCGACGATGCCCTTCCGGCTTTGTGTCAGAGTCAGGCATGAGAATGAGGATTGCGGCGGCTCCAGGAGCATCAGCCTCGGGACCGGTGCTGTGGAAGGTCAATATAGCACGACTGGCACCAATCCGGATCCATCTGTGGATCCTTGGGGCCCGACTGGCGACTGGCAGTGGGGCTGCTGGCGTGGATCCAGTAGGGGCCCCTCCCAAACCTGCGGGGCGAAAAGCATGCCGGAGGGAACAGGCCGCTCAACTACGAGGCACATGGCCTCATAAAACTCCTGTATTTGAGTGGGGGTCGCTCTGGCTCCCAGAAATGCAGGGAGGTGTGGAGTCGGCCCAGAAGCTGGCTCAACTTTGGAACCAGGCCTCGGGGGACGATCCCTCGTCTTGTTGGCCGATGGATGAGGTGAAGTGGAAGAGCGCTTCAACTTCTTTTCTTTTTGAGGCTCCAAGACTTACCGGAACGACTCTAAGGCCTGGAGTGGGACGACAACGTCTGACTTCGCTACCCCTCCCGGGACCTTCCTCTCAACCGGGACCTCAAGCACTGCCACTTCGAGCTGCCAGGAGCTTGAGGGATTACTCCCTCAAGGCCTTCGGAAGCGTGGCAGGCAGGGCACACCTTTGGGTCATGGTCCCACTTGAGGCACCGCAGGCAAACAAGGTGCGCGTCCGTCATTAACATCTGTCGGTGATAGGCGCCGTAGGGCTTGAAGCTGGCCTTCTTGGAGGACATCCCTGCCACACCAGGAGGTAAGACCTCAAAAAGACTTCGATAAAACATCGAAAAAAGCTTGGTCAAAAAGAGACTATGGGGTAACTTTTCCCAGATCTGTGCTGGGCGGCGCAGAAAGAAAAGAACCGACGTCAGTGCCTGGTGGCACCTATATATAGCACCGCGGACGTCACTTCCAGTGCAGACGATGCCACCTACTGGCGCAGGAGTACTGCTCATGAAAAATGTACAGATCCAGTCTGACGCCTGGGGATAATTCTAAGGTAAGTATTCTACGACTAGAAGTCTCTATCAGATGAGAGCACACAGACGCTGCTGTAATTTTATACCTTATGTTTCACTGTGTGACATGTGGTGGAGGGGTAGGGCGTAATAGTGTGTGGATATATTCATCTGAAAATACAGAGGTGTAGTTTAGACATACTGAACCCGCAAATTATATGACTGCTTAAATCTGGGCGAGGACAACCTGTGCATGCTTGATTGGAAAGCTAGGTCTGTCGAAAGAACTTGCCAGATCACGGGCAATGCAGGGCCTTATCTTGTACATGAGGAGTGGGGTAACTTGCAATTACATCAGAGTTGCTAAGTCCTGGACAGACGTCTACTACTTACCTCCTCTTTGGTCAGTTGCAATTGTCCTGTGCATCTAAGCAGCATAAGCACATAGAAAAACATGCATGTTCACTGACTTTAACATAGGCAGCAGAAACATATACAGACATTTCAGTTGGGCTTTGAATCAAATTGATTTACATTTTTCATGATATCTGCTGCAAATGCATATTTTTCAAGACCCAATAAAGTAGTTGAACAATAGTTCTACAATTCCTACTTATCACTGAGTGAGGTAAGTCAGTCCTGCCTGCATCTCCTCTTATAAAGATATTTTCTTATCAGAACAGAGGATAGCAATGCCAATTTAGGGGAGAGGAGTTGGCCTAACGGCTAGGGCGGTCGACATCAAATCTGAGGAATCGGGTTCGAGTCTCTGCAAGGACGCGCAACATCCTGTGGTTCTGTGCAAATCACTTAATCTCCCCTTGCCTAACAAAAATGAATGTGTCCTCATGTAAATCAACTGGTGCTCATGTAAAGCGCTCTGAAACCCGATACCTTCGGGTCAAGTTCGCTCTATATAAAACTCTGTAAAATAAAATAAATAAAAATTTAGCATTTCCACTGTACTCGATAATTAAGTGCAATATTTAGCAATGGGAGTTTGTGGTGGAAATGGCCCTTTTTGCAGGGTTATCCCCAAACTTTTTGCTTCTTCCTTCTATTTTTTCCTGACCTGTTTGTGTTGGTTTTAGGACTCTGGGCACTTTACCACTGCTAATCAGTGCTAAAGTGCATATGCTCTCTGTAAAATGTGTTTTGGATTGGTGTTTCCATGATTGGCCTGAATGATTTATGTATCAGTCCCTAGTAAAGTGCACTGCGTGTGCCAGGGCCTGTAAATCAAATGCTGTTGGTGGGCTGCAGCACTGGATTGTGCCACCCACACAAACAGCCCGTAAAAGGTAACTCTGGCCTGCCATTGCAGAGCCTGTGTGCAGTCTGGTACTGCCATGTCGACTTGGCAAGTGCACCCACTTGCTAGGCCCTAACCTTCCCTTTTCTTACATGCCAGTCACCCCTCAGGTAGGCCCAAGGTACCCCTGTGGGCAGGGTGCAGTGTATGTGAAAGGTAGGACATGCCCTTGTGTGTGTGGCATGTCCTGATAGTGAATTACTGCCCATTTCGTTTTTCACTATTGCAAGGCTATCTGTTCCCCACAGAACAGAATGGGGAGTTTGTTTATAATATCTTATAAACATAACTGGCCCTGGGAACTAGGTAGGAAAATGAAGTATAGTATGCCAGAACTCAGAATCTAAAGATGCATCTTTTAGTGAGGGTGATTTTTACATTCTGTGTTTGAAAATACCACTTTTAGAAAGTAGGTATTTTCTTGCCTAACCATCCAGTATGCCTCTGCTGAGTTTGTGGATTGACTCTCTGGGTTTTGGATGACAGGGGCTGGAGAGCAGGAGTGGCTCCGGATAGTCTAGGTGGGTCAGGAAAGGGCTGAATAGACCTTGGCTGCTTTTAGAGTAGGGGAGGAGATTTCCTTGCACCTGAATGGGCCTGGTCTGCCTCTGACAATGCCGTCTCCACCTCCTGCCAGGAAGCCACACCAGAGAGGGCAGAACTGGTTTTGGCTGGGCACAGAGATCAAAGGATTTTGGGATATAAATATTGGGGCCAGACCCCTGAACTTTAGAACTCTTTTGGACCAAGAAGACTGCCAAGAAGAAGAGCTGGAGAAGCTGTGAGGTGGAACTCCCACTCTGCTGTGTGCTTTGCTGTGTTGGCCTGCAGTGGCTGCTTCTGTCTTGGGCAGTGAAAGGACTGGACTGGACTTTCTGCAATCTACTTTTGTGAGTTTCTCCAAGGGCTTGAGGTAGAGCTTGCCCCCTGTTCAAGAAGTGTCAGGAAGAGCATAGACTTCAAGTTCTTCTGCCCTCAGCACTGGGGACTGTGTGTTTTGTGCTAAAACAGAGGAAAAAGCAACCCGACGCCGTCTATGATGCCGCTGCCGACTCCGTGTCCTGAAGGCACCGCAGAAGGCACCGCAGAGGGCACCGCCGCAATGCCGCACCGCGATCCTGGTCTCACTGACGACGCCTACTGACACCGCCACCGAGCCGCTGCTCGCATAGCGACCTGTGAGCACCGCACTCCGCACCGCCTCACTTCACGACGACGCCTTGGTATCCCCGACGCCGCCGCTCCACGCCGAAGTCTACGCCGCAGCTTGCACCGTGGTTCGAGGGCACCGCTCGTAAAGTTACACGACGCACCGCCCTCATCCCGTACCACAGCCTTGGCCTACCAACGCCAGCGCCATCGACTCCAGTTCGTCAGCCGACGACAGCGCTTCAGCAACAACGACGCTGCTTGCACCGCGGCCAGCCAGCACCGCGACGATCACCGCATTCACTTCGCACCGCGACCCTGGTCTCACCGACGCCGCCATCTGACGCCGCCACCGAGCCGCTGCTCGCACCGCGACCTGAGGGCACCGCACCGCTGCACTTCGCACCGCAGCGCCCGTCGCCTGCTGACGCCAGTGCTCCTGACTTCAACAGAGAGGAGTTCGATCTGCAACACGTGTGACTTCGAGGGCCCCGACAACTCCTGCACCGACCTCCGGAACCGACACCTGCGGACGCCGTGCTTTCGGAAGCTCAACGAGAGGTCGCCAACACCCTGCATTTCTAAAAGGTACTGTTTGCGGGTCTTCCCGACACCGTAGCTGGCCCGCGACGCCGCGGTCAGCCAGAACTGTTTGGATTTGCTTGCTCACGACGCCGTGATAGCCCCGGATGGAGCTATCGACATCAAGGAATGGTTTTTCAAGCATATTTTGATAACTGAAGATTTTTAAGTATTGTGGATTTTTACCGTTTTTGGTCTTGTCTTAAGTATATAAAAATATTGGATATTTTTCTAAACTGGTGTGGTGTCCTTTTGTAGTGCTTACACTGTATTACTGTTGGTTATGTGCAAATGCTTTACACACTGCTTCTAAGATAAGCCTGACTGCTCGTGCCAAGCTACCAAGGGGGTGAGCAGGGGTTATTTTAGGAGTGTAACTCCCTTATCCTGACTAGAGTGGTGGTTTCTGCCTGGCTTTGGCACAAGCCCTAGCCTACCAAAAATCCCATTTCAAACAGCCTGGGGGTGGCTACCATCGATTGTACTGCCCTGTTACATGCCTAAAGGGGTTCATGTAAGCAGGAGACAGAGCCCTTGGGGCCCGAACTTTTTGAGGCTTGTCCATATGAGTCTTCAGCCTGTTAGTCAAAAATCTAAATAACTGTAGCTAGCAATATTCTAAGTGCAAGTAATATTTTAAGTGCAACATGTGGTAAAGCAGTGCCATCTGGCTGAGACTGCCCTCCATCCAAGGAACAAGAAGTGCTTCACTCATGGCTACAGCAACACTTACCAGTGGAGGCCCTAGCCTCAAAAAGCGAATCAAACTGAAAAGACCTTGATGCGGACCTCAAAAAGTAGGGAAGGTGTGGAGGAACACGTTGCAGTCTGAAAGATAGCCAACAGCAATAGGTTTATCGCCAGTGGTCAAGCATGGGGGAAAGTAAATTGGTTACCCATGACAGAGTAAGATCATAAACGGGACTTGGCAGCTAAATCCCGAAAGCACAATCCATGAACAAACATCTGGGATTCCTTCCCAGAGATCAGGTGGTTCATTTATTGGTTCTACCAGATGTCTTACTCTAGACATTTAGAAAAAGAATAATGCAAAGTATACATACTAATTTTCAGCATAAGAATGTATCACATTTAAACATTTCAGAATAATTCAACAGATGTATTGCACTCTTTCCCGACCCTATTTAAGGTACCCCTCCCTTACTTCTGGGGTAACGAAGCAATGAAGTCCTTAATCTCTTTTCCAAACCTTCCGTGTGGTGCTTCAGACTCCACAGTGCCATGCTCTCCACCAAGACTTTCACTGGGTATAATGGCATTCACTCACCCAGCAGCCATCAGGAATCCATATACTTCTATATGCATTCTACGGCTACTTTTTCCAGGCATAAGCCACATGTGGTCACTTTGATCCACTATGACATCTTGAAAACCACTTCCCAGAGAAGCAGTGCTAACATCCAGCAAATAAACTGGTGAAATTGTGTGACATTACTAAGTCACAGCTGCCTGAGAACTCTATAACTCTGTTGGCATCAGGGATGTCTGCTAGACCGTCAACATCTCTCTTTAGGCCCGAGAGAGGGTACAAGTAGAAATTGCTGAGAAATTGCATGTTCTGGCATATCACTCCTCTTCCCTTTTTACATCTACCTCAAACAAAAGAAAAGGAAGGCCTCTGCACAGTTTTGGCCATAGCATGAAAGTCTTATGAACAATACATAGCATAGTGTAGGGATTAGATCTCGGGAACAATTATAGATTGAGATCACAATTTATTGCCAACAAAAGGCTACACCATGGTCAAATGGAAACCATTTGGCAAAGCAAGGACAATCTTTCTTTGGGATTTGTCACTTTCTCAATCAACTTCTGGGTGACCTGGACATGTTCTAATTCTGCAGGACCAGCGCATTTAAGCTGTGCTGTAAAGAAACATTTAAGTGTTTTTACCAAGTGATTTAAACTTAAAGGTGAACTTCACACACACAATGATGTAGAATTGGAGGACTGCCTCTTTAAATGTCTACAAGATGGCCTAGTATACAACCATCTTCCTAGCTTCAAGGTCTTCTGCAGACCACGGTCTCACACCCAATGCCTGGTTGTTCAAGATAATGACCTTTACCTGATAAGCCTGTGTGTTGGTAATGAATGTACAGCAGGCTGCCCAAAGGGAATGTAATGCAATTCAGAACAAGCATTGGCATAGCCAATAGGTCTCGCTTTTGGGACCTTATAAGTATTTAGTTATGCAGCACAATATCCTTGGTGCAACAACATCAACTGTTGCATGGCTAAACACTTATAAGGTCCCAAAGGCGAGACCTATTGGCTATGCCAATGCTTGTTTTGTCTTTGCTTTGTCTTGAATTGTTTTGTGTATCCTTAAAAACTATGGTTGGCAAACAGAAAACGGCACGACTCGTATCACAATACCTCTATTCTGACAACAGTACTCTCAGTAGAATCTCTGAGGCCACTGGGGCGATCAACCTCGTATGCAACAGTCGGAGGTAATTTATCTCGTATAATACCACACAGACCTCCGTCTCCCTCGTAGACGCAGGCCGACCGCTGGGTACGTGCTTGCGTAAGCGGTCATTAGTAAGTAGCATTATCAGAGGTCCATGAACGACCTATGACGCGCTAACGTTGTTTATGTAGCTCCAGGGACAGATGGCACAGATGGGAAAGCTGGCAGAGGGCGAGTTCCTGCCATCTAAGAGAAAGCCAGGCACGCGTTTAAAATCGAGCTTGGACGTCACACATCCGACTTTGGACACGTGTTTTAATCTGCTGTAATAATATCAGCAGAATCCAGTCACCGGGTAATTTGAACACGATACATGCAAACTACAAACCTCTAGAGTACATTTAAACAACTAAACCCGGCCCGGATACGCACCGGAAAGCCAGTGTATCAAAATGTACTACCTATAATCTAAGCACAAAGTAAAAACACAGGCCAGATGGGGCCTTGGAAGCAGGGTCATTTTGAAGACTAGGGGTTCGGGGATCAGCATCTGCCTTAAAATGTATACATGGTTTGTGGAAATAAGTAAGGATAAAAACAGGCTTCTGTGAGCGTCGCTGTGTGGGAGCTTGTACTAGGAACCTCACAGATGCAACACTTCCTTTAAAAACCAGGGCCATCTGTCCTCGCTCCAACAACAACGATTCTGATTTCATTTCTAAGGCACCGAAAGCACAACACCACATGAAAAAGGAATAGCCAAATCAAAAATACGAGTACCTCGGATAACGGGCCGTGTCAGAGCCTGCGCCACTGGACATTCAGGATAAAAACCTTTAAAATGCGCCCGGAGCACCCGCCGTCTTGTGCCCGGAACACAGCTGGGGGCTAAAAATGAAATGCGGGGGCCCTGGATTGAAGCCGGCGCATCAACGCCTCGGCTGTCATGTTAAAATAAACATGTCTGTTTAAAAATATGACAAGTGAATCCTCCCGGAAAGGGGGGGGGGCACCATGGGGGTGGGGAGGGAGGGAAAATACCTTTAAAAGAACCCTCCAGGGGGTGAGGGCGCCGACACGAGCTGGTTCTGCAGTCAGGATAAAATGACAGGTTTAAAATGAACGAGGGCGAGCGAGCGCAGCAGCCTGCTCAGCTGACCAGACGCTCGTGCGTCATGGCCTTTTCTCGGCATGTGTTTCCAATTATCGCGCCCGCGTCTGGGCACGATAATGGGAAACACATGTCTCCGGCGCGCGTAACCGCCCGAAAAAGGCCACGACGCACGAGCGTCTGGTCAGCTTTTCAAACCCCCTTACATAAAGTCTTCGCCTAGCAGCGCTTGCGCGCTACTCGAGGCTCGACCTAAAAACAGGGCATAAACTGAACAGATAGCTGTTCCCAAGACAAATGTGGTACGAGTCACTTAGAAGTCTATGGAAAAGGGAACCATACAGTTTAACAGAAAGAAAAACATGTTTTTAAACTCAAAGCTTCGATAATAATAATACCCTGCTACAAATGATATAAAAAGAAAACAATGGAGCACAGAAAAACATGAGTGAGGCTACATACATTGCCTGGTGCGGAAACAAGGCGAATGATTAGCATACACACACCTTGGAAGTGGCAAAGATGAGCACAGGAGGTATGTACAAGATCAACACAAACTGGACCAAAATGTAGAACTACTATAAAAAGCAGTTTTCTTGCACAACACAACAGTAGCAATTCCCAGTGGTTGAAAATCGGAGAACAGTTGATGAGAGTAAAAATGTCTCAATGTTTTGATAGAGCCATTCGTAGGAGAAATACTTTACTACTGGTTTTTAGAACGGCCTTGAGCGAATAAAAATGCCTGTTATCATGACTCTAAACCTCAGAATCCAGGGCCAGCTGGAGAACTGAAGAATTAAGAAAATCAAAACCAAAAGAAATACTTTGCAAGTAAAGGTGCTATGAAGCAAGAAAAGCAAGCCTACTGCCCTCTGAGCAAGACGTTTATCCCAGAGTCTAGAACCAAACCGCCCAATTGGTATTTTTTTCTGCTCTAGGCAAATCAGGAGTTTCCAGAGCAGGCTAAAGTTGTTCATGTGTAGCCATCTTGAATCTGCGTCTTGCACTTTTATGCGTGGCTAATACATCATACGGTTGTGCTTTTTAGCAAAACAAACTGTCTTTTTGCACAAGCAAAAAACCGCCAAAGAGCAGTTGAAAGAACTCAGTTTAGACAGAATGGAAGGGCAACTCTTTTTAATCACCAAACACTCTTAGTCTGCAAGTAAAACAAAAGGTATCGGTTACAACTCAAAATGGCACACATGTTGTGAATAAAATTGGAGATAAAAAGCCAAGCAATAGCAAATTAAATTTTTGATAGAAATGTTGTACTTCCACTTTAAATACTCCAGCATTCCATCATCTTCACAGTTGAACAAAAGAGCTTAATATACTAAAGTATGACAGAGTTTTCAATCTCTCCAGTTACTTTAAATATGAGAAATAAATAAAACACAGATGAGGGAACAATTCAAAAACATTAACATACAAGTGCTCTTCTAAACAAAGAATAACGTGCTTGCAGCTTTCAAAACGAGCCGCTGTAGCTCGAAGACTGGATAAGTGGGGCTTTTTTTGGCATGTTGATGGTTGCATCACTAACAGATTTCAAACCCACGGGCTACAATACAGAAACTCCTTCCAAGAGAGGATTATTCAAAACAAAGTCGGCCACCGGTGCTCAAGTATTGCTGGGCTCAAAGATAGGTGTTTGCTGAGAAGTATTTGAGAGGGTTTCCCTAGAGATTCTTAGGCTGTCAAAGTGCCACCACTCAAGAAAAGTTGAATAATAAAGGGTGGGATCCTTGAAAGTGTTAATATTCTTGGTATGGACTGCTTTAAGTGGTATAACTTCGAGAGGGGCCAACGTTGCCTGTATGAGACGCACAAAGTATACGAAACTTTTAATGAGCCAGAACTTTCAGAAAAGGGCATACAAAGTACTGTAAAGGTTAGAACAGCAAGTGCTGTCCTATTATCAGGGCCACTGGAATTATGCGATTTTGCACTTTGGCATTTTTCCGCATAATTATGGATTTGCTGCATTTGCCACATAATCCATAATTTTCTGCATAATCTGTAGATTACAACGAAAAAAAATCTATCTAGCTCGAATGGATCAGAAGTTACTAAAAGCACACCAACAAAAACGTATTGCTGCACAATGGAAGGCCTTTGGGCAAAGGTTGACTGGTCCCCTAACTGTTGCTTATTTCTGTTTTTGGGTTTCAAAGTGGTACTAATGAGGTGACACCTTTGCTCAGACGGTGTAAACATGTGCAAAAATGAAAAACAAATGAGGTACTACTAACACTAAATGTGCCGCATTATGCAGCATAATTTGCCTGTTCTTACTTCATAATTTAGTCAACCCTGCCACATAAATTAGTCCTCCCCTGCAGCAAAATTCCAATGGCCCAGCCTATTATAAACCTCTGCATGTAGCGTGCCCATCGTTTTCCATACAGGGCTCGCCAAATGTACTGGGTTGCCACTTCAAATGGGAAATACCAAGTACTGCAAACCTTCCTGCTCCTATCCTTGTTTGGAGGAAAGGAGTTACAGCAAACCAAAAAGCAGCTATCACTCCCAGGACCGGCCATACAATGCACTGAACCTATCAAAGATGATGCCTCTACATGCATAATGCAAACATGCTTCAATTCAAAGCCAACAGAATAGTTCCATCTTAACCACACAACTTTTGCAGCAGGGCAATCACTCTCAGCTAGGGTGAAATGTTGTAAACATTCAAAATGATACTTCTCACAGCGTAGGTATTAATATACAACGTGTTGCTCCGAGGTGCAACGGTGCTCACAATGTGCCCCCAACAAATTCTGCTAGCCGGACAGGTAGCATCACCCTCAATGGAGAAAATCAAGTTTCAAAAGCTTTCTTGGAAAAAAAAGAAAAAGAATCTATTACATTCTGAATGGAGTAGTCAACTCACACAAGCACCGGTAAACACAATATTTTCCAGTGTTCTCTGCCCATGTTGTAGAAACCATGTAGGGGTCACCATACTGAGTTGTATATACCCTGATAATGATGCTCCTATAGTAGCTGTCCCACCTTTTCAACTATATGAACTAATGTAAAGTTTATGAGGGATCCCACTCGGAGAAGAGGTAGGCAATCCCAAAATGTACAAATCTTAAAGACTTTAGCTTTTGCTATAGGTGATGCCAAATATTGTGAATTAATTTTACAGATCTTAGTAGGTAACCTACAGAGTTATGTGTGCATTATAGGTCTAAGGCAGAGTAAACGACTCAAGTGGCCAACTGGGAGGTTGTTGGGCAAAATATCGAAACTAATAATCTGAAATGAATTTTAAACCAGTTCCAGTTTGGAAGTTCTACCCAGCACTTCACAAAGAAATAATGGGGAAATGGATAGGTTTGGGATCTCAGAAAAAGGGGAGACAGTGGATTTGTGTGGATGGGGAGTAGAATTCACTGCATGTTTTCCATTTTAAAGCATTGGTGTGGTGTTACACTTGTCGGTCATCTCTTTGCGGCCTCATTTCCTTCTCAACTTATGCCCAATACAGAGACTTGGTACGTGCCAGAAAGCAATGCCTTTCCTTCCGCTCCCTCTAAGGGAAAGAACAGAAAACACCGTGGTGCCCAGCAAGGGAACTAACTGGAGCCGTCAATGGAGCTGAACATACAAGAATATCCCTAGAGCCAATGAGTACTGCTCTGACTGAGCCAGACCTGCGCTGCCAATGCAAGAGGTGGTAGAAAGATATGGACTGTCCTTCTCTTTCAAACTTTATGCATACTCTGATTTCAAGACTGTCCTTCCCTCCTGGCAAAATGTTATCATTTACTGTCTTGAAAGCCTGTCATTATTTTCAAATTTAACTCACGTGATTCGAATACATTTTTAAACCACTGTGTCATTTTTATTCCACAAAAAATACATAGCTATTGCTTTAGTAATGTGGCACCCTGAATATGTGCTCACGACATAACTTTCATGCCCCACAGGCACTAGAAAAGTGATGAGTCCTTCACTTCATGCCAACTTTCACTGTTCGCCATTTAAGAATAATTTCCTAAATTCTCTGCAGTACAGTCTATATTTGACCACCATATACCACGGTTCTCTCAAAAATCATCATTATGAGATGGAAAAAATTAAATCTTGTCAGGCTCTTCAGAGGTCAAATAGTCTAGACTCCTTTCATAACTCCCAGAGCACATCTGATGTGTAACGGGTTACAACTTGACGATCTGGCAATATTGGACTGGGAGAGGAGCTGGTATTTCTTTTAGGAAAGTTCAGTTCCTATAATTTCGCAAGATTGATCATCATCCAAATCACACCCCACATTCTCTCAAGCGACTGGATGAGATTCAGTTCAAAGTGAGTTCGGTGCTGTGAAAGTCCCATGCAAGTGCTCTCACCTTTAGTAAATACCTTATTAATATTTGCACAAACATCATATTGCTACCCTTTTTGAAATGGTAAACATGAATAACAAAAACTAACAGTTTCGTGTATTTGGGTTGATAAGAATGACGCTGCTCACCATATCAGCGATAGGTCCTGGTGCCATTAAAGAAAATGGGTACTCCATTCAACCAACCACAAAATTGATTGGCTAAAACTACAAATTCCTCTCGATTTCCACAGTTCAGTGAAAGGAAATGGGCTAATATTGCTGAGTGCTACCAAGTCATTTTTTGTAAATATATTTGGAACTTTCTAAGAGTAAAGGACATGAAAGCACCTGCATGCCTTAGATATGTTTAGTAACTCGCAATCTCCACAACCAGTAGCAAAAGTCTTCACTTCCTTGTGAACAGTGGCTCATTTTTAGGGACGAATCACACGGATTAAACAATGTCAATCGAATGACAGAGAAAATGAAGTAAGGAATTGCTGAACAACAGCAGCTTACCCACTTTGCCTCTTTTCAAACATATTGCAGCTGTTAGATACCACATGTTTTTCTCTCCTCCTCAACACCTACTGCCCTTTTTGAAACAAACGTACCTACCACTGTCATTGGGCAGCATTCTGAGCTCTCCCGATGATCAGAGATGGTTCCAAACAGAAACAAGTGTGTTCTGGGCAAATCCTCAGAAGGTACTTACCAAGAGCTCCATTTGAAATGTGTGGCAAGCCCTCATTCCTGAGAAAGAAGGAGTGTCACTGACCACGCAATGGCCTACGATTCCCTTACACTGATCTACGAATCCAAAATCTTTGCACTGCCAGAAATCCTAGCTCTGTGAGGAGGCTACAATGGCAATGTCCTTGTTTTTATGCTCAGCCCACCAGCTTCATCTCTGAGAAGAAAATGATTTTTCAGGCCACAAAACACCAGTTATTCAGCTGCGGACTTTTGTTGCCTGTCGGTGAAAGAGTGATACCCACCCCACTTGGGGTTTACTGCTTCACAGCATGAGGAGGTAGTTGGGCATGTTTTGCTGTTTTTTTTAAGTGAAGCACATTTTTATTCTGAAAGAATGGCTCCTTCCAACAAGACTTGAACTCTGAGGATTGAACCAAAAAGGCTTTCAAACGGATGTGCCTATCACAAAGGTATGTCCCCTTCATTCTCTAAAACTGCAAATCTATGACTAGTTTCAGACTTAATGAGTGATATGAAGGATCTGCAAAGATCAATCGAGCACTGCAGAATGTACCCATGTTACAAGAGACAATGTAGCATCATTTATAGATGTAGATCAGGAGGTCAAAAACCAATAGCACAAAATGCAAAGAAATACGACCGCATTTAAAAAAAAAAAAATGTTTTATAGAGTTTTATATAGCGCGAACTAGACCCGAGACATCGGGTATCAGAGCGCTTTACATGAGCCCCAGTTTCGTTACAGGACACATTCATTTTTTTTCTTAGGCACGGGGGAGATTAAGTGATTTCCCCAGAATCACAGGATGTTGAGCATCGTTGCCGAGACTCTAACCCGGTTCCCCAGCTTCGAGGTCGACCGCTCTAGCCGTAAGGCTACATCCTCTCCCCATTAAAGTAGATGGCTCAAGGTGAAGGACAGCTCTTAGCATTGAACCTCAACAAAGCCTCACATAAGAACATAACTTTGGCTTGAGGCAGTCACTCATGATGTATGGCGGCACCATATTTCTTAACTGTAGCAGCACATCCACTAGTTCTCTTAACAGGACAACACACTAAAACAGTATGATGCTATGCCTCTTTCTTCACGCAATGGCAGTCATGGTCCTGCCGTTTACATGTATGATTAGTGATTATAAACCAGTAACATACATGGGGCCAGAGGATGGCACCATCTGTTCACTCATGAAAGCAGGAAGTTGCCTTTAGGATCTGTAAGGCATGGAAGACTTATTACATGTATTGTTGCCACTTTCTCATTACTCTAAAAAAAAAATATATATTTTAAAAAAAGGCAGCAAATGTTTCAGAGAGATGGGTCCTATCCAGCGGTATGATGTAATGTTCTGCATTTCCCCTTCACATGCATGGGTTATTGAGCCCTTTTTATTTCCAAAGGAGTCCCTCATCAACATAAAGCCAAAAAATCCAATTACCATAGTGCGCCACCATTCCTCAAAAACTTAAAGAGGGACTAATACTGCTAGTGAGAGTGTGACTTATTTTATTCTTGATACACTGAACTCATTTAGACCATCACTAAGCAACAACAAATTGGGCATTTTCAGATGAGGCCCTTCTAGTGTAGGCTGAATAATATTTAGTAGAGTTCATAATACCAGAGAAAATCCAAACGTAGAACAGTGACAGTATCAATCAATCAGGGAATTGTGTAGCGTGCTACTCACCCGTGAGGGTCTCAAGGCGCCGAGGGGGGTGGGGGGGCTGCTCCGGGTCAGCCGAAGAGCCAGGTCTTGAGGCTCTTCCTGAAGGTGTGCAGAGTGGGGGAGCGTCTGATGTTGAACGGGAGCTTGTTCCAGGCCTTTGCCGCGATGTAGGAGAAGGCTCTTCCACCCGCTCTGGTTCTGCGGATGCGCTGGGTTTCTGCGAGGGTGACGTCGGTGGAGCGGAGGTTTCTCCTGGGTACGTGGAAGGAGACTCTTTCGTTGAGGTATTTGGGTCCGGTGTTGTGGAGGGATTTGTAGGCGTGGGTGAGTAGCTTGAAAGTTACTCTCTTCTCGACGGGGAGCCAGAGGAGGTCTCGCAGGTGTTGGGTGATGTGTTCATGTTGTGGGATGCTGAGGACGAGTCTGGCCGCGGTGTTCTGGAGTTTGCGTAGCAGGGATTAGTTGATTCCAGCGTAGAGGGCGTTTCCGTAGTCCAGTCTGCTTGTTATGAGTGCGTGGGTGACGATCTTCCTGGATTCAGGGGGGATCCATTTGAAGGTCTTGCGGAGGATGCGCAGGGTGTTGAAGCAGGTGGAGGCGATGGCGTTGATTTGGCGGGTCATGGTGAGAAAGGAGTCGAGTGTGATGCCGAGATTCTGGGCGTGGTCCGTGGGGGTGGGTGGGTTGCCGAGGGCGGTGGGCCACCAGGTGTTGTTCCAAGCTGAGGGGGTGGGTCCAAGGACGAGGACTTCTGTCTTCTCCGAGTTGAGCTTCAGACAGCTGCTGCTCATCCAGGAAGTGATGTCTTTTATTCCTTCCTGGAAGCTGAGTCTGGTGGCGTCGGGTTCCTTAGTTGGGGAGAGGATGAGCTGGGTGTCGTCGGCATAGGATACCATGCTGAGTCCATGCTGTCTGACGATGGCAGCGAGGAGGGCCATGTAGATATTGAAGAGCGTAGGACTGAGCGACGATCCTTGGGGTACTACGCAGTTGATTTCTGTGGGTTCGGAGAGGAAGGGCGGGAGTCTGATCCTTTGGGTTCTGCCGGTGAGGATGGAGCGGAGCCAGTCGAGGGCGGTTCCTTGTATGCCGGCGTCGTGGAGTCTGGCTGTGAGAGTGTGGTGGGAGACTGTTTCGAAGGCTGCGGAGAGGTCTAGCAGGATGAGGGCCGCGGTGTGGCCTTGGTCAAGGAGCATGCGGATGTAGTCTGTGGCGGCGAGGAGGGCGGTCTTGGTGCTGTGGCTGCTGTGGAATACGGATTGGGAACGGTCGAGGATGGCGTTTTCCTCGATGAAGTTAGTCAGCTGGGCGTTGACGATCTTCTCAGTGACTTTGGCCACGAAGGGAAGGAGAGAGATGGGTCAGTAGTTTTTCTGATCCGTCGGGTCTGCAGAGGGTTGCTTGAGGAGGGGCTTGACTTCTGCGCATTTCCAGTCGTTAGGGAATGTGCCGAATTCGAAGGTGGTGTTGATTGTGCGTCGTAGCTCGGGCGCTATGGCGGCTGTGGCTCTGTGGAAGATGTGCGGCGGGCAGGGGTCCGTGGGGGCTCCTGAGTGAGTGCTCTTCATGGTCGTGGCGGTATCTTCGGTGGTGACCGGGGTCCAGGCGGCGATGGTAGGCTGGCTGTCGTCGCTAGGGGAAGGGGTGGTTTCTGGAGTCTGTTCGCTGAAGTTGTCATAGAGGGCCTTGATTTTCAGATGGAAGTAGGAGCCGAGCTTGTTGCAGAGGTCCTGGGAGGGTGTGACGTCCGTGGCTTCGCTGGGGGTTTGGTGAATTCCTGGATGATGCCGAAGAGTTCTTTAGAGTTGCTGGAGTTGGCGAGGATTTTGTTCAAGATGAAGGTCCTTTTGGTGGATCTAATGAGTTGGTGGGATTCAGTCATGCCGTTCTTGTTGGTGGTTTGGTCTGCAGTGGCTTTGCTGTTCCTCCACTGCTTCTCGAGACGTCTGCAGGTGCGTCTGGTTTTTTGGAGGTCGTAGTGAACCAGGTGGCCTTCATGGGGCGCTGTCTGTCGGGGTTGCGGAGGGGGGCGAGCTTGTCTGTGCAGTTGGTGATCCATTGGTGTAGTTCTTTGGCTGAAGAGTTGGCGTTGGGCGAGGCGGGAGGGGGATCGTGGTTGAGGGTGGAGTTGAGGTGCTCCTCTGTGACCTTGCTCCAGTTCCTTCGCGGTGGGCGTGGTGTGGGTTTGAGAGCGGTGGCGTTGAAGGAGAAGTGTACGCAGTGGTGGTCCATCCAGGGGGGTTGGGTGGTGTGGCTGAAGTGGATGTTGTTCCCTCCTGCGAAGATGGGGTCGAAAGTGTGTCCTGCCTTGTGGGTGAGGGTGGGGATGAGCTGTTTCAGTCCGAGGTTGTCCAGGAGGGTGGCGGAGTTGGGGTTGCTGAGGTTGTCGAGGTGGAAGTTGAGGTCTCCGATGAGTATGTAGTTCTGTCAAGGTAGAAGTTGAGGTCTCCGTTGAGTATGTAGTCCTCATTTCTTAGATGCTATGGTCCTCCTCTTACTGTCATTAAATGTCACAGCATAACTATCATTGGTGCGATGCAGGCACTTGGAATAGCACACAATGGAAAAATGTATGAAACAGTAGTGCAGAACATTATTGTGACAAGTCCAGACTCAATTAAACTATCATTCCAGTCAAGGCATACAACCCTATGCAAAAACAGAAAAGGGATTAACTAATCCACAGAGAGGATATTTTATGATGGTGCAATCTGAGCACTTAGAACCCTAGAGGGCAATTTGAGAATCTGTTACTACAGCATTATTAAAACACATCTCGACTACAGGAAATGGTTAAATCCTGACAAAACTGAGAAGTAAATATTGAAATTGTAGCAAATGTCTTATGTATACACAAGGTTGTAAAGAAGGACTTTCAAGTAGGTTTAAGCAGAAGGTTAGAATACTTACCCTCTCTCTCTCCCCTAAACATATTAACTCAACAAATGTTTGGACAGCAGACTGTAAGGTTCTCCCCAACCTCCATGTCACCCCTCCCCGTCAAAACCCTTAAGATCGCATCCAAAGGGAAAGCTTTACAGTCATTTCAAATAATACTGATGCATGGGACCAAGGAATGTCCATGGACATTCACCCTCCTTGCTCCCACAGATCCCACCATGTAGGCAAGCCTAAAACCGCAGACAAGCGCCATTCCAAAGTGCAGATTAATAGGCAAACATAAGCTATACAAAAACTATGTAACAAAACAGAACATACAGCTAAAACTGCATTAACACCAACAAAGTGTTATCTGTAGCACAAAGCTAGGACTTGCCCTTGAATCGAGCATAGTAATGCAGGGCATTATTTCAACACACTCAGTTCTGAGATAGATCACTTGAAATTGGCCATGATAGTATAACTTTTGAATAATGTTGGACTAGTGAATTTATTCGCGTCCCTCCATTTTCATGGATCAAACTAAATCCTAAACCTTTTAAGCATGATTCTTTAAAATAACGCAAACATGTTTCTCTTTAATTGATGTCTTAGCTTTTTTCAAGACACTCTTGCTCTGAGATCCCCTCAACATAATCAAACCTGCATTTAGGTTTACCAGAAAATAGAGGTGAAGGCTACTGTGGCTGACTCACGGAACCAAACATCTACTTTGGAAAATACAGTGCTTCAACACTAAGAAAGAAACACATTAACTGTGTAAATAGATCGAGAGAGTTGACAGAGAAAACTGCTCACTACCCTCCCAGCATAGCAGCAGCAAAACCGAAGATACCCCGACCCCTCTCTCATTATATGCATGTGGTGTTTATTGTTTAGGAGTACAGCAGTTTTAACATTAAATGCAGGAAGCACAATAGATCGGGGAGAGAGTTGATTCCTCAGCAAAGCTTTCAAAGCAATTCGATCCACCTAACATTACAGCACACCTGATTCACATGCAAATTGTTTGAGAAATGCATATTTATTAAACCAACATTTAATTAGGTGAAGTTTGACCTGAGTTCTGTAAGTCTGGAAGAGCTATTTTGAAAATCAGGGCGGGTTAGCAGGGATTTCGGCCATTGCAAAAAAATAAAAAAAGGGAAAAAAGCAATTTTGTATGTGCGTACGCATGCCTTCAAAATGATGCAAACTTTTTTTTATTTTTGTTTAACGATCTGTGTTGGATCAGTAAAAAAGAACACAAAAAAGTAACACAGGTGGGGAAAGCAAGGTTGGGAGCTCTGGAAGCAACTGGAGAGTGGAGAAGAAGCAGCAAGGTGTGGGTGTAAGCAAAACAGGGGCGGAGTGAGGGCAGCAAAACGGAGGGCATGGGGAGGGAAGCAAACAGAGGGAGGAGTGTGGAGCGGTGAAAGCAAGCGGACGAGAGTAAGCGCAATGAGGAGCTGGGGTAGAGAATCACATGAGTAGAAAACAAGAGGGGGAGCGGAATAGGAGGGTGATCGCATCACGGAGGGGGGTGGGGAGAAGCAAATGAGTGGAGAAAGAGCAAAACAAGTGCAAGGGGGTAGTGCATGAGGGAGACCGCTAGAAAAACACAATCACTCATGGAGTGCTTAAACAAAAAGAAAAAAGTACTGCCCGAAAAGTGAGCAGTGACAAGACACAAGTAATGCATCAGTACTCAAGGGGAGGGACAAATGCACGAAGAGGAAGTAAAGCCCACACAACCTAGCAAGCAAAAGTGACAATGAAGCCAACCAATGGTAAGCAACGGGTGGGTTTCTAAGCCCACTGTAAGTGGACAATAAGTCTTGCAACAGACAACACATGCACTGTTTAGTAGGTGAGGCCTAAACATAACTGAGGATAAACCTTGACTCGTTTGAGGGTCTCCTAAATCCCAAAAGGATGATTTAGAGGGGAAGTCGTAAAGCATTTAATGTCCATCGCACAAACATCTTGTGCGGAAAAATCATTTTAGGGCATAAAGCATTAACCACTGAAATGCCTTTGGCACATTAAAAAGCTTTTTTACTTTCAACTCAATAATAAACTCACCAAAAGTTTACAATACAAAAGTACTCCAAGACATGCTTCGACAGTGTCTTGAGGACACATTTAAATAAATATCTACCCATCCTAACATTGCACTAGCCCAGCTGTATAACTTTATATTATGTACCAATGGGGGATGTCTGTTGTTCAAATCGTGAGAATGTTTGCAGTTAGATCAAGGAGTTTTTGTGGCAGAAATTGTAGTGGTAAATCAAAATAATTTGGCGCACAACACATGGCAGATAACTAACTTATTGTAAAGTTAACTTCGCTCATATGATGGCAATTTCTTCTAGTGTGTCCACTCTCTGCCTATTCTAAATTACACAGACCATACGTGTTCCCACCTTAATCCCTAGCATTGTCACAGATACCTTCGGTATGCCAATAGTTCAATTCAGTTACTATTCAGTAATACAAAAAAATAAAAAAGATTGTTCATTGCGAATGCAACCGCCTAACACTAGACAAAAATGACACCCAGATCACATTACTGCAACACTTTCTGCTCAGTTACATAGAAGATCACAGCTCTACACGAAACATAAGGTTAGGTTAATTACTATTGTATAGCACTGAAAGCATAAATTATAAAAGTGCTTAAGGATAGTATGGATACAGTGGCCCACAGGACGGGAAAAATACTGATGCCCATAAATACGAGGGGCATCCATTTAGAGTGGATGTAATATATAAAGAACACTAATCATTCTTTCCCTCAAACTTTCCTCCATTTGCAGTTTTTTTATGATCCAAGACAACGAAGGAAATGGCCTACCATCTACCCAACAAAGAAAGAGCTCTCTGATGTGAGAACATCATCATGATCCATCACTCTCTAAAACAAGAGCACCAAAAATCACTTGACATGCCAGAGAATTCACAGCCACGTCTTGGAAAGTGCAAGACATTTAACAACTTAAATCAACTGAGTGGTGAAATTAAAGTAACATTGTTCTGTGAAGATGTGTAGCAAACACCACGCTGTGGCTTTGAAGATTATAGTAAAGGTATACAAATGTATATATATTTCTCATGAGTGCAGCCACTGCTGTCAGTTCTCTTAAGGAGGATCCCCTTGGGCCCTGATAGTTCCACTGCTATTAAGAAATGATAAGTAGCATAAAAAAAGAAAATGAGATCTACATTACAAATGTGAATGACGTTTGTGATGGTCTGAAATAGAAATTTGGAAGTAAGCATCTCTGAAATCTTTAACTGTCATGATATCTTGTTGGAACAAAGGAATAATCCCTTGCCAACTGAATTTGTGTCCAACAACACTACTGTTAAGTTGATGGAGATCCAAGGTAAGAAATAATCATTCATTCTCCTAGAGTAGAAGGAAATAAAGGGAATAAACTCATTAAGTCAAAAGAAAAATACATTCACACTCTAAGCCTAGCTTGTATATTCACTTTATGGAGATTGATACACAACTTTATTAACACATATGTAATGGTTGAAAGGTTTTCCTATTGTTGCAGGCAAAATGTTAGTCTCCAATCTACCTTGAATCTTGGGGGAAAAGAATTGACTCATGAAATATACACTACATGGGAATGAGCTTACCAGAATGGTGTCATCTAACTACTTCATAGGCAAGAGCAAAGTCCTATGGACTGTTGTGGAAGCCACTGGCATTGCTGATCCAGTGAATAAAGAGACCTATGGAAGTACACGTGATTCTCTCCCTTCTACTATGAACGCATGTGGAATGTGCAATAATTATCTAGGATTCCCCCATGTCCTAAGATTCCCTCAGTAGCTTTTGTATTGCACCATCAATGTTATGTTCTGGATCAGGGTAATAGCAAATGAATGGCAGGATCATGTAGTTCTGGTCAAAAGGCATGCAGTGATTTCATGTTTCTCTTGGCAGGTTTTCCAGCAACAGAATGGCTGCTGCTGAAGAGGCTCCAACGATTCCAACAATAAATGTGTTTCTGTCTGTTATCAAAACAGAAGGTTATATTTTAGGAGCTGCTCTTTTTATTATGCTTCTGAATGCAATCATAAGGAGCAAAGGCTTAAATGGCAGAACTTACACTTAAAAGAAGACACAAATCTCCATACATTTCTGTAATGTATGCATTCAGTATACTCTAAATCTGGGGCATAGGCTTCACTACTACTTCATCCTGTAAAACACAGCTCATACAATGCAATATCAAAGAAATAACCAGCACCTATGTGCTTTGACGTTAGGCACGAAGCTGTCAAGCTATGCATGAGAGGAAAGTTCTGTGTTGATTCTGGTATAGTCAACTTTAGCTATCTTGGCACATGAAATGGTCTGAAAGCAGATATATATATGATACAACAAATGCAAACTGAGGTTGATAGCTTTGAGGTAGTAGAGTGGTTGGAAACTGAAGAATCATATTTTGAAATGTGATCACCGAAAAGGGTTGCTGCTTGTTTCAACAATAAAGTCTTCAATTTAGAAGATGCAGGAGGTAGCACGAACTGCAAGGTCATTATCTGTCGCTTCAAAGGACACAGTGCCTGGATGATTCCCTTAATTTTCTCTGTTCGGTCAGCAGTTTTATTGGAGTTCAGGGTCACTAAACTATAGGATTAGCCTACACTGCATATTCCATAAAGCTGCTGGATTAAATGCATTCAATCCTCATGGACAGCATAGCTGTCCATTATCTTTAAGCAGAACTTGAAAGAAGCACACTATATGTCAAGTCCCTGAAAACGATTTTTGAAATAAAGATCATAATCAGCAAAAAAGGTTTAAATAGCTATTTTTCCTAATGACATAACACAACTCTGCAGTCAACCGGATCAGACACCAGAAACAAAATATATGGTAAATCACAATTAGTAAGAGTACATAATCAGACTGATTCTTGACAGTGAAAGCATGAATATAAATCTGAAGATGGCTTCAACAGGCAAAGTTATTGTTAGGTTCCTGTCAACTTCTGGATCCTTCCAAATGGGCAAAGAAAACTAAAAGCATTCCAACTAGTGAACAATCCAAGCTGCACAATGTTAAAATCTGTAAGAGGCATCACTTTCATGGTCTATTGACATACAGCCATCGAGATGACCTCTCACATTGTATAAGAAAACCCACTCTCACCACCCACAGACTTAATTACAACCACTGCTATAGCCACTAATACTGTGCAAGATGCATCACTCCAAGCACCAAGTAACTGACAACCACTGAAAGAAGACATATCCCATGGTATCAAACATCAGTCACATTACCCAGTATCTTATAATGTTCGAGAGAGGCCTGCTTACACTAGGGACATAATTTTCAGCACCCATTATCTACCAACCAGCGAGCAATGAAGACTAATGTTGTCTAAAAGGCACCCAAAACTCACAAACCAGCCAGAGATGTTCTTCCCATTAATTTACCAGTCATTAATCATAATGCACTTTGTGTAACCACTGAGAGAACATCTCACTACAACATAAAAGATTAAACTCATGGCACTTATTAATGAATAACCAGTAAGAGAAGAAAAATTAAATCCCTAAAGAAGCCACTTCTAATGAACATCCTGCAGCCTAAAGGGCTTGCACAACGCTAACTTGTTTGTCTAACCTAGAAAGGCAAAATCTACACCTAACTTGCCCCCTCCTTACACAGCCTGGATGCCCCACTGAGGCTTAACATGAAGTAAATTTGGGTAACATGACAACTATATATATTTACTCATACTAAGTCTCACTAATTACATTTCTTTCAACTTCCTTCAGAGGCGGCATTCATTTATAAGCAGTTTGACAGCACATCTTTTACACTAAAAGACAGAGGTCTAAAGCAGTTTCCCACAAAATAGGCAACTACCTTCCTGACTAATCATGTGCAAGTCCAATCAGGAGTGTCAGCCATGTAAGGAAGAAAACCCTACTACTATTCCATAGCTTTACTATCTCGCTGGTCAACGCGCTGCTGTGTTCCATCAAAATTATACCATGTGATTTTCCTCAGCAAGGGATTTAGAAGAAAGGATGTGTGGACCTTAAAACAGGTGATTATATTTCCAAAGCTTGAAGCTGAAGAGGTGAGTCCAAGCCAGGATCAAAGATTATTAGTCGAAGTTCTACAAGAACCAGTCCCCGCTCTTCTGAGCACTCTACAGACAATTACATTTGGCACGGAGACACAGCAGTCTCTTAGTTTTCGGACAGCCAGATCATAAGTGTCAAGATGATGTTTTAAGGCAACAGCTTCTGAGGTATGTAGGGCAAGATCCCCTGCAAGTCAATGTGGTGAAGCAGAGTATGTAGCACTGGGGTCATCAGTGGAACTGACAGTTTGATAACAGCAAACAACCCTCCAGACATTTTATTTGTAAGGGTGCAGTAGGGTCATGTCCTTAAAAATACAAACACCATCAAAAGTGCGAGCATCTGAAAGAATTAGCCTTGGTTTACCTTCAATTTCAACTAATGTGCCTGCCTAGGGTACGTGCATTCAGTCTGTGAGTTAATGACAAGCACTGCTCTTAACCTAACAGTATGGTACTGGAGACCATACCTTATAGGAGAACAGCAGGGCAAGATCTTATAGCTTTATAAAGGAAGGGACAACTGGAGAACTAATGTCAACTGTTTTAACATCATCAGAAGGAATAGAGCTTACAGTTAGAGGCCACACACAGGTACAGTCCATGATCAACATTGCCATCTGCATTTACAAGATAATCCACAACTTAAGTAACAAAAGTGCCAATCCTATCTTTTGACTTGCCAGCAAAGTGAAAGAAATCAAACAATTTGGGATGAGCAAAGTGGGTGGGATGGGAGCCAAGATGAGACACGACGACAGCAGGAAAAGCATACTGGAACACAGCTCACCTGTGGCACTCGAGGGACACTTGGGGAAGCTCTCTAGCACCACCATGCTGCTAGTTAATGACACATGGGGTCATAAAGTTAACTTGCAACACAAAGTAATAATGCATAATTCCATAAAAACCTCTTTCACAGCACCTATGTAATTTAAAAACTCTTCTTATGTCAGAGGCGTCCACCTTTAGCACCCCTTATTATCAGATTCACATTAGCAGCAAGAGATGGCATCGTGCACAGAGCATATAGAAGATTATTAAAAAAAAACAAGATTGATTTTGTACCAAAAGAAACATCAGTCAGAGCTTAGCAATCTATAATGGCTGGGAAGTGAAATTGTTTTATACCCAAAAAGACCATCACTTACAATGCATAATTATGAAACTATATGTTATATGTAGCATGAGGAGGCAGCTCTTCTGGCAAAGAGGACTTCACAGCCCTGAAGGAGTTATAATCAGTGGGGGGACGACAGCTCTTATTATAAGAGACATCATCCTGCTCCTGTTGCTAAAGTCAGAATGAGAAGACTGCTTGCCTAGGATATACTTACCACATTTGTTCATAGCACATCTCCCTAGAAATGCAGCAATACATCATATTCAAACAGTACCAAAAAATGGGATTTGGCATTAGAGAAAAGACTAATCATTTGCAAATCTATCCAATACGCCCTCACAAGGGGCAGTCGGACTCAAATTAGACCACATTCTCTCGCCACGTAATTAGAAGACATTTCGAGAGGCACTTCTGCCAGTTCAACTGGTGACATTACATCTAGCAGTAGCTCACCCAAGAGAGCGAAAGAAAGAGGGACACATTAGTCAAACTAATTGCCCAAGAATGCGATCTGAGGAGATTGGATGACTGTCCTCAATGAAGCATGGAAATAATGTAAAATATCAATAGGATGAAATACCATGCAACAGAGGATAGCACAAAGTCAATGAGGAGATTTGTTGCTGCCCATAGAAGAGTACTCTGTGGGTAAAGAACTGGAGAAACATGAACATGGAGGGCCTGGTCGTCAGCCCACTGAAGAGTAAAAAAAAAAAAAAGCTTGTCTGTATCAGTTTGTCTATACCTGAGAAATGGCAGCCTAGTACAGGACACAGTTCATTACTTTTATCCACCACTACACAGGTAACATGCAACAGGCCCAAAGTGGAGAAAGATCTACAGGCTCTAGTCAAATTGCACCAAAGTATCTACAAGTTCAGCTGGGTTAGACTCCTTTTGCCTTCAAATTATTGTTTAAACATGCAGCCTCTCACTCATAGCCTGGGCTAATATGGAAATTAAAACTTTAGATTTAACAACAGGTGGAAGTGCACTGCTCCATCTTATTTGAAAGCCACGCTTTAAAATGACCAGCAACTGAAGTCAGTGATGCTGTAGAGGACAGACTGATCAAAAATGAACTGCTTATGTTGACCCAAGTAACATGCGCTATTTTACATAGATACACTGATGCTGACAAGAGATAAGGACAACCAACCCCACAATAAATAAATGATTAGTGTGTTGGTGTGCCTATGTTGCAGAATCCTGACCCCAAATCCTCCCTCCTACTACCCATGCATTGCCCAAAAGGGAGAATCTCTCATAACTGGCTACGTGTGCAAATGAAAGAAAGAAAATCCTCCAGGATGGACTTCTAACAGCAACGCATCACCTTGACATTAGTTGTTACATGGCAAATAAGCTTTACCTGAGAATGAACTCTCAAAGAGACCATTCAATTCGAGAGCATTGCTCAAATAAATGAACACCATCCTGGTGACGACAGCTTAATTCATGGGCACAAATACAAACTTACAAGAGCGAAGAGCACTAGGCCCATGCTTTGAGAACCTCTTAAGGTAAGTTCCCTCTGTCACACAATGCCACCAAACTATCATTTGGTACATAAGCATCTCGTGATCTAATGGCAACTGTGATAGTCTGACCGCATTTCCACTTGCTGACTTAATCCTCATCTATCCCCCTTGTTACTTCTTGCCCCCCTCAAATTCAGTATTCAGGATTTTGCGTATGTACCTTTTTCATCTCTGCTGGCAATTTCTTTTCTAAAAGTGTTACATACAGAGACAAAAGCATTATCTCTCCTTTCCGGGGAAGATTTTAAATAAAATGAAAAGAATCAGGATTTTTTTTTAAATGTGAAAAATAAAGAATACTGGGGTGGCAGAAGCTCAAAAGGAATTAAAAACAATACTAGGGCAGATGACCTTTCAGCACAACCTATGTGCACTTATCAGTGTGGAGATGTCAGGACGTCACATTTTTTGGGGTAGGCGGGAGCGTAATCCTTAATGTTACAACTCGCATTCTTGTGCCACCTTCTGGAAGCAAACACCGGCTATAGCCGCCTACCAGAGCCTTCACCCATCTGCTCAGTGTGCTTTGGAGATGGAATGAAAACGTCTTTCTTTTCAGGACCAAATTTTAAAAAACTCTTTCCTGGACCATGTTAAAAACAAAATCCATTGAACATTAAAAGCAAAAAAGAGAGGCCCCAACAAATGAACATTGTCCTCAACTCCGCAAGTGTTGATCACATGATGGAGGGTGGTATGAAATTGGGAACGGCTTTTCACCACTTTTTTTTTTTGATCCTCAATTTGGCAAAATCTTCAGAGTTCTTGTTCCATGGAACATTTTTACCCCAGCTCGTGTGTAGGGCTATTTGCCACAGTGAATCAAAGGACAATAGAACCATTTCATTTCTGTTCAAATTTACACAAGGCTATTGTTCAATCCGGGCCAGTTGTGGACACGGACCCCTGAACTGTCTCCCCACCATAAGACTCTGCTGGGTATGTTTCAGCAGCAGATGATGCCCCCACAGCAACCTCTTCCTGTGGTGGGGACTCTTCCTCCACCTGCCCTCGCGAGGTTACTGTGGTTTCAGGAGAGATGCTATGAGGGCCCTCCAGAGGTAGGCAGCCTGGGTGATTCTTCCGAAAGTGCTGGTTGAGAATGGCCTGGAAGGGGAAGCTCTTGCCACAGACATGGCAGTGGAACGGTTTGTTGCCAGTGTGCTTCCGGATGTGGTATTCCAGTTGATCCTTTCGTGTATACTTTTTGCCACACATTCGGCACACAAAGGGTGTGATGCCCATATGCAGTCGCATGTGGCGGTCTAGGCTTCCCTTCTGGTTGAAAGATTTGGCGCAGTAGATACAAGTGAGACGCGGGTTGTAACGGAACCATCTCTCTGATACTTCCTGTTCACGTAGGTATTCCACATAGCCACTCACTCCGCCCACAGCAGACTCATCGCCCTAGAACAAAAATAAAACAACCAAAATAAACAATTATATTCAATAGGAAAGTATAATTATACTGCTAAAGGTAGACGTTAAGGAACTGAAATTGCCACTTGTGTGACTAAAGAATGCTTGTGATTGGTGTGATACGGGGTGTAATAATATAGACAGACAAGATCTTGATATTCACCATCTGCCTCAAACAGCATGCCAACTTAGGGTACTTTCTTTATTGCCATACCTGCAGGGCAGACTCAATACCTCTGCTGCATGTGCCTTAGAGTTACAGATAAACTGAGTGAAAAGGAAAAAAAGAGTAACCAAGCAAAACAATTAACCATCTCCACAACGTTTTTCCACCAACTAAGCACTCCTCAACAAACATTGTCTTATCTTAAATTATTGCAGTGTTTAATGCAAAGGGAAGCCACTGCCAAAGTTCGCCACTGTAAAAACAAGGTTACATTTTTAATTATTTCGACCGCATGGCTTTGAACTGCTGCAAATATTTCTCGATGTCTTAGGGTTTTGGAGTTGGGGTAAATTCTGCACTCCTGGTTTTACCTTCCTTAGCTCCCCTAAGGGAGCCATTCCCTTAAGCTCCCCACTGGAGTTCTTCGATAGAAGCTTGGGTTTTGATACCTGGTTCTTTAGGTGTAACGAGGTATCACTGGAGACTGCCATTCTGCTAATTAACAGCTAATCAGACCACATTGTGTCTAATTTGTACTTTAAATCCCCCACGAAAAACACCGTCCTGAGATATACACACAATATAGCACACATTAGATTTAAAGAAATATATGCAGTATATTGACATGTTACATTCGAAGACAGAATAATTGGGAACATGTTCTTGTTCAAATGGATTAAGGTTGTACTGATCCCATGTGAATTTTGACATACATGTCCACTGGAGCATCTGCCACACCCTTAGGCATTTGCCGGGTTCACCCACTCTATTCTTCTAGGTCATTATAAAGTGGTCACTTGGGTGTCAGTGCAGAACAATCTAGTTGGTTCAATTATTTTGGACCTGCACTAGGTGATGTCACATACCTGTGTCTATGACATGCACCTTGTCACAGTGTCCTTTGTGGATACAGTATTTTCATTCAAAAAAATGTATGTCTCTTGTTTGACACATGGCACATCTTTCCTTTTTTTGTGACAACCAACTGCATCTGCAAGTCACAGGGAGGTGCGCGATGGCATCACTCAGTCTAACCACCTTACATGTGGAAAACTATATTGTATACATCACAAAAAAACTGAACAGCACAAGGGAGGAATTGGTACTTAATAGACATCAGTGAAGTTTTCACACAGTGAATCAGGCCCTCTATTTTTCCAGTCAATCTCTCTTGTGCAGAATGGACCGGGTGCATGAGATTCTGAAAAAGATGCCCTTACTGGAGAACCGGTGTTACAAATATGTAATATTCTTTCTACAGTCTAGGATCTTTCCCAGATGCTTACGTCAAGTGTCTAGTGGTACCATAAATATTAAGAAAGCAGGATGGAGTAAAAATAGAATATCTCACAAACTGCCTCAAAGCAGTCTGATCCATTTGTCAAACTGCAAGGGTAATAGAATTCACACAATTGTTACTTCTGAACGCACTGATAGACTTTCAAGTGGCAGTCTTGTATATTTCAGAGAGATTAATTCTACCCAAGAGCAATACAGTTGCAGATTTTCCCCAGGGTCTAGGGATGGCCCAGAATAGTCTACACCTCAAAAGCTTACAGAATTTAATAAAATCAGCAAACTACCTGTAATATCAAGGGGGAGTGAGAGGTATGGAATCAGATTGACAGACTGTAGTCATCTATACACACATGTTTATGAAATGCATGTAAATGTTATGTGTATCTGTAAAGCGCACTATCACCTGCTTGGTTAGGAAAAGGAGATTCAACTGTTCAAGTAGGTGGGGCCCGAGTTGTGGAGTGCCTTGAATGTGTGTGTGAGGAGTTTAAATTGA
The DNA here is from genome assembly GCA_963921515.1 of Calotriton arnoldi. Classification (NCBI taxonomy): domain Eukaryota; kingdom Metazoa; phylum Chordata; class Amphibia; order Caudata; family Salamandridae; genus Calotriton; species Calotriton arnoldi. The sequence continues at coordinate 349,733 of CAWUFW010005084.1, forward strand.
GTGCGTTTGTGTTTTGGAAGCAGTGTAGTTTGCTGAGGTGTGGTGTGGTGTGGTGTAATGTGAGATCCGCGTGGGAGGTTGAGGAGGAGTCAGGATGCCGAGTTCTGGATGGTCTGTAGTCTTCTAGTCTGTTGCTTGGTGATCCCGGCATAGAGAGTGTTCCCATAGTCCAACCTGCTGGTGAATAGGGCGTGAGTGACAGTTTTTCAAGTGTTGCTTGGGAGCCATTTGAAGATCTTCCTCAGCATTTTAAGGGTGTGGAAGCAGGATGCAGTCATGGCATTGACTAGTACAGTCATGTCCAGTTTGCGGCCAATTATTAATCCAAGGTTCCTGGTGTGGGTCTGAGTTCTGCTGGCCACCAGATGGAGTCCCATGGGGAGGAGATCTTGCTGAAGATCACTACTACTCTCTTGTCCGTTTTGAGCTTGAGGCAGTTGGCTTTCATCCAGTTAGCGACTTCAGTCACGCAGGCGGTGAACTGGTTTCTTGTGCTGGCGGTCTTGTATGAGAGGATGAGAGGGAGAGTATAAGTTGTGTGTCATCTGCATAGGAGAGGATGTTGATGTTGTGTGCCCGGATATCATAAGCCAAAGGGATCATGTATGCATTGAAGAGAGTGGGGCTGAGCCATGAACCTTGAGGGACACCGCAGATGTGTTTGCAGGCTTCAGAGGAGTAAGGTGCCTGGCTGACAGCATGTGTTCTATTCATTAAGAAGGAGCAGATCCTGGGGTACTCACCTACGCCCCTGGAAAAATGGAAAATCCATGTGGGGGAATTAGACATGGCGGATTGGAGAGATGCCTGTATGGCCCATCATACTTTAGCGATCTCTGCTAGACTCCGCTTTATACAGTTTAAGTATTTACACTAAGTCTACATGACTTCCCTCCGTATGCAGAGAGCGGGTCTTACCACTTCTCCAGAGTGCTATAGGTGCAAGAACACTCTGGGGGAGTTTTTCCATATTGTCTGGCAATGCCCAGTAATTCAGGAGTGCCATTTTTGCTGTGTGGTCTACTGTGGTGGGTGAGACTGTGGATGCTGACCCCAGAATTGCTCTACTTGGTATACTTTATGATATGGGAGGACCCAGGGGGGACATAATACTGGTGGGCGTGGGCACGTTAATAGCCAAACGGAACATTGCCCGTGGCTGGGCTTCTCCAATGGCCCCTTCGATAAAGGCATGGACTCTGGCCATGGATTGGTGTGGCAAATTAGAGGAAACCATTTACGAAGCTTGGGGATGCCCGCCCTAATACGATAGAATCTGGAAACAATGGTGGGACTACGATGGCTTATCGAATAGATGAACCTCAGGGGACAAACCCGTAGCATTGGGAAAGTTATGGAGCCAGACTTAATTCCTGGATCATAGGACAACAGCGATTCAATGTGTTTTGGCTTTTATGATGAGCAAGGCATTGTTCTGTTGTTAACATGTAAACTTGCAATAAAATGTTGCTATATAAAAAAAAGAAGGAGCAGATCCAGCAGAGTGCGGGTCCTTGGATGCCAATCTCGTACAGGCGTCTGATGAGGATGAGGTGTGAGACAATGTCAAACGCTGCAGAAAGGTCCAGAAGAATGAGGGCTGCAGTGTCTCCTCTGTCAAGGATCATGCAAAAGTCGACTGTGGTGGCAATGAGTGCCGTGTCTATACTGTGGTTGGGCCTGAATACAGACTGCATGGCATAGAGGAGGTGGTGGTTGCTCCAGTGGTCAGTGAGGCATCGGTTGATCAGTTTCTCTAAGACCTTTGCCAGGTATGGTAAGAGGGAGATGGGTTTGTAGTTGGAAAGTGTGGCTGGGTCAGTGGATGGTATCTTGAGCAGGGGCATGACAGTGGCATGTTTTCAGGTGTCTGGGAATAAGGCTGAGTCGATGGAGGCATTAAGGATGGGTGTTAGTGCTTCATTGATTGGTAGTCCTTTGGTGAAGGTGTGGTGGGGGCCAGGGTCAGATGGAGCCCCTGAGTGGATGGTCTTCATAGTAGCAGCGATTTTGACAGTGGTGACAGCAGGCCACGAGGTATGGGCTCGCTCATCGGTTGTGACGGGAAGTTGGGTTTTAACAGTAATGGGGTCCGGTTGAGGGTCGAAATTGTTCCCATATCTCCGTGGCATGTTTGGTGAGTGAAAGGGTGTTGAGGAGCATGTAAGTGTGCCGTTTTGCTTGGGTAGTGTTTGTTCTGTGTGAGCGTGAGTCAGCAGGGTGCTGTTGGAGTGCGAGTGTTGATTGTAGGGTGTGGGAGAGTGCATGAGAACTTGCAAGGGGCGCAAGTGAACGCTCTTTCTGTGTTCTATGGTGCGGTATGGCAGCAGTGCAGTGAGCGGCAGCCAGGGTCAACAGCATGGAGAAGCACAACAGGGTATTGGTGAGTGGGAGTGAACCAGGGTCCCTGGCACTGGGTGTGATCCAGGAGCATTAATAATCATAGGAGAATGGATCACTTGTACCTGTATTACAACCAGGGTCAGGTATGGTGACCGTCTTAAAAACCCTCATTCACGTACAGGAGTAGTCGAGCAGTATATCTTGATTATCCGCTTCTTATCCTTAAGAAGCGGATAATCAAGATATACCGCTAAACCTGAACGCAAGCAACCCACAACCTGTGGCAAGAGAAACCAGCCGTCGATGATTGACTATAAGATGGAGGATTGTAAGATTGGCGATATTGAGATTGGTATGGCTGATATTGTTGAGCCCTCTGGTATCCTCCTTTGTAAGTGGCGAATCCTTGCCCTCTAGCACCTCTGAATGGTACTCTTCTGTACTGCAGAGCTCCCAAAGACTTTTCGGTGTCCGTATCATTTTTTATTGCCAATAGAGCTTCATCAATGTGCTTTCCAAAGAATGACACCGTCAAAAGCCATATCAAGAACTTTTGTTTGTACCCCAGGTCTAAAGATAGTTGCTTTTAGCCATCCTTGGCGTCGAAGTACAGCCGCTCCTGTTAACTGTCTAAAACCAGTATTTGCTACGTCAAGGGCACAGTCAATTGTTTCTGAAGCTGCACGCTCACCCTCCAGCAGGATCTTGCGTGCATCTTGTCTGTTTTCCTCCGGGATGAGATCTATCAGTCCTGCCATATCGGACCACATCTGGCGGTCAAGGCGACCGATAATGGCTAGAGCATTTGCTGCTTTGATTGTTACAGCTGCCATTGATGAAAACCTTTTCCCCAGGATGTCCATTCTACGCCCTTCCTTGTCTGGGGGGGTAGTAATCGGGGTAGCCGGGTTCTTCGAGCACCTCTGTGCAGCCTGGAAGATGACTGAATCTGGCTTAGGATGTCCAATAAGGCAAGATGGAGAGTCATCTGGAGCCCTGTATTTCTTTTCTACACGAGGCAGCACCGGTGGTATGGATGCTGGTGTTTTCATAATCCTGATGCCCTCCTGCCATATATGGTCAATGATAGGAATTGAGCGTACCACTTTCTTTGTGTCCTCTTTGAAATCGTATAGAAAACATTCTGTTTGTTTTACAGTAATGGGTAAGTGGAACCTGTTGGCTGCCCTTTGCATTAAATTGTGAAACCCCCCCCCCCCCCAATATCCTCTGGAGGAGAGTCTGAAGGAAAGTGCGGAGGAGGGGATGGTGTTGGAATCACATAATCATCCCAAGGATCAGGAACAGATGCCGGGTCTGGCAGCTCACCTTCCTCTACTTTTTCCGAGGAGGAAGTGTTCTGTCCTTCGGGGTCGGCTGCCGCCGAGCCCGGTACATTCACAGGTGTGCTCGGCAGTTGAGGACCTGGTGCACCTGCAGGTTCTTCCACTTGAGGAACCTGGTCTTCTGGTTGACGTTGCTGAGGAGAGAATCTGTGTCTGTAATCCGCCAACATGGCTTGAAGATCTTCTATTAATGATGGCGGAAGATGAGCCATTTCTCTGTGGCGTGGTTCCTGTCGGAGGTTAAATTGATAGCTGTGACGTGGAGCCATATACCGTTCCTGGTAATATTGTGCCTCTTGATAATCTTCCTCCTCTTCATCATCCTCCTGGCACTTCACATGGAGCTCAGATGGACTGTGAGCTACCCCATAGAGGCCGTCATCATCATTATCATCCTCTTCCTCGATATACTCTTCCAACAGATGAGATGGAAGCAAAGGCGACACCTTGCTATAGTCCTGCATAGACGGGTGTAAAAATGTCTTTGTAACTCTAGTGACCTGAGTAATCCTCGTCGACGGGGGCGTCAACGGTGCAGAAGTTATGAGCGAGGGGATTTCCTTCGTCGACGATGCTGTCGTCGACGGTGCTGTCGTCAACGGTATTGTTATCGCAGGTGTCGACGGTGTCGTCATCGTCGACAGTGCCGACGTCGTCGACTGTGTCTTCGTCAACGGAACTGTAGTCGACGGTGAGGCGTCAACAGTCTTCGACGACGAAGAAGCTCTCGTCGTCGAGTTAGAAACTTTAGTAGATAGAATAGGAGACTGAATCTCCGTCGTCGTCACAGTTGCCGTTACACATATTGTCGTCGACGAGAGAGTAATTGTCGTCGACGATGGCTTTTTCAACTGTTTTTTACTCACAGGATCAGAAGAGGAAGTTCTAGGGCGATCTCTTTCTTTCTTGACAGGTGTAGAGGGCACAGATAACGTTGGCTCAGAGGAATGTTTGGAAGTCTTCTCCTTACTTTAAGTCTTTTCTTGGGAAGACTTAAAATGTTTTCTTCCCTCACATGAGGATCTGTCCTGGGATCTAGCCCTCTTGTGGGATGTTGAAGCTACATCCTCTTCCTCATCAGAAGATCGAGAGTGTTGTTTTGTGGTTTGGAGCCAAAATAACAATCTTCCCTCTCTGTCCTTGAGGGTTTTGTTAGAAAAGGTGCAACAGATCTTACAATCTCTCACCTCATGCCTGGGATAGAGGCAGTAAATACATTCCTTGTGTGGATCATCCACATGGACCCTTTTCTTCCCACAGGTTTTACAAGGGTGGAAAAGGCCTTTCTTTCTAGATTTGCTGAATAGAAGAAAACTGAGTAGCACTCAGGAAGACTCCCTTCCACGCGACGTGCGGTGAAAATCTGAGAACTGGCTTCTGCAGGGAGTGTTCTAGAGGGTGCTAGCAGCTGATTGGCTGGATGCCAACATTTAGTCCTTTTTTAAAAAGGACATGGATAGGCTACTGTTTAGATGGCCTTGGGCCATTATAGCCTATTAAAGATTTAAAGCACTGCTTGGATATTTTACTGCGGGACTCCCATCTCGACGACGGGGAATGATTCAGGCATGTGAATCTATGAAAGATACCCCAATTCTGGATAACAAACCGGACATACATGCCTGCCAAGGTATGTACAGAGGCAGGCTCTGAGCTCACTGTGCTATAGGCATTCAAAGGTGCACCTCAATGATGAGTCCCAAACGAGCTAAACGCACCTGAGGTCACTTAATTACCTTTAGAAGATGTAGCTTGGTAAATTGGACTGAACTGTCCCTTATGGGGCACATCTAAGGCTGATTGGTCTACTGTTGGTCCTTGTTTGTGATGGCACAAATGAACTACACCCGACGAATGACAATCCCAGATTAATCACCTGTTTCTGAAAATGGCTGAAGCACTTCGATCTATCATAATTTTGCAGCATCTTCTTAGGGTGAATATAAGGCTTGAATGTTGAATGTCTGACTGACCATTTTCAGCCTGTACAGCATTAAATAATCGTAATTTTCAAAGCTCTTACAATACAATTTGAGATTAACCTCAGTAATGCTGGCAAGAAACCCGGCTGCAGATAAATAACTATTTCTGTGATGGAGAGAAAAATGTAAATGAAAATCACTGAAATGTATATTTGTAAAGAAAACATCATTTAACACTTCGAAGAATGTTTGGACAGAAAAGTCCCATTCATGAGGAGGGGCGTGCGTCCCTGCCCCGAGTTTCCCAGATGCATGGATATCTGAATCCTTGGTACTGATTTGTGGTCATAGGCGAACACGGATCATGCATGTGCGCCATGACGTAGGGCTGTCTCATGGTAATGCAGACTCTACCCTCATACTTCTAGAGGGCTACTGCGCTTAACTGGAGTTAAAGGACATCAGTGCAGTGGTGGCAGCATACCAGTTTTGTGTTTAATAGGAATCATTAGTGTGAACAGGATATTTTGCCTGTGTTACAGGAGTGATGACTATCGGCCCACTCATGTAAAGTTCTGCTGCTGTATACCTAACTTGCCCTTAGCCTACATAGTGAATGTGTGTGGCATCAGGCAGCGCTTGACAGTTGCGTGTGTGTGCTGGGATGTAAGTATGTATGTGCACTATACATAACATGGAGGCCTGTGGGTTCCATTTTGGAAGCCCAGGGCCTGGAAAGCCTTCTGGAGGTGAAGACTGCAACCCCCAGACAGGCGAAGTGGATTGCTGACATTTCTTAGGGCCAGGGTGGGAAACCATACACTGGAGGAAGGGGAGCAGAACATCCTCTGTGCACATCAAAGGTCTCTGTGATTCCAGGAAGAGTTACTGATCAGTGGGGCTTGGGCTCATTCTCGGGGAGATGGTGGGTCTGATAAATTTAGCACTATAGGACCAGGCAATCTTAATACAACGGAAGGCTTAGGCCTTTGAACCTTTGTGAGGCATGTTTCAGTGGAAGTTGATAGACAGTTGTGATCCTGGTTTACACGCTTGGCCTGTGTTGTGGGTCAATCAGAATTGAGGCCACTACTGTTGCGGCAGACTGTCCCTTTGACAAAGGACAGGGCAGAGGGGAGGGCAAATTCAAAGGACTACACCAATCATATTAGTGTCTGGATTTGAACTTTAAATAGGCGAGGATGTGCCCTATAATTTAATCAACAGCACTATTGATCAGGGAATAGAAGATCGCCAAGCTGCAGCAACTAGAACTGGGGACCAATATCTGCCCAGCTGGCTGAGGGACCATCATCCAGGAAGCCAAGAACACTTGCCTAGAGATCCTGCCTACCAAGACCAGTGTGCCCTGTGAAGATAAGGAGACAGTCTGGAGGGAGCACGGCCTAGCAGGAATCTTGGCGAGTGGATGTGGGTGAACAGAGTGTGAGGCGCCCAGTCCAGTCAGGACCGGTGTTGCGAAAGAATCATCCACCCTCTTGAGGAAGTCACAAACCGCCGCAGATCGCATGGTACAACTGACATCATTGGGGCAACCACTTGTGTCCATAACCCCTGTTTGCGTGGACTGTTGGGGCTGTCGCTCATGTCAGAGCAGAGGGAGTCCAGGTCAAGATCAGAAGTTGCCCTGAAGCATCGCTGCTGTCCTATTGCCTTACCAGCAGGAACCACGAAGTTGCACCCAACAGCCATCAGTAATTGTAACCGCCAGAGTGCGCTGCCCCGCGACCGTGGAAAGATGCAGTACAACTTACTCATTACGGGAGCGAAGGAAGACGCATCCCCACTCCTGGACACTACTTCAGGCCGCAGCTGGGTAAGACTGGAGCAGGGCAGGTGGGCCCTTCTGAGACTTAACAGATTAGTGCCATAGTGAGCTGAATTTTCAGGGCTGAAGCCAGACTGTGTTGTGCATTGAGAGTACAGGTAGCACTTCAGCACTTTCCTCCAGAGAACCGCCCTGTACACATTTATTAGCGTTGAGGAAGGTGGGAGAGGACCCACATGTGGGCTGCCTATGCCAGTGCCAGTTCACTTGCCCTGTGAGACTTTTAGTGTTCATCGTTTAGTGTGCTGCATTATACTTAGCATGTGTAATAAATACTGCTTTTCTTACCAAAAGTATTTGGCTGGACAATCAGATTATTGGGAGTCAGTGAACCTTGACCCTTCGCAAACCTTGGACCTACCCCCCCCCCGTAGCACCTTCGAGTGCTCGACCTCACGGTAGCACTGACAGTCAAGTGCTGAAAGGGTAGTACTTAGACCAGTTACTCAGGACCCATGGTAGATCGGACTCTAGGACAGCAGAAGAACAAGCATTTTCAATGCAATAGGTCTCGCATTTGTGAGCATTTAAGCTATTGGCATTGAAAATTACAATGCCTTTTATTTATGTGTTTTTAAAAGGAACACATATATAAGAGGCATTGTTGTTTTTAATGCCAAGAGCTCAAACTCTCGCAAATGTGAGACCACTATAATGGTGGCCACGCCCCTTTTTTTAGACGGTGCTCGCATATTCAGGTTACCGTGAGCAGCGTCTAAACAAAGGGGCATGGACACCATTATAGTGAAAGCGCGTATGGTGCTTTCACCCAAAGTTAAAAAATTTCAAAAGCTCTGTAGCGCGGCCTTCGCTGGTAATTAAATAATTTAATAGGCGTGGCCACTAAAGTGAATGCAGACCGTGCCGTATATTAAATAATTAAATAAGCGTGGCCGCTATAAAGCGGACCGCACTGTAATTTGAATAAAAATATATTACTATTTAAAACAAATCGTGTGAGGGCTTCGATGCCGGTACGGGTGCTCCAATGCCGTGGGTGGAATAGGGGAAAAGCATTAAAGAAAATAGTGCTCAGCAACTTATAAAGCAGACCGTGTAACAACCGCAGTAAAAGGGCCAGTCCTCGTGGGAGGTTGCAAGTGAAGACAAGGTGGTACTAAGGAGGGACTAAAAAGCCTATGTACGAATCAGAAGCCAGCATTTACGAAGAGCAATGACATAAGCCAATGACAAATATGGGCGGAGAGTGGGCGGGGCTTCAAGAGCATACTCCAATACAGCATGCCTCTCAGAGCGAGCAGCGCATGCGCGCTGCCCTTAGACTCGACCTAAAAAGGACACATCCTCTGGGGTTCGGCGCAGGATCGGCTCTTTGCCCCATGGCCCTCTGAAAGGGGCTCCGACAATGAATATAAAATAAAACAATTGATCTTTTTACAAACCTGAGAGCTGTGTTGCTTGGGCTCATCCGTGGGGATCGGTGACTCGCTTTTCGCCCGAAATCTCTCTGTCTTGGTCACCACACTGTCAGACGGGCTGAACCTACAAGGGGTGAAGGGAGAGTGAAGGAACAAAAATAAATGCAATGAAAACTAGGCAGTAGGAAGAACATATGTGCAGTCACTGCACCAAAAATGGTGGAGAAGAAAGATCCTTGTGCAATTTACACTGTACATAGTAACTATTGATATACGTATTACATCAATTACTTACACCTTGGTAAAATGCAATACACTATGGCCCACAGTCCCTCCTGCTATCAGTAAAACACAGCTAAACTCTTCTTAGTCCTAACCAGATTTGCTCCATGCACCTGTCGTTCAGACTGACAACCAACCCTCCTATATCTGGACTAGGAAACACCAATGTACCATATTTCTGAACCTGTTGCACCCCATGCAGTTCAAGCATTAAGACCACAACACACAGCTCTGCCAGTGCATCCCCAATTCTCACGTGCTGCAGCCAATGCTAATCTAACAGTCTGAGGCAAAGACAGCTTTGCTTTTAAACTTCAATCCGGTTCAATCCCAGCACCTGAACACACAAAAAAAATAAAGCTTACAGGGACGTTATAGTTAGGCTACGGTTACACTCGTACTAAACCAGTGAATTTCAGCAGTTATAGTTACCTGAGCTAACTATAACTTACGCCCCCCGCAATGTACTGCTTATGACTGCACATTTGACTGGACAATCAGATGATTGGGAGTCATTGAAGCTCTGACTTATTCAGGCGTGCCTAAGCCAAGCCTGTCTGCGCCTGAACAGGACATGGGGCCAGGGACGCTGCCGGTTTGAGTACAGTTAAGCACCGGTTGAGCTTCACGAGGCTGGCCCTTATGAACCTCGAGCAGAAGGTGAGGTGTGACGGAGGGGAAGTGTTAGACCCTAGGATGGTGGGACGATGGTGTTGCTCTTCATGAAACTGGACTACCGGGAGCCCTAAGTTAGGGGGGATGTTGGCTCCAGAGAGGGTACCCCCTAGAAATCTCTGGGAAAAGAACATTGGTTGGGGGGTATAAGGACAGAGGAGGCCCTACGCTGTGCATTATTTAACTCCTGCTCCCTCATAAAACACAGCTTAGAAATTAGCAAGATGATTGGGACAGCCCAGTTAGACTGTTTGTTTGTCACTGAGACCTGGGGCAAAGAAGACTCTGGCCCGGACTTTGCGGCTGCCACGCCACCAGGTTATGTGGCGGTGAGACTTAATAGGAGTGTACGGAGTGGGAAGAGGCCTAGACATTATTTTTTAGTGAACAGCTGAAATGCACACTAGAGCCTGTTAAGACAGCTATCAAAGTCTGCGAGGTGGGGCACTTTAAAATCAAAAATAAACATTCAGTGATTTTGGCGGGGCATGTGACCTACCGTCCGCCTGCTCCTAAAAAGCAATTTATTTTGAACTGGCACCAAGTGCTTGAACCCTTTATCCCTTGTGGTAACCTCACCATTCTGGAGGACTTTAACCTTCACTTGGAAGAAAAGAGGGAACGCGACACCAGGGCTTTCATGGATCTCATGCTCAGTTTCGGCTTGAGACAACGGGTCAATATCTTGACTCACAAAGTCGGACACATGTTAGAAGGGAACTTTTCCAATCAAGAGACCCTGACTATAGGCGACTGTCTGCCGTTAAGCTGGTCTGGCCACAGTTTGATATTGTTTAATGTACACAAGTCACATGTGGTGGAAAGCATCAGAAACTGGGGGGGGAGGGGAGAGAAAAAAAAAAAAAAAAAAAAAAAATCGCAGTTGGCGAGTTTGCGGATGCGCTTGTAAAATTCAAAAGAGAAGGACCTTGGGGGTCCCGGCTTACCTGCAGAGAATTTTAATTAATGGGTTAGGTCGGCAGTTAAGGAGGTTGCCCCCCCCCCTGGCAAGAGCTTGCCAAAAGAGTAGGAAGAAACCCTCTGCCCCATGGTTTTCTGAGGAACTCAAGGAGCTTCAAAGGCAGGAGGAAGGAACGGAGATGGAGACTGGCTCCTGAGTTGGAAAATAAAATCAAACACAGGGAGCTTACTCTCAAACATAAAAGTGCGATCAAAGAGGCAAAAACTGTGTATTTCACCCAGAGGATTAGGTTGGCTATCAACATTCCGAAATAACTTTTTAATACAGTGCGCACCCTTATGTCACCTCCTATACATCAGGCGGTAGAAAACTCACAAGTTTTCTGCAATAAGGTGGCAGAGTTCTTTAAAGATAAGATCTTTGCAGTTTTCCCTGCTCTCACTAATAGCCCCTGTGATTCTGGGATGGCAGAAGGGAAGAGGAGACATAACTTCCGGCGGGGAAGGGGCGATTCTAGAACTGCCTAACCCCAGCTGCTTAGCTAGATTCTCCCCGTTGCTGGCGTCAAAAATCAAGACTCAGTCAGCTGATACCGCCTCAGGCTCACAGGACGACCCTTGCCCACCCAGGGTACTGCAGTTGGCCCATAACCTTATGGCGGAGGCCCTGGAGAAGATCTACTCGCAGATCTTGGAGTCCGGGGTGTATCCGCAGGGCTGGATGGAGGCAGTGGGAAAAAAAAAGCCGGAAGGAGATTCTAGCGATTTAAAAAAACTTGCACCCGATCTCATAGTTGCTTGCTTCATCTAAGATCCTGGAGAAGCACATTAACCAGGAATTAGCTCAGTATCTCCTAGATCAAGACCTCCTGGACCCTTCTCAAAATGAGTTCAGGAAGAATCACAGCACTGAATCGGCGCTTATATCGACTGCTTATTCCATTCACAGGCAAGTTGACCAGGGAGGTGCGGCCATCCTGGTACTGCTAGACCTGTCAGTAGCATTTGACACCATATCACCATCTCTACTGGTGCAAAGGCTGCGTCTGGCTGGGCTGAAGGACGTGGCTCTTAAGTTGCTGGAGTCCTTAGTGCGGGGTAGGATGCTTACAGTCAGTTGTGGTGACTTCAGAGCCAAAACTTTTCAGCTCCCCTGTTGGGTTCCTTAGGGGTCTTCCCTAAGCCCTACTTATTTAATTTGCATGTCGCCCCTCTGACGATACTGGTGCTTTCTTTTCGATTCCAGGTATCATCCTTTGCGGATGACACTCAGATCATCATCTCCATCTCCGATGACTGGGAAGAGGTGGCAGACAGGTTCAGGACTTGTCTGATGGAGATCAGCAGGTGGATGAGGGAGAACTGGCTCAAAATGAACAGGGAGAAAACTGAGATCGTGGTGTTTAAAATGGATGGCTCAATTTGGACCACCGTTGGTGGCCAGAATGTGTGGTACTTTACCTGCTCCGCCCAAAAACCTAGGTGTGATTTTTGATAATACCCTGACCTTCAATGCCCAGGTTAATAGAACAGTGCGCTCCTGTTTCTGGATAATTAAGATCTTGAATCAAATACAGCCTTTTCTCCTGAAAGAGCTTAGTGTCTCAGTAGTCATTGCGCTTATCACCTCTAGCTTAGACTACTGCAATGTCCCTGGTCTACATGCGAACCAGTACTCACTAAACGAGCTCCAAATCATTCAAAATACGGTAGCACTTTTGGTCCTGGAATTACCTAAACACTCCTCTGTCAGGGAAGAATTGAGATCCCTACACTTGCTGCCAGTAAAGAAATAGGTGTCTTTTAAAGCCCTTTGTTTGGCTCACAAGGCTCTCCACTCTCAGGGGTCGATTTATCTCAGGACGGCCTTAAATTTGTTTTGTCCGTTGAGGCCTCTGAGATCAGCTGGACGATGTAAGGTGGTAGTTCCTAGGTGCAGGAAAGCCAGGTTGGGGACGTGGGGGGGATGGGATTCCACAGTGACGGCCGCCAGGCTGTGGAACTCCATCCTGGAACACACCAGGAGCTTAAACTCCTACTTGAATTTTCATAAGCAGGTGAGAAAGTGGTTATTTGCGAACTAGTCCTCCCTCAAAGTTGTCAGATAGCGGAGGTTTTCTCTCCTTTGGGTCCTCGCCTTTCACATAGTTTTGATGCCTGCGGGCTTAATGGGCTCTAGAAATACTACAATTACATATTAAATCCCTCATGACATGGTCAGTGACATCACTGATGACATCTAATATGACATCACTGATGACTGCATGCAGTGATTGTGAGTATTTTCTAAAAGTTTGAGTGTTAAAATATATACTATGGTACCACAAAAGTTAAAATTAGTATACTTTGAGTGATTCCATTTTTTAACATTTTATTTTTTTAAATTTTATTTTATAGTTTTATAGAGCGCGAACCAGACCCGTGAGGGTATCAGAGCGCTTTACAGGATATTATGTAAGTAGCTGTGTGACTATGTATATTTGTGTGTGAGTAGATGTGTGAGTGACTGGGTGTGTGAGAGGCTGTATGGGTGAATAAGTAGCTGTGTGAGAAGCTGTATGGGTGAAAAAGTGGCTGTGTGAGTAGCTGTATGGGTCTGTGAACGTGTGAGTAGCTGTATGGGTTTGTGATTGGCTGTATGGGTGAATAAGGCGGTGCGTAATGAGCTGTTTGGGTGAATAAGTGGGTGTTTGAGTAGCTGTACGTGTGAGTCAGTGGCTTTGTGAGTACCTATATTGGTAAGTGAGTGGGTGTGTGAGCTGCTGTATGGGTGAGTGAGTGGCTGTATGGGTGAGTGAGTGGCTGTATGGGCGAGTGAGTGGCTGTATGGGTGAGTGAATAGATGTGCGAGTGCTTATATGGATCTGTGAATGGGTATGTAAGTGGCTGCATAGGCGTATGAGTGGCTCTGTTGAGAGGCTGTATGGATGAGGGACTGGGTGTGTGAGTAGGTGTGTGGGTAAGTGAGTGGGTTTGTGAATGGTTGTATGGGTGTGTGAGTGGTTCTGTGGATAATGTCATCCATGATGTCACTGACCATGTCATGAGTGATATAATATGTGAGGTCATAAGTAGTGCATTGCGGGGACGTAAGCAATAGTTAGCTCAGATAACTACAACTGCTGAATTAACTGCTGAATTTCACTGGTTTTGTACGAGTGAAATCTCAGCCAATCTATAACGTCCCTGTAACTTTTGTTTTTTTTTGTGTGAATTTCCTACGTAACCCCTGACTGGGAGTGTGTGAGTGGCTGTATAGGCTGGTGAATGGGTGTGTGAGTGGCTGTATGGGTGAGCGAGTGTCTGAGTGGATGGATGAGTATCTGAGTGGATCGGTTAGTGAGTGCATGAGCGTCTGACTAAGCGGGTGTGAGAGTGTCTCAATGGGTGTGTGAGTAGATGCGTGTCTGAGTGGGTTTGGGAGTGGGTGTGTGAGTGTGTGAATGGGTGCGTGAGTGTCTAAGTGAATGTCTGGGTGGGTATGTGAGTGAGTGCGCGTGCGTCTGAGTGGGTTTGCGAGTGCCTGCATGAGTGAGTCAGTCTGTCTGTCTGTGAGTGAGTGCATGAGTGTCTGAATGAGTCTGCGAGTCGCTGCGTGAGTCTCTGAGTAGATCTGTGAGAGGGTGTGAGAGAGTACGAGTGGTTCTGTGAGTGGGTGCATGAGTGTCTAAGTTGGTCTGTGAGTGCGTGTACGTTGTCTGAGCGGCCTGTGAGTGGGTGCATGAGTGTCCGAGTGGGTCTATGAGTGCGTGTTGGAGTGTCTGAGTAGGTCTGAGAGTGGATGTGTACGTTTCTGAGTGGGTCCGTGAGTGGGTGTATCAGTGTCTGAATGGGTCTGTGAGTGGCTGTACCAGTGCCTGAGTGGGTCTGTCAGTGGGTGTGGGAGTGCCCGAGTGTGTGAGTGGGTATCTAAGTGTCTGTGTGGGTGTGTCGATGGTGGACTGAGTGACTGGACCACAATGGAACTGCACCTTCACCTTTATCCAACAAGAGTCGACAGTTTTACACAAAATATCTACCCAAGTGGAGAACTTTCTATTGGTTAATTACTAAGTGCTACCTCATTGGGTAAATGTCCAGTATGTATTCTACACTACAGCGTATAATGGACCACAAGGAAATGCCACTAGTGATCTTGTGTGCGTTTTGGCAATGGGATTGTTCCTAGTGCGTCTTTATCTAGAATTCTGTGATAACATGAATCTTCCTATAGAGAAGACAACCAGACTATAAAGAGATACATCTCCACCAAACAAGGGTCCTTCTTAACTATATGAAGTAAGTGCTTCTTTGTTTGGTAGAGATGTCCTGTTATTCCTCAGCATCAAGAAAGCCTCACAAAAGTCGGCGTGAAAGCGCACTGGGGGCCTCTTGTTAAGCGGTCAATCATCCTGGCAAAAGGCGGGAACACCATTGCATACTACTAAGGTGGGCGGGGCCATACGGGCGAAGCTTCCAAACAATTTGCACATTTGAATACTTGTAGTAATTTAAAGGGAGAACCATGGACTCTGTTCTCACCAGGAGAGGCCAAGAAAGAACCCACTTGTCACAGTCACTACAGATTGCGCTCCAATAGATAAACGATGCATTTAACTCCACCAAGGATGTCAGATCAGTTTTACATTTAGAATTGCAGAGAAGATACACTCACTTTGCATTCTTCAAGCCCAGGAAGTTAGGATCCTTTGTCTTTTATAGAAGAGGGAGCAGTGTGGCCCCCTCTCCCTGGGCCGACTTTGGCCCTGGGGACTCCATCCCGTGGGGCCTGGCCAATTACTGGAAGCCTCTTGCTCCTGGGGGCCCCAGAGCCCACCCAGTGCTCCCAGTGTGCTACGTTGCGGACTGTGGGGGGAGCCCCAATGCTCCAGCGGTCCCTGCCGGCTCCCCGCCTCCAACGGGTGCCGGCATTGCTCCTGCACGTAGGGAGCAGCCAAAAACGCTGCTACCTGCTTGCAGGAGACCTTTCATCTGTTTTCCTGCCCGCTTGACAGCGGACAGGAAAACGGATGAAAAGTCAGCTCCCAGCAAGCGAGAGTAGTTTTCCTGCTCTCTCCCGCTGGGAGCGGACTTACTGTTTGCTCTCGCCTGGCGGGAGATGTCAGAGCTCCTGCTAAGCGACAGTAAATAGTTATGTCCCGGGGGTGGGCTCCCCGGGACATAGGTAGCCGCCCATGGGGGGGTGGAGGTCTCCAGGGCCATTAATAGCTCCAGGAGGGGGCCGTGCTGCCCCCTTCATTTATTTTCAAGGACCTGCCCTGGGGAGGTGGTGGTCCCCGGGGCGAGAACGGCCCGGGAAGGGAGCCACGCGGCGCCCCTCCTTCTATTATGAGTGGCCCTGTGAAGGTGGTGGTCCCCGGGGCCCTTACGGGCAATGGAGAGGAGTCAGCGCAGCCCCCCCCCCCTCCTTTTTTATAATGAAGCCCTGGGGAGGTGGTGGTCCCTCGGGCTCATAAGAAGCGGAGGAGTAGGGCTGCGCGGGCCTCCTCTGCCAAGACTGGCCATGGGAGGGGGCCCTTGTCCACCCCCTCCCCTTATTTCAATTACAATAAAGCCCCCGGGACCTGGCCTACCAGGGATCCCATGTTTAAACAAGTGTGGGAGACCAAGCTTGTTTTTATTTTTTCCCCCCAATTTTGCTGCGAATTCACAAACCAGTCACGAAATCGCAGCAAAATTGGAATAAAAAAAAAAACAGTTCCTGGTTGAAGTTTTGGCAGCCAATTAAATCTCTGCACAAGACTGTCAATATTCACGAAGTATTCTAGATATACAAATTTGGATTTCTTTAAATATCTCGAAAACTACTGAACTAATTTACGCAAAATAACAAAAAGGCACCAAAGATATAGACATACATCTCCTACTGGTGGTTGCCAGTAGATATAGTTAGGACCAAAGTTTCCATAGGAAAAGCGTTTATTGTTTTGTGAATAACTTTGGCGCCACTTGACAAATCTTTTTTTTTTTTTTTTTTTAAACTTTCCCTTTTGGTCAGCTGCTGTGTTGAAAATTTAGAGGTGATCTGTCAAGCGGGGGCCGAGAAAAAGGGGGTTCCAAAACACGTTTTCCTGGTGTTATGTCTATGAGGATTTTTCAAACACAACTACAGCCCGAACCGCTGAACGGAATTACACCAACTTTGGCAAAAAGCTAGATGTTGGTCCAGAAAGCGTGCTTTTTGTGATTTGGTGTAAATCCGTTCAGTAGTTTCAAAGATATTGAAGTTAAAAAAATATAAATACTGGGGATGTGATTCCTTGCAGTGGACTCGAGGATCCTACAAAATTTTGATTGGCTGCCAACACTTCAACCAGTCAACCAGGACGTGTTGGCAGCCATCTTGGGACTCAGCTTGAAGCGGATTCCCACAAAAAAAATAAAAAGAATAGGGGGCAGGGTAGGAATACCTGACCCCCAGATATGGTGGGGGGGGTTCCACCGGGACCCCCATGGGGGATAAAAGTATTTGTAATTTTTTATTTGGGCGTGATCATGGGTGGAACCACGGATTCGCAGCAAATTTTTTAAAAAACTTCCGGGTGGGCATGCTAAAAAGATAGGGTTTAATTAAACCCCGGGGACCACTACCTCCCCAGGCCCCAGAGTTTTCAACTGTATTATGGGGGGGCCCGCACCGCACCCCCGTGCCCTAAGGACCACCACCTCCCCAGGGCTTATTGCTTTATTAAATGGTGGGGCCCTATTGGACCCACCTCCCAGCACCAGGGACCGCCACCTCCCCCGGGCTTTTCAATTAAAAAAATGAGGGGGCGGCGCGAACCCTCCCCCCCGCACCCCTCGGGGCCGCCACCTTCCCGGAGCTTAAATTGTCATTTATGGGGGGCCGCAATGACCCCCCTCAAGCCCCGGGGACTGCCACCTTCCCAGGGCTTTACATACATTAAATGCGGGGCCGCCACCTCCCCGGAGATTTAATTGTGTTCATCTGTAACAAAACTGGTGATCATGTAAAGCGCTCCGATACCGGATATCTTCGGGTCTAGTTCGCTCTATATAAACCTCCCCGGGGCAACTTCAAGAGTAGTAAGAGAGAGCAGAAAATGCTCTTGCTTACTAGAAGCGGAGCTAAATTGCTTTTACACACAGGGAGCTGCATGTTAGCAACTCCCTATGTTTAAAAGCAATGCCGGCTACCGCAGGAGGTGGGAAGCCAGCAGGGACCGTGGGGGCCTTCAGGCTCCCCCGCAGTCCCCAAACGTTTCAAAAGTGGGGGCCCCGGGAGATGGGATCCCTGGGGCCTAAAATGGCCTGGGGGGGGGGGGGGGGCAGCGCGGCGCCCCTCCCTTTTTTAGTAAAAAATATTATAAAAAAGGGGCACCCTTCCTTGAAATAAAAAATAAAAGAAAAAAGGCCCCAAAATCGGCCCAGGAGGGGGGCCGCAAGGCCCCCACCCTATAAATTAGATTTAATAAATAAAAAAAATAAAAAGGGCCGGGCCATAGTGGTTGGGTTCCTTGGGGCTAAAATCGGCCTGGGGCGTGGCCCCCTCACCTATTGAAAATAGGCCTGGCCCAAGGGGATGGGGTCCACGGGGAAGAAAATGACCCAGGGAAGGGAGGCCACGCAGCCCCCGCCCTTAAATTGTTTTTTTTTTTTTTTTAAATAGAAAAATAAAACCTCCGGCAAGTCGTCGGAGGCTGTGCCCCCTTCTTCACAACTCTGCAAACGCGGCTCTTGGCACAGTGGTGGTTGGGGAACTTTTGAAATTCACTGAAAAAAACAAAGGTTACAGGGATGTTATAGTTAGGCTCAGGTTTCACTCATACAAAACCAGTGAAATTAAGTTGCTATAGTTAGTGAGCTAACTATAACTCGTGCCCCCGCAATGCACTGCTTATGACCATACATATTACATCACTCATGACATGGTCAGTGACATTGCTGATGACATCAATGATGACATCTCAAATTACATAACCCACAAAATCTCTGACGCACCACTCACACGCTCATATAACTTTTCATACACCCACTCCAACTTCCACACTGCCATTCTCAAACCCATTCACACACCCATACCAGTACTTAAACAGCCCCTCATTTATTCATAGATCAACACACATATCCACTCACTCACCCATACAGCCACTCATACACCCACTCACTAATACAGCCACTGACATATCCACTCATACACCCATACAGCCACTTACTCAGAGTCAGTCACCCATAGAGCTACTCACACATACTCACGTACCCATAGTTACACACACACACTTATTTACTCATACAAATACTAACACTTACTCACTCACCTATACAGTCACTGACACAAGCACACTCACCCATACAGCCACTCTCTAATTCACTCACTCACCCATACAGTCACTCATATACCCCACTCACCTATACTGCCTTTCACATACCCAGTTACTCACCCATATACCACTGACACATCCACTCACTCAGTCATACCCACCCACACACACTCACCCATACAGCCCCTCACACACTCACTGACCCATACAGCCACTGACTCACCCACTCACTCATCCATACAGTCACACACTCACCCACCCACTCAGACACCCATACAGCCACTTAGACAACCAATCAATCACCCATACAGCCACTCATGAACCCACTCACATACCCATACAGCCACTTAGACACCAACTGACAGATTGATACAGATATTCACACAACCAGTTACTCACCCATACATTCACTGAGACACCTAATCACTCACTTATACAGTCAGTCATGCACCCACTGATGATACAGGCACTCATACACTCACTGATTCACCAATACACCTTGGTATATATATTTAACGCTCAAAATCCTTTTAATAACACTCACAGTCACTGGATAAATGTCATCAGCAATATCATTTGAGATGTCATGAGTGATGTAATATGTGAAGTCAAACAGTGCATTGCGGGGCACGAGTTCTAGTTAGCTCACTATAACAGCAGAACTTCACTGGTTTTGTACGAATGAAACCTGAGCCCAACTATAACATCCCTTTAACCTTTGTTTTTTTCAGTGAGATATATATATACACACACACACACACACACACACACACACGTATATATACACACACACATACACACGTGAGTGTGTAATATATATATATATATATATATATATATATATATATATATATATATATATATATATATAGTGTGTCCACCTATGACTGTGCAGTTCTAATCTAACCTAACTACGGCACTTTCTGTACTACACCCTATACATAGCTCTGTTTCACTGCTATTGTGTCCCAATCACTCCTTCTGTTGCAGTCCTGTGATCGTACACATGGCTTGTTGAAAAAAGTCGCTGCTATTCCAGCAATGAGAGAAATGTCAAATTAATTCTGAATTTGAGCTTCTCGCTGGTTTGGTCTGCTGCATCCAATGAAGAGTGAACACCTGTATATGAGATGGCTTTGCCAAATTTCCTCTGTTTTTTCTTATGATGAACATCTGGAAGGCGTTGAATGATATAATTCACCTCTTCTTGCAGAAACCTGTTGGCATCTGTTGTGTAATGACCCCATCATTGGCCAGAAAATAAGTAAAACACCTTTAATGACGTTTCGTAGGGCAAGATCAATGAAGGATGATCTGGTGATAAGCAGCCCAGAGATAAGGGTAGGAGGATCGTGGTGGAGTGGTAGTGGAGGTTTCACAAGGTGCCATAGATGCAAAGCATGTAAATATGGAGCAAACATTAGACAATTGCCAATAACTCTGACAGATCAACAGTGAACAATCCGGCATCCACTACACTACAAAAGTGAGCATGTAGTATATGTTTTAAGGTGCACATGCCAAAAGATGCATATAGGCAGTACAATTTTAAGTGTCTACTTGAGAGTATTGCAACATATTAGGGCGATTGTCAACAAGGAATCATCTTCCCCAGTGGCAAGACACTTTGAGCAAGCACATGACAGTAACCTGGAGAATTTGTAGTATTTTGCCATAGATCAGGTACCAGTCCGCAGTAGGGGAGGTAATAGGGAACGATGCCGGAGATAGTTGGAATCGAAACACACTTTAAGATTTAACACGAAGGCCCCTACAGGCCTTAATATCGGAGAGGACCTGCATGTACATTTATAGTTGAATAATCATATATATTGAACCGAGACTGTAAACAAATCCGTGGAAGAATTTGTAAGATGAATGAAATTAAGTTTTAATTGTGAGCACATGGCACTTTATAATGTGAAACAGAATTTGAAGAAGGAGCGGAAGGAACGGACAACAAACACATTGCACTTCGGGGCACTTGTCCTCTATATATAGAATACTTGAAAGAAGCACAAGGCACTATTTCAGAAGATGATTGACAATTCATATACTGATAGTCAAGACAGTTCTGCACGTGGCACTTTGGCCTGAATGAGATTGCCCTTTGCACTTTATTCAGAGTTTTGAGCCTATTCATTAAGTCAGGCATTGTATCCAAGTGTCCGTAAAAATATCAAAAATGGAGAGAGATGAACTGGTCTTTGAGAACAAAAAATGTGCTTTCTACAGTTATTTTGTATATATTTATATATTCATGATACTGAGTGCGTGGGAGAACTATAGTTGCTGTTGTCCGATATTCAATCTAATGAGAGGTTGTTACAATTGATTTGAAGGACTTCATGTAGTCAGAGCACTTGCTCTTAATGTAATGCATCTCGGGTATTAATCAGTAGAGACCAATGGGGGAGGATTGCAATTGCACAATGCACTTTACATAGAGGACCAAATCATGGTAACAATAATGTACAGGCGACATGTGATTAATTTGAAGTTTTAACCCCGTGAGTAATTACAGTGTTATTTGGGGCTACCAAAGGAACCCGAGTCACATTAAAAAGATGCTTAAGCACTGACAACTCTCGTGAAGTACCCGATTCTGCTCCAGAGGATTCAAACACACAGGGTGTTAGTGGGATTTAAACACGGTTTTGTTATTAATAGAGTAAGTTTATTTGTGCAATTGTGCTAAGGCTCAGGGTTTTAAAACAACACAATGCGAGTCAAAATCAGCAGATTTGTGAAACAAGGAGTTTTATTCATGTGTTAACCAGTTATTGAAAAACTTTATTGTTCTGCACACCGTGAGCAAAAAATTTGCACTGTTACTTTAAAAGTTTGGGGAAGTATTTAAGGCACAAAATGGCGATGGGGCATTGTTGTGAAGAAGAACGTGGGGACGGTCGAAGCGCGTTACCTCAAGCCGTAATAAACCACTGAAGCGAAACCAGAGCGTGTAGGGGCCTGTTTTTAGGTCTAGCCTAGCACAGCGCGCATGCGCTGCTCTAGGAGATGACCTTTTGGAATCGGTCTGTTCTTTTCTAACACTCGTGCGTGTGGCGGCATCCACCTTGCGGGAGCGAGCAGCGGCGCGCAGGGGCCATCTGTTTCTAATTAGCGTGGCCGCGCGCGCTTGGCTTCCGGACTCAATATCCCATTTCGTGCTCGTTACTCTTCTAGAAGAATGTTTTTTGGCACCACTGATTTAAAACACAATGCATTTAAAAATAAAATAAAAAACGTGAAAGCATTTGAGAACTGCAATTCTTTATTTATTTTAAAGTTTCACATCCTTTCTCACCAAGTCGCTAAACCACAGACTCTATAAACCTTAAGCAATTGGTCAATAGATGGCAGCACCGTCCCGTTTGTTTACTTTAATCCTTTTTGTTTTTGCACATTTTCCAAGGTTCAGCGTCAGCGAGCATAAAGGTTTAATCTGGATGTGCTTATGTTATAGTCATCCAGTGGTAATTTTCTCTAGCCGGAAAATTACTCTTGTGAAGGAATTTAAAAGTGACCAATTAAAATGTACCACCCTTCTCGAAAACAGGCTCCTTAGCCCTCTGTCGATGGAGCCAAGTTAACAAAATTATTGGTGGGCCCTGGTCACCGGACCAATTTTGAATATTAAAGGGGACACATTGCCAGGGAGAAGAAGGAAAGGAAGGCAAACTTATTATCCATTTGTGATATATGCAATTTGATCAAATGTAAAATTGAGCAATGCCACTCATTTCATTGTCAAATCTCTGTTCCTGCTTCTTCTGTGCACGCACGCACATACACAAGCACACTCTGCTCACACACAGCCCTCTGTGCTCCCTGCCCACTTAGCTCACACAATTGTCCAATCTGCTCAATGCCCCATCTGAACACTCACTGCCCTCTCTAGTTTCTGCCGGAGCCGCATGGTATGTAGCGCACAGCAGAGTGATATTATAAACCTTTTCAATGCTCGGTCTGCCGTGCAACATAGCTTGAAGTAAAGAAAGAAAGCGATATGACGCTGCGTCATAGCGTGTGTTTGTTAACTTTAAGTCATGTTACACTGCAGCGCGGGCTGCTGTGCAACATGGCTTGAAGTAAACGAGAAAAAACACTAAGACGCTGCCAATTAGTTTTAAAGCCATGTTACACACAGTGCTAAATTTGTAAAATAATAAGTGCCAGCTCCCTGACCAGGAGGCCACTGCAGGTTACACCACACATTGGCCCGTCATCGCTGCCAATGACGGTACCAAAACAACTACTAACCAGCTCTCTCGCCTGCAAGTGCGAAACTTCAAATTATTCCAGGTCCCCAAAAGCTAAAGGAATGGCTGGGGAGGCAGGTATTAGTATTTTTCAATGTATATTGTATTCATAAACAACCATCATTGTGCTCATCTCTAAATTAGATGAGCAGCACCACCATGTGGCAGGGTGTCATAAGTGTGGTGAAGACAATTAAGTGCTGGTGCAGAGCACTGGAAAACAAGCATTGGCATAGCCAATAGGTCTCGCTTTTGGGACCTTATAAGTACTTAGTTATGCAGCACAATATCCTCGGTGCAACAACATCAACTGTTGCATGGCTAAACACTTATAAGGTCCCAAAGGCGAGACCTATTGGCTATGCCAATGCTTGTTTTGACTGGGAACGGGTTGCTGAGATAGAAATATATCTATCTCCACCTATGACAGTGCAGTTCTAATCTAACCTAACTACGGCACTTTCTGTACTACACCCTATACATAGCTCTGTTTCACTGCTATTGTGTCCCAATAACTCATTCTATTGCAGTCCTGTGATCGTACACATGACTTGTTGAAAAAAGCTCTTTGCTATTCCAGCACTGAGGGAAATGTCGACATAAATGAAATCTGAATTGGAGCTTTGCGCTGGTTTGGTCTGCTGCATCCAATGAAGAGTGAACACCTGTATATGAGACAGCTTTGCCAAATTTCCTCCTTTTTTTATGATGAACATCTGGAAGGTGTTGAATGGTATAATTCATCTCTTCTTGCAGAATTCTGTTAAACCACTAAGCAGAGCTTGGAAGTTAGCTACAATAGAAATTATAGCTGCCCCACGGTCAAATGTTTCCCTACAGTGTCGATGAGCATGCTCTCCGTATCAGTTGCGAGAGGATTCAGGATCACTTACATGCTGTATTTACCTACAGACAATCAGGTTTGACAAGACCTTGAATGTAAAATGGAGCCTGAGAGGCAGCTTTGTACTCTTACTAAACCCTTGAGGGCCAGAACTTGTCTTGAGAGGGTTGACAAATTGCCTTTGGCAGGTTCTAAGACGTTCTTAAGGAATGTTGAGTACAGAGAGTCTCAATGAGAAGTTATATTCCTCCTTCACCTGCTTTAGGACCACTTGAAGGCAGACATTTCTTTGAATCACTGCATTATGTGCAGATGTCCCGTTAGTAGGTGGTATGAGATTGGAATCTGGTTCATCCATCAAGTGAAAGTCAATCGGATAGCTGTTCTGAAGTTATCCTTGTTTCTGCTGAGATTCACTTCCTTCACACTGGTAATGTTGATTTGGGTCTGTATGGACTAAGGTTTTTTTCAGAGATTGTAAAATGGGGGACATATGCCAAAAATTGCTAGATGACCCGTCAGTCAAAATTTAGAGGGTGGGTATGTGAGTATACACTCTAAACATGGGGGACAAGACATACACCATATTCTAAATAACCCCCTGAGACACCAGGCGGGTGCCTGACTGGTGGGGGGCAGAGTGTTCCCCTAACTCTTGGGGAGTAATGGACTAGGTGCACCTAGACTGCCTTTTAGCTCAGTTTTCTAATTTGGTTTTGGAAATGCTCATGGTTCTGGAGAAATACGTTCTTCAAAGGTTTGATTGTTCGAAGCCAGTGCAACGATTTGTTTTAAAGAAGCTTAAAATGGTGCTGGCAAAAAGTGGCTTTTTTAGGATCAATGTGAATTGTTCTTAGTTTTATTTCCATTGGAGTTCAATAGTGAGGGTAAACCTTAAGTGGGCTAGATAAATTAAATAAATAATTTTCCCTGGTCATTGTCTGTCGAAATCCCCCCTCCCCACCCCTCTTACCTGCACGGGCCACAGCTGGTTACATGACACCACAGGAAACACAAGGAGATGATGAACGGAGCGCTGAAACTTTTCAGACACTCACCCCCAGTCACAGATCTGGGTTGAATCCATCATCGTTCTTTAGCTCACTTCGCTACCCCAGTTCAGACACAGCTAAATGCAAATCAGTCTTGACCCTGTGCCTCATGGGAACAGTCCAGCCCGAACTGCCAAGCCATGTCTTCCCTGGACCGGAAACAAGCATCCTGGACCGGTTTCAGGCTAACAGCCCTCACAGAGTGGTCCCTTCGCGAGTCGGACAAGCACTGGCTGCATATGGATAGGGCAATAGTGGGACAAGTTATTTGGGATGTTATCTGGAAGCCCAAGTTTGACCTACCACCTAACGCATACTTGAGCACTCCCACAAGAATGACCCTGAAGGTGTGGGATGATGTTGTGAAAACGACGGAATGGACCACTTATCCCTCCCCCTATAAGCCATTGTACTAGAACCCGGCTTTTCCCCCAGCTTTGACACCAGGTCCTTTCGGCGCATGGAGAGAGAGGGGAATGCCTAACACTCTCGGATCTTTTCCATAATTACAACATTCTAAAGTTTGAACACTGTAGGAGGAATTTACAACTCCCAGAAACAGAACACTTCCCCTACAGGCAAGTACGGCATTGGGCACTACAACCTTCGGTCCGCATGGGGGCCCACACGTGACCTTATCCCCGTGGAACAATTCGTAGAACAAGGAGTAACATCTCAGGGCACTATCTCCTTCTTGTATTCACTGCTGCTCTCGATGGTTCCTTCACTCACACCACATGTTGCTTTCTGGGAACACATCCTAGGGGGAGAGATACCAGAAATTTGTTGGTGTGATCTATGGAGAGATATCCAGAAATGCAACCACTCTGTTAGTCTGCGAGAAGCACACTATAAAGTGCTCTATGACTAGTACCTATATCCCACAAAACTCAAAAGAATCTTTCCCCATACCTCAGATTTATGCTGGAGGGGGTGTGGCCTTTTAGGGGGCTTCCATCACATATGTTGGGCTTGCCCGAACATCCGGCCCTTCTGGACTGAGATATTAGCCCAAATCAAGGAGATTCTAGGGTGCCCAATCCCAGATAAGGTGGAATTTTCACTTTTGGGACTTCGAGACTCTTCACTTTAACATCAAACAAAGGGTGATGAAGCTATCATGTGGCTTTGTCTGGGAGCTGCTAAAATAGCATTGGCTGCAGTTGGGGGGGGGGGAAAGAGGCTTCCGCACTCACACAGTGGCACGCCAGTTTATGGCAAGCTCTCACTATGGAGAGACTAGCGGATATCTTCTATGAGGACTTTAAAAACTTTGAGTTCACTTGGGGACCTTCAGTCACATGTCTATCCAAGGGCCTTCTGCTTACTGCCTGTCCTACATGCACCCGAGCCCACCATCTCTTTCAGTTTTAATCACGAATTGTGGACCCACCTACACCTCTTGTCCCACTCCTCCTTTAAGATGACCTCCGGATATGACAACCTCCTCTAATATGATCGTATACTGTAACCAGATGCTACTGTTCCTCAGATCCATGTTTTATTTTATTGTTTGCTCTCTATAGTATGTAATGTTTTGCTAACAGTCCAGCACAGGTCTATGTGAACTTATGAGGGTTCCCTTAACATATGTGACAAGGATCTGACATTAGCAGAGTAATTGATAACTTGAGGGCTCGTAGTGAAGCTGTTATGCTGGTATTTGTTGATTTGGTAAAATCCAATAAACAACTCTGACAAAAAACAATAAACTAAGCCAATGGGGATTCATTTATTTATACATTACATATTTATACAATGTGGACGCTACCTGGCATTGGATATTCGGGCGCTTTACAAAGATACATGGGCAACAGTGGCATGAGTTGCACAAAATGTACATATAACAAGAAGAATATAACAAAGATTAATACTTTAAAAAAACGAAGATCGTGGTTTTCAGAACAAAAATTGCGATAAATGTATGGTATTTGGAAAACAAAAAAATCAGAACGCATAGCAGCATATAAATATCTTTGGATTTAGCTGGGCGAACAAGGGGGGAGTAAAACATTGTGCCCCTTTAAAGACCAAGCTCTAGCTCTGAACACATCATTTCTGTACCTGAGCAGGAATTTGACAGGCCCATCATTAGGCCCAATTTTAACAAGCATTTTCAATAAAATAGGTCTCGCAGTTGCGAGAGTGTAAGCTATTGCCATTGTAAATGACAATGCATTTTATTTATGTTTTTAAAACCAATACACATATAAAAGGCATTGTTATTTAAAATGCCAATAGTTCAAACTCTCACAAATGCGAGACCACTTTAATGGTGGCTGCGCCCCTTTCTTTAGACGCTGCTCGCTGTATTCAGGTTACAGTGAGCAGCGTCTCAAGAAAGGGGCGTGGCCAACATTAAAGTGAAAGCGCGGTATGGGGCGCTTTCACCCAAAAATAAAAAATAAATAAACAAAGGTTCTGTAGCGCGGCCGCTAAAGTTAAAGCGGACCGTGCTGGAAAATTAAATAAATAAAAAAGCACCTCCGCTATAGTTAAAGCAGACCGCGCTGCAAATTAAATAAATAAATAAGCACGGCCGCTATAGTTAAAGTGGACTGCGCTGCAAGTTAAATAAATAAGCGCAGTCGCTATAGATAAAGCGGACCCGCAGCCATTACTATTAAAAATATAAAAGCGGGCGGCGTGCTGCCTTGTAGGAAGGCACGTTTTGGGTGGAATAGTGGAAGATCATTTAAGACAATAGTGCTCACAGACTAGATAAAGCAGAACGTGTAAAAACACAAGTAAAAAGTCCAGTCCTTATGGGAGGTTACAAATTCAGACAAGGCGGTACGAAGGATGAACTACTAAGCCTATTTATCAATCAAAAGCAACGATTTCGAAATAACAGTAACAGGAGGCAATTGAAAAGATGGGCAGGAAATAGGCGGAGCTTCTATTCTATACTTAATACTGCATGCTTCAAAGAGCAGCGCATGCGCTGCCCAGGCTCGACCTAAAAATGATGTCCATAAAACTAATGCCTATTTCAAACTTTAAACAAAAACTAGCAACAATGTCTCAACCGGATTCAATGAGGAAGGCAAATACATATGTATGTACACTACATTACAAAAAGGAAAGCGGGAGACTCTCAGTAGTTTGGTCAAAAGTGCTCATGGCATCATATATTGGAATCACAGTTTATACAGAACAGTTATATCAGCACTGTGAGCATAAATTGCGAAGGCAACCCAAAGGAACTTGGTGCACGTTGTGCTCGTGACTGAAGTGGTGACGGCGCAAGTGACAAGTGTGAGGAAGACAGCGAGAGGCGCAAGGTAACAAAGTGAAAAAAATTATGTACAGAGGATCAGTGGTTCAGCACGAATGATTATTTACAATGATTGAACATGATTTTAAACTTTTAAGAACCACAGTTGAAAGTGCGACGTGAGTTGCGCTGATCGGTCGACGGCGTTTCGGTCCCATTTATTCAGGACCATCATCAGGACCGGGTTGCCAAATTGGGAAGTGCTGTATCGGGGAGGAAAAGGAAAGTTCATGAGGGGAACGCGGGTAGGGGGGCGCAGGAGCTGTGGTCGGTGAGCGGAAGGGGGAGATCAGTTTACCTGTTGGTAGGGCAGCTGCAGAAATCAGAGTAGGTATGCCCAGGGTTACATCAGGATATCAACGTGCGTATGCATCACGGGTTTGGCGCGGCGTAGTTAGCGTATTGGCGAGGTCAGGGATAGGTGGGACTAACCTAGGAGTGTGAGAGATGCCATCAATTGACAGGATTAAGGGGAGCAGGCGGGAAACAGGTGAGAAAGCAAACTCACCCAAGGGGGCTAGAATACCAGCGTGATTGGAGGAGATCACGGGTATGGCGCAGCATGCAGGCGTCTGCTTCGTGCCAGAGTTGGTTGCCCAAGGTAAGCTGGAGTATCCAAACATAGCTTTACAAATGTTTTACAAAGTTTCTAAAGATTCCACTAACTGTTGTAGTTACGAATGCTTGCTTGCATTTTGTTTGAAAAGCAGTGATTTATGTTTTACTTAAAAATCTCTCAGGGACCCTCTGAAGGATTTTGTTCATTTTGGGGTCTAAAAATTCATAAAAATAAGATCTATTTTTATAAATTGGTGTCGGATTTCTTTTGTGTTGTGTGACTTTCTTATTTTGTTGTTTTGTTACTTCTAAATGCTTTACACTTGTTACTTGATTTAAGCTTAATTGCTCGAAACCATAGCTACCCAGGGTTGAGCTAAAGGTTTTACAAACAAGTCTCACTGGAGCCAGGATGGTATTGTCAGTGTATTACACAGTGAGGTCTCACAATCACACCATAAAATATACCACTTTCCTCACACTGATAAAACATTTGATAGGGTTTTTCAGATGGGTATAATAAATATCAGTAAGTGTAAGCTTGTGTTCTTATCAATGGATTGATATCTTCGCCAAGAAAGACACGCAATGCAGTTCTCCCATATCCCTTGATATTATACATATATGATGTATTCCCTGACTGATCCGTTATAGTCACTGCTTAATTTGATGACAAACCTTTGTATCCTAAATACTTGGAAGAAATGCTAATCATTATAAAAAAAACAAATGCCATGGAGTTCAGCCAACATAACCAAACTATATCACACATCTGTTTTTGCAATGTAGATGTAATTAGGGGACCAGTGAGTTACAGAAGGTTACCTCTATTACAAAGTATTTGGGTATAATTCTGATTGGCAACATTGCATCAAACTAAGGCTCAATAAGATTTTGACTGGTATTTAGGTTTAACGTGACAAGATGAACGCATATAACTTCTGACTCCACTTCCCGAAGCCCAACCCAAAGAGTGCTGCTTCTTTCAACAGATGTAGAAGTCTCAGGATATTCTTATGTTTTTATATACCTGACCTGGGGATGATACAGAGCACCCCACCCTCATTTATGAGTCCACTTTAACGTTCCACTCTTGTAGTAATGTGCTTAGAGTCCACAGAGTCTTTGCACATGTAAGCAAGCTAGGGTCCCTGGTGAAGAAGTCCAAGACATGCGACCACATCTCAATGAACTCCTGCTTCATGTCTGCCCTGCTGTGTGATTTTTACTCTCTGGCGTATGCCACAGTCTATGGCGCCATTCCAGCACTGCAGGGGACCTAGCCATTTCCACTAGTATATGCTTAACCATCAAGAGTAACAGCATGGTCAGTTTACAGGAATCCCTGGGAATCCCTGGATGCTGCCCACTCATTCTCTTGAATCCACAGCAAGGTTATACTTGCAGGACTGGTTGGGAACCTCACCACTAATCTGAAATACACTGTCAATAACACACTCAAAAATAAACCATTAGGCACCATCTTAATGCCCTGCTCAAAGCTTGCCTTTACAGGAAAGAAAGCACTTCAATCGCACACGTGCATTAAAGACTACATAATGTAATGATCACATAAGTCATCATCCTTGAGTGTGATCCCCTTGTAGGTGCTAACCTTTTCCCATTTTCTCTCTACTCATGACCTGGTGATCCCACTAGCTCTGGGTTCCAATTCTGGTGAGTTCAGGAGTAGCACGAATCAGACTCAGGTGAGTTTGTATGTGACCGCAGTCAATTGCTCTCATCTTTTTTCCTCTTACACACTCCCCGGGATAGGCAATATTTTATGAGTATTCTCTTGCTACCTTGCAACGAGGGCAGAACACCAGCATAACCGGCAGGGGCAGCAGAGAGCCATAGGTCGGGCGGTGGCAGTTTTAGAGGTTGCAGTCCCAACAGGACGAAGGTAGGTGCAGGCCCAAAGGGGGCCTATTGCAATCAGGCAGCTGTAGGTGTTGTCCAGGCCTATGTCAATCAGGCAGCTGTAGCCCAAATCCGGCACTTCTGAAATCACTTAGGTTAAACACCGAATGGGCCGAGGAGGTGCACAGTGCAAACGGATCCTGCCAGGAACCAAGATGAGAGACCAGATTAGAGGTCCAGAGATACCGGGGTTCTCTCTAGTTCACTCTTGAGTAGTCTGCTCTTCCTGAATGTCCCACAGCCGCAGGGACGTGCATGGCCTCACTCCTCCTAGAAAGTCTTTCCTTCTGCAGGGCCAGGCATACTCCTATCTCATCAGGTAGGCAGGGTTTCAGGCGCTTCAGGGCAGGTTCAAAGCTTCTTAAGTAGGAAGCTCATACTTCAGGTGATTTCTCCTCATTACTGGGAAACGGACTCCCAGGTAGACATCAGTCTTCTTTGCCCAGCAGTCCTCTGAGTACTCTGCAGAGCAATCCTTTCTTTTTCATTAACGACTGGAACAAAGTGAGGTGGTTTGGATCCCACTTTTAAAGACAACTTTTAGACAGGGAATATGGATCCGGTGTCTCAATTATAGGACTGGTTTCGGGTGGTTCTCCTTTCAATTGTTTTCTCCAGGCTGTTCTCGAAGCACACCACCTTTGTCTAGAGCAGTTTTTCCCCAAACTGTTGGTCTCAAGCTGATTTTTGGTGGGTTGCGAAAATCCAAGCAATAAAGAAAAAAAGCCTTTAAATTCTGCATTTATCTTGCCACATTTGATGTACTTCAAAGACATAGGTCAATGTCAGGCTATACCTTCTGACCGCTTGCTGTTTATTTTCTTTTTTTTTACTTGAACACTGGCGTTAAACTCCTCTCACTTTGCAGTGAGGCAAAGAAAAGTGAAGTGAAAGACTGAATGATGTATTTTTGGTACCACTAAAAAAATGTAGATCCCTGTAAATGAACAGTACACATTCAGCAGTTAGGAAAGGAAAAATGAAGCACAGTTTTCAAGTGTGAGAGAAACAAAGATTTTAATAGGATCAAAACGAAGCAGGACAATTTACTTGGCGATCTACAAATGATACATATTCACAGAAACCATATGTCCACACCATATCATTTGTGTACAATATAGTTTTATCGGTAAAAGTTTACTTCTGCGCATATTTAGTGGCCATTTCAATGGAAAATGTGATGTGTAAATGATAGTGTGCAACCACACGATGCTTTAGTTACATTAAAAACATCATTCACTTCATGCACATCAAAGCTAGGCTTGTCACAAAAGTTTGTTGTCCTAAAAATTGGGTCGTGGTTCTAAAAAGTTTGGAAACCACTGGTCTAAAGTTATGCTTCTTACAACAAGTAGCACTGGGGCTGTTTCCATCCTCAAGCACTAACAGAGGAACAAAGAGGGGTGAGATTTCTGTACCGGACTGTCATCAGTCAAACTGAAGGAGTAATCAGGGACACACAAAAGGGAAGTCTTCACCTAGCTACTTTTTCACCTTTCACATCAGAGTCCACAATCCTACCCATCACCCCTAACATCCACCTAAGAACAGTGCTCAAGGAGACTTATCAGCAGCTCCTTGCTAACAACAAGCATTGGCATAGCCAATAGGTCTCGCCTTTAGGACCTTATAAGTGTTTAGCCATGCAACAGTTGATGTTGTTGCACCAAGGATATTGTGCTGCATAACTAAACACTTATAAGGTCCCAAAGGCGAGACCTATTGGCTATGCCAATGCTTGTTGTATGTGGCAGCTGCTTTACGGGGACAGATGGCGTCACTAGGAACCCCAGGACAGGTGGGGGCACGAGAGCCTCAGACAAAGATGGGGACCCCGGAGACAAAGGTGGGGACCCCAGAGAACGAGACTAAGGTGCTAGCACAAGTGACCCCGACGCAGGTGGTGATGCCAGCCACTGAGGAGCAGATTGTGATGCCAGGGGGGCAGCCGCGCATGGGTGCCTCAGAGATAAAGCAACAGATGGGTGCCCCCCAAATCCAGCCACAGATCGGGAAATCAGGGGCACAGCATAAGACGGATGTACCAGAAATTCAGGTACAGATGGGTGCAGCAGAGAGCCGGGCACTGATGTTGGCACCAGGGAGTCAGCCACAGATGGTGCCACCAGACATCCAGCCTCAGGTGGCAGCACCAGACATCCAGCCACAACTTGCAGCACCAGGCATCCAGCCACAGGTGCCAGCGCAGAAGGAGACATGCGCCCTGGACCGACCCAAGCATCTGGTGTACAAGAAGGTGAGCTCCCATGGGAGGGAGTGGGCGCTTGGGCTGGAAGGCGACGGGGTCACACACACACTTGTAGAGATAGACAGAGAAACGCTCACATACCCACATTTATATAGGTGCACCGGGCCCCACACAGACTCAAATTCACGGTTACTATCACGTGGACATACTCAGGAAGGCACCAAGACATATACACCCTCATCACATGCACTCTCACAGACACACTCACGCTGACAGGCACTCTCACACAGACGCATGCACTCACTTTCAGACAGACTTGCAATCACATGAACACACAGCACTCACAGAGAGTATGGACCGACTGACGCACAAGCACGCACAAGCACGCACAAGCACACACACACACACACACACACACACACACACACACACACACACACACACACACACACACACACACACACACACACACACACACACACACACACACACACACACACACACACACACACACACACACACACACACACACACACACACACACACACACACACACACACACTCCCATAGACAGATCCTCACATTACTACACAAAGACAAAAAAACACTTGACTGACAAACAGTGATGGTGCATTCACAGACACTCCCCTTTTCACTCACACCACACATGCACTCCACAAACAGCCAGGAAAGTGCAGTGAATGTCCCGTGTTGCACGAGGTCCAACACCCGCTGAGATAGCAGACACTTCGTGCCAGAAACCCACACCACGCCCACAAGCACGCCCTGGCTGGCACTTGCGAACTCGCATTGTTGAGAATATTAATGCAGGGCAACAAGTCGACTGCTGAAGAGCCGGACCCTAATGGCCTCCTGAGATCTCTATCTGTCAGCGTCATTTAGTGCTTTTGGGGCACAGAAGGGACGGCGCTGCGCCCTGTTCTATAAGATGGGTTTCTAGGAGGGGGAAAGGAGAGACGGGGGTGTGCGGGGACATACAGAACAAATGGGCTGTTTTGGCTGTCTCACGGAGGGTACTTCCCTTCCAACAGAGGGACCAGGAACTGGGGCAGGGACAAGACAGACACATGTCAGAGAAAAATGTTAAAATGGAGTGTAAGAGAGGGCGAGGAGGAATAGAGAAGTGCAGAAAAAAAAAGAGACAAGAGTGTAAAAGACAGGAAGAGATAAAGGGACAGAAAGAGAGGCGAAGAGATGAAATGGGCGGGAATAACCGAGACAGTATAGGGACAGAGACAAAACGAGTTAAAATATATAGTCAACAATAGTGCGAAAGACAGGCAGCTGGAAAGACAAAAAGCTAGGAGTAAGTGGAGGAGAGACAAGGGCAAAGACGAGGCGGAAAAGAGTGAGAGTGAGACAAAACTTGGAGAAAGAAAGTGACGGAGACAGAGGAAAGTAAGAGATGGAAGGTTAGTAAAAGAGGCACAAAGAGACAGCCAGGCAGAGACTAAGAAAGAGGCAAACGCTGAGGTACGTAGCGATTGAGACAAGCATTGGCCGCGCGGCCGTGCGAGACGCGCTCTGTGGTGGGGGAGGAGCGGGAGAGCAAGTGACGCGCGGCCGACACGGCCGCGCGGCCCCGAGAAGCGCTCTGTGGTGGGGGAGGGGGAGGAGCAAGTGAGAGGCAAGACATATGGCCCTGGAGCATGCGAGGAATGCGCGTTACTGTGCGCGTACTCGCATGCTCTAGGCCAGCCAAAAGTTGTGGTCGCATTTCTGCAAGCCCACTACAAAATGTCTCGCCCAGAGCCAGCGCTGGCTTTCAGGGCGAGACCTAAAAAGGGCGCATAGAATTTCTAAAGGCAGTCCTGTCTCAATTATCCTTACTTCAGTGTAGGGGTCTGCTCCCTTCGAATATGAATGCATGCAATACACTTCTACTGTCCCTTCATCGTCCATCATGTGTCAGATGGCGAACATCCTGGAGAGGACACCCCCAGTTTGAGTTATGTAAGGCCCAACGTCATTGTTAAGTGTAGTGAAACAGCTCCTTTTCCTCTAAAACGCAATCTTGTTTAACAGATTTCATTTTCCCCTTATCAAACAGATCTCCCGGTTCCAGGCACCTGTTAGTCTACCAATTACTGAAGGCCTCTCTAGCTAGTCGTGGGCAACAATCTGAATTTTAATACTGGAGAATGAAAGAAGACAGGTAGCTTGTCACGCTTTCACAATCTTAACTGTGTGTCAATCATGGCACCTTAAACAGAGGAGACCAGCACCATTGTTGCCCTGGCTCTTGATGCCCTGATGTACGAGAGCACCCACAAGGAAACCGCCTGTGAGTCCATGGTCTAAGAATCACCACTGTTTCTTGTTTTCTTCCTTGACCATTCCCACATATATCGCTGAGCGGTCCTATAGTAATAAGTCATAACGAGTGTAACCAGGGCCTCCTTACTTCAGGAACAATAGACTCTTGCTTCTCGCCTCCACACCCACATAACAGAGGCAAGCCTTTTGCAGTTGATCTAAATAGCCCCTTGGGTCCTGAACAGGCAAGATTTGAAAAAGAAACGGGGCCTTTGGCACATTTCATTCTCGGACTGTGATAGGAGTTTTAAAGTGAACGAAGTGACAATCTTGCGTGACAATGACAATCTTGTGTGAAAGAAAAGGCTGTAGATGTTTTTGTAACAAAACAAACTTTAAATACCTGCAAATTAACTGTACACATATTTCAGAATATATCAGCAGGTAGGAAAGCAAAAATTAAGCACTTTTTTTGTAATTATTAAGTGTGATGGAAACAAAGACTTTAATAGGATCAAAACAAATCAAGACACTTTTACTTGGTGCTATGCAAATGATAAATATTGACTGAAACCAGATTCTACGCATTCTCATTTGTGTGCTATAACGTTTTATCAGTAAGACTTTATGTCTTTGCAAATTTAGTGCCCATTTCAATGGAAAATGTGCTGTCTTTAAATGACAGTGCACTACCGCACAATGCTTCAGTAGAACACTTGCGACAGTGTGCTCCAAAATACATCCCCAGCTACTTACTACACCTTTACCACTTTCCTGGTGAACAAACCTGCTACACTTTGTGTGAAGCTGGGATTTTTCATACTTATTTAAGCCAGTGATGTAATATTGATATCAGCACCCCCACTCAGAAAATTGTTTTAGCACCATTAGTGCAAAGTTGCTGAACTATGACCCTAAGTCTAGTTTTAAAACAAACCCTTGCAAATATTCCCGAACAAGACTGTGGGTGATCCTCCCAGTATTTTTTGCTGCTGCTTTTGTACTTCACAAAGCCATTTCAACAGAGAATGTGCTCATTCTATGAGATCATACACAATCATCCCACTTGTGTATAAAACTTTCACACATAAATTGAGAAATATAGATGTGGCCTATAGGCCAGAGCTGCCGACTTTGGATCAGGGGAGCCAGATTAGAGTCCTAGTCTTGGCTCCAGGCACATCACCTGTTCTCCACTGCTTAAAATAAAATTGATCTGACCTAATGTAATGTAATCTGCTGCTCATGTAAAGTGCTTCAAAGCCCTTGGGCAGTGTGTGTGCTATATAAAACTTCAATATAAATACACATATATGTGGAGTCCAAAATACACCACTCGGCCTTGTTTTAACACAAAAATGGATATGAGGCATGTAAGGAAAAGGCTTCTGCCAATTAAATCAGCCCAGATGTTTTGCTTTTTGACAACATGGTATGTGACCTTTTTAC
Source organism: Calotriton arnoldi (assembly GCA_963921515.1). Taxonomy (NCBI): domain Eukaryota; kingdom Metazoa; phylum Chordata; class Amphibia; order Caudata; family Salamandridae; genus Calotriton; species Calotriton arnoldi. Next base: position 386,583 of record CAWUFW010005084.1, read on the forward strand.
TGTGGGTGAACCTCACAACGTTGTGACTCACACACAGCATACTTCTGGTAAATGGACTGCGCATTTTTACCACCAGTGTCCACCTTTTAAAATAAGGCTGCAGTGATGTAGCAAGGGTAAAGGGGCACTTGGCTGGTTACACGCGTGCACACATGTGAGGGCTGTGCATGGGAGACTCCTGTTGTGCGCAGCACGGTAACAGAGGGGACTCTACAGAATTGGATATTGACCTGGGATAGGCCTCAGAAGGTTAGTGTACACTCACAGGGAAAGTCACTGAGGTTTACTGTCTTGTCTGCAGTGACACTCCATAATACACCTATGGGAGGTCTGCCTTAGAGTGCATTTGCTTCCCTTTGGCCTACAGAGACCAGAAACATATCTAAATAGGGCGTAATCTGTGTGGGAAAATCAATTCTTTAAGTTCCTAAAAGATCTCTGTATAGCTTATGGGTCAACCAGGAATGTAATATTTATCTGACTCAGCTCAGGATCAGAGCCCAGGCCTTTTGTCACCCTTCTGGGCTACGTTAGATACATTTCTTACCAGTTGCAGGAACAAAGGCCTCCCCACACAAAGGGAGAAATTAAAAGTACTTGACTAAGCTTCTGAGGAGAGAAGGGGTGGGGATGAAGGATCTGCATCAATCAATCAGTTGTCACACTGTGCCAGGGATGGGCCTGCCCAAGCCCACTAAACAAAGGAGGGGGCCCAGACCTCTGGAGCCAACACATGAGGGGCTCCCTTTGAAGATTTGCTGGGGAAAGTCCTGGCAGTGATATCAGAAGGGGCGGAGCTGAGGCCCCCAGAGCAGATGTTGCAAGTGACTCCTGGGTGACGCTATTTTGAAATGTCAGGTTGGGACAGGGGTGGAGAGGTGATGTGGCACCCCAGGATAGGCCAGAGGTGCCAAACTGCTGGAACCTCCCGTCCCAACTTAAACGGTCTTGTGCAAGGGGGAGAGCTCTCTCTTAGTTGCAATTTTCTGCTGGACTCTGGGACTAGAGGCTGCAAAAATGAACAATTCGAAGGAAGAACCCCCTGATGGCCATTTGGACTAAGGACTCTGACATCAGTTGACCCCAAGACCAGTGGGGCTCTCCCCAGGATCAGGGAAGCTAGCCCCTTTACACCCAGAGGACTAGTTGGGGGAAAGCATGGGCTTTCTGCACCATGGAAGAGAGAAGTTCCAGAGGAAACCAAGGACAAAGGCTGGTGCAGGGAGCCAGTGGAACCAGCTCCTTGCAAAGTTTGTCACCTTAGAGGCCAGGAGACCTAAGGAAAGTGACTAGGTGGCTAGGGATCGCCACCAAGAACAAAATGAGCCCAGAAGCATGCAAAACAGCCCAATGGCCCGGAAGTCACCGCAAGGATTTTTTTTTTAAATCTACAGTCCTGGGAGGGGGTGTGCGTGGAGCCCCCTCTCTAAAGCCCGGAAGACCTTGGGATTCTAACCCCTGGGTCGTGCCATGAAAAGGAGGCTGGGACCCCATCCCTGGACCTCCGCTGACGGAAGAAATCAGGGAGGTCCGTTGCGCACCCCCAGGACCTGAGGAGGAGGGGCCCAGGACCCCATCCGTGGGCCCCAGAAGCAAAGAGGTGCCAGGGGAGCGCTGCCTCGCTTCCCCCAGTAGTGGCTGGCCCGCCCTGCTCCCAGTGCCTGTGTTCGGGAGGAGTGGGAGGCCGCCGCAACCACCAGCGCCTTGCCCGCAGGATCGGGCAAGGCAGAAGAGACCGGATTGCTCCCACAGCAGAACGGAAGAGTGCTGAGAACGCTGGGAGCAGGTGGGGGCAGCGAGGGATGGGCTCCCCCCGCCCCCCATCATGGGCAATGCGCGGGTGCCTAGGTGGGACCGGGCACCCCCAAAGAAAAAGGTGAGGCAGCGCAGTGGGAAAATCGGAGAAAAGAAAGGGCAGCAGCTTTGCCCCAAGCAGCGGGAGAGCCACTCATCATATTCACTGCTCCCGAGAGAGCGCCCCATAATGCCCTGCGGGGCTCTTTAATTTTGCACCTTTAGTCCCCTTGTAGTGGCCCCAGGACAGCGGGCCACCACCAAAGATTCACTCAAGAGTGTGGGGGAGTTGCAGGAGTGGAGCAGCCTCCACTACAAAACTGAAACTGTACTGACCCTAAGTCAGCAGGGCCAGAAAAGGGATGACCAATCCAGGATTTCCTGCAAGTTTTAAGCATTCCTATGGTCGAATCATGTGCTCTACAGCTAGGCCCTCTAGGGGCTAAGATTATGGCTGCAATTACCCAACGGTGGTTAAAGTAATATACATGTTGTGTAGCGCCCTCTAGGGGTGAAATTTATGGTTACATGTTTGTGATCGAAATCTGATGCCATCTAGGGGCTAAGTATGGTCACCATCAGTGTGGCCTGAAGGTGTCTAAAATAATGTACAAATTGTGCAACACCCTCTAGGGGTGAAGTTTATGGTTACATATTTGTGATTAAAATGTGATGCCCTCTAGGGGCTAGTTTTAAAATTGTGTTTTCAAAGGTTGGAAGTATTTAAAAAGCACACAGACAGATGTGAAGTTCATTCTTTTAAATGATCTATTGAAATGCGTTATTTAGATAAGAATGTGGAGAGTGATTATGCATCATAATGGATAGGCTTCATTATCAGTAATAAGTCCATTCATTCATAGTTATTTTTGATTATTGCATTTTCTCCTAAAATTATATTTTGACATGAAGTTTGTTGATCTTGAACCTTTGACCAAGTCAAGGTACTTACCCGATGTATGACCCCTTTAGGGGTTCAGAGGTGATTAAATGATGTCTTAAAAAGGTATTTCCATCAGCCTTCTGTATATTTGTAAATTACTGCGTAGTATTGAGTGGTGTGTGTGTAATAAATGTACTTTTTCTTTTTCAAAAGAAAAGTCACAGACAGGACAATCCTTTATTGAGTGTTATTATTGCGTGCCAGAGAATGGTGATTACTAGCCCATACCACCTCCCTTGAATATGCCTTGGACTGCTCTGATCCGCTACCCTTAGAGAGTCAAGCGCTACAATGGGATGTTTGGGTCCCAGTAGAGGGCAAATGTGGACCCTTAACTTGTGCAGGACACACACCTAATGGCCTGTTTCCTTACAAAGCGATACAAAAGGGGGGCACAAAAGGGGATGATGGACGGAACGTTTGAGCCAATCAAACACTCACCCCCAGTCAACTGATCTGGGTTTAATCCATCATCATTCTTTAGCTCACTCCACCACCCCAGTTCAGACATGGCCATATGCAAATCAGTCTGGGGGTGAGTGTTTGATTGGCTCAAGCGTTCCGTCCATCATCACCTTTTGTATCGCTTTGGTCGCCCTAAGTTGGCGGGGGTATGCCCAGACGTGGGTCCCTTGCTCACTTTGCCACTGGATTCAAGCAAGCCTGGCTGATGACGGCTGAAATGCCAGAAACCGGTCCTAGGATGCTTGTTTTCGGTCCAGGGAAGACATGCTTGGCAGTTCGGGCTGGACTGTTCCCATGAGGCACAGGGTCAGACTGATTTGCATATGGCCATGTCTGAACTGGGGTGGTGGAGTGAGCTAAAGAATGATGATGGATTAAACCCAGATCAGTTGACTGGGGGTGAGTGTTTGATTGGCTCAAACGTTCCGTCCATCATCACCCTTTTGTATCGCTGTTTCCTTACAAGGCATTGACCCATAATCTGATGTAGAAGGAGTTTTTCAAATGTGCTAAAATCACTGGTATCAAGGCTGTCACGAGGTCCCTAATCTCCCCGTGCAGGGCTTTAAGTGGGGGAAAAAAACTGGGGGTGCTCTAAAAGGGGCGTGGCAAATCTCTTCAAGGGGTGTGGCCTATCCGAGTAGGGGCGTGGTCTAAATCAAGATAACTAGCATTGTGTGCTTAAGAAAATCATGAAGTCTCCTCCAGCAAAGGATAATAAAATAGGCAAAAGGTATATTTATTAAGTATAAGCCATAAAAATACCAAACACTTTAAAAAACATGTAAAAATTATTTACATTACTTAGAAATCTATTGCAGGATTCCCCAAAACCCTTGAAGATATTCACTGTGCCTATTTTGCTGGGGTTTCTCGGCGGAGTCAGAGGTGTGGCAGAAAGAGCAAAATATCCCAATTTTTAGTATTCGTTTCCCATTTGACTAACCAGTTACAGCTTATTACGTTATCTAATTTAACCAATGGATACACGTTTATTTAAGGTTTAATATGAGTTATTGACATTAAAATACATTCACAAAGTGGGATACGTTTCCAATCACAGAATGTCCCAAATATCCTTAAAAGTGGAATCGCAAGCCATTTGTCTCCCAGCCATGGAGTTTCTGTCATCAGCACTTCCCCACCCTTTTTCCACAAGAGCAGTTCAAACATGAATGGCAAAATATCCTAGTTTGCAAATGTTTTCCACATAATTATGGCTCTGCCATATTTGCCACATAATACATCATCTGCTGCATAATCTGACGATTTAAACTAATAAATTGTTTATAGCTCAAACGGATCAAAAGTTACAAAAAAATGTGACTTGTGTTGCTGCAAAGTAGATGGCCCATTGCAAAGGTTGACTGGTCAACTTTCTCACTGCTGCACTTGTATGTTCCACTGGTACTAATAAGGAAAAATCTTTGCGGATACTGTTTGCATGTGTAAAAATGTCAAAATAATAAAGTATCAGAAAATTTACAGCACCACTAATAGCAGTATAGGGTGTCAGAGCACTTTACATCACGTATGATTGCTTATCTCAGTGTAATATATGTGTGTAAATCACTGTATAGGAAATGTTACATAAGACAAAGGACTATAAGGTGTAGGAGTCACATGACAACCATACTATTAGGCAGCATAATTTAATAGTGATTGGTCTGGAGAAACACAAACTCAGAATTTAAAACGTAATACCATGGTTGGGGGTTCTCTTTAATAATCAGAATTGATTTCTACCCAAATGAACCCTTTTTTGCAACATTAGGATAATCAAAGACTGTGGAAAAAACATAATGCTCTAATTTATACCTTGCAGTTTGCATGCAGCTCTTACATGACAGTTAATAGCTCACTGTTCTATGTTAGGATTTTAACTTATTAACTGCAAGTAACAATAGGGTCTCTCTGACAAAAGCAGTAACCCACTGACCTATTTACATTATGTGCACTTTGTGATCTGCATGGTACATGTTCTTAGCAGTGGGCACATTAACCCTCTGCGCTTCCTTTCTATGAGTCAAAACGTCCACTAGACAAAACACCATCTCTCTCTACTAAGAACATTAATCCCTGGAGTTATCATGACATTTTTATTGTTGCCGAAAATTGTTGGAGGCCAGGAAGGAGACAGCAAGTGCTTTTAAAACCATATTATACTTGCAAACACGACGCCCCCACCTGAAGTCAGTGCCACCCGCGGTCCGTGCAGGTAACAGCGGTGGGGCCGGGTAAGGGGGGGTTTCGAGGGATGATGCTGAAGGAAATCCCCCCTTACCCGACCCCTCTGCCCCACTGCTGTTAGCTGCACGGATCGCGGGTGGTCAGCGCCTGGTGCGGTCGCACTGCCCTAGAGCCACCCTGCTCAAGGGTCCTTTGACCTCAGTGACAGAGTCACTGTCACTCTATGGTGTGCTGCTTCATAGGCCTGCCTGCAAGACTGGAGGTGAACTTCAGAATAAATTGTGGCGGACAGGCCTTCAAGGTTAACCCACACATGCCACTGCTAGGGTCCACCTGCTGGTGCTAAGTTACCAGGGCTTTTAAGATCTTGCAGGGCCTTCTAAGGTCTAGCATGGGAATGTGCTCCCTCAGCGGGAGCGGTCTGGTGGACTGGCCATGAAGGCTGAACCTGGTTCCCCAGTTCCGAATTCAGCAGCTCTGACCATAGTGCCACATCCTCTCCCCCACTGAACACCATACTGCCCCACTGAGAGAAACTTGCACTGCACTGACCCGCTATAAACACCTGGATGTGACAATTCAAATTACGCACTAGACAAGAGCAATATGCTGCCTAAAAAAAAATTAACATCCTAGAAAAAGCAAACACTCATAGAGAATGCATGATTAAGTAAAGCACATGAAATGTAAGCAGGAACAACATGGTTACCTTTTTCTTTTTACACTCATTATTCAGAAATTAGTGAGTGCTTTTGCCTGACAAGTTAAGGACATGACTTCAGGTCCCAGAAGGGACCCGTTTCAATGCCCATTGCTTATATCCTTACAAAACGTAAGCAGTATGGTTTAAAAAGACCACATTCGTGAACACACAGCCGCTGTACACATTTTGTTTTCCAATTCACCCATCAAGTAGGTATTTCAGTACCTCCAGGAATAGTGCACTTTCCCACCAAGGGAAAACAATGTTGTTCAAAGAGAGACGAGAAAACAAAAGTAGCGCTTCACTGGCAAACACTGTAAAGTGGCGCTAATGTGTTTAGGTGTGAATAAATCAATCTGGCCACCTTGCAACCACTCTGTCTTGCTTTAGCTAGTTACTTTTCATATTTTGAATGTTTTAGTTCTCTCCACCCCGAGGCTGCACTTAGAAATTGAAAAAAGTCAGAAAAAGAGGACGTTTCCAGCAAAAGTGTTTTTCTTTTTTGGATCCATTTCACAGGGGAGCAAATAAACGAAAGCAGGAAAGAGAAGGTAATACCTGTTTCTAAAAGTCTCGGTTTTCATCATCCCACGCTGGCACCACGACGACGTTGCTCCTGCGCTGGAAAAAGAGAAGGTCCCACGCTGGCACCACCACGATGTTGCTCCTGCGCTGGAAAAAGAGAAGGTGACGAAGGTCCCACGCTGGCACCACCACGACGTTGCTCCTGCGCTGAAAAAAGAGAAGGGAAATCCTAAGAGAAAATGGCTCTCTTAAAGGGTTTCCCTTCCTCCAACAACGCTCACCTGGCATGACGTCATGCCGTCGTGCCGTGGACGTCATGCCGTGACCTCCACTACTCAGTGAGGAAACCGAGCTCTTACTGCAGTCCAGAAAAGAAAAAAGAAAAAGAAAGGACTACCTTTGCCAGCCGCGAAAATAGAGCCCGATAGAGACCCGTTTCGAGGGCCCCAAAAAAAAACTGCCGGTGCTCAGACCCGGCCCACTTAAAGCCCTGTCCCCGTGAATGATGACCCCCGAGGATGTGGAGACCGACCTCTTACCGGCTCATGCTGTGCCTTTTCTTATGTTGCAGACTGCTTCTGCCGCACACGGGACGAGCTACGGCGGTTCCTTTAAGGGGGAGGGTTTCCTGGATTTGCCTTCAGCCCACAAAGATGACGTGGCCGCTGCGTTCCTGCCAATAGGAGCCGATAAAGAAGGGAAGGGATATTCAAATCCCGGAAGTTCCTACGGACTAGGAAGACTGCGAGTATCGGAGGAGATGCCGCCAGTCGCGTGGTAGGAAACCGACATCCCAGCAGCCGAATCCTGGTATCGACTCCGGAAAGACGACTCCAGTCAGAGGGACGCTAGGAGGAGCAGGCCCGACTCAGTCCCGGAGGAGACTACGGTGGAAGCCACGGTGGTGGATGAGAAAAGGGAGACAGACTCAAAACCCCCACGCAGAAGCCAGCCACGTTCCAGGAGGAGCGTGGCTCACACAGGTTCGGGACCGCTTAAAGGATTTAAGGTGGAGGCAGGCTTCTAACGCGACGTAAAGCCTAACTAGAGGGGGAGGAGAGGGATACGAGTTACGAGCTCAGACGGAAAAACCCCCTGGCACTGGTGAAGGATTACTAAGGTGTAAACCCCTCCCATCACTACCCACTCAACGACCCCAAGACCAACGAAAAGTCCTTCACCCAGGTCTCTCTTTTTACTGAGGTACTCCCGCCCCGTGGAAGATTCCAGAGGACAGCCCGCGACGCCAGTCAAAAGGAGCAAAGACAGACAAGACTCTGTATATATGCACTGTTAAGAATCACTATGAAATAAAATAGTGAACAAACCCAGATACTCCTCGTTATTTAAGTCAATTCCCGACAGGTGTTGGAGAATGCGGGCAGAACACCATTAGGAGACAATAATGGAAAACCTGATCGAACAACTAATAAAAAGGACAAGAGAAATTAGAATGGGCTCTGGAGAGACAGATGTCCTGGGCACAGGCGGACAGAGACATGTTCAAGGATACGATGGCCCATCAAGTGAAATGCCTCCACAAGGTTGCGGAGGACCAGGTCCAACTCACCACCCGCTTACAGAGCCCACAACCGACTACTGGGGTACCAAACACTGCCCTGCAGAAATACGTTCCTGGGGAGGATCCGGATGCCTTCCTCCTGAATTTTGAGCGGGCCGTCAGGGTATGTGGGTGGCCCATAGCAAAATGGCCTTTCTTTTTAGCTCCTCTCTTGACTGGGGAAGCCCAGGCCGCCTATCAGGTTGCCAATGAGGGGGGGACGCCGTACGTAGAGATCAAGGAGTTGATACTGGACCATCTAGGTATGGATGCAGAAGCATACCGCGTTAAGTTGAGAAAGGAGAGAGGAACTCCTGGAGATAACCCCAAAACACTTTTTTTAAAGTTAAAAGCAGCTGCTGATAAGTGGCTAAAACCCCATGAGAAGACGTAAGAAGAGATAATGGATCTCATTTATTTAGAGCAGTATTTGGAGGCCCTACCCTATCCCACACAGCAATGGTTAAGGCAACACACCTACCTAACCATCGAACAGGCAGTCGACATGGCGACCACCTTTTCACGAGCCCAACCTCGCACTTTCCCCTGTGACAGTGAGAAAATCCATAAGGCTGCTCCAACATCAAAACCCGAGAGGAAGGTGGCAAAAGCCATCCCAGAATCCGTAAAGACACATCAACAGAAGGCAGAGACCATCTCTTCACGTGGGCCCGAATGTTTTGAGTGTGGTAATTGGGGCAATATCGCTCGGTTCTGCCCTCAACGGAAAGGAACAGAAGAGCCTATGGACATTAGTTACCTCCCTAGATCCATCCTCTTCTCTGAAGAACTTGGGGCAAGCTTTTACGTAAGTCTCTGGGTAAACAGTAAGCAGGTAGTAGCACTACTGAATTCGGGTTGTCGCCAATCCATTATCCAGTCCCACTTAGTAGAGAAGTCACAGCTCATTCCGGGACTGCGAGTCCCTATACGATGTGTTCATGAGGATATAAAATCTTACCCCTTAGCAGAGGTACCCATAAAAAATCCAGAGGGTCGTGTTTCTTTACTTAGAGTTGGGGTAATGGATAAGCTCCATGAGGAAGCCATCATAGGGACAGACAACCCCAGTTTCATTGCTCTCTTTAAAGACCGTATCAAGGACAAAGTCCCTCCCTCAAACCTATTGACCCAAACCCCCTGGTCCTCTAACCGTAGTTTCAGGTATGCCCAATCCAATGATCCTACACTCAAATCCGCTTGGGAACAGGCCAAGAAAAGCAACCATCTGCAAACATACCCCTGTTTTCAGATCCAGGATGACCTTCTATATCGTGTAGAGAAAAGGGATGACCCTCCCCAGCTGGTCGTTCCAAAGAGCTTCCAGGACCAGGTCATTTTTTTCGCCCACTCATCTACTCGCAGGTCACAGTGGAGCGGAGAAAACCAGACAGAATATCCTGAAGCATTTCTTCTGGCCAGGTATCTTCGCAACCATCGCTAGGTACTGTCAAGAGTGTGAGGTGTGCGAGAAGAAAAACCTGTATAAACCACCAGCTGTTCCCTTATAACCCCTCCCTATTATAGGGAAACCATTTGAGAGGGTAGGTATGGATCTCATAGGTCCCCTCCCTAGATCAAGAAAAGGGAATCAATATGCGCTAGTGGTTGTAGACTATGCAACCAGGTATCCCGATGCCTTACCACTAAGAGCCCCTACCACAACCAACATAGCAGAAGAACTGGTGGAGTATTCCCCCCCCCCATCCCCCATCCCCCGAGTTGGTTTTCCAATAGAAATATTAACCGATCAGGGCACTCCTTTTGTGTCACACCTTATGCGACAGGTATGCAGCTATTTAAACATATCACACATAAAGACCTCTGTCTATCACCCCCAAAAAGGACGGTCTTTGTGAGAGGTATAACGGGATCCTTAAGCTAACGCTTAAAAAGATGTTAACTAGCAAAGGAAAGGAATGGGACCTACTCCTACCCCTTGCCCCATTTGTCATTCGAGGACATGTACAGAGTAGCCTAGGATGTTCGTCATTCGAGTTGCTGTATGGACGGCAACACAGGATGCTTCTCAAAATGACAAAAGAAACATGGGAACAGGAGAAGCCAGAGGAGACACAGGAACTTCTCGACTATACGAAAGGCCTAAGGTCCCGCCTGGGGAAATTGAGAGACTTAGCCTATTCCAATTTAGAGCAAGCGCAAAGAAAGCAGAAAATGTTCTATGACAAAAAGAAGAAGGGGCAACACCTCCAAGTTGATGATTGGGTCTTGGTACTCATTCCCCCTTCTCTAGCAAAAGGAAAAACAGAATGGAGAGGTCTGTATAAAATAGTGGGGAAAATCGGAAGGACATCCTATCTGGTACAAATGACTCCTAGAAGAACCCAGAGGTACCACATTAACATCCTAAAGAAATGGATAGGACCCCCCTCCAAGGTCCACTAACCTAGTCCAAACACCTCCCACAAATAGTTCTTCTACTATAGAACAGTTGGCCATCAATGAGACCTTAACATCAGAAGAGGCATCTCAACTACAGGACATTTTACGTCCTTTTTCTGCCATCTTCTCAGACCTCCCTGGTGGAACACACGATAGTCACCAACCCCGGAGAGGTGGTAAAGCAACGACCTTACTGAATACCCACTGCCAGAAGGAAGGCTATTGATGACGAGATAGACAACATGTTGGCAATGGGGGTCATACGCCCCTCATAGAGCAATTGGTCGTCTCCAATGATCATAAGTACCAAAACCGGATGGCTCGATACGATTTTGTATCGACTTCAGAGCTGTCAACTCCATTTCCAAATTCGACTCTTATCTTCCCCGAATAGACGAACTGAATGAGCGATTAGGCGAGGCACAATATAGATCTACCATAGACCTAACCAAAGGTGACTGGCAGGTACCCCTAAAGAAAGATCAAGAAAAAAACACGTTTGTCACACCCAATGGTCTCTATGAGTTTACAGTACTCCCCTTTGGGTTACACGGAGCCCCTGCTACGTTTCAGAGGCTCATGAATAAGGTCCTTCAGGAACACCAGAAGTATACCTCTGCATATCTAGATGATATCGTGATATTCAGCCCCTCTTGGAAGGAGCATCTCGCACATTGTCGACAAGTGCTCCGAGCATTAGAAACCGCGGGACTTCACATTAATGCCAAGAAATCCCGAATGGCCTTCCAAAAGGTGAGATACCTGGGATATCTCCTGGGGAAGGGTCTCATAGAACCCCAGAAGGATAAGATCAAAGCAATTGTGAACACTCCCTTTCCTACCACTAAGCGAGAAGTCAGGGCGTTCTTAGGGCTACTATCGTAGATTTAAACCAGCTTATTCAGACATTGCAACTCCCCTGACCGACCTTCTAAAGAAAGGAGTGAACAGAGATCTGACAAAACCCCCTCCGGAAGCCAGATGGGCGTTCTTTGAGTTAAATAGAGCAATAACATACAGCCCAATATTGGTTTCTCTGAATTTTAACAAACCCTTTATCCTACAAACCGATGCATCAGATTTGGGACTGGGAGCAGTTCTTTCCCAACTCTCCGACAATGGCGTTGAGTTCCCCATTTTGCTTATTAGTCGGAAACTCTTTCCTCTGGAATGTTATACCCCTCATTATAGAGAACGAGTGCCTGGCAATCAAATGGGCCATTGAAAAACTCAGCTATTACTTGGAGGGGCCCTCCTTTACGGTCTTTACAGATTATGCGCCCTTGCTATAGATGAGTCGGAATAAGAGGAATAACCCCCGGGTCCTCCGTTGGTTCCTCTCCCTTCAGCCCTTCGGTTTTGAGGTCCGCCATCGAAAAGGCTCTGCAAATGGTAATGCTGACTTACTGTCCCGTATACCCTTTTCCCCCTGATCGGGAAAAGTCTGGTGAAGGGGTGTGTCACGAGGTCCCTAATCTCCCCGTGAATGATGGCCCGAGGATATGGAGACCGACCTCTTACCGGCTCATGCTGTGCCTTTTCTTATGTTGCAGACTGCTTCTGCTGCACACGGGACGAGCTACGGCGGTTCCTTTAAGAGGGAGGGTTTCCTGGATTTGCCTTCAGCCCACAAAGATGACATGGCCACCGCATTCCTGCCAATAGGAGCCGATGAAGAAGGAATGGGATACTCAAATCCCGGACGTTCCTACGGACTAGCAAGACTGCGAGTATCGGAGGAGACACCATCAGTCGCGTGGAAGGAAACCGACATCCCAGCCGAATCCTGGTATCGACTCCGGAAAGACGACTCCAGTCAGAGGGATGCTAGGAGGAGCAGGCCCGACTCAGTCCCGGAGGAGACTATGGTGGAAGCCACGGCGGTGGACGAGAAAAGGGAGACAGACTCAAGACCCCACGCAGAAGCCAGCCACGTTCCAGGAGGAGCGTAGCTCAGACAGGTACGGGACCGCTTAAAGGATATAAGGGGGAGGCGGGTTTCTAATGCGATGTAAAACCTAACTAGAGGGGAAGGAGAGGAATAAGAGTTACGAGCTCGGACGGAAAAAAACCCTGGCACTGGGGAAGGATTACTAAGATGTAAACTCCTCCCATCACTACCCACCCAACGACCCCAAAGCCAACGAAAAGGCCATTCACCCAGGCCTCTCTTTCCTGAGGTACTCCCGCCCTATGGAAGATTCCAGAGGACGACCCCAGTCAAAAGGAGCAAAGATAGACGAGACTCTGTATATATGCACTGTTAAGAATCACTATGAAATAAAATAGTGAACAAACCCAGATACTCCTTGTTAGTTAAGTCAATTCCAGACAAAGGCCAAGATTTTTTAGAATCCTTGTGATTTTAGAGAACAGATTCCACAGTCCACCACTCCACTTTGAAAAGTGTTCCACCTACCAGTGTAGTGAACCATCTGCCAAGTTTATGGGCAGATCAATAACTTGGCCACAGTCGGATAAAGACACATCGAAGGTTGTGATCAAGGAAGTGACATTCACAAACAATTGCTGTTAGAAAGGAACACAAACAACTGTAAAGAGTATGTTATTTTGGTAATTCAAATAATTTTGAAGGCATGTCTATTATTACATCAAAAAATGCCCTCCATCTCATGTTCATTAAAACTAGGTGGATCGCGAACGCTTGTCGTTCTAAAAACTGGGCCTTGGTGCTAAAACATTTGGGAAGCACTGGAGTAAACAATTACTTCACTACAAATTAATGGCATCCAGCTTTAAAGCTAACTGCTACCAACTGTGTAGCTTTTGCACTACACTCTTGAGGAATGCAGACAACTCCATCATTGTATTAACATGATCAAAATGATCATCCCATGTAAATTTCTTTATTTGTTTCACTTACAACCACTTTATGTTCCTAATTGCTTTTTTAGCGAATTAAACAAGGCCATTTCCAGCATCATTTGGGGGCAACAAGCAGCCACATAAGACATTTGTTTGGGTAGCTTGCTTTATTAAGAGGAGCGCTGCCCTTCTCAGCAGACAGCTTTACTATTGGGATGCCTTAGGGAAAAGTCTGATCACGTTCTCACAACCCACTCTTGTACTCAATATATTTTTGGCATCTTAGGCACCTAGCCGTCGCCAAATGCTATTTAATTGAGATATTCTACTTTTTTTAATGAAATTAAATTTACACTGATCGCTTTTTTCTTATCTATGCTGTAATTACGAGATATTTTAAGCTATCTCCAGTTCAAACTAGCGACATACACTGAGAAAACCTCCAACTTGCAGGGGTGTGGAATCCCTCTACCCCGACGGCCAGGACATATTGCTTGGGGTCAAGGACAACAAGTTTTCATACTTATTTTGTCCTTGGGTCAAGTAGGCCCTCCCTACTGCAGCACAAACACTCCGATTGCCAGCTTCGTGTTCCCTTGGTATTTGTGCTTCAAGTCTCCACATCCAGTCCGTACTGGCCTGCTAACCGCTGCTCATCTCATGTCCATCCTTTCCAATGAATACCAAGGGAACACGAAGCCACACATGGCCATAGAGTATGCTGCACCTGGACAGGCTAAATTGAAGGATGAATAGAGTATGCTGACTCAAATCGTGAATCTAGAGCCCTGATGATGTCCTTTTGGACGAAGCGCGTTGGCTGGGCTGAGTTGACAACTTTTGATGAATAACATTGATTGAATAAAACAATTTGATTAAAATGAAACGCAAGACTCCCAAGTAATTATTTGAATGGAACGAGTTATGGAATGAAAACGACTATTCTTAGAATCTCTGAAAGAAAATGTATTGACCGATTTAGCCACGCTCCTTTTTTTCCTCGAAAGTTGGACTGTGTTTTGACGTGGCCCTGGGGCAGTGGGTCCACAGAAAGTAGAGCGTGTAGGTGTGCTAACATAATTTGTCGAGACAAAACATCAGTGCGCCCTTGCTTTGAGCCCTCACTGCCAGTGTGTGTATCTTTGGATTCTTTATTATTATGGTAAGCACTCTAGGGAAATGTAAGCGCAAACTGCACTACTGACATTGGTTCCAGTATAAAAATATGTGCACACGTTTGCAAAGTTTACCAATATGAGGCTAAGCATAATGCTCTCAATGCCCTCTGATTAGATGCAAATATTTGCAGGCGCTTGAAAGCAAGATTGATGATTCTTTGCTTTCAAAATGAAATGTTCACAAAAAAATTTAACTAGGAATAAAATGTTTTGCTAAACTACTGCGACATTTTTGGCATAATTTTTTTGAAGCATCATTTAGTAAAATGTGCTGATACATGCTAGTATTTCCAAAAATATTCATAATGGGAAATCAGTGCAACCAGTTTCAACAAGATTATGGGAAACATGAAAATAAACAAGCATTGGCAAATCCAATTTAGTTTTTCCCAATATATGTCGTCTTTTGATTTGGTTATAGTAAAACTTTAATGGTGCTGGAGCTGCCTGGTCCTCACCCTTATAACAAACATTGGCAAAAATATTTTTTGGTCTTAAAATGCACCCATTGCCACAGTAGTGCCTGATATTGGAAAAAACTACTTTGTGTGTCAATATCGTCCTTGCGGAATGTTTCACTCACAGTGAAGTTAGCCGATAGAGAGAGAATTTTAATAAAAAAACAAAAGGTCTTCTTTGACGCCAGACCTAATTAGGGGCCCTAGTCTTAAAGAAAGTCACAAAACTGCACCATGGTATATGTCCTTGCATTAGTGCAGATTTACGGCTTTCATGAATTTACAGAAATAGGCCAGGAAATAGTCCTCATAGAAAATATCTGTGAACTACATTTTACCACAAGAAAATATGCATGTGTAGATTTGCTCATGCGAAAATCTGCTGAACGCTTACAAATTCACTTTTCCTCCAACTTCTGTTTTTTCACAACCCTGGAATATGTTTTACTTCTGCCCTTGTCAAGAATAAATTTCCAACCTTTCTCAGTATGAGAAATTAGTAGAGAAGAGCTGGTGAAATCCACTAAAACATGCACGTTAGTAGGTTTGCACAGACTCAAAAGGGCATTCCAACCCTAAAACCATTGCTAACCGCTACCTCCCCAATATGTAAATCTGCGGGAAGGTAGCAAAATCTGTGAATTGCTAGTATTCAAACATCAGGCCTGGCATAATCAGAGAGGCTAACAGAGCTCTTTAATGAGATTGCTGCCATACTTTTTCACCATACTACCTGGCACCAAAGGGACAAGTAGGTTTGTTTACAGGACAAGTACATTTATGAAGCAACCTGTCCCATGGCCAAGTAGATATTGTATTAAATTCCACACCCCTGAACTTGCCAGAAATTTTCATGGACTCATTTTGTAATCCTAGGGGCACGGTTTAATCACAGCGTGCAGGTGATTATTTTTTTTTAACTGATCACAACTTTCAGACATCTGAAGTAGTGAAGCAAGAGGTGTCAATCTCAAATATTCACCTTTTTCACATTTCTACAGATTTCATACAATTTCACAAAACACCCTCTGATCCAGGATATCTTACATTAATTCTCAATTGTTAATTGAATTCTGAAAGATACATCACCAACTTTAACAGGATGTTCTAAGAGCTTAATTAAGAAGAAGGTAGATGACAGGATAAAACAGGGGGAAAAATTGACATATGGTGTGGGTATTCCCAATGACGAACGGATGAGACTTGCACCACTTCCTGATGCTTGAGCATCCTACACCCCAACAAAACTGCACATTTTTTACTTTTATGTCACACCTACTTGAGGAGTAAAGTGGGATAAATCGGAATGCTCAGAATGAACCAGGTGTGCAACACTGTTGGCAGAGAGCAAGGAGCCCTTCTCTACAGGAATACTGGTCAGCTATTTTTTCCATTTTTGACAAATTTGGTTAACTGACTTTTATCCTGTATGCTGTCATGACTGCTAGAAAGCTGATAATCAGAGATGAAAAATAAGAAGCATTCACTTTCAGGATAAGGGGGATTTTAATGAAGGTCAATTATTAGACCATCCAGTGGCATCTGAGAGGGGTAGCCTACAGTCAGGATATATGCTAAACCAGATTCTTAATAATTTTATTGAAGGTTTCTCAACCCTATTAATATTATATTACTATCATTTTATTATCACAGTACATACGATACTTAATTTGTATAGTATAATTTTTATATAAAATAAATGTGTTTTGATGAACAAATGAACCTTATGAAAAAATGAGAGAGACAAAGCTTCACACATTATTCAGGTTCGAAGGTGTCCGCCACATTTTAAGTTTTCTCAAGGTTTGGGGACGATTTGAAATTTCTCATCCTTGCCCTGGAGAAATACTGTTGCACAAAATTGGAAGCATTTTATTCTCTAATGTACCCAACTAACATTATGCGCCCAACATTAAATTAAAGAGACCAATACTTAAAGCTACAGGCATCACATGGTGCGTTAATTTCACCACTTGTAAGCAGTAACGAGAATCAATTTTTATAAATCACAAAACTAAAAACTACCATGATGGAATCTTTTTAATTAAACATTTCTGGGCAACTAGTATATAGTGATAAAATGTGTTTTATTTTCTAATATGTCGTTCTCAAGTGATTTTATGGTTGTATTTTGTCAGGCATAATAATTGACTAAGACTGATTTAATAACAGTATATATTCAAGTTGACGTTTTCAAATGCTGGACATTGATCTATGCATGACAAACATCTATCAGGCACATGAGCGAGTCTACACAAACCGCATTGTGATGGAATGTGTGAGGAAAGGGAAGAGGAAGGCTACAGTGGTTCTAAAATCATGTAGATAGGTGATGAATGATGAGAATGTAAAAAGTGGGATTTGGAGTTACTGTCACTGACATAAGTTGTGCAGGGAGGTGCTGCTAACATCAAGTGAATATAAATCCTGAAAGAAATCCACTGCATGGATTTAGAATTATTCTTTCTAAATTACAATATTGGACTTCCTTCTTGCACTGTCAAACTTGCCAACAATAACTCGTGATCATGTCACATTTCAGTAAAGGGAGCTAGGGCTTTTTTTTATTTCTGCTTTAGTACTTCCTACCTTGGAACATCGATAGTCACTTGGTTTTCAGGAAACTGAATAGCCCCAGGTTATTTCAGCAGTAAAGATGAAAGGATTACATTATTTTGAGTTACATAGGGACTATAAACATTCCAACAAAAGTGTGGTAGTATGTATGACTTAATAAAATCATATAATGTGGAAGAGTTCCAAATTAGTCCTACATAATCATAAAACAGCCATATAGCACATCCAAACAAATAATAAACTTAAGGTTTCCTCTTACCCATTCATTTCTCACTCACACTGCTTATATCCAATCATGTGAAAATCATACATTATCTATCCTCTTATCCCATCACACTAAATATCACTATGTCAACCGTAGGATGCGCCGTCACACATTATTCAGATTAAAACACAGAATATGCACCTACACAAAAGCTTATCATTAGGGGTGGGTGGAACTTGCGGAGTTACCTAAAAACCCAGCGAGATTCAGCAGAGTTCCGCGAGTGGCAGAATTGGGTACGTTGCGCTGCTCACGCTAATTTTTAGCGCCAGGAGCTTGTCCCATGCTGGACAATGAACACAAATGGCACCACGTGGCGAGCAAGAGGGCGCTGCTTCTTTCTAAAACTCGAATAGACTTTCTATTCGAGCTGCAGCTTTCTCAACACGAGAGGCAGCTTTCTCAACGCGAGCAGTAGCAACCTGCTGTGGCCGGCCACGGTGAGAAATCTTACTGGGAGGCGGTGTAGCGCTCAATTTTCCCGCTCGCGCTCACCAACTTAACATCGGCAAGCCGTGCGCGAGAAAAAACTCCACCATGCAGCAGTTGCCCGAGTTTTTCCAGAACTCTGTGCTCTAAGCGGAGCGGGCAAAACTCCGCCGGAGGAGCAGAGTTTACCGCCCACCCCTACTTATCATCCAATCAAAGGACAATCTCACATCGTTTTTATCCTATATCAGAATGGCAGCATTTAAAAGCTTTTTTTAATCTACTCACAAGAAGCGGAGCTGCTCATTTGCCAATTTATTCAGAGAAGATGGTTCACTCACATGTAGTCCTATTGAGTACTGGGTCCCATTCTACACTTGTCCAATTAATAAAAGTCTAATCACGTCATGATTTTGTCCAATCAAAATACTACATTACTATATTATCGAGCTACGTGAAGCTCGATCATACAACCAGTGGTGGACTGCTTTTAGTAAGTTGTGTAAGGAACGCAGACGTATAGTCCCTATTTTCAAATAAAAGAGCGCAGTTGCAAACGGAAGTGTGTGGATAAAAACTAACGCACACTCACCTGTCCATTTCACTGCTAGTTGGCCGGGCTACCTTGATTCCAGATGACCCCAGTCCATAGCTCTCTTGACTCCCAGATCCATGGCCCGTGGTATCAATCACCATAGCAGTCACCTCCTCAGCACTGCTCCCGTCTTCTCCAGATGGCTGATTTTCCACTCCAAGCCACTCCTCCATGTTCTCACTCTTGATTCTCATCCCATCAACTACTTGCACATCGTCCTCACTTCGCCCACTGCGATCAGCTGCCCCCGTCTCAACATACCACTGTCCTACCCGGTTAATGCGCAGGATTGGCTCACGACTCTCTGCGTCCGAACTCTGTTCAATTATTTGAGGGCTGGTGGACTCCTCGGGAGGGCTCAGCTCCCGGAGGTCCAGCACTGTGCTCACCTGACCATGCCGGCTGCCACGTGGGGTGCTGTGACGTGGGCTCAAGCTCTGGCTCACTCGGTGAGAATCAGGCATTCGCTCTGCAGATTTTGGGTGACTAAGTTCTTGCTCTGTGTCCTCAGTGCTAATTTTGAAGTGGATGCCCTCCAGAATCTGCGTGCATTTGTCAATGACATGCTGCATCTGCAGGAAACTGGCAGCAGTCAGATAACTGATGATGTCCGCCAACTGCAGGCAGATCCGGCCCGTGTAACAGAAGGAGAGGAGACGTTCAAACACGGTGGGGTTCTTGATGACAGAGAGGGAGACAGCGCTCATCTCGTTTAATGACATGTGGTCACGGAAGTAGGGCGAGCTGGCCGCTAGCACCACCTTGTGTGCACGGAACGATTGCCCCTGCACATTCACCACAATGTCACACAGACGTCCCTGCATGCGCAGTTGATTTAAGTGGCTCAGAACTGAATTGCTGAATTCGGGAATCTCCAGCTGAATGTTCCCACTCTTCTCCATGGCGACGCCAGTTTCAGGCTCAGAACCCTAAGGGAATATGAGCAAAAGAGAGAAATTTTAAACAAACATCATCCAGCTACTCAGGGAATAACAGCCAAAAACTTCTTGTAGGATGCAGTTCCAACGGGCTGTAAAACACAATGATAACAGGGTTAGAGTGAATTTATTTCAACGGCTCAAAGCTATGCAAGGTGGTTGATGGCTTTTAATAGCAACGCCTCGCAGCCTCTGACAGACTGCCTTAAGGCTCACCTGAGACTTGGCACTTTGTCATTTCCGATTCTCATACTGCCATATTCTCATGGAGAAATGGCATACATCTGTACTTTGAGATAATAGTTCCACATGCCAAGAAAACCACACCTCTCCGTAAAGACCTGAATCAAGATGGGTGGAAAACAAACTGCAAACCGAAGTAAGCACATCAAAACAAGGACCAAATGATATGACAACTCGGTATTGATTTGGTTACAATAACGGTGCATTTCTAAAAGTTCACGCATCATCAACTTGCCTTTTGCACCCTGCTGCACCCATTCACACATCAGTTCCAAACATTCAACAGCCTGGGCCAGGTTTCCCTTCACCACACTGCCTAGAGAAGCCCATTCTGCCATGGTGTTTAAATCCTCATTCATGAATTTGTCATCTTTTGTCTGGAAAGCAAAAGCATCTCTATTATCAAACTCCGACCGTGTGTCTCTGAAAACCACTTGTCACAAACCTTAACCAATCGCTAGTATCTGCAATAGTCGCCTCATCCTTATTTTACTGCCTGCAAAAAATCCAGTCTAAGACAAAAGGGTTCTATTTTGCAGCCACGTCACCTTCAGTAACTAATATTTTTTTAAGCGCTTCGTGGCCGGAGGCATCCAATTGCTCAATAGCAATCCTGAAAGAAGCTAAAATCTTCAATATTCATCTAATGTTTCAAACCGAAGGATGCTCTCATACAATCAGCCGGTGCACTAGTCATTTCCTGGCCTGATTACGGGGAAGTCACTTCTCATGGGCCTCCTTAGGATCCAGCTCAGCGCTCGAAGCAGAACCACATGCAGCAGCAAAGTTAATATCTTGCATCAAGAAACAGGGTACATAATCCCAGTATTAGCTTTCATGAATTTATTTTAGATATTTGAAGAGCACATGGTTACCCGCTAGCATGTTCTAGCACTGAACGCAGTAACTTATGTTTCCAGCAATTTTTAAGAGGAAAGTGGGATAACAGATGTGTAGGGCCCTTGATATTTATAGCCAATGACATACACAAAGACTTAAACAGTGGTAGCTTAGTGACAGGGAGCCAAGGCAGTGTGGCGAGATGGCTAGAAATGGTTAATTGTTGAGGAAGGTTCAAGAGTAGGTGGACAGAAATTGCACCTGGTAAATTAAAAACTTTACTTTCCATTTCACTTTGCAGACCCGTACAACAAATGCACATAGTACGAACCACATATTTGGCCATGTGGGAAACTAGTAGAAAGGCCGGGTTTTGCAAATGCCCCTAATCAACAACCAGCAGATAATGTTTTACTGTCCATGACAACGGAGAAAGCTGCCAAAGAAATACTGATGGCCAAAAACCTAAGGTGCGTGGATGACTGTTTAAGGAAGGTCAATTCATTACTAATGATTAGTTTATTGACAGAGAATCTGGTTCACTATATCACACTTTCCTGTACTACCGACTATATGCAGCCAAGTCTGCATTCTCATCCTTCATCTGTTAACAACTCACCTTTGTCCCGTTGCAAAGCACGATTACATCAAACAACTTGAAACACTCAGTGCCCAGGCTATAGTTAATGTTTACTGAGAACTGTGTTGGTGATACGTCCAGTCCCAGAAGAGTTGCACCAAGACTGTACCTTCCCAACTGATTATTACACATGGCTCTACTGCTGCAGATAGACTGAATTCCATAAACTAGAGACACATAAATTCCTAGATCATTTCCATTATACTCCATGGAAGCTCAGTAAGACAGATCCAAATATTGCCCCCATGTGTTGCCATTGCTAAGACCTAGTGACTGACTTTATTCATCGAGCTTAGTATTGCCCCAACATACAAGAGTTCTGGAAATCCATCTTTGGGACTCTTAGCAATATAACTACCTGCCAGACAGATATGCCAGACCAAGAGCCCAACTTCTGATCAGACAGAGTGAACCATCGTATCCATCTGGGATGATCTAAAACTCACAGTGGACAAGAATGGAGTAGCTGCCTTGTTGCTTCTGATTTATCAGCTGCATTTGACACTGTCCACTACCTCATGCTACTACAAAGGCTTCACTATCTCGGAGTCCATGAAAATGCTCTAAAATTGATTGCTTCTTATTTTACAGACAGGCAAAGTGTTGTTTACCTACCACCTTTCACAACAGATCCTCTGAAACAACACTGTGGTGTCCCTCAGGGGTCTATCATATCCCCCTATTATTAAACATCTAACTAACCCTGATACCAAATCTGATTAAATCATTCAACTTCACCTATAACAACTGTGCAGATGACACCAAAATCATTTTAAAAATGAATAACCAGGAAGACCTCTACAATTCAAAACTTAATGACTGCCTTTGTGACAAACATTCGGTGATGAATAACCATCTAAAAGCTCAATACCACAAAGTCAGAGATTATGACCTGCGGACAATACTAGCCTATCACCATATGGCCTAAGGAACGTTATGCCCCACCAATAACATCAAGAGAAGTTAAAAACCTTGGGGTAACCTTGGATTCAGACCAATCCTTGATACTGCATGTTAACAATGTCATAAAAAGCGCTTTCTACACAATGAAAACACTACATTGCATCTTCCCATACCTTTACACCAACATAAACAGCAAGCCATCCTCACACTCATAATCTCCAAGCCGGACTATGCCAACAGCCTTTAACATAGCACCCTACATTCATTACATGCAAAATACAATCCAAACAAAAGGCTTCTTCTCAGCTTAAACCCAAAAAAACACAGGACTCCAGTCCTGCAATCGCTTCACTGGCTACCTTTGGCTAAAAGGGTAATGTCCAAGGCACTTCGGTATTGTACACTGAGCCTCCCAAGGAAAAAGACCGCTATACCTACAAGTTAAATTCAAGCAATACAAACAAAACAGAACACTGTGCTCTAGGCTTGTACCACTTCTCATCATACCATCTTAACATAAGAAATCTGTAGGAGGCACTTTTCTCAGGAAAAGCCGAAAAGCTCTGGAACTCACTACCAGCCAGCCCTGGATGCATCCAGGAGCATATACACTTCAAAAAACAATTGAAAACATGGCAATTTCTAAGATAACTACACCACCCTAAATCTCAGCAACAGAACCTAGAAAGACAGCACAACCTTCAGCTTACAACCCACACATTGGAAACAATCCAACCAGCAAATTTCTTTAGATATGCAGGTAAGCGAAGAAGGGCTGGCCTATGGTTTGCTGGGGAATTATATACTTATGTAATTTCATGTGTACAATTTATGGCCCACAATATTACCAAGACCATTATACTCAGCGGTCAGCAGCCAATCATAACTTACACCTCCTACACTCACATAAGACACATCTGCTAAGAGGGTTGTCGATCACCGGTAGTGTACAGCTAAAAAAAAAAAAAACAGACATGGAATAACTGAAGAGATCTGTCACACACTGCTGAACAATTTGGAGAACTTTATTCCAGTCCACCTCTGCAGGTTCCAAATATCTATACATTCTAACCACTTCTTTACATCTCACAAT
This sequence comes from Calotriton arnoldi, assembly GCA_963921515.1. Classification (NCBI taxonomy): domain Eukaryota; kingdom Metazoa; phylum Chordata; class Amphibia; order Caudata; family Salamandridae; genus Calotriton; species Calotriton arnoldi. Next base: position 410,152 of record CAWUFW010005084.1, read on the forward strand.
GACACTCAGATATGGAATGATAGTAAAAAATTGCCATCCTAGAAGATCGCTCCCACCAGCCATGCCATCTTAGGACTAAAATTGTACACAAAATCTCAGCCTGGATAACCCAGTACAGTACCAGCTCAGCAGTATATAATCGTAAGAAATAGCCTAAAGGGACCTGCAGAGCTGTTCAGTGCTGCCAGCACACTGAAACCCATAAAACTGTGTGTGCCTCACACCTCATCATCCACCACACCACTACGTGTTGTGTCCCATAACCACACCTCAGTGTTGCTCACTCATGACATGGAAACACTTCCCACATAGGATCACAAAACAAAGACACCATTCCAGCCACATACCCTACAGGGCATAGCTTGCTCCACATGTAAGTAAGTTCTTCAGTACGCCCCCCCCCACACACATAGTAAGTGCTATATAAATGATGCAATACAATATGTCTAAAATGGTTGCCTTGTAGGGTACGTTGGTAAAATTCCTAAATGGGTTAGAAGACTGGCTGCAATGCTCTTTCCAAACATAGACTTGCAATACCATGGATGCACGCCCTATTCCTTCGTTGCAGCAATGGCTGAAAGATTCAACCCGTTGATATAATTCAGCAAATAAATACTCATCCACACTATCCATTAACAATTTTGGGATCCTCTAAGACCAAATCTATCCAATAGAGCAAGACCTCTGACCTCCGGTCAGACCTGCTCTCTCCCCAGCAGCTCCACCGTGCGTGACTCTCTTCGCTTCCACCTGTTAGGTGTTCGAGGCTGCTGTCTGTTCACTGCTGTGCCGGTTTCCTGCCTGGTCAGTGCCCCTGTTGTGCCGTATACTTTGACTGGTTGCCTGTCTGCCCCTCGTTTTGCCGTATACTTTAACTGGTTGCCTGTCTGCCCCTCGTTTGGAGGTATATTTTAAGTTGTTGCCTGTCTGCCCCTCGTTGTGCATTGTATTTAAATTGCTGCTTGTTGCCCCCTGTTTTTTTGCCTCGTACCTATTTTTGTTGTGCCCTGCAGTTTTGTCTCCCTGCGCCCCGTGCCTGGCTTTTCCCGCCGCTGCTGTCCCTGCGGCCCCTGCCGATTCCCGTTCCTGTCTCCCAGCTGCACGTCCCTCCCCCTCCCCTACTTAATGGCGGCCGCTGCCTCGGTCGCGCCGCTGGCGTGCCGAAGGCAAGCCCGTCCGCGACCAGCACCAGGGATCCTGGATCTTCGGCCATCCACCGCTACGACTCAGCCGCCTTCCTCGCACTCAACCGAGGAAGAAACAACTGCCAGCAGTCCACGCCGAAAACAACTCACGGCCAATCCTCTTGCCGCTACTGCCGCCAGACCTCCATCACCGCCCCAGCCGCCAACACCGCCGACGCACTGAAGTGCATCCTCCTCAACGTGCGCTTCATGCACAGACACGCCATTGAGATCTGGAACCTCCTTGACACCCTCTCACCAGACATCGCCTTCTTCACAGAAACCTGGACCAACGCCTTCTCCACCCCCGACATCGCCATCCCGGACGGATACAAGATCCAGAGGAAGGACCGCCCCAACCACCCGGGAGGAGGACTCGCCATCGCGCACAAAAACTCCCTCCGCCTCTCCACATTGAGCGACACCTTCTCCGCCGCCAAACACCTGCACTTCCAGGTCCAGACCAGCCCCAACTCCGTGGCACCCTCGCCTACAGACCCCCCGGCCCCCGCAACCCCTTCGCCTCCACCATCACTGACCTCATCGCACCTCACGCCATCGCCTCAATGGACTACATACTCATCGGAGACCTGAACTTTCAACTCGACAACCCCAGCGACCACAACTCCACCACCCTCCTTGACAACCTCGCCAACATCGGACTGAAACAACTCGTCACCACGCCCCGCCACAAGGCAGGACATACCCTCGACCCCATCTTCGCAGGGGGAAACAGAACCCACTTCAGCCACACCACACAACCCCCATGGACAGACCACCACTGCGTACACTTCTTCGTCAACAAACCTAAGCCGCCCAAGCCGACTCCGCGCCCTCCACGAAGAAACTGGAGCAGGGTCACCGAGGAGCAGCTCAACTCCACCCTCAACCGCGACACCCCCCACCGCCACAACCGACGCCAACCTTGCAGCCAAGGGACTCCACACTTAGATCTCCAGCTGCGCAGACAAGCTCGCCCCACTACGCAACTCCAACAGGCAGCGCCACAGGAAAGCCATCTGGTTCACCGCCGACCTCCAAGAAGCCAGACGCACCTGAAAGTGCCTTGAGAAGAACTGGCGAAACAACAAGACTCCCGAAAACCACACCACCTACAAAGACGCCATGACAGAATACCACCAACACATCAGAACCACCAAAAGGACCTTCATCCACAACAAAATCCTTGCCAACTCCAGGGAGCTCTTCACCGTCATCCAGCAATTCACCAAACCCCCCCGAGCGAAACCACGGACATCACCCCCTCCCAGGACCTCTGCGACAAGTTCGGATCATACTTCCACCTGAAAATCAAGAACCTCTATGACAACTATAATGACCAAACACCGGGCTCCGCAACCGCCCCGCACTCCAGCAACACCAGTCAGCTCACCATCGCTTCCTGGACACCGATCACGACCGATGAGACCGCCTCCACTATGAAAGGCATCCACTCTAGGGCCCCCACGGACCCCTGCCCTCCGCACATCTACCACAGAGCCGCCATCGCACCAGAATTACGACACACCATCAAGGCCACCTTCACGACCGGCACCTTCCCCGACGACTGGAAACGCGCAGAAGTCCGACCCCTGCTTAAGAAACCCACAGCAGATCCCACGGACCTCAAAAACTACCGACCCATCTCTCTCCTCCCCTTCACGGCAAAAGTCACGGAGAAGACCGTCAACGCACAGCTAACAAAGTTCATCGCAGACAACTCCATCCTCGACCCCTCCCAATCCGGTTTCCGCAGCAACCACAGCACCGAGACCGCCCTACTGGCCGCCACAGACGACATCCTCACCCTCCTCGACCAAGGCCACACCGCAGCCCTGATACTGCTCGACCTGTCAGCAGCTTTCGACACGGTCTACCACTGCACACTCGCCGCCAGACTACACAACACCGGCATACAAGGAACCGCCCTCGACTGGATCCGCTCGTTCCACACCCGCAGAAGCCAAAGAATCAGACTGCCACCCTTCCTCTCCGAACCCACGGAAATCAGCTGTGGAGTACCCCAGGGATCATCACTCAGCCCAACCCTCTTCAACATCTACATGGCCCCACTCGCCGTCATCGTCAGACAGCACGGCATCAGCATAGTATCCTACGCCGACGACACCCAGCTCATCCTCTCCCTCGCCAAGGACCCCACCACGACCAGACTCAATTTCCCGAAAGGAATGCAAGACGTCGCATCCTGGATGAGCAAAAGCTGCCTGAAGCTCAGCGAAGACAGAAGTCCTCGTACTCGGAACCACCCATCAGCATGGAACACCACCTGGTGGCCCACCGCACTCGGCAGCCCCCCGACCCCCACGGACCACGCCAGAAACCTTGGCATCGTACTCGACACCTCCCTCTCCATGAACAAGCAGGTCAACGCCGTCACATCCAGCTGTTTCAACACCCTCTGCATCCTCCAAAAGACCTTCAAATGGATCCCCCCGGAGTCAAGGAAGACCGTTACCCACGCTCTCATAACCAGCAGACTGGACTACGGAAACGCCCTCTACGCCGGCATCAACAAGTCTCTACTCCACAGGCTCCAGACGATACAGAACACCGCAACCAGACTCGTCCTCGGCATCCCCCGACACGAGCACATCAGCCAACACCTACGGAACCTCCACTGGCTCCCTGTCGAGAAGAGAGTCACATTCAAGATACTCACCCACGCCTACAAATGCCTCCACAACACAGGACCTCAATACCTCAACGAGAGAATCGCCTTCCACGTACCCAAACGAAACCTCCGATCCGCCAACCTCGCCCTCTCCGAAACCCCGCGCATCCGCAGAGCCAGAACAGGGTGAAGAGCCTTCTCCTACTTCACAGCCATGACCTGGAATCGAGCTCTCCATCGACATCAGACGCGCCCCCTCCCGGAACACTTTCAGGAAGGCACTCAAGACCTGGCTTTTCGACTGAACGGAACTGCTGTCCCCCCCCCCCCAGCACCTTGAGACCCTCACGGGTGAGTAGTGCGCTTATAATTCCCTGATTGATTGAGTAACTTTGCCTTCTGTAGATATGAGCTCTAATTATTGTGCTCTAATACCCGTGATAAATAAAGTTAAAAAACCTGTAGGTGGACAGCAGCATTCTGCATGATCTTTAGTAAACAGGCAGATTGAGATAATAGTGCAGGCGTCAACCGTCAATGATAATACCGCAAAGGGACAAGAGGATGGAAGCAAAGTTCGTTTTTCTCGGCATTTTCAGACAGAAGATATAGATGCTCGACACCTTATTTTTTAATAGAGGAGCCGAAGTCAGAGACTCGTCAAAGATAAAACACAGGGTCCCACAAGAAAAGGAAAAGTGCCTTAGTTTGGTGACCATCAACATTCGGACTACGTAGAACTACCGGCCAACACTAAGCCTTCCTTCTTACTGGAGTGGAGTTCAAAGGATGTACAGTATATCGACTGCCTTCACCCCAACCACTGAATGTCTGTCGCTGTAAGTCATTAAAATACTCTGCGGCCAACTGCGTTACATGCCTCCTCATCCCCCTTTAGGGTAGGACAAGGTGTGGGGTATACCCCAGCAGCTCTTACAACGCGTGGTTTTGTCACCCCATGGTTCCTGTTACTCTATAATATCAATACTGACCACATTAATGAGCTTATGCGGAGGGTGTAAGCGTTCCATTGCTGTCACACATTTTACAGGACCAAGAGCCCAGGAATCCTACGCGACTGGTGGCATTGGGACGACCGCAAGGCTCGTGTTGTGGCTTGCCTGCTGTCACACCTTTTAATGGAGCATGGGTCTCTGAATTTTGGGGAATAGTACTAGGACCATGTCAGCAGGAGGGTCCTGCTGTCATCACACATGACTACAGTTCCCAGAATACACTGGCGCCAAAACTACCAGGTCCCTGGGGCATTTATGGGGTCCTCTCCTGCTGTCACCCCAGGGTCTATGTCAGGTCCCTCCCCTTGCCCTACCGCTAGTGACGTCACATCCGGCCTCGCATTACCCCCGCCTTGCACCCGGTTTTGCTGCCCCCTACCTGTAGGGTCTCGGCGGACGGGCCAGCGCCGGAACACACCGTGCCGGAAGTGGAAGGTCCACTCTCCCCCCTCCCCCCTGACCAGCATCCCGGAAGCAGACGGCCCCTCCGATACTGTCTATGTGTCCCCCCGCCCCTGTGGCAGCAGCGGCGCCATCTTCGTTAGGAGCCAAGTTGCCCAGTCTGAGAACCGAAACAAGCACCATTCCCTTTGAAAAGAAGTTTGAAAAAAGCGCATGTCCCACCAAAAGAGGCCGAAAACATGCCCAGCCCTCAAAATCACGAAGAATGTTATAAAACTGGAAACTTAACTTTAAAAAAAAAATTATGTTTCTTTAGCATGCATTAATAAAGCATACGCTTTATTCTTTACAGATAGAATATATTGGGTGGTATGCAGGAAGCCACAAAAGTAATAGCAGCACAGACGTAACGTGTAAGTATGTAAATTTCCTCATGTAACGTACTTGGTTCTATTGTGAAGCGCTCTGACACCTTTGGGTAAAGTCTGCGCTATATAAAATTGCATTAAATAAATAAATAAAAACAGAATATGTATTTACTCCAGTGGTCGAAGAGGGCGGGATCGGCAGGGCACGGCGTTGTAAGATGGCCCCCACCGCCGGTAATAAAGATGCGGGAGGCTGGGTGCTTGTACCGTGTACTTTATTCTTTCTTTAGAGGGAGAGCGCCACCATAGTTCCCTTCGCGCCGCAATCGTAATCCTACCGCCGCGTCACTACCGCGATGCCTTGCGGCGGTCACGTGGGCGGCAAAGACTAGACCGCGACACTACAGGCGTGCCCCTGCTTCTCTAATTTCATAGATTCCGTTCCCCTACTTTCTTATTTTAAACATACCCCCCGGACGGCAGAAATCGCCAAAGCCGTTAGTTAAGGCTCGGCTTTTGGGGACGGGCAGAACGGGCAGAGAAGGAAAAGGACTCTGTCTTTTCCTTCGTGCCCAGAGAAGACAAGGACAGTGTCCAGTTCTCCTGCAGCTGCCCCTCCCCTCTCTCTGTTTTATTTATTTATTTATGCATTTTTATATAGCGCGGACTTTACCCAAAGGTGTCAGAGCGCTTCACAATAGGACCAGTTACGTTACATGAGGAGAATGTTACAAATGTACATGTTACAGAAGCAAATGAGATACAAGAAGAGGTATAATACAGCAATAGATGGCAGTCACACAAAAACACACTGGGATGACACTTGAACAGGCATAGAATACAAAATTTACAATAGTGAAAGAACTTCCTTGAGGGACTTGAAAGGGCGTGTATTAGTCTGTAAGTGTCTTTGGAAGAGAAGAGATTTGAGGTCAGTTTTGAAGTTCCGGGTAGAGGTGGTGGTGCGGAGCTGCAGCGGAAGCGAGTTCCAGATTCTCAACGCATTGCCTGAGAAGGATTGAGCCATCGATCTTTCCCTTTTTAAAGTGGGAGGCTCAAGCAGTAATTTTTCGTCATTACGAGACGGCCTAGAGCCTCCAGAGATTTTCAGTTTATTTGGCAGGTAGCGAGGGGAGGAAGTGTGCAAGGCTTTGTGGGCGATACAAGCCTTCTTGTAGATTGATTTTGCCTCGATGGGAAGCCAACGGAGGGAAGACAAAATGGGTGTGATGTGGTCACTTCTTTTGGCCCCAAATATAAAACGAGCCGCTGAATGGAGAACGGATTTAAGAGGAGAAAGGTGGGATTTGGGGAGGCCAGTAAGAAGAGAATTGCAGTAGTCCAATCTAGAGAGAACCAGCGATTGGACCAGGGTTTTAAGGTCTTGCTCCGGGAAGAGGCGTCGAATCCCCCAAAGAAGGCGCAGTTGGTATCGAGCATTCTTTTGCAATGGAGTTGATGTGGGAGAGTAGATTGAGCCTTTTGTCGAGTAAGACACCAAGGGATTTTGCGCTGTCGACAACAATAGGTTTATTGTTAAGTAGATTCAGCTGATCCATCCAAGATTGAACAGGAGGAGGAGAGAGAGAGGTTGAGAGGAGGAGGAATTCTGTTTTGGAGGGATTCAGAATGAGTTGATGAGTTAACATCCAGTTTTGAATAGAGTAGAGAGTAGAGTTGAGGATTGAGAGATCGTGTGTGGAGGACACCTTAAGGTAGATTTGGGTGTCATCCGCATAGAGATGGTAGAGGATCCCAGATTTACTTAGGAGATTTCCCAATGGTTCCAAATAGAGATTGAACAATGTGGGTGCAAGGATAGAGCCTTGAGGGACACCTTGACCTACCGCCAATGAAGATGAAAGACTGTTCGCTATTTTTACCATTTGGGATCTGTCCGAAAGGAAAGAGGCAAACCATTTAAGCACTGTGCCTTCCAAACCCATTCTCTGTTGAAGAGTGTTAAGGAGAGTGTTGTGATTCACAGTGACAAAGGCTGCAGAAAGATCAAGAAGAATCAGAAGACAAGACTCCCCTGAATCGAGTATACGCAGCGCATCATCGATCACTTGCAGCAGGGCTGTTTCAATGCTGCAGTTTTGAATGAAACCAGACTGGAAATTGTCAAGAAGATCATTGTTCTTGATATGGCGGGAAACTTGTTTCGCTACACATCTTTCTGTGATTTTGGCAAGAAAAGGGAGGTTAGTGTTGGGGCGGAAGTTGTTGAGGTCTTTCGCATCAGCGGTGGGTTTTTTAAGAAGGGGGGTAACCTGTCCTGTTTTAAAGGTAACAGGAAGGTAGCCTTGACTGAGGGAGAGGTTAATCAGACTGGTCCAATAAGAAAGAGTATGGGTGTAGAATGGCATTGTCACTAGGGATGGGATCAATAGAATGGTTGGAGGGCTTTGTTTCGAGGATGCATTTGAGGAGGGCATCTTCAGAGATGGCGTCAAAGTTCTGCCAAATGACTAAGGATTTACGCTCCTCAAGAGGAGTAGGATGAATGACCTGATCCACCAATGATTTCAGTTTTTCGTCAAAGAATATAGCGAATTCCGCTGCTTTTTTTGGAGAATCCTCCGGCTTGGAGGTTGGGGGAGAGCAGTTTGGATTTTTGATGAGGTCGAATAGTTTTTTGGGTCTGTTTTTGGCTGAGTCGAGGAGGGTTCTGAAGTGTGATGCTTTTTCAAGGAAGATGTGTTTGTGGTACTTGGATCTTGCTGAACGTAAAGTAGCAAGATTAGTGGTGGATGGAGCTTGTCTCCATTGTTTCTCCAGGATTCTCAGGTTCTTCCTTTCTTCATAAAGGGATTTGTTGAACCAAGGTGCTGAGGGATAGGCCTTTTCCTTTTGCTTTGGAGAGGAGTGACATTATCGATTTCGACTGCAAGGACTGAGAGGCATTGGGAGGTGAGATCGTTGACATCCAAGTTCGGGTCTAGCCTTGGAAGTGATAGCATAGCGGAATCACAGAGAGTATCGAGGTCAATGTTTTTAGTGTTGCGGAACCAGGTAGTAGTCCTTTTAGGTTGGCCAAGAGTAATAGAGTGTGATAGGTGAAGAGAGAAGGGGATGAGGAAGTGGTCAGACCAGTCTACATGAATAGGGATAGCAATAGTAAGCATGTCTGCTTTAGAAATAACAAGGTCCAGAATTGAGCCCTTAGAGTGTGTTGTTTCAGTGCAGTGTTGGATAAGATCGTTTGCTGAGAGAAAGGTGGCCAGCATATTAGCAGAGGAATCTTCCAACGAGCCCCAGTGAAGATTGAAGTCTCCCAGGAAGATCTGTCTGTCACTTTGCGAGTATTGGTCGCTGATGAAGTCGGTGAGTTCCTCTAAAAAAAAAAAAAGAAGAGCAGCCACCAGGCGGGTGGTAAATGACATGGAATCTGAATGGTGAGCAGTGTTGCACTTGAAGCTCAAGAGATAAGCATTCAAATGAACGGAAGGAGCTGTTAGGAAAAGCCTTAAGTTGAAGGGAGTTTCTAAAGATGATTGCAACACCTCCCCCAACTTTGTCTGTTCTGTCATTTCTAAAGATAGAGTAGTCGGTGGGTAACAGAAGATCAAAGATCAAACATAGAATGAGAGGTGTCGCTGAACCAGGTCTCTGTGAGGAAGAGCATGTCGAGATTGTGAAGGATGATGGTGTCAGAAATTTCCAGTTTGTGTTTCATTGCAGATCTGCAGTTGTGGAGCAAACAGTGCAACTCTGACGAGACTGTTTTGGTGACGGGGGCGATTGGGCTATGAGGGGTGATGGGGATATTGTTCTTGTAAGAGGGCGCCCGGGAGGAAGAAGGCAGACGATTAGTTCTGACAGAAGAGATGGTCGGAATAGTGTAGATAGTAGGGTTACTTGGAGAGGAAAGTGGAAGGGGTGTGGCGTTCGAGGTCTTGTAACTTGCCAGTTGGTTAGTGATGTCTGCAGAAGACAGATTGTGATTGGCTTTTTTGGGGCGTGGGGGCGAGGTGTTTCTCGGGGGTTTGGGGAAGTGAGTATTTGCCAAGGGAGTTGGGGTGTTTGGAAAGGTGGAAATCTTAGTGCTTAAGAGTGAGATGGTAGCTTCAAGCTGGGAGATGGAGGTGATGAGAGATCCTAACTTATTTTCCAGAGAGAGTAGGGCTGAGCACAGTAAGTTAGGTGGCTCGATGGGCACAGGAGGGAGTGCAATTGGCGAGGGAGGGCAGGGAGAGGTGGGAGTGCGAGGGGGGTGTTGGGGTACAAGGTTCAAAGGTGGAGATAGATGATGGTTGAGAGCGGTTGTTGGTGCATCGGAGGTGAAAAGAGAGTTATCTTTGTTGATGTTGTAGGGAGGATAAGAATTGAGGTTGTAATTAGGGGGAAATTGGTGCAGAACGAGGAGGGAGGGCGGCAAGCAAGGAGGGGAAAGAGGGGAGTCATAGAATGGCAGGAGGTTTGGGTAGAAGAGAGGGGAAGTGGTTGGAAAGGTCCCGTAAGCTAGGAGAGGTGGATGTGAGGGAACGGGCCCCAGGCAGAGTGAGGGGGTTGGGTTGTAGGGTAGTTGAAGACAGAAAGTGGTTCTGCTGGGTCTGAGGGAGGGAAAGGGAAGGGATTACCGAGGGGATAGGGGGTTGAGCAGCATTACTGGAGGAATGGGGGATGAAGAGAGATGCAAGGGGTTAGTGAAGAATTCGGGGTACAAGGCGAGGGGGGGAGCGGGTAGAGAAGAAGAGAAGAGGAGGGAAGAGGGGGAATGTATGGAAAGTTAGCTTGGGGAACAGGTTGTAGGAGAGGAGGACTAAATAGGGGGGTGGCAGGTAGGGGTAGGGGGGAGGAGGTAAATTTGGAATACCTGGACGGTGCAGAGTGGAAGAAGAGAGTATTAGCTAGAGGTATGGCAGACGTGTTGAGGGGGGGTGCACAATGGGTGGGGGTAAGAATGGGAGAGGAGGGAACAGGGGAAGGGGGGAAGAGGGTCGGCCTGTGCCTCCCGGGGGAGCGGCCTAATGCAGTATAGGGGGGTCAGGGCAGGAGATAGGGAGTAACGGGTGGAGCTATATGAAGAATCAAGGGAGATCCCAGTCGCAGGGGTGGGGAGTAGGGCGGGGAAGAGGTCTTCCCCTCTTCCCTCTCTTTCTGTCTCGCTCCTCCTCATTTAGTGAAAACCGAGACTTCAAGAAACCGGTATTACCCTCTCTTTCCTCCTTTTGTTTATTTGCTCCCCTGTGAAATGGATCCAAAAAAGAAAAACACTTTTGCTGGAAACGTTGTCTTTTTCTCACATTTTTCAATTTCTAAGTGCAGCCTCCGGGTGGAGAGAAATAAAACATTCCAAATATGAAAAATAAATTACTAACTAACTAAAGCAAGACAGAGTGGTTGCAAGGTGGCCATATTGATTTATTCACACCTAAACACATTAGCGCCACTTTACAGTGGTTGCCAGTGAAGCGCTACTTTTGTTTTCTCCTCTCTCTTTGAACAACATTGTTTTCCCTGGGTGGGAAAGTGCACCTTTCCTGGAGGTACTGAAATACCCGCTTGATGGGTGAATTGGAAAACAAAATGTGTACAGTGGCTCTTTGTTCAGGGATGTGGTCTTTTTAAACCATACTGCTTACGTTTTGTAAGGATATAAGCAATGGGCATTGAAGCGGGTCCCTTCTGGGCCCTGTAGTCATGGCCTTAACTTTTCAGGCAAAAGCACTCACTAATTTCTGAATAATGAGTGTAAAAGGAAAAAGGTAACCATGTTGTTCCTGTTTACATTTCACATGCTTTACTTAATCTTGCATTCCCTATGAGTGTTTGCTTTTTCTAGGATGTTAATTTTTGTTAGGCAGCATATTGTTCTTGTCTAGTGCGTAATTTGAATTGAGTCACATCCAGGTGTTTATAGCAGGTCAGTGCAGTGCAAGTTTCTCTCAGTGGGGCAGTATGGTGTTCAGTGGGGGAGAGGATGTGGCACTATGGTCAGAGCTGCTGAATTTGGAACTGGGGAACCAGGTTCAGCCTTCATGACCAGTCCACCAGACCACTCCCCTTGAGGGAGCACATTCCCATGCTAGACCTTAGAAGGCCCTGCAAGATCTTAAAAGCCCTGCTGTCTTAGCACCGTCAGGTGGACCCTAGCTGTGGCAAGTGTGGGTTAACCTTGAAGGCCTGTCCACCACAATCCATGAAGTTCACCTCCAGTCTTGCCGGCAGGTCTATGAAGCAGCACACCATAGAGTGACAGTGACTCTGTCGCTGAGGTCACAGGACCCTTGAGCAGGGTGGCTCTAGGGCAGTGCGACTGCACCGGGCACTGACTTCAGGTGGGGGCGTCGTGTTTGTAAGTATAATATTGTTTTAAAAGCAGTTGCTGCCTCCTTCCTGGCCTGCAACAATTTTCGGCAACAATAAAAATGTCATGATAACTCCAGTGATTAATGTTCTTAGTAGAGAGAGATGGTGTTTTGTCTAGTGGAAGTTTTGACTCATGAAAAGGAAGCGCAGAGGGTTAATGTGCCTGCTGCTAAGAACATGTACCATGCAGATCACAAAGTGCACTAATGTAAATAGGTCAGTGGGTTACTGCTTTTGTCAGAGAACCCTATTGTTACTTGCAGTTAATAAGTTAAAATCCTAACATAGAACAGTGATCTATTAACTGTCATGTTAAGAGCTGCATGCAAACTGCAAGGTATAAATTAGAGCGTTATGGTTTTTTCCCCAGTCTTTGATTATCCTATTGTTGCAAAAAAGGGTTCATTTGGGTAGAAATCAATTCTGATTATTAAAGCGAACCCCCAACCATGGTATTACGTTTTAAATTCTGAGTTTGTGTTTCTCCAGACCAATCACTATTAAACTATGCTGCCTACTAGTATGGTTGTCATGTGACTCCTACACCTTGTAGTCCTTTGTCTTATGTAACATTTCCTATACAGTGATTTACACACGTATGATTGTCTCTGTGTAATATGTGTGATGTAAAGTGCTCTGACACCCTACACTGGTATTAGTGGTGCTGTAATTTTTCTGATACTTTATTATTTTGATATATTTACACATGCTAACAGTCTCTGCAAAGATTTTTCCTTATTAGTACCAGTGGAACATACAACTGCAGCAGTGAGAAAGGTGACCAGTCAACCTTTGCAAAGGGCCCTCCACTTCACAGCAGCACAAGTCACATTATTTAGTAACTTTTGATCCGTTTGAGCTATAAACAATTTATTAGTTAAAATCGTCAGATTATGCAGCAGATGATGTATTATGTGGCAAATATGGCAGAGCCATAATTATGTGGAAAACATTTGCAAACTAGGATATTTTGCCATTCATGTTTGAACTGCTCTTGTGGGAAAAGGGAGGAGAAGTGCTGATGACAAACTTCATGGCTGGGAGACAAATGGCTTGCGATTCCACTTTTAAGGATATTTGGGACATTCTGTGATTGGAAACGTATCCCACTCTGTGAATGTATTTTAATGTCAATAACTCATTAAACCGTAAATAAACATGTGTATCTATTGGTTAAATTAAATAACGTAATAAGCTGTAACCGGTTAGTGAAAAGCGAAACAAATACTAAAAATTGGGATATTTTGCTCTTTCTGCCACACCTCTGACTCCGCCTACTGACCCAATTCACTGGTTATTCCCGCCCTCTGATTCTCCGCCCACAGTTCCCCTACTTTTTTTCCCCCACTTCGACCACTGATTTACTCACATACTAATCTGAGCTAGAGGTCGACGAGCCACCGAAAGCTCGAGTCAGATGGATGCTCTGGCTTAGCTCGAGGTCCTGTTGGACCCGCAGGCTCAAAACGAGCTGGGCATTCATCTGGCTTCTGCCTGCCTCACAAGCTCTAGCGTCAAGTGGCAGGAATTAAATACAAAACATGAAACTGAATGCATACATGCCAACATGTAACTGAAACAAGTAAGATTTTGAAAAAAAAAACGGGGGAATGTATTTTCCCCATTGCTGTCAGTGAAGTGATAGAGATTTTAGGGGGGAGACAGCTAACGTAAATCCCTTTTGAGCTTGAAAAATCTCCCGCCTGAAGCAGGTCTGGCATGTGTGTGATTGAGAGAGAGAAAGTGATACTTCCCATCTAGTGGCTGAATTATACAAGGTAAACTCAGAAAATAGGGTGGCCAACTGGCATGGGTGCAAATTCAGGACGGTGAGTGTAAAAATTCAGGACAAAGGGTCAAAATTCAGGACAAAAATTAAGGACAGGAGGTCAAAATTCAGGACAAAACTTCGGGACAAAAGGTACGTTTTACAGACACATCAGAGGAGGTCGCGCAATAGTATATAAGTAAGCCCATCCATATCCAAACATATTCAACCATTTGCAAACCTATCCATCATGTATCCTTCCATCCATCATTCCGCTCATCCATCCCTCCATCCACCCTTTCACTCATCCATCTATTATCCATCCATCCACCCTTTCACCCTATCCATCTGTACACTCATCTATCCACTCTTCCACCCATCCATCCATTCTCTCATCCATCCAGCCGTTTACCCTTTCACCCATCCGGCCATCGTTTCACTTACTCATCCATCCACCAAGTCACTCATCCTTCCACCCATTCACCCTTTCAGTATCCCTCCATCCTCCCTTTCTCTCTCCATCGACCCTTTCACTTAGCCATCCTTCCTTCCATCCATCCACCCACCCATTTACTCATCCACTCATGAATACATCCATTGACCCTATCACTCATCCATCCACCCTTTCACTCCTTCGCTCATCTATCCATCCTTTTGTCCACCTACCCCCCCTTTCACTCACTCATCCAACTTTACATCCCCCCTTTCACTCACCCGTCCATCCATTCACCCTTTCACTTATAAATTCATCAATCCATCCATAATTTCACTCATCCATCCACCCATTCACTTGCCCATCATCCACCCTTTCACTCATCCATCCATCCTTTCTCTCATGCATCCACCCTTTTACCCATCCAGCTACCCTTCCACCCATACATCCATCTATTTACCTTTTCTCTCATCCGTCCTTCCACTCGCTCATCCATCCATCCATCCTCTCTCTCATTATCCATCCATTCACCCTTTCATTCATCCATTCACCCTTTCACTAATCCATCCACCCATCCCTTCACTTACTCACTGGCCCATCTTTTCACATTAATTATGAGCTGAGCCTTTGTCTGCAGAGTTGCAGACAGAAGAGACCCATCAAGAACTCCACCCTTGCTGTAGTTCCTAAAGCATGGGGTGGGGTGGAGGAGGGTTCACTATGCCCCTGCACATAGGCAATCTGAAAAAGTGGAAGTCATGAGTCATGCATGATGCACAGTGCCAGGCCATGAGGTGACTGTGACATGGTGTTGTGTCCAGGGCTTTAAGTGGGATGAAAAAACTGGGGGGTCTCTCCAAAGGGGGTGTTCGATGTAATTAAGGGTGTGGCTTAAAATACCTGAGCTAAAAATCTGTGCTTAGTATAGTGTACCGCCCGACCGGTATTTTGCCTCTTCTGTCATTGTATCCAGCTATATAACACAACAAGTAACATTACACCTACAACAAGCGAGAACTATTGGCTTTGTCAATGGTTGTTAGATGCATAAAATAAAAAGCAGCAACCATGGCTTTCTTGAATATGATATTAAAAATGCATCAGTTCTAAAATGATGAGACTGTGAAAGAACTCTAGCCCCTTTTTTAAACTTCTTTCACCAGCTTCTTTTCTTGAACTGGATTCTTATGTATCAGCATTGGCGTTTTTGCACATTTCTTCCATCTGACATTCTGCCCTGCCCTAGACCGAGGCTGGGGGAGGCCCACCACATGCTTTTCAGACCAGACTGGCCCATTGTCATTCTGTATGTGGCAATCATCAGCCGCATACAGAATGACAATGGGCGAGGTGGGGCTGCTCTTGTGCTCCGAGGAGGGGTGCGAGGCGGCCCCATCAGGGAGCTGGGGCTTCATGCAGGGGAACAGTGCTGTTCCCTGCAATGCCCAAAATTACGGACAAAAGACGTCCGTAAAAGGGATCATCACAGACAACGGACGTGAGATCCAAATTACGGACGGTCCGTGAAATTTACGGACAGTTGGTCACCCTATCAGAAAACCGGGGATCAATCCCCAATACTTCTTGATCAAATTCGTTGATCCTAAGTGAATATTTTACTTAACCAAACTTCCTGTTTCTTCGTCATAACAAATGAGAGCACCTTTAAATACTTTAGTTCAGGATGTGCATTGTACAGCAACCTCTGATGTTTGGTTCAATAAATGATAACGTAGCTCCATGTATAGGGTTACAAAATGGACAGTTTTATACCGGCATGACTGGTATTTTAATGTGCCTCCCGGTACAAAAAATAGAAAAATCACTTAAAGCTGGTATTTTTCCCCTAATCAATACTTTAAACAGTAAATGTTAGAAGAAAACACTGTTAAATGTGTTTTACAACTAGCCTAATGACCCCTGACTGATAATTAAAGTAAACAAAGACAGAAAAGGCATGTTAAAAATGAATGCAGACAAGTTCAAATAAAGTTCTATAAGAATCATGTCCTGGCCGTTGCAGAATCTTAAAACATAAACAGATGGCCGGTATTTTTCTCTGCACAAGATGGCAACCATATCCATGTATAATAGGAAAATACCCGTAATTTGTGTTAAGGACCAAATAGCTATTGTCAGGGGTTCCAGTGCCAGGAGGAAGAAGAGGGGAGATAGGGGGCAGCCTTGCCTCATGCCTCGAGTGATGAGTATTGGATCAGAGAGGATGCTGCTGCAATTGATCATCGCCAGAGGGGACTGGTAGAGGCACCAGATAATTTGGATGAATTTGGGGCGTGTTCCATATCTAGGCATGGTGCAAAACAGGTATGGCCATTGGACGTGGTCAAATGCCTTCTCTGCGTTAAGGGAGAGCAGTCATTTTTCAACTGGACCAGACTTGGTAGACCACAGGGCAAGTGCGTAGATGGCTCTGGTATGATCTGTAGGGGATAAAGCCCACCTGGTTGTTGTAAATTAGTGACCTGATCACACGCCCCAGTCTGGTGGCCAGAACCTTGGCCATTATTTTCTCATTAAAATTCAATAGCGAGATGGGGTGGTAGTTGGCACACTGGAAGTGGTTCTTTCCCAGTTTTGGAATGAGGGATATGTGGGCTCTATTGAATTCGGGTCGAAGAGAACTTGTAGTTGTAGCTTCTTGTAGCATAGCAGTGAGGAGCGAAGTAGTTAGGTCACTAGTAGTTCTGTGGAAATCCAAAGGAAAGCCATCTTCTCCCGGCGTTTTGCCCGTATTTAAGGATTTAATGGCTTCAGCAACCTCCTCTTCAGAGATAGATGATTCCAGCTCCTCACGATTACTCAGAGGACAAGTGGGGAGTCGGAGGTGGGACATAAATGCTTGCTCTTGTGTGGTGTCGACTGGGAATTCCGTCATGTAGAATGAAGAGAATTACTGTACAATGTCTAGCGGATGAGTCGGGATGGGTCCAGTAGCTTTAGCAATAGCCGGGGTACCAAGTGTTCTTCCCTTTGTTTCAATAATATCGCCAAAAGGCGTCCCACATTTTTGCCGTGTTCATAGGTGTTTTATCTGATGCAAGATAATGCCTTTTCTATTGCCAATGTATATAGACTGTTGAGGGTGAGTTTTTTTGCCATGAGGGTTCACAGACCATCCGTAATATGGCGGTCTCGGTGTTTCCCAAGGAGGAATTGGACGTCCTTTTCTAACACTGTCCTTTTGGTGCGTGAGTATGCCTTCCCAGGCACCCATAAGAGTTGTTTGGAAGTCGTTGTCAGTTCTTTGAGTTCTAAGTAGTCATGGAAAAGGGCCTTCTGGTGATTTGAGTTGCCAAGTATTTAACCACCAAGTACGGGACACAGATTAAGTCATTTGCAAAAACAGAGTAAGGGCGATGGGAGCATGATCCGAGATTGATCCAAAATAAATATGACATGAGTGGGTCTGTGGTAGCGCTGTGGTAGTTAGCAGAAAAAAGTCGAGACGTGACTACAAACTGTGAGCAGGAGAAAGGTACGTGTATTCCAGATCTGTGGGGTGCAGTAGGCGCCTTACATCGTGTAGGGAATGGTCCTCCATGAAATCATGGAGTACAGCCCAGTCATTGTCACGTCTCATATCAGGTCTGCCCAGTTTATCTAGGAGAGGATCCAGGATTAAGTTCTAGTCTCCAACGACAATGAGTTTATGGGAACCAATTTCTGTCAACAATCTGTGAAGGTTGGACAGCCATGGGCGCTTCATACCCACAGGGGCATATATTGAGCCAACTACCAGGATTCAATCCAAAAATGTAATCCGTGCAAAGATGTAGCGTCCATGATCGTTGGTCCATGTTTTCAGAATTTGAACTGGGAGTCACTTATGGCACAGAATGGCCAATTTGTTATTCCGAGCTGTGCAGGTTCTAGACGAGTCCTCATCAGATCCTGTTGAGAAGAGGATAGTACCCATCCAATCTTGCTTACATTTCACCAATTCTTGCGCTGTGAGGTGCGTTTCCTACATAAGAATAATATTCGTCTGCTTGGAGACTAAAAAGGCAGGAGTCTTTTTCCATTTGATAAAGTGGGTCATGCCTTTCACATTGAAGGACCAAGGAGTCAGTTGTGTAGTAAGATGTTGAGGCATAGGGAGTTATTCAATGGGAGGTGAAAGGAGGAAATAGAAGATCATCAAACTTTCGTTAGGGGTGATAGATCACCACGAGTGGCCATTGCTCCAGAAGGAAAGGAGAGAAAGAACGGGTTGGGTGGGGCTGGGGAGACCTCTGCCTGTCAGGGAGTGGGCAAGAATTATTGTATTGTAATTATATTCATTACCCCTGACGAGGCATCAAAGCACTTTTCGGTAAGTAGCACACTACTCTGGAACCCAAAAGGATTAGTGGTGGATTAGTGTAGGGAAATATGAGTTAATTTGAGCGGTGGACATGCGAGTCTGTTAGTTGTATTGAATAGGATAATGGAGGGATAGAAGAGGGAAAGAGCCTAGAAAGTGTTATTTGGGAGATCATAGTAGTAAGATGAGGTTTGGGATGAGTAAAAGGAGAGATGGAGGAGATAAGAGTCTCTAGAAAGGGATTAGGGAGATCATAGTAGTAAAAAGAGGTTTGGGATGAGTCAAAGGAGGGATACACGAGGGAAGAATTTAGAAAGGGTTGTTTGGGAGATCATAGTAGTAAACTGAGGTTTGGGGTGAGCCAAGAAGGGATAGAGGAGGGAAGAGTCTAGAAAGGTTTATTTTGGAGATCATATTAGTAGAATGAGTAGGAGAGTGGAGGTAGAGGATATATTGAGAGAGGTATAGGGTGAAACAGAGTAGTGCATTGGAAAGAGTCAAAGTTTTTTTTCTTTCTACAGTAGGAGTAAAGTAATCCCTATATAGATACATGACTACATAGAAAGGGTATACATGTATAAGGAAGATAATATATCGATAATTAAAGTTGTATTGTATAGACTCAGACTTTCAAGTGTTGCTGTACTTGAAACTAATTTATTTGTGTATTTTTATAACTCATGTATTTGTAATTTTTAATTTTATCTTTTCCTCAATTTTTTAATTGTGAAGCACTTGTAGATAAAATAGTTATGATAATATTTACATATTGTGATAGATAAATAAAACAGAGACCAATAGCATCTAATCACATAACATATAAAAACTATGCATTGAGCTATAAACATGTTAAGCATAGAATAATATGCATATTTAAGCATAAGTAATATATACATTTGTTAAGCAGACCTAAAGAATATCTATATATTTTAAAAACCATAGTTAATATACATATTTGTACAAAGAAATACACATATCTAGATACATACACAGGCCTCAACAAATCATAAAAATGTTACTAGACCTGCAGGTCTAGTGAGTTAAATAACCTACTCGACCAAATTATAATGCTCTTGGCCCATGTTTTTTTTTGGTGCAGTTTTATATAGCGCAAACTTGACCCGAAGGTATCAGAGCGCTTTACATGAGCACCAGTTGCATTAAAGATGGATACATTCATTTTTTTTTGGGCACAGAGGCAATAAGTGATTTGCCCAGGATCACAGGATGTTTGAGCCACCCACCAGACTCGAACCTGGTTCCCCAGCGTCAAAGTTGTCCACTCTAGCCGTTACGCCACATCAACCCATAAACTGGTTTAAAATTATGTGATCCTGGGCCAATATTTTAATTCCTTGAGCCACCATTTTCTTCTTTATCACATATGAGAGCACCTTGAAATATGCAAGTTCAGCATATCTGCTATACACAAAACACTTTTGTTTGATTTAATAGACTAAACTTTTGCTCCATATATAATACAAATCTAGCCACATATAGGATACACATGACCGCTGATTTGCCTCTTAGTTCATGAACTGCATTGTCATCAGGGCAGGGGCAAGAATGTTTCTCAAATCATGTTTAAAACTAGCAGTTTTAATAAATACATACCTGAAGCATGAAGTGGTAACACACTTATTTGCAATCAGCAGATCTTCCATTGAAATGGCCACAAAATTTTCCACTAACGTGGTTTTACAGATCAAACTATATAGCGTACAATGTTTGGAAATCGAGTTTTTGCAAATATTTGTCATTTGCACATCACCAATTAAAGTGTTCAAATTTGTTTTGCTCCTATTGAAATCTTTGTTTGTATCACACTTCTGAATTACAAAACAATGTTCTTTCATAACTCCTGATATATTTTGAAATACTTGTACTATTCATTTACACGCTGTTTAAATGTTTTGTGCTGAAAAAAAAACCTGACATCTTACAACCTTTTGTTTCACAATGATTGCAGACAGCTCACTTGACAAAAACCACCAGGATAAGATAAGAAACAATTAGTAAAAACGAAACTTACATTTCACCTCTGTCCTTGAACAGACAGCAAATGTGTCAAGATAAAAACAAGATTTAAAGGCATCTCTATTGCTCATTCACTTTCTGAATGAACAGAACATCTGTTCCTTCCAGCTTAAGTTCACTTGCCAGAGTAGGTGCTAGAAATAGCTCGTCCTGATAAAATCTGACGTCCCCATAGCGAGTGGGCGAGAAGATTTTTCGAGTCCTGATACATATAATCAAATTATAAATGTTTACATATACATGGATATGCTGTACATTAGTGTTTGAGTATGGTAGTTATGTAGGAAAGAGCCAACTCTTGAGTAGTCTTCTGAAGATAAGATAGGTAGGTTTGGGGGTAATGAATTCCATAGTTTGACTGCTTGAACAGAGAAAGATATACCACCTATGTTCATAAGGAGTACGACCCCCTAGGGATTTTCTTGACATGTTGTTAAGTGCCCTCTTGACCCCTTATAGGTGATTGACCCAACTTCCACCCGAGCCTAATACCCTTGCTGTTAAGGACTGCTTTAAGTCACGTTTTTTTCTCTCAACCACCGAATTTCCCTTGGGATGGTAGGGCAAGGAGTACCGCAAGGTTACACCCAAACTTCTCATGGCTTCTTTGTAAGCCCGAGAGCTAAACGCTGGACCCTGGTTGGAATGAAGTGTGCCAATTGGGTATGTCCCAATAAAGACTCACAAATCCTTTATAACAATTCGAGCATCAGCTGAGCGCTGTGTTCAAACCCACAGAAATCTGTAGCATGAATCTACTGCCACCAATATGTACTTGTAAGCCCCATCTGATTGTAAGGGGCTGCAGTGATCCAAATACACACAAGCCAAGGGCTTGTCTGAAATCAATAGAGGTGTCTGTGCTGGATGTGCCACGGTGGAGCCCTTCGTCTGTTGGCAGATGTCTCATTTAAGGACAAAGTCCTTGGTCTGTTTTGATTGACCGGGCCACCAATAGCAGTGCTTCAGTAATGAACCTGTAGCAGTAATCCCTGCGTGAGCGGGACCCAGCCCCTCATGTGCAGCTAGAATCAGTCCTAATCTGCAATCAATGTTTGGTATTACTCTATCCCCCATTCCTGGAATCTGAGCATACGGAATGTTTTGTGCATCTAACTTGTAGGAGTACTTGAGTAGAAAGCCTTTTGGCAGGACTGTTCCATTGCGTGTGGCATTAACTGCCACCATAGTTGTTCTGCCTATCCTCGTACTTGAGCGAGTTATTGCAGCAACGGAAGCAGTACGTACTGTTGCCTTGGCGGCTTCATCCGCCATCGAATTCCCTTCAATGTGAACACCAACACGTTGGTGACTCAATGTATGAATAACAGAGCCCATGGCAGGCCTTCTTTCGGCTTTGCCACCTGTTCCCAAAGCATCTTGTGCTTTACTGTGCAACCTTTAGAGTCTCTAAATCCATTCTGGCCCCAATAGGGTAAGTATTCGTTATAGGACTGGATACAGTAAAATGAATCACACACAATTAGTGTGGGTAATTCACAATCCGTATTTTGTAGTGCTAGTATCAGGGCTTTTACTTCCGCCAGCTGCCCTGTACAGTCTTCTAGGGACTGAGTGTGTTTTTTTCCAGGATGGAACTTTCCATCATGCATGCGCCCTTTAACAGTTGTGCATGCCGTGGAATATTGCTGTTTCATTCCTACGCCAGGCTGGGCAGAACCATTGGTATAAATGATGCATTCATATCGATCTAGAGGCATAATTACATTCGGCAGAGGATATTCTTGTTCGTACTGCAAGAATGCTTGTGTTTGTAATGTAGAGTCAAATCTGTAATATACCTCTGTTGCAGTGAGAGAGTTAGCCCATTGAATCCATCATGGATGTAATGCTTTAGCTTTTGGGATGTTCGCTTTTGTAACGGTCTCTAAGGTCGGTACCGGGGTCACGACAATTATGCGTTTCTCATGCGCTAGTGCTCTCTCCCTCTCTACAGCAGTCTGTACCGGTGTGAGTATTTTCTTAGTGGATGCAAAAAGCATTTCAGCGTTTGTGTACAAGTGTGATTTGTATGTAATAGGTACTGTATCGCCTTCATTGAAAGGGATGTAGGTGTACCTGGTTGGTCCAGCGACCACACGGATCATCAGGTTAGTTGTGTTAACACGTGTGTGTAAATGTTTAGAAGCTATCATGTCAGCTTGTATGGAATGTAAAATATCTGCATGTTCCTGTGTCTAATGATGCACTGAAAAATCAGGTCTAATTAAGTCGTTGAAATGTTTTACCTTTTCTGCATAATCTGAAATGTATGCTAGTAAATACAGGGACCCCCTCTGTAATGCTCAAAGGTCAGGGAGAAAGAGGGGAAAAAGGAACAACTGAAACAAATACTCTCCCTAAGACCTATATTTCTTTACAAAAGATTAAATCTTGTATGGGTTGAGATTCAGGCACAAAACTACAAAAGTAAAATACTTAAATGAATGTATACATCTTTTTATAGAAATTCCTTTTATTTTTCATTTTTATAATTTTCTTATTTGTTATAAACAATATACATCAAATATATGATAGATTCATTTATTAAAAATAACACATTTCATGTAATAATGTGATACAAAGATATTTATTCCAGATAAGCCCCCAGCAATTAAATCAATCTAACAATAGATCACATTCATACCGAACACTCGCTCACAGTCATACAAAACACATATACACATGTGGGTATAAGAAACACATAGATGTAAAACGTTTCCAATAGGCAAAATTGATAACCAAAGCCAAAGGTCTGGGCGCACGTGGTCGACGCGCGTTTCGGTGGAATTACACACCGTGAACCACCTTCATCAGGACCTCGCCCAAAATAGAATACTACGTGCACCCAGACCTTTTGGCTTTGGTTATCAATTTTGCCTATTGGAAACGTTTTACATCTATGTGTTTCTTATACCCACATGTGTATATGTGTTTTGTATGACTGTGAGCGAGTGTTCGGTATGAATGTGATCTATTGTTAGATTGATTTAATTGCTGGGGGCTTATCTGGAATAAATATCTTTGTATCACATTATTACATGAAATGTGTTATTTTTAATAAATGAATCTATCATATATTTGATGTATATTGTTTATAACAAATAAGAAAATTATAAAAATGAAAAATAAAAGGAATTTCTATAAAAAGATGTATACATTCATTTAAGTATTTTACTTTTGTAGTTTTGTGCCTGAATCTCAACCCATACAAGATTTAATCTTTGTAAAGAAATATAGGTCTTAGGGGAGAGTATTTGTTTCAGTAATCTGAAATGTATGTCCTGCAAAATTTAAAAATCCTACAATGGATTGTAGTCTTTTCAGAGTCATCGGAGGTTGGATCAGTGCACATTTTTCTATAAAAATTTGCTGCCAGACTTTTGCCTTTCCTTAACAATTCGTACCCTAGAAATAGGACACTGAGGTGGGCAATTTTTGATTTTTTTAAATTAAATTTGTAACCCAGGTGAGCGAACCCAAGGATTATGTGATTCATCCGAGCCAAGTGTTCCATTAATTAATCGTCCATCAGATAGATGTCATCCACCTAGGACAATGCCCCCTCATCAAAATTTTGAAGTAACTCTGGTACCCTGGCTGAAAACAGCCCTGAGCTGTTCTTATACCCCTGTGGTAATCAACAAAATTGGCGTTGAGACCCAAGCGCAGAGAATGCTGTCATATATCTGCTCCCAGGTGCTATATTTTGGCAGAAAAATCCATTTGAGATGTCTAGTGTTGTTTTATATTTTTTCCGCACTATATTATTCATTAGTGCGGCACTATGTGCATTTTGTACTGCAAATGTACGTGTGGAAGCATGTAAATGTCTGTAGTCTAAGACTAGACAATATGAATTATCAGGTTTCATTACAGGAAATAAGGGATTATTCATGGATGAGGTGCAATTCTCTATCATACCCTGGTACTCAAGTTGATATAGGATCTCCCTGACTTGTTCCTTTGCTTCATATTTTATTGGGTATTGTCTCTGTGGTTGAGGAATGGATTTTAATGGGATTTCGTGATGAGGTGACTCATCGTCCCACCCAACATGACTGCAGTAAAGTACATGAGCTAGCGCTAATGCCCACTCCTGCGCGTATTAATTTTTGACTGATTCTGGTACGAGGTCAGAGAAAGCAGGTAAAATTACGTCTTCCCCCATTGGGCACTCCACTGCAAACTCAGGTGGCCAATCTTTTTCAGCCAAAAGAATGTCGTAACCAAATGTCAGGTTCTCCCAAAAGAGACCCTTTACTTGTCTGGGTATGTCCCCTTCCACTTGGAGTGTTATTTCGTATAAACGATGTGGGACACTTACCCTTGTATCAGGTGTTTCCATCGTGATATGCTTACTTAGCGCAACTGCCGCCAGATAATCCATGAGGTTCCGGCCAGCTATTGTGACTTCTGCCGAGCTGTCTAGCATCGTCACTGCCCATTCCTCGTTCAGAGTCCTCAGTAGCATGGGCATTTTTAATTTTGATCCCGGCTACCTTTTTCTTTTTAAATTGAGGTTTAGTAGTCTTTTGTTTGTCTTCCTGTTTAATGATGTAGTCCAAAGTGCGATGTGTCTCCCTTTTTGGCTGGACTCGCTCTTCCGATCTGTGCTCTGACCGTCCGTCTCTCTCCGAACGTTTTTCGGATGACTCCTGAAAGGAATGAGAGGACCGTGTATCAGTATCCTGATAGCTGTCAGGCTTCCTAATATTGTCATGGTTTTTCAAATTGTATCATTGTCATGGTTTTTCAAATTGTATTTTCTCTCGATGTTTTCCTTTTGAGGAGACCCACCCCGTGACTGTGTTTTGTTTATTTTTTGTTTATTGTCCCATTTCTTCTTGAAAGAATCAGGTGCTTTTCAGAATTGCTCCTAACTATTGGTTTCCCAGGTCTGGGTCCCAGATTATCTCTACCAAGCGAAGCATATGTTTCTTCGATAATCTTAGGCAACTCTCGCTCCTGTTGTGCAGGAGTGAAGTCCCTCAGGGGTGGCGTAAAGCAACTGCTGCTGCCTCCCCCTTTTATGTTACTTAACATAATTGCAGAAACTTGGGCAAAATTCCCCATTAATTTCATAACCAGTTCCAGGGCAGGTTACGCCCCGTACTCATTCTGTATTTGTTGTAGTACATGTGGTATAACTGCAATTGAAGGGGTACCATGAGTTCTGGTATAAACAGCAGCGAAGATGGTACCACAAGTGGCACAGTCTTCTATCTGGGGAGCCATCCCAATTGGCAAGCATATTGTGAATATTCTGTGTTTTTCCTGCGGGCCCATATGGGGAAAAACTGCTTCAAGCTGAGCTGTTTCCTTCGTTATCCAGAAAGGGATTTGCTCCCGGCTGGTGGGAATCTTTCCCATAACGACGTTCAGCGTTTGGGGGGTAATAACTATAGTAGCCAATTGAGGTTGTGCAGCCTGAGCAGCTCTCGTGGGTTAGACTGTCAATGTTCTCATTATGTATTGTGTAAGATTTCTGAAAATTTTGACTAAATCTCTATAATGTGTATTAATTCCTGCTGCTGGTAAAGTAGCAATGTCTGGATGTGGTGTATATGAAGCTAAGACCGGCCAGGTCACTCTTTCTTTGCTGAGCGGACCGAGTCTCCCGTTTTCTGTGGTATGGGGAGGGCACATTTAAACCAATGAATGTGCTCTTGGTAAGTTAATGGGACTTCTATGGCCATGTATTGGAAATACTCTTCAGGTGGTTAATCTTCAATGTAAGTGTGAAACAACTGGGTGCGTGCATCTGCAGGCGGGAATTTAACCCAAGAGTAGAATACCTCTGTTCTGAATACTTCGTGTGTCTCAACCACGAAGGCAACGTCTCCTCCCGTTGCCGGCAGACCATGTTGTAATAATTTCATAGTAACTGCCTGTCTACATTTTTCTGTAATATTTAGAGCAACTACCTGCTCTTCAATGTCCTCGCCTTGTTTGGTCATTGTTAAAAACAAAGGTGTTGTTTTGAAGGAATTTTATTGAGACATGGTATGCACAATGCGGGAAACTCTTAATCCTCCAAGCTTGAATAACCTACAGCCAATACATAGGGTTTACCTACTCAGCTGAGGCGGATTTATTTCCCTTTCCACATAGGACGTCTCCTGTTTAAATGTGGGTAGAGGTCTCTGAGAAAGCATGACTGAACTACTCAGATTGACCGTTAAATAAGAACCCAACCAATGTTGGCGGCGCCATGTCATGTAGTTCCTACTAATCCGTAGGATCTGCGCATTTGTTGGACAACATAAACTAGGGGCTTGGTGCTTAGACTGATTCGGACACCCCCGCAGGATTTGTTGGCCTATGGACCAGCTAGCTCACAGTGCCACCGTAAGCCCCCCTAACCTTATCAGGGAGCAAATGGTTTCTGGCAACCACTGAACATGACAAACCTGACCCCTCAGGGATCGTGGAAACAGTACAGAACCTTTAGCTCAGTCACTCGTGCTCACTTATTCTCAGAGAAGTATACAGAGAAACACACTGGGACATTTTCAATAAGTTTATTGAACCAACGTTATTCTTGTATAAAATACGTGCGCTGGAATGATTAACAGACAGAAGCAGATAAAAGTGATTACGAGCACCAAAAGCGTGAATAGTAGATATAGTTCTACCATGGTGCTAAAGCAATGTATATATGCAGGTATATAAAACAAGGCAGTAGTCGAGCATACTCCTACTATGCGAACTCTACTCTATGTGTACCTAGAGTGTGTGCAGGTGTAGAGCCAAGAATCCCCCCAAGGGACGATCCAACCCGGTTACCTGATGGGAGAGAATGAAGGACCCTGTCTTGGTCACAAACTGGATACTCCTCACGAGATGTCAGACCACTGCATGGTGAAGTCTCAGCATGCAGGGACCCTCGGTGTCAGCTGAAGTGGCTCCTCTACCAATCTATGGGGATGCTCATCTTTTATAATAGAAAGCAGCCTTGAGATGTGAGTATAGATTAGTGATGTTATGGATATGTAGGTAGCCCTGTCGCCCTGTGGATGAAGATAGAGATGACATTTGTACATAGTGCGAAAAGAGACCTTGTACATGATGTTCAGGGCATTGTGATAATGTTGTGCCAAGCTAGATGTGTAAACAAGTTTAGTTTCAGGGAAGCAAATCCAACATTGTCGTGCACGCAAATATGTGCAAAGGTTCACAGCTGAAATCTTATTGTGAGGCCTAACTTGGGAATATAACATTCTATTCTACGCCAAACTACCCTACGCTACTCCACTCTACGCCACACCATGCCACTCTACGCCACTCCACTCTATGCCTCTCTACTCCACTTTGTTCTACACCACTCTCCTCTACACCACTTTACTCTATGCCACAGCACTAACTTTTAGCCCAAGCTGCTGTACAACATGGCTAGAAGACTTTGGCAAAGCCAATAGCTTCCACATATGTTAGACCTAATTTCTTTACCAATATTTGTTTAATTTTGAAGAGACTTTATCATATTTTTACATGATATTTGTGCACTCATTACATAGCAAACATTTTCAAGGCTCAGCTTGTGCATAGGCTCTTAAACCCAGCCAGACCCTTGCTCGTCTCTTCCTGTTAATTTGTTGACTGGCCCATCTCTAATAATCTGGGAACATATAAGATAAAGATTAACAGGAGGAAGAAATAGAGGAAGACTTCAAATGAAAAAGCAAAAACATCATTTTTGCAAGGCAAATACAAAAAACAAGCATTGGTGTGTCTGACATTGGCAAGTGTGCGATTGAAAAAAAAATTAGAAACATGCATTCAAAGTTTTAAAGTAATAAAAAGTAAAAATACTGCCATCTAGCAGTCACAGTGATTTGATTAAAAAAAAAAAAAAAAAGAATAAAAAATTTAAAACGGCCAATTTCTAAGATAAACTGTTAAAAACACGAAACAAAAGTAGAAATGACAGCAGAGAGTGACCCACTAGCCATGGCACTGAAGTACACTACTTTTTAGGGAGATGTGCAAATGCTGTATCCTGTGGCAGACAAAGGAAAATGTAAATTCACTTGAACAGACCAAATGATGAAGAGTGCTGACCAAAAGTCCCTGGATGTATACATATATGTATTCATTTTGACATATATGTATGTATTTTTAGTATGAATGTTTAGGCAAACATGAGGCTGGCAAGACACCAGTCAGATCCCATTGGGGGGGAGGGGACGGCACTGGGCAAGCAGGGGCTATTAGGTCTCAACCATCGGGCTTGAGGTAATTTGCCTCAGATGATCCAGCGTCCATCCTCCTGTCGCTCTACACACTTGTCCAAATACCCTTTAGCACTTGACTCCACTGGTAGTGATGGCTAGCAGCCACAAGCTTCTCATTGAATTAGTGTGTAGGTGCTCAGATCTCAACCATCATACAGCTGCACAATAAATGAATGTCCAACCTAGTGCTTGACTTTCAAGAATTCAAGCATTATAATGCACCGGCTGGGATAATACAGCAATCTAAGCTTAAACTGTTGTTCAAAGGGAGGTCATATGTATTTCAGTCCGTGGAGCAGCCCCGCGATCTCCTTAATTCAATTAAGGAAGGGGTAGAGAGAGGAAATAGTATGTAGAAGTTGGGCCAATAAGAGATATAGATGGAGAGGAAATCATGCAAGCTGATGGAAGGATCATAAATGTGTCAGGTATGCCTATCAATCTTGGTATAATCTAGTGATGATATCCTCCGTTTCCTGCTATTCTGCTCTCTTGGCTGCCTTCTCCTCCGGAGGGGGGAAGCTCTTAGTACCATGTCAAGGTACAATAGTAGGGGTAAGGGGGGACACGGGGTGGGATACAGGGCACAGGGGGGGCAAGGTCCATAGCGGTCAAAGGCCCCACTTACAGGGAGGGAAAAGGGAGGGGGGCACTCCAGGATGGGTGGAGGGAAAAAAAGAAGAAAATAATCACAGATCCAAGTAAGAGCAATTTTCACAACCGTAGGGTTGCAAGTAAGAGCAATTTTCACAACCGTAGGGTTGCAAATAAAGGAACCTACTATCCGAGTAAAATAAGATATATAGGGGCAGATTTACAAGCCCCTTACGCCACTTTTGTGCCGCCGTTGCGTCACTTTTGTGACGCAGCGGCGGCGCAAATCATGAGTCATGCTGCAGGGGATTTACAACGTGACGCATCTAGGGAGATGCGTCACGTTGTAAAGCCCTGCGCCACATGAAACCTGCGTCAGGTTTCATGTGGGCGTACCGGCGCAGGGGGGGGCGTTCCTGCGCAAGGAAGCCCCGTAAAAGTGACGCAGTGAAATCTACAAGATTTCCCGGAGTCACTTTTACGTCCCTGCTGCGTCAAATCCTTACGCCTGCTTCAAGCAGGCGTAAGGAGTGACGCAGCATGTTAGGTATAGGGCACCCCTGAGCAGTACTGGAGTTACGTCGCACTTGCGACACGACTCCAGTACTGCGCCACCCTTCCGCCGACAGATGCGTCACGCATCTGTTTATCCTTGCGCCATGATGCGCCGCATTGTAAATGCGGCGCATCTGTGGTGGCGCAAGGGTAAACTTGCGTCACGCATCTTCCCTGGCGCATCCCTGCTGATTTGCAGGGATGCGCCAGGGAACGTAAATCTGCCCCATAATGTATACAACAGATGAAAGTCGGATAATAATAACCGACATGAATGGCTGAACAAGAGGTGCTACGTATTGTTTCATGTAATTTGAATGGGGGCAACAATTCAACAAAATTTAGAGCCATAGTTCAA
The DNA here is from genome assembly GCA_963921515.1 of Calotriton arnoldi. Lineage (NCBI taxonomy): Eukaryota > Metazoa > Chordata > Amphibia > Caudata > Salamandridae > Calotriton > Calotriton arnoldi. The sequence goes on from CAWUFW010005084.1 coordinate 440,378, forward strand.
TGGTTAATGGTAAATCAACCTCATGTGATTCTTCTCCAAGAGACGCAATTTAAAAAAAGTATGCCTCTACCCAAATGGCCAAAATTTATAAAACAGGCCTTTCCGTCCTCAGCAGATGCCGCCGTTAGGGGGGTTGCAATTCTTATCACTTGTCATTATCAAGGGGAAGCCCTTGAGACTATGAGTGATCCCTTAGCCAGATGGGTGATGGGGAATTTGAGACTGGGGGAGCAAACTATCCACTTAAACAGCTATTATGGCCCCTTACATGATGAAACTCTAGCATTGGAAAAAATGGCTGAACTTTTAATCCCTTTACAAGGAGCTATAATCATCGGAGGGGATTTCAATTTTATTCAGAATTTAGGTTTGGACTCCTCCCGAAAGAACAAATCCCAAAATAAACCATTAACTGCCCAATAACTTGAATAAAATGATGCAGGACTTCGCGCTAGTCGATCCATGGCAGGCTCAGCACCCCGCCAGTAAGGAATTCACGTGTTTTTCAAAAAAAATACAACGCAGCATCCAGAATTGATTTCTATTTAATTTCCCACCAGTACAAAAAAGGGGAGTCTTGGATTATTCCTAATCCCTTCTGTGACCACTCGGTCCCAGTAGTGGAGATCAAGGCAAAATTCGGTCCAAGGGAGCGACCCAGATGGACATTATACAAAACTCTGCTAACAGGTGAGGGCTGGGTTAAAAAAATGCAGTCTTTACTCGCTGAGTTTGCCATCAGAAACGTGGGATCTGCCCCACCTTTTGTGGTATGGAACTCCTGCAAGGCTTATATCAGAGGGGAGGCAATCTCACGTAAAGCCAGAATCATCAAAGAGAAAAAAGAATTAGCTAGACATCTTCAATATAATCTTGATGAGGCAAGTCGAATTAATCTTTCATTCCATTCCGAAATAACGGTACTCATTTTAAAACAGGCCAGAGTCAATATCAGAAACTTTTATGAACATCAGGAAATAGTAAATCAAAAAACTTGCCTCCAAAACTGGTATGAGGAAAGTGAGCATGCAGGCAAATTTCTAGCATGGTCCGTAAAAAAAAATCGTAAATAATGCCATGGTGAAATCCATCTTTGATGATGTGAAAGGTCAAAATGTCCACCAGGCCGACGAGATCAATAAGTTCTTTTTATCACACTATGAAAGACTATATACAGCTCCGACACCTAGACCACTAGAAGAAATTGATATTTTGTTTAATAGAATCACGCTACCATATTTAACTCCCTCTCAGAAAGCCCAACTGGTAGCACCAATTTCAGAAATAGAGATCTGTGCAACCGTAAAAAATACACCTAGCGGTAAAGCCTGTGGCATCGATGGAATACCGATCGAATTTTATAAAATCTTTTTGCCATGGCTAAATAATGTATTGCTTTCGTTATACAATGCAATCCTGACAGGCTGCAATATCCCCAAGACTTTTGCCGAAGCAGTTGTAGTTAGCTTTCTAAAGAAGGGAAAGCCACCAGATATACCTGGATCTTATCGGCTCATTAGTCTTTTAAATAAAGACTATAAAATTCTCACGAAAATACTGGCAACAAGAATTACTTCAATCGCCCAAAGTTTGGTGCACAAAGACCAATGTGGTTTTTTACCAGAAAGATCTCTCACCGATAATACAAACTTCTTAACCCAGGCCATCGACTTTTTCTCAAATAACAACACGAAAGCGGCAATCATTATGATTGACGCAGAAAAAGCCTTTGACGTGGTAAACTGGAATATTCTTTTCGCAATTGTGAAAAAATTCGATTTTCCCTCAGCTATAGTAGACCTACTCATGAAATTATACAACAAGGCCCAGGCAAAAATAGCTATTAATGCACATACTACTTGTACAGTGGAGATCCAGAGGGTAACCCAGCAAGGCTGTCCTATGTCCCTGGTTTTATTTGCCTTGTATATTGAGCCTTTAACGAATTCGATACGGCAAAACCCCTTTATTACACCTCCAATAACAGGGGCACCCAAATTGAAATTATTCGCAGATGATTTAATCCTCTAACTTGAGGCAGAAATGGCAAATATTAAACAAACATTCGAAACGATTGAAACATTCTCGAAGCTTGGGAGGTATAAAATAAACGACAGCAAATCAGAGACAGCAAATCAAAGATTTTACTATTTAATTGTAACAACCTGATTCTGCCCCAGGCCCTCCAGAGTCGGGTGGCAAAACACAATCCTATTCAATATTTAGGTATCTGGGTTTCAAATGATTTTACACAACTTTTTGCACTTAATTACACTACAACATTGAATAAAGTTAGCAAGATCCTCAATAGCTGGCATAATTTACCTTTATCTTTAATCGGAAGTGTGGCATTGATAAAAATGATGGTACTTCCATTATTTATTTTTGTTTTTTCAAATGTTCTTATCAAAATTCCTTACACTTATTTCACAGAAATAGATCAATTAATTCGAAAATGTATTTGGAGAGGGAAGAAACCCCGGACCAAATTAGCAACAATGCAATTGAAATCGGAAGAAGGCGGTCTAGGGCTTCCTCATTTACAAAAATATTTCCAAGCCGCTCTCTTGGATTGGTGTGGACAGGCATTTTCAGCACAACTTCTACCTTCATCAAATGCTATTATAAAAAAAATACAGATCTACAATCTTTTATCAAAATCCCTAAGCTACCTAAACGCTACTGATATAAGACTCCCGCAAACCAAACTGGTACACTGTAGGGAACTAGGAGTTGCAATCGATTTACAGACATTGAAAAATTGGGAAAGACTGGGAATCTATCAAATTAAAGATTTAGTAATACAAGGAGAGATGAAATCTTGGAGACAAATTTGACAAGATAACATAGAAGAAGTCTCAACCCTAATATTCTCCTATCTTCAAATTTCGAGCCTGGTTAAGAAATTACGACTCCCAGAAGGTCCACTTCCCGAAGCCGTCACCTATGCGTTGTATATCAAACAAATGGCGGGAATCGGAAACTAGTACCTCATTTTGCAGCAACATATTTATGATCATGCAGTCCCGAGCGCTGTTCTAAAAATACAGGAGACTACGGGTTGTCGCATAGAGGCAACCCAATGGCAAGAATATAATAAATGGTCCACCAAAGCCATTCGTCGGGCAGGCTTTAAACATATGGCATTCCTCTCAAAATAGAACTATACTATACCCCCGCAAAATTGCACAAATTATTCCCAGAAACTTCATCGGTGTGTCCTAGATATAATCACTTAAGAGGGGACTGGTTCCATATGTGTTTCTCCTGCCTTTGACCGTTTACTGGACTAGGGTCTTTAAGTCTGTTAGTCAACAACTCAAATGTAGTATAGACCCCAATCCTATGGTAATTTTATTTGGGATCTCCAACACTAATTTAACGGTGCGACAAAAACAATTTGTTTTTAACGCTTCATTAATAGCTAGATCCTTGATTTTACAAAATTGGAAATCATCCGATCCACCAAAACATTCACAATGGGTAATCAAAATGAGAAACACAAAAGAAAGAGAAAAACTGTACTCCCTCAGGATAGGGGCTATCCGGAAATTTGCACAAATTTGGGGAGCAGAATAAAATCAAAGCGGCAGGTACTGCAGCAAAGCATAAAGGAAGAAATAGATGTTGATAATTTATCGTAGCCACAAGAACCTACAATCCAGTCTGCACATTTCTTTGATCTATTTATTGCATTGTATTTATATTTGTACTTAGGTATAGATGTCCACCCACAAATATTAATGAATTACATTTTACATGATGACTATTTATGGCATTTGAATTATGAACTGTCACGATACTACCCTTTCCTTTAATGGTTTTCTTCTCCTTTTCCGGAAAAAATGTTCTGTAATTTGATTTTATTCAATGGTCTGTGATTTATAGAATAAATAAAGCTTAAAAAAAAAAAGAAAGAAAAGTACTTTAGTGAACACTGTGATAGAATATCACCTACAAATATAGTCACAAGACAATTTAGTGTGCTGGGTGTTATTAGACAGGGCTGCACCTCTATCTACTCTTTCAGTCTAGTATCTGTTTCTGGTGTAGGTAGTTCATTCCCTCTTTGCGATAGGGTATTAGTTTGATTATGACTAATGATCAGTCTCCCATCTAATGTGATTGCACTCAGTCTCTCCCAATTCAGTTTTTACAGTGCTTTACCACCCACTGTAAATCAGTCATTCAGTTAGCTGCCTGACTTCCTTCACAGCATTTATCCTCTTCTGGGAGGTGGCACACTACTGGCAACTCCTTTTGGGATTTGCACACTGGCTGATGGGACACTCACCTGGCAGATGTGGGCCAGGTGATCCTGCATTGGTGTGGTCCCCAGTGATCGTCCGCAGTTAACGAGCTGATGGGAATGACGTTCACAGGTGAAGGCTTAATCACAGTGTGAACAGTTGAGTCTCACACAGGTTTATTCTCTAGGCTTGGTTCGACCATGTCCAGGTTGATTTTCTGGGCTTGGTGCGATCAGAAACAAGCCAATCTTTTGTTGGCAATAGCCACACACAGGTAGCTTTTCTGTTGGTTATAAGGCCATGTACAGGCTGATCTTCTGATGCAAAGCAGCCACACACAGGCTGATCTTCTGATGGTGATGCACAGGCTAATCTTCTGTTGAGGACATGGCCAAACATAGGCCATATATTGACTCAGCATCAGAGCCTTGACTGGGCCTTGGTGATTACAGTGTGAATATTCATGGTTTCCGTCCAAAACCATCATGGAGAGACTGCATGCCCACTAATACTGGGGTCCACAGATCACTCTCCTCAGCCTTTTTCCTATGTAGGTCCCACAGACACCTGGGACAGGCTGCAGTGCCCTCCTCCTGGACAGACACTATTCCTGCAGGGTTGGCAGGCTCCTTCCTTCTCTCAACCTGCAGACAGGTTGCTAGGTGTTTCAGCGAGCGGTCTGACTCAGGCAATGTCCCCTCACCTCCCCCCTCACCTCTGGGAACCACACTGTCAGACACCAGTTATGATTTCACAGCAGTCTTCTGTGTGCAATGTGGAAATGCATATCCACTGTCTGTATCTTAGGAACCAATTTTGAATAGTTCTCCTTTCAAGTGTCCTTTCCATGCTCCTCTCCAGATGCAGCCTTTATGTAGAGTGAAACCTCTCACAGCAGGATAGTATTCAGACTGGAGCACTGACAACATAGGCACAAAGAGGTGTGAGGTTTCTACACCTGCCTGTCATCAGCCAAACTGAAAGTGTGATCAGAGACAAAAGCCTGCAAGTCACCTAAAGGGCCCCTTCACTATTCACAAGAGAGTCTGCAATCTCATCCTTCACCCCTACATCCCGAAATGGCATTGTATAGCAAGACTAATCAGCAGCTCCTTGCTAAGCCTCACTGAATTGCTAAAAAAGCCTCGTCTCCACTCCCCTCACTTGAGTTTCTAGGTTTCCTCACTCCAGCAACAAGGTCATGTCATTTGAGATGTCATCAGTGATGTCAGCAATGTTGTCATTTAACATGTCATGAGTGATGTAATATGTGAAGTCATGAGCAGAGCATGGCAGGGTCATAAGTTGTAGTTAGCTCAGGAAACTGTAAGTGGTGAATTTCAGTGTTTTTTATTTTTAAATGTTAGTTATTATCCTATTTCAACACCTAACTATGATGTCACTTCAACCTTTGGTTTTTCATTGAAAAAAATATATATATATATATATATGACTCACCAAACCTGATGCTTTTCGATTGTCTCCGCGGTCTTTCTCACAACAAAGCCCCGACGCCAATTTGTGCAATAAATACTTTCACAATCCTTAAAGTGACAGTGCAATATTGTTCGTAGTCTCACCACCAATAACGTTTTTCAATGTTTATAAAATCGCACTGTTACACAAAACCCTGAGCTTAATAAACCTTACAAAATCAAACTAAACTTATTATGACTATGTCGTCATAGTCCCTGACTTCATTTTAAAATAAAAATCGTGACTATCTAATATGTGCTTAAACCTTACAGGCATAATGTGATTTTATGACAATATGAGCAGTATTAGAAATACGGAGCTGTAAACCACTGAGCATCAAATTCGCATAACTCAATTTAATTGGCCAATCTCCGTATTGACCATCTATTATGCAAGGGCTAAAATGTCTAGTTGTCTTCCCAAAGGTTATGAAAGTGCTAGTGCCAATCATTAAATCCCTATTTTCAAAGTGCATAGTGCCATTCAATCCCTCTCACATTTGACCCTTGCTGTTTGGTAATAAATGTAGACTTCTTCCTTAACAAGCCAGTGCTTATTCTTCATAAAGTGCTAAGTGCGTAACAACAACTGCTTTCCTACCATTCAGATACATGGCAACATTGGTCATGAAGCTATATTGCACATATAGATATTGCACCATTTACTCATAAATCTGCAACCTTTCTCCCTAAGTTTGAATGATTGCCTAAACATACTAATAAAGTACCTGAATCAGTATGTAAACATATACACATAAGGAAAGTGCAAACAGCAGATTATTGTTTAGTAAAGTACAACATAAGTCAGACATTGTATATAAAACAAAAGTCAACTAGAAATAAATGCCTCTTAGCTGACATAAATAAATTAATGTCCTATCCTAAAAAGGTGTCAAGTGCAAACTTCATATAGTTGTCAGAGATTTTTGGGCAAGTGCCCTAATGTGCAATGTACCTCCTATCTATCCCCTTTGTCTGTTCTCCTAGTTCACATTTGCATGTCTAAAATGCCCTGTGCTCAAAGTTAAAACACATTACTTCTCTTTCCTTCAAATTATTCTACGGATTAGCTCTCAGACTGTGTTCATTACACGAAAAACCTAAACTATAAATGAACATGTAGGTCCTCTTCAATACTGAGACCCATGGGGACCTTCGTGTTGAATCTTAAAATGTGTTTCGATTCCAACTGTCTCAAACAGCGTTCTCTGTTTCCTCCTCTACTGCGAATAGGTACCGGGTCACTGCACAGAAGTTGCCAGTTCTTTTGAAATATCTGTCTCACTTCACCATGTTGAGTGTTAAATCTAGTGATGAATCGTAGTTCTTGTTTGGAGTCATCCCGTATAATTTCCGTAAAGAGCAATTTATCCCTTTCTTTACGATTTGCTTTGATCCTAGCTTCCCTCAGTACCTCCGTGTTGTAACCCCTTGCTGAGAATCTATGTTCTAAATCTTGCTGTGCAATCTCTGATTTGTGCTCTTTCACTGCAATTCCTTCGCATACGTAGGGTCTCAGCATAGGGGATGCTGTATTTCAGACTAGTGGGGTGAAAACTCTGGGCATGTAAAATTGTATTCCCTGTTGTGCTTTCCCTAAAAACATTCATGTGAAGTTTCCCTTGCTCAATGTAGTTAGATCTAAAACCTCTACTGACTTCTCCCTTATATGTGAGGTAAAGTGCAAATTGAGTGCATTAATGTTGATTTTCTCCACAAATTCTTTGGCCGAACTCAATGTTCCCCACCAGATAATGAACAAGTCATTGATAAAATGTGACCACAAAATAACATTCTCCAGCAGTTTTTCTGAGCATGTATCGGGTAGCACCTGCTCCTCCCACCAGCCCATATGCAAATTCTCATAGCTGGGGGCGAAGCAGGTGCCCATCGCAGTCCCTCTTAGTTGACGGAGAAGATCTGAGCCAAATTGAAAAATGTTATTGTTGAGGCACCAGTGAATCATTTCCAAAATTATTTCCGTATGTCTGTATAAAGTGAGGGGCCTGGACCTTAATATATATATTTCATGAGCGATGTAATATGTGAGGTCATAAGCAGTGCATTGCGGGGGCGTAAATTATAGTTAGCTCAGGTAACTATAACTGATGAATTTCACTGGTTTTGTACGAGTCATATTTGAGCCTAACTATAATGTCTCTGTAACCTTTGTTTTTTTCAGTGAATTTTTAAGGTTTTTAATTCTATTTTCTAACTATAACGACCCTGTAACCTTTGTGTTTTTTTAAGGGAATTTCTAAGGTTTTTCAAATTCTATTTCCTAACTATAACGTCCCTGTAACCTTTGGTTTTTAAGTGAATTTCTATGTTTTTTTAACTAATAGGTGCTTTGCAGAGTGGTGGAGAAAAAGGGTGGGCCTCCGACCACCTCTCAGGAATCCTGCTATGTCCGACTTACTGGAGATAACAGGAGGGCTTCTGGGCCCCCAAGAACCTCAGCATCCAAGAGGACTACATACCCCAACCAGCAGTGCGCAAGGAGGATCGTTTTCTGAGTGGTGAAGAAAGGGGACGTGGCCTCCGAACATCTCTCAGCAATTCCGCTGTGTGGGACTTACTGTAGGCAACAGTAGGGCTTGTAGGCCCCTGAAGACAGTCTAGCGCCAAGGAGACATCATCCCCCAACCAGCAGTGTGCCATGAGGTGCGTTTGCAGAGTGGTGGAGAAAGGGGCATGGTCTCCTAAGTCCTCTCAGCAATAGGGTTCTGTGGGGCTTACTGGAGGTAACAGGTGGGCTTGTTGGTCCCCAAGGACCCTCTGGATCCAAGGGGACTTCATCCCCCTACCAGCAGTGCGCCAGGAGGCTCGTCTGCAGAGTGGTGGTGAAAGAGGGGTAGCCTCCAATATCCTCTCAGCAATCACACTGTGTGGGACTTACTGGAGGTAAGAGGAGGGCTTGTTAGCCTCCAAGGACCCTCAAAATCCAATGGGGACTTCATCACCCAACCAGCAGTGCACCAGGAAGCAGGTTTGCAGAGTGGTGAAGAAAGGGGTTGTGGCATGCGAACACCTCTCAGCAATCCTACTGTGTGAGACTTACTGGAGGTAACAGGAGAGCTTGTTGGCCCTCAAGGACCCTCAGCATCCAAGGGGACTTCATCCCCCAACCAGTTGTGCACCAGGAGGCGGGTGTTGCAGAGTGGTGGTGAAAGGGGGCGGGGCCTTCGGCAACTTGCCTGTCTTTTTAAAAATAATTTTTTAAAATGTATTCAGAGAGGGGGGCCGTGTGGCCCCCCCTTACCTCTTTCAATTTTGGCCCTATTTTGAATGGGGGGCAGGCGGCCCCCCTTCCCAGGCCAATTTTGGCCCCCGGGGACCCCATCCCACAGGGCCCGGCCTTTTTATTTAAATGTTTTTTAACTAAAAGGGAGGTTATCCGAGCGGCCCCCCTCCTGGATCAATTTCAGCCCCGGGGAACCCATCCCCGGGCCTGGCCTTTTTAAAATTTAATTTAAAAAATCAATAATGGGGAGTGGCCCACGCAGCTCCGTCCTGGGCCGATTTTAGCCCCAGGACCCCATCACCGGGGCCAGGCCTCTAGTGTGGGTGCCTTGGTCCCACCCAGGGCACCCACTTTGTAGTGTTGGGAACCGCACGGGGAGCCTCAAGGTCCCCGCAGTCCCTGCCAGCTCCCCGCCTCCTGCGGGAGCCGGCATTGCTTTGACACCGAGGGAGATGCAGCTCCCTCTCTGTCAAAGCCTGACCATCGCCAGACGCCAGGAACCCTGCTCTGACTCCACCAGATGTAAGTTGCACTAAACTCGCATACTCTTCCGCAGCTCTTCACAACTTTTACGCGCTGCGCCACTGCTCTATATCCCTGAAGCAATGTTGCATGCATAGCTTTCCACAAGTCCTGTAAGCTGTATAAACTGTAAATTCAGCTGTATGGTTGACTATTGTAAAGATGTTATAGGGAGTGAGGAGTTAACAGCTAAGGCGTGTGCCCCCACCATAGTTTCGGTTTCAAGTAACCCTAGTGTGGATGCCTCTGCTCTGCCCTTTCAAAACCCACGATTATTTAATAGCTTTTTATGTAATATTAGGTCCCTACCTAAACATTCAACAGAGTGTTGGGATCTTTTTGCTTCTCTTTTACCAGAAATAGGTTTTTTAACAGAAACTTGGCTAAGCCCTACCTCATTACCAGCCATAATGCTGTCTCTCCCCGAAAACTACGACTGCTGAAAGTCGACAGATTAGATAAAGTTGGGGAGGCATTGCTATTGTCTTTCAAGAAACAATCATGGTCTCTATTATAGACTCCTTGAGTACAGACTGGATAGAAATCTGTATTTTCACATTGGAATTTAATTCTAAAGATTGTTGGAAGGGTGCCCTGCTTTATCGGCCTCCTGGTCCAAAAAAAGATTTTAGTCATCGCTTGACTGAATACTTAGCGACTTATGTGCTGTCATCACAACAATTTCTCCTGCTTGGGGATTTCAATTATCAGGGAGAACATTTTTTAGACATGGAAGTAGTGCATCTTTTATCATACCTAAATAATCTAGGACTGCTTCAAAAAATTACAGGCCCGACTCACTCGGCAGGCCACACCTTGGACTTAATTTTCACTACCTCTAATGCGCTGACCTGTGATCCCCGCTGCCTTTGACATGGACTGACTACTCATTAATCTGCTTTCAAATACCTATAGCTGAGTTGTCTGAGAAATCAAGACCTGAGCAAAAGAAAGTCTCACGTCAATGGCAGCATATTACTCCTAGTACTTTCGCTGAAAAATGGTATTTCTCTATAACCTCAAAGGACCAAGATATATATCATACCTTGGCGGATTACTATAAGGCTTTAAATTCTGCCTTTGATAAAATTGCTCCTTATAAAACTCACTCTAACAATAAACACAGGACTCGCACACTTTGGTATACCACACAGCTGAGACAGGAAAAGTCACTATGTAAAAAGTTAGAGACACAGTGGTGTTTCACTAACAACACTTGTGACAGAGAAACATATAAAAGGGAACTTACTAAATACCATCGAACTATAAAAACTGCATGAGAAATCTATATTACGAATCAAATTTCTCTTGCTGGAAATTACTCAAAAGAGTTGTTCAAAGTCCTAAATTACTTTATTAATCCCCATGCTTGTTCTCAGTAGATTTAACCTTCTCAGCAACTGTGTAATTCTCTGGCTGATTACTTCGAGGCGAGGATAAAATTATGAAAATTTATCAAAACTTTGCCTCATTTTCAAATCAGCCTTTAATGGAGCTCAATTTTAATTCCCTCCTGTGAAAGATGAACACAGTTTGGGAAAGTTTAACATTCCTTTTTTTTTTTTTTAAATATTTTTTATTATTATTTCATATCCAGAACCATCATATTACACACAAAAAATAGCTATTAGTTAATCATAGTACATATTACACAGGTCATTTAATAGATATATATACATTAACCGGGGATAAAATTCATTTCTTTTTAAACTTAGCAGGTAGAACAAAATAAGGGCCCAAAGCGGAATCAACCTTTAGTGCCAGATCAATATTAATCTTATTATACAGTCTAATGATTAAAACCAAGGTCTAAGCGGTTCATAAAGTGCATAGCATATGATACATATCGGATAAAAATTACAAAAACATATTATATGAACTTCTAACAGTTAAAACCAGGGTGTAAAATCCTGTGCAATACTTTTCATGCTTACCCTATCAGCCTCACATTATTACACCCCTTGGGGATCCCTCTTCTTACTACGGCTCCCTCATCTCTTTATTCCATTCAGAAATGAGTGCCCAGATTTTCCTCCCTCGAGTTCTAGCCTGTCTGCCCCTACAAGCAAACAGGGCCTTCTCTTGGTTATAAATTCCGAGCAGTCTGGCAAGCCACATCTGAAACGTTGGAGGTTCTGCATCTTTCCACCTGGCAGCCAGCATTATTCTAAATACTGCTGTCCCCAGAAATAAACAATATCCCTGCGCAGAATTAAGGGCCAGAGAGCTATCACATCCTAACATCAGCAGTGTGGGAGTCAGTTCAAATCTGAAACCAAACAATTTCTCCCAAAAATCAAGCAGCCCCTTTTTTAATACACCTAGTTTGACACAGTCACAAAACATATGTATCAGGGTTGCGGGACCTACCCCGCACCTAGGGCATTTATCATCCTGCCTTTTTCCCCATAAAAATAACTTAGAGGGTGTAAAATATAGATTGAAAATAGTTTTATATAGTTGTGCCTTTAAATTTGTGGATAAAAATAGCTTAGCTGATAGGGATAAACTCATGTATATATCCACCTCAGGATTATCCAATTTGGATGCCCAGGATGTCTCATGTTTTTCCAAATCATCTGGTTGATTTCCAAGTAGTAAACTGTAAGTATTCCTAATTTTATTTGATCTCCTAGTGATAGCTTCTAGCAGTGGTATCCTTTCTAAGTTCATCGTTGACCTATATATAGTTAAAATACTCCTAATCTGTACAATTTTAAAATAATGATTTGCTGGGATTCCAAAGTCACGCTGAAGCTGTAAAAATTGCAAACCTTGAGCCCCCCCATAAAAATCACCAATTGTGCCTACCCCCAGTTCTTCCCACCTTTTCCCCATATCGTCATATACCTGATGAGGAAATAGCGAAGAACGCCAAAGGGGAGTATATCTGCAGATTTTAGGAATCGACATAAATTTTGAAACTTGCTTCCAGATTCGCCATGCGCTGTGTATTACTTTAAAGCGAACTTTTTTGTAATAACTCAGCTCCATTTGTCTCAATAGCAAACCCCATATCTCCTTCCCTAACGCAAGTTCATATACTGTAGGCACCCCCGGATCTTCCTCCAGTTCATTATTTCTAGCTCCTTTTGCTATGAACAAGGGGGTCAACTGATGAAGAAGGGCCGCCCAATAGTAAAACGTAATATTGGGTATCGTAAGCCCTCCTCTATTTTGTGGTAGGGTTAGATATTTTAATGCTCTCCTCACTTTCCCGTATTGCCAGATAAAATTAGAAAAAATAGAATCTAAAGTTTTTAATACATGGTCATCCACCATAAGGGGTATTGAACGAAACAAATAGAGTATCTTAGGCAACATTGTCATTTTCAAATAATTCCCTCTTCCTATAATAGAGAGATGTTGCCCATTAACTCTCTTTAGTTCCGTAGCTATTGAATTAACCAAAGGATCAAAATTAAGTTTAATAATATCATCCACTTTTGCACTAACTCGAACCCCCAAATAGACTGCCGAATCTGCTTGTCTAGGATCGTTAAAATCCATGTTTTCTGTACAAATAACAATGGTCTTCCCTTCGTTCAGAGCATAGCCTGACAGACTCCCAAAACCCTCAGCTATCTGGATAATTTCCTCAATTGCCTCTGCTGGATCCGTAGTTAATATAGCAACATCATCGGCATAAGCCAGGACTTTTGTCTCATATCCCCTGGTTACCACTGGCTTAATCTTCTCAGAGTGTAAAAATTTCACCAGGAGAGGGTTTATATACATGGCAAATAAAATAGGGGAACAAGGACAACCTTGCCTAGTCCCTCTGGTTACTACAATATTCCTAGACTCCTTCCCCATTATTTGTAACCGGGCTTTTGGTTCGCTATACATAGCTTTAATTGCCCTTATAAATTGATGTCCAAACCCGTTCAGCTCCAGTATCCCCCATAAAAATTTCCATGACACCCGATCGAATGCCTTTTCGGCATCGAGGAGGATCATAGCCATCTGGCCCCCGGTCTCCATCATGATATCAAATAATGCAATAGCCCTCCGAGTGTGATCTGTTGTTTCTCTCCCGAGGATAAACCCATGTTGCCAAGGGGAGACCAAACAAGCTATGACCCTCCCCAACCAATTAGCCAATATCTTGGAATAAATTTTTGTATCTACATTAATCAGAGAAATCGGTCGGTACGATGACGGATTGTCAGCTGGTTTCCCTTTCTTAAGAAAAATTATAATATCGGTCTCTTTCCACGATTCAGGGGGTTCCCCACTATATTGAACACCCCTAAACAAATCCAATAAAAGAAAAACTATTGCTTCTCCCAGTATCTTATAGAGCTCAAGCGGAATCTTATCAGGACCGGCAGCTTTGCCTAATGCCATTCCTTGCAATGCTACCTGGACTGCCTCTAATGAAATTTCCTTTTCTAGATCTTCCTTAGTTAAAATATCCAACCTTTCACCTAGTTCAGGGTTACCCACTAAATGAACTATATCCTGTAATACTTCAGCTGTATCCTTTTCATTATACTTATCCTCTTGATATAAAGTTTGGTAATAATCCTTAAATACCCCGATAATATCATCTGGATCTGTATATGTATGCCCACTCATTTTAATAGAGGATATTGCATTCATTAAATTCTTCTGTCTAGTGCGAAGAGCTAACCTCCTCCCAACTAGCTCACCATTTTCATAGGAGCTATTCCGCTGGGATTGGTATTCCTCTGCTGATTTTTGTGTTAACCAGCTATTAATTTCTGCTTTCAGAATTATTATTTGATACTGAATTTGAGCCCCTTCCAGCCCCTGTTCTATTAATGAGATGTGCTTCTCTTCCGCCTCCGCTAGCTCCCGCATTAGTTGTTGATTCCTAATCCTCCGCAAGGTCCTAGCCTAGCCAAAGCTGATAGTTTCCCCTCTGAGACCGGCTTTAAAGGAATCCCACACAATCCCCCTACCAGCACTATATCTATTCATATCAAAGAATTCCTGTGACCACTTCTTAATATGTTCGATATAATCATTATTTACGAGGAGTTTCCTATCAAACGTCCATTTCCTCTGAGATCTCCTAAAATTTACATTTTCCAACTCCAAGATTAGAGGGTTGTGGTCTGAAATCACCTTTGGGAGTTTCTTAATATTTGCTACAATTAATACATCTTTTGTGCAGAAAAAATAATCAATCCGAACATACTTCCTGTGCGGACAAGAATAATATGTATAACCAGCGTTGTTTGGATTATTCACTGCCCAGACATCCACTAAACCATGACTATTTATGAAGGAGGCTAGTGCTCTATAAACTCTGGGCTTTCGACCGTGATACCCCCTTGATGCTGTCCTTGTTTTGAAGCTAGTGAAATATTAAAATCCCCACACATGATTAATGGGCTGGGCCATGATGCAAGTTCCAACTCCAAATCTTCAAATATCTGAGGATCGTCCTGGTTTGACCCATAAATTGAACATAAGGTAAATCCTGCCTCTAATTCCACTATAACCCACCTCCCCAATATATCCGCTGCCTTTCGTTTAACCAGTCCCAAATTAATCTTAGCTAATATAGCCACTCCCCGCGTGTTCGAAGTTTGGGAAGTGCATGCTAGTAGATTATATCCTCTAACACCCAACAGCTCTTTTTCCCCCCAAGGGATATGGGTTTCTTGTAAGCACACTACATCTATATCGTTTGTTCTCACTACTTCCGATAAGCTCGCCCTTTTCGCTCTATCGTTCAGCCCTGCTACATTCAAAGAGCATATAGTTATCCTCCCCATCTAAGTTCAGTTTTCAGAGCTCCACATAATCCCCTACCTCTCTTTCTTTGCTTTATCATCTTTAAGAAAGTGACCTGCATACTTTTTCCTATTTTTAATAAATAGTTTATGTCATCAATTCTGGATATGTTTTTCTCCCCAGGTCCCCCCAACCTCCAACCTCCAACCAACCCCCCCTCTCCACCACCCCTTCCCTCCCCTCCCCTACCCGTCCCTCCCCTAGCCCCCCCCCACGAGAGGCGCTCAGACCTAGGTCTGTGCATAATGGGTGCGTCGTGCAACCCCAAGAGCCCTACATTAACCCTTAAATTTTTGAACAAGTGCGATTTCCCATCCAAACACCGTGACCCCCAAATCCTACCTCCAAATCACCCCCTTCTTCGACACCCCGATAACATTCCTTAACCCCTTCGCTGCTAGGCCTTTTCCCCTCCTGTGCTAAGCCTTTTTTTGGCTATTTGGGGTAGTGCGCGCTTAGGCCCCTGTAACTTTTTGACCACATAAGGTATCCATGCCAAATTTGCGTCCTTTTTTTCTAACATCATGGGGATTGTAAAGGTACCCAGGGTTTGTGGGGAGAAGACCCAGAAATTAGTCAAAATACAGCTAAATTTTGTTTTTTTTTGGAAAAAGGCAAAAAAAGGGCTACAGATGAAAGCGTCTTGATTTTTCCCTGCAAATGGCATCAAAAAAGGGGTTGTGGGGATGAAATCACCATCTTCCCAGCTTTCAGGGACAAGCAGACTTTTGTCAGAAAACCAACTTTCTTTACACAGTTTTGGCATTTTTCTGGGACATAGCCTATTTTTGCTATTTTTTGTGCTTTCAACCTCCTTCCAGTTAATGGTAGAAATGGGTATGAAACCAATAATGGATCCTGGAAAGCCATACATTTATGAAAAGTAGACAAAATTCTGAATTCAGCAAGGGGTCATTTGTGTAGATCCTTAAAGTTTTCCTTATAGAAACTAACAGTTAAATAAAGGAAAAATTGAAAATTAGTTGAAAAAAACAGCCATTTGTGTTAACGTTTTAACCTATAACTTCTTCTAATTATGACAGCTATTTGAAGGCAATATACCGTTATATCCGCTGGACCTTTCTGGTTGTGGGGATATATAGGACTTGTAGGTTCACCAAGAACCCGACGAACCCAGAGCCAATAATTGAGCAACATCTTGCAATGATTTTTTTTTAAGTACCGGGTATATAGCAATTATTTTGGGAAAATGTATACATGGAAAAATTGTTATGAAAGACACCTATGTATTTCTGAAATGGGAACAAAATGTAGATTTTAGAAACAGTAGATATTTGCACATTTCCGAAATTGGGAGTACCCATACTAGCATGAGAATTATAGGTCATTTTTCAAAATGACTTATTTTTTACACATTGTCTTTCATTTGGAAGGCAGAAATGCATCGAAAGTCAATAGGTAATAACAGTTGCTCTACAATTCTGTGTTACCCTAAGTCTCCCGATAAAAATGGTACCTCACTTGTGTGGGTAGCCCTTGTGCCCACAACAGGAAATGGCTCAAAATGCAACGTGGACGTACCACATTTTCACAATGAAAAATTACCCTTTTTTTGCAAAGTGCCTAGGTGTAGTTTTTGAACCCTAGCTCTGCCGGCACCTAGGGAAACCTAGCAAACCTATACATTTTTGAAAACTAGACACCCAGGGGAATCCAGGATGGGGTGACTTGACTGCCTCCCACCAGGTTCTGTTACCCAGAATCCCTTGCAAACATAAAAAATTGTCAAAAAAAACACATTTTCCCCACATTTCTGTGGTGGAAAGTTCTGGAATCTGCGTGGATCCACAAATTTCCACCCACCCCGCGTTCCCCAAAGTCTTACGAGAAAAAGGGTACCTCACTTGTGTGGGTCGGCCTAGAGCCTGCGACAGGAAACGGCGCAAAATGCAACGTGGTCACACCTCAATTTCGCAGTGAAAAATGACCCTTTTTGGCAAAGTGCCTAGCTGTAGTTTTTGAACCCTAGCTCTGCCGGCACCTAGGGAAACCTAGCAAACCTATACATTTTTGAAAACTAGACACCCAGGGGAATCCAGGATGGGGTGACTTGACTGCCTCCCACCAGGTTCTGTTACCCAGAATCCCTTGCAAACATAACAAATTGTCAAAAAACACATTTTCCCCACATTTCTGTGGTGGAAAGTTCTGGAATCTGCGTGGATCCACAAATTTCCACCCACCCCGCGTTCCCCAAAGTCTTACGAGAAAAATGGTACCTCACTTGTGTGGGTCGGCCTAGTGCCTGCGACAGGAAACGGCGCAAAACGCAACGCGGTCACACCTCAATTTCGCAGTGAAAAATGACCCTTTTTGGCAAAGTGCCTAGCTGTAGTTTTTGAACCCTAGCTCTGCCGGCACCTAGGGAAACTTAGCAAACCTATACATTTTTGAAACCTAGACACCCAGGGGAATCCAGGATGGGGTGACTTGACTGCCTCCCACCAGGTTCTGTTACCCAGAATCCCTTGCAAACATAAAAAATTGTCAAAAAAACCACATTTCCCACACATTTCTGTGGTGGAAAGTTCTGGAATCTGCGTGGATCCACAAATTTCCACCCACCCCGCGTTCCCCAAAGTCTTACGAGAAAAATGGTACCTCACTTGTGTGGGTCGGCCTAGTGCCTGCGACAGGAAACGGCGCAAAACGCAACGCGGTCACACCTCAATTTCGCAGTGAAAATGACCCTTTTTGGCAAAGTGCCTAGCTGTAGTTTTTGAACCCTACCTCTGCCGGCACCTAGGGAAACCTAGCAAACCTATACATTTTTGAAAACTAGACACCCAGGGGAATCCAGGATGGGGTGACTTGACTGCCTCCCACCAGGTTCTGTTACCCAGAATCCCTTGCAAACATAAACAATTGTCAAACAAAACACATTTTCCCCACATTTCTGTGGTGGAAAGTTCTGGAATCTGCGTGGATCCACAAATTTCCACCCACCCCGTGTTCTCCAAAGTCTTACGAGAAAAATAGTACCTCACTTGTGTGGGTCGGCCTAGTGCCTGCGACAGGAAACGGCGCAAAACGCAACGTGGTCACACCTCAATTTCGCAGTGAAAAATGACCCTTTTTTGGCAAAGTGCCTAGCTGTAGTTTTTGAACCCTAGCTCTGCCGGCACCTAGGGAAACCTAGCAAACCTATACATTTTTGAAAACTAGACACCCAGGGGAATCCAGGATGGGGTGACTTGACTGCCTCCCACCAGGTTCTGTTACCCAGAATCCCTTGCAAACATAAAAATTGTCAAAAAACCACATTTTCCCCACATTTCTGTGGTGGAAAGTTCTGGAATCTGCGTGGATCCACAAATTTCCACCCACCCCGCGTTCCCCAAAGTCTTACGAGAAAAATGGTACCTCACTTGTGTGGGTCGGCCTAGTGCCTGCGACAGGAAACGGCGCAAAACGCAACGCGGTCACACCTCAATTTCGCAGTGAAAAATGACCCTTTTTGGCAAAGTGCCTAGCTGTAGTTTTTGAACCCTACCTCTGCCGGCACCTAGGGAAACCTAGCAAACCTATACATTTTTGAAAACTAGACACCCAGGGGAATCCAGGATGGGGTGACTTGACTGCCTCCCACCAGGTTCTGTTACCCAGAATCCCTTGCAAACATAAAAAATGGTCAAAAAACACATTTCCCCACATTTCTGTGGTGGAAAGTTCTGGAATCTGCGTGGATCCACAAATTTCCACCCACCCCGCGTCCCCCAAAGTCTTACGAGAAAAATGGTACCTCACTTGTGTGGGTCGGCCTAGTGCCTACGACAGGAAACGGCGCAAAACGCAACGTGGTCACACCTCAATTTCGCAGTGAAATATGACCCTTTTTGGCAAAGTGCCTAGCTGTAGTTTTTGAACCCTAGCTCTGCCGGCACCTAGGGAAACCTAGCAAACCTATACATTTTTGAAAACTAGACACCCAGGGGAATCCAGGATGGGGTGACTTGACTGCCTCCCACCAGGTTCTGTTACCCAGAATCCCTTGCAAACATAAAAAATTGTCCAAAAACCACATTTTCCCCACATTTCTGTGGTGGAAAGTTCTGGAATCTGCGTGGATCCACAAATTTCCACCCACCCCGCGTTCCCCAAAGTCTTACGAGAAAAATGGTACCTCACTTGTGTGGGTCGGCCTAGTGCCTGCGACAGGAAACGGCGCAAAACGCAACGTGGTCACACCTCAATTTCGCAGTGAAAAATGACCCTTTTTGGCAAAGTGCCTAGCTGTAGTTTTTAAACCCTAGCTCTGCCGGCACCTAGGGAAACCTAGCAAACCTATACATTTTTGAAAACTAGACACCCAGGGGAATCCAGGATGGGGTGACTTGACTGCCTCCCACCAGGTTCTGTTACCCAGAATCCCTTGCAAACATAACAAATTGTCCAAAAAACACATTTTCCCCACATTTCTGTGGTGGAAAGTTCTGGAATCTGCGTGGATCCACAAATTTCCACCCACCCCGCGTTCCCCAAAGTCTTACGAGAAAAATGGTACCTCACTTGTGTGGGTTGGCCTAGTGCCTGCGACAGGAAACGGCGCAAAACGCAACGTGGTCACACCTCAATTTCGCAGTGAAAAATGACCCTTTTTGGCAAAGTGCCTTGCTGTAGTTTTTGAACCCTACCTCTGCCGGCACCTAGGGAAACCTAGCAAACCTATACATTTTTGAAAACTAGACACCCAGGGGAATCCAGTATGGGGTGACTTGACTGCCTCCCACCAGGTTCTGTTACCCAGAATCCCTTGCAAACATAAAACATTGTCCAAAAAAACACATTTTCCACACATTTCTGTGGTGAAAAGTTCTGGAATCTGCGTGGATCCACAAATTTCCACCCACCCCGCGTTCCCCAAAGTCTTACGAGAAAAATGGTACCTCACTTGTGTGGGTCGGCCTAGTTCCTGCGACAGGAAACGGCGCAAAACGCAACGCGGTCACACCTCAATTTCGCAGTGAAAAATGACCCTTTTTTGGCAAAGTGCCTAGCTGTAGTTTTTGAACCCTACCTCTGCCGGCACCTAGGGAAACCTAGCAAACCTATACATTTTTGAAAACTAGACACCCAGGGGAATCCAGGATGGGGTGACTTGACTGCCTCCCACCAGGTTCTGTTACCCAGAATCCCTTGCAAACATAAACAATTGACAAAAAAACACATTTTCCCCACATTTCTGTGGTGGAAAGTTCTGGAATCTGCGTGGATCCACAAATTTCCACCCACCCCGCGTTCCCCAAAGTCTTACGAGAAAAATGGTACCTCACTTGTGTGGGTCGGCCTAGTGCCTGCGACAGGAAACGGCGCAAAACGCAACGTGGTCACACCTCAATTTCGCAGTGAAAAATGACCCTTTTTGGCAAAGTGCCTAGCTGTAGTTTTTGAACCCTACCTCTGCCGGCACCTAGGGAAACCTAGCAAACCTATACATTTTTGAAAACTAGACACCCAGGGGAATCCAGGATGGGGTGACTTGACTGCCTCCCACCAGGTTCTGTTACCCAGAATCCCTTGCAAACATAAAAAATTGTCCAAAAAAACAAATTTTCCACACATTTCTGTGGTGGAAAGTTCTGGAATCTGCGTGGATCCACAAATTTCCACCCACCCCGCGTTCCCCAAAGTCTTACGAGAAAAATGGTACCTCACTTGTGTGGGTCGGCCTAGTGCCTGCGACAGGAAACGGCGCAAAACGCAACACGGTCACACCTCAATTTCGCAGTGAAAATGACCCTTTTTGGCAAAGTGCCTAGCTGTAGTTTTTGAACCCTAGCTCTGCCGGCACCTAGGGAAACCTAGCAAACCTATACATTTTTGAAAACTAGACACCCAGGGGAATCCAGGATGGGGTGACTTGACTGCCTCCCACCAGGTTCTGTTACCCAGAATCCCTTGCAAACATAAAAAATTGTCAAAAAACCACATTTTCCCCACATTTCTGTGGTGGAAAGTTCTGGAATCTGCGTGGATCCACAAATTTCCACCCACCCCGCGTTCCCCAAAGTCTTACGAGAAAAATGGTACCTCACTTGTGTGGGTCGGCCTAGTGCCTGCGACAGGAAACGGCGCAAAACGCAACGCGGTCACACCTCAATTTCGCAGTGAAAAATGACCCTTTTTTGGCAAAGTGCCTAGCTGTAGTTTTTGAGCCCTACCTCTGCCGGCACCTAGGGAAACCTAGCAAACACACACATTTCTGAAAAGTAGACACCCGGGGGCTTCCAGGGAGGTATGGCTTGCGTGGATCCCCCAACGTTTCCTTGCCCAGAATCCCCTGCAAACCTCAATTTTAGCTGAAAAATCACTTTTTTCACACATTTGTGTGTGGGAAAGTGTGGCATCACTGGCCTCACACAAATTTCCTACCACCCAGCGTTCCCCCAGGTCTCCCGATAAAAATGGTGCCTCACTTGTGTGGGAGGCCCAAGTACCCGCGACAGGCAAGGGCCCACAACGTAGTGAGGCGACCTCAAAATTGCCTATCTCAAAACCACCTGGTTTTGCAAGGGGTCACCTGGGTTTTTGCCCGTGCTCGGCGGCCATCTAGGAAACCTACCAAACCCACACATTTCTGAAAAGTAGACACCGGGGCTTCCAGGGAGGTATGGCTTGCGTGGATCTCCCAACGTTTCTTACCCAGAATCCCTGCAAACCTCAACTTTAGCTGAAAAATCTCTTTTCACACATTTGTGTGTGGGAAGTGTGGCATCACTGGCTCACACAAATTTCCTACACCTAGCGTTCCCCAGGTCTCCCGATAGAAATGGTGCCTCACTTGTGGGAGGCCAGTACTGCGACAGGCAAGGGCCCACAACGTAGTGAGGCTGACCTCAAAATTGCCTATCTCAAAACCACCGGGTTTTGCAAGGGGTCACCTGGGTTTTGGCCCGTGCTCGGCAGCCATCTAGGGAAACCTACCAAACCCACACATTTCTGAAAAGTAGACACCGGGGCTCCAGGAGGTATGGCTTGCGTGGATCCCCAACGTTTCTTACCCAGAATCCTTGCAAACCTCAATTTTAGCTGAAAAATCACTTTTTCACACATTTGTGCGTGGGAAAGTGTGGCATCACTGGCCTCACACAATTTCCTACCACCCAGCGTTCCCCAGGTCTCCCGATGAAAATGGTGCCTCACTTGTGTGGGAGGCCTAGTACTCGCGACAGGCAAGGGCTCACAACGTAGTGAGGCGACCTCAAAATGGCCTTCACAAAACCACCTGGTTTTGCAAGGGGTCACCTGGGTTTGGCTCTGTGCTCGGCGGCCATCTAGGGAAACCTACCAAACCCACATTTCTGAAAAGTAGACACCGGGGCTTCCAGGAGGTATGGCTTGCGTGGATCCCCAACGTTTCTACCCAGAATCCCTTGCAAACCTCAATTTTAGCTGAAAAATCACTTTTCACACATTTGCGTGGGAAGTGTGGCATCACTGGCCTCACACAAATTTCCTACCACCCAGCGTTCTCCAGGTCTCCCGATAAAAATGGTGCCTCACTTGTGTGGGAGGCCCAGTACCGCGACAGGCAGGGCTCACAACGTAGTGAGGCGACCTCAAAATTGCCTATCTCAAAACCACCTGGTTTTGCAAGGAGTCACCTGGTTTTGTCTCGTGCTCAGCGGCCATCTAGGTAAACCTACCAAACCCACACATTTCTGAAAAGTAGACACCCGGGGCTTCCAGGAGGTATGGCTTGCGTGGATCCCCAACGTTTCTTACCCAGAATCCTTGCAAACCTCAATTTTAGCTGAAAATCACTTTTTTCACACATTTTTGTGTGGGAAAGTGTGGCATCACTGGCCTCACACAAATTTCCTACCACCAGTGTTCTCCAGGTCTCCCGATAAAATGGTGCCTCACTTGTGTGGGAGGCCCAGTACCCGCGACAGGCAAGGACACAAAACGCTTTGAGGCAACATCAACATTGCCTATCAAAAATGTTTTGGGCCCTTGCCTGTCGCGGGTACTTGGGCCTCCCACACAAGTGAGGCACCATTTTTATCGGGAGACCTGGGGGAACGCTGGGTGGTAGGAAATTTGTGTGAGGCCAGTGATGCCACACTTTAACACACAAAAATGTGTGAAAAAGTGATTTTTTCAGCTAAAAGTGAGGTTTGCAGGGGATTCTGGGTAAGGAAACGTTGGGGGATCCACGCAAGCCATACCTCCCTGGAAGCCCCCGGGTGTCTACTTTTCAGAAATGTGTGGGTTTGGTAGGTTTCCTAGATGGCCGCCGAGCACAGGGCCAAAAACCCAGGTGACTCCCTTGCAAAACCAGGTGGTTTTGTGAAAGGCCATTTTGAGGTCGCCTCACTACGTTGTGGGCCCTTGCCTGTCGCGGGTACTTGGGCCTCCCACACAAGTGAGGCACCATTTTTATCGGGAGACCTGGGGGAACGCTGGGTGGTAGGAAATTTGTGTGAGGCCAGTGATGCCACACTTTCCCACACAAAAATGTGTGAAAAAAGTGTTTTTTTCAGCTAAAAGTGAGGTTTGCAGGGGATTCTGGGTAAGGAAACGTTGGGGGATCCACGCAAGCCATACCTCCCTGGAAGCCCCCGGGTGTCTACTTTTCAGAAATGTGTGGGTTTGGTAGGTTCCCTAGATGGCCGCCGAGCACAGAGCCAAAACCCAGGTGACTCCCTTGCAAAACCAGGTGGTTTTGTGAAAGGCCATTTTGAGGTCGCCTCACTACGTTGTGGGCCCTTGCCTGACGCGGGTACTTGGGCCTCCCACACAAGTGAGGCACCATTTTTATCGGGAGACCTGGGGGAACGCTGGGTGGTAGGAAATTTGTGTGAGGCCAGTGATGCCACACTTTCCCACACAAAAATGTGTGAAAAAAGTGATTTTTTCAGCTAAAAGTGAGGTTTGCAGGGGATTCTGGTAAGGAAACGTTGGGGGATCCACGCAAGCCATACCTCCCTGGAAGCCCCCGGGTGTCTACTTTTCAGAAATGTGTGGGTTTGGTAAGTTTCCCTAGATGGCCGCCGAGCACAGGGCCAAAAACCCAGGTGACTCCCTTGCAAAACCAGGTGGTTTTGTGAAAGGCCATTTTGAGGTCGCCTCACTACGTTGTGGGCCCTTGCCTGTCGCGGGTACTTGGGCCTCCCACACAAGTGAGGCACCATTTTTATCGGGAGACCTGGGGGAACGCTGGGTGGTAGGAAATTTGTGTGAGGCCAGTGATGCCACACTTTCCCACACAAAAATGTGTGAAAAAAGTGATTTTTTCAGCTAAAAGTGAGGTTTGCAGGGGATTCTGGGTAAGGAAACGTTGGGGGATCCACGCAAGCCATACCTCCCTGGAAGCCCCCGGGTGTCTACTTTTCAGAAATGTGTGGGTTTGGTAGGTTTCCCTATGTGGCCGCCGAGCCCCGGGCCAAAACCCAGGTGACCCCCTTGCAAAACCAGGTCATAATGAGATAATGTGTTGTTTATTTCTGCAGCGTGAAAATTTTGGCACAATATTGCAAGGAAAATGTGACAGACATTTTGAGGTTTGCAGGACATTGTGGGTACCATAACTTGGTGGGATCCACAAGAGAGATATCACCATGTACTCCCATGGGTGTTTCGTTTACGACAATATCTACAGTTGGTAGGTTATTCTTAGACGGAATGTACACCTTGGCAGACAGACTAAAAAGACAAAGATTACTGCACAGCCATCTATTCCTCAAGCACACACACATACTGGTTGGATTTGGCACGAGGGCAAGTGATGGTTCAGTATATACAATTTTATTAACAAGAGATTTCACAAAAATGAAATGCACTGTCAATAATTGAAAGGACAAAAACGGAACCAGTGACTCGCAGCTCGTGAGCTGTAAAGCCACGTCAAGGCCCCAACCGCTTTACAGGCCATTCACACACCTTTCATACGTGATACACACAAGACCATTCACACCCCCAGGCACGAAACAAACACATTACAACATTCACAAAAAGGGACAAGGTACACCCTGCTTGAGAAAGACAAAAAAAAATATTACTGCACAGCCATCTAATCCTCAAGCACACACACACATACTGTTTGGATTTGGCACGAGGGTGAGTGATGGTTCAGTATATACAATTGTATTAACAAGTGATTTCACAAAAATGAAATGCACT
Source organism: Calotriton arnoldi (assembly GCA_963921515.1). Lineage (NCBI taxonomy): Eukaryota > Metazoa > Chordata > Amphibia > Caudata > Salamandridae > Calotriton > Calotriton arnoldi. Next base: position 465,784 of record CAWUFW010005084.1, read on the forward strand.
GTTAATAATTGAAAGGACGAGAAACTGAACCATTGACTCACAGCTCGTGAGCTGTAAAGCCACGACAAGGCACCAACCTCTTTACAGGCCATTCATACACCTTTCATACGTGTGACAAATACAAAACCATTCACACCACCAGCCGCGGGCCCATCACATTACAACACTCACACCAGCAGACAGTGCCATTCAAGGGCCCATCACTTTCACACGCCCACATTCCTAACACAGCAACCACACAAGCTGATGGATTGCGTGGAGTGTCGCTCGGCTAGCAGTGTGTGTAGTGACCAGCAGCAAGTCACTACTCACACACTGCCAGCCGAGCGCCAGTCCACGCACACCGCCAGCCAAGCGCCACTCCACGCACACCGCCAGCCAAGCGCCACTCCACGCACACCGCCAGCCAAGCGCCACTCCACGCACACCGCCAGCCAAGCACCACTCCACGCACACCGCCAACCTAGCGCCACTCCACGCACACCGCCAGCCAAGCGCCACTCCACGCACACCGCCAGCCAAGCGCCACTCCACGCACACCGCCAGCCAAGCGCCACTCCACGCACACCGCCAGTCAAGCGCCACTCCACGCACACCGCCAGTCAAGCGCCACTCCACGCACACCGCCAGCCTAGCGCCACTCCACGCACACCGCCAGCCAAGCGCCACTCCACTCACACCGCCAGCCAAGAACCACTCCCGCACACCGCCAGCCAAGCGCCACTCCACGCACACCGCCAGCCAAGCACCAGCCTACACACACCACCATCACATTTAGGATTTTTTTATACAAAAAAGAAAACACAAACAAATTGCAAATAGATACAAATCTACTAACACAAAATCAGAAACTAAATACATTGCACTAATGCCAACCTTGAAACAGAACAACAATTCTTAAACATTACAGACCAGGCAGTTCACTTTACCACTCATGGTTGCTCCCAATAATTCTTTTGCTTGTGGTACGCTCTATAACAAGCAGGCACACACAGCCCAGGGTTAGAAGGACACTCAGGGCAGTACATACGAGTCTCCTTCCGCGTACCTCTTTGCCAACAGACTCTACATCTCCTAGTGGGAAAGTCTTTTGAGGGTGTAGGAGGAATGTGATCAGGAAAGTGGCGATCTTTCAATCGAGCCACATCCTCCACCACTCCAACTCTAGGAACACTTGCCTGTTCCACAACAACAAGGCTGCCTATGACAGACTCCTGAAACTGAACAAAAGTCAACTTTGACGCAGGAGAACACTCCTTGAACACAACAAAAGCATTGAAAGTTGCTAAATTGAAGAGATGGATGGCCAACTTCTTATACCAAATGTAAGACTTACGAATAGCAGTGTAAGGTTCCAACCTCTGATCTACTCTATCAACTCTATCAACACCACCCATGTGCTTATTGTAGTCTAAAATGCACACAGGTTTGCGCACTTCAGCAATCTGACCCCAAACAGCCACAGGTGAAGTACTCTCATCATGGATGGTAGTCAGCATGTACACATCCCTCCTGTCCACAAATTTCACAGCTAGCAGTTCCTCACTACGCAAGGCACTGCACTGTCCCCTCTGAAGTTTTTTGCAAACAAGCTCTTTTGGATAACCTTTACGGTTAGAGCGGATTGTGCCACAAGCAAAAGTGTCCACTTTGAACAATTCCTTAAACAATTGCACAGCAGTGTAGAAGTTATCAAGGTACAAATGGTGGCCTCTGTTAAACAGTCCTCTAGCAAGATCCCACACAATTTTCTCTGAAACTCCAAAAGTGGACGGACAACCAGGGGGTCAATAGTGGAATCCCTACCGGTGTACACACGCAAATTAAAAACATATCCTGTCCTACTCTCAGACAACATATACAGCTTAATTCCATAGCGTGCCCTCTTGCTAGGAATGTACTGCCTAAAAACCAAACGGCCCTTGAACAGGACCAAAGACTCATCAATAGATATTTCTTTCCCTGGAGTATAGATTTCTGAAAATCGATCTACAAAGTGATCAAGAACAGGCCGAATCTTAAAAAGACGGTCACATTCAGGGTGATCTCGTGGCAACGCCAAACCATTATCAACAAAATCCAGCATCCGAAGCAAAAGTAAATACCGATCACGAGTCATAACTGCAGGAAATATGGCCGTTGCCATCAAGGGACTGGTAGACCAATATGAACTCATGGACGGCTTCCTTATCAAACCCATCAAAAAAGTCAAACCCAAAAACTTCTTCATCTCTTCCAGATTTGTGGGACTCCACCGGGTAGCTCTAGAATGGGGCCTAAGTCTGGCACTGTTGTCCCTCAAAAACTGTTCAGCATACAAATTAGTCTGCTCAACAATCTCACCCAAAAATACATCATCCATAAACAACTGAAAATACTGTATAGGCAAATAATGTTCACAATCCACTCTACACCCTGCATAACCACTAAAGGCAGGCAACACCGGCTGCACCATGTTTGGATCAACCCAGAGTCCAGCACTTCCAGTAGGAAGCCTAGCAGCCCCAGGCTGCAATCCAGATGCCTCTTGCACCATCGGCACAGTAGTATCCTCCTCTAAATCAGGCACTTCATCTGCACTGAGAGTACCTTCATCATCCGATGATTCCATGTGGAGAGAAAACTCACTGCCTGAATCTTCCCCTCCCTCCTCTCCCTCAGACGCACTGTCAGTCTCATAATCCTGCTCAGAGGAAGATTCAAGAAGCAAACCAACCACCTGCTGAGCAGTAATTCTACGGCTAGCCATAATGCTTACTAATAAAGGTTACTTGTCAAACAAGTCAACAACAACAAACCCTTTGTAAAAAAAAAAAGAAATAAACAAAATGTAGCTTTATCACAAAGACCTATATACTCCAACACTATACCACTCACGTGACAGAAGCAGCTAGACTCACCACCACCTACTCTGCACAGACACAGTAAGGATCAACAATATCCCACTAAAAAAGAAGAAGAAAAAAATTACACATAAGACAATGCAAAACATCGCAAAGAATTTCATGCTCTGAACACTAACAAATATGCTGCCATTATGGCACCACTTACAAAAAAATTCATTCATGCATGACAATAATACTCATTTGGAGTACACACAACAAAAATATTTTCCTTACCAAATAAATGCAATTACGCAAAACTGCAGAACCACCACTGCCGAAACCGCAAACAGGAATCAAAAGCTTTACACTAGAATAAAAAGGAGAAAAAAACATTACAATCACATTTGCAAATAATGCACCAGTCCACACACAATCCACCAGCCAAGCTAAGGGGTAGGTGGGCCTAACAGTATAAATAAAATATTCACCCCCGTAAAAGGGGAGCAACCCTTGCCCTTTTGGCCACTCCCCAACACAAAAATTAAAAAAACCCTGGTGCCTAGTGGGCATTCCTGCTGCACGATCACATGATCGTGCAGCAGGAATGCACAAAAGAGGCATCGGGGAAAGGAAAACCCTTTCCTTTCCTCGATGCCTCTTTTGATACAAACACCCCCCCCTCCCCGAGCCAAACCTCACCTGATTTCCCGACGCGCTGGAAGCAAATGGCTTCCAGCGCGTCGGGAAGAAAGGGAAACCCTCAATGATGTCAGCGCGCTGACGTCATTGATGGGGCGGGGGAGGCAGGGGAAGCCCTTCCCCCCCAAAAAAAACCTAACGATCGGATTCCCACGGGGGAGCGCCAGCGCTTCCCCGTGGGTGTCTTATGACGAGCTGGACTCGTCATGAGCACACGAGCACTGTGTGCCATGACGAGTCCAGCTCGTCATAAGCACCGAAGGGGATAAAGGGTCAGAGCAGGATCTCAGCGGCAGACGAGGAGAAGGAACCTCCTGGTCACAGGAACTACACGAGCATTGCGCTCGAGAAATTCAAGGATGCAAAGACCTCCATCAAGGATTACAGCTAACTTTTCAGGGTGTAAATGGAGAGAAGCCACATCTGCTTAACCACGCTCACGAATTCTACACGAGAATTGCGCTCGAGAAAATGAAGGATGCAAAGACCTCCATCAAGGATTACAGCTAACTTTTCACGTTGGAAATGGAGAGAAGGCACATCTGCTTAACCACGCTCACGAATTCTGCACACCTGCCCTGCATATTTATCCAAGAAGATGCCACCGTTTTGTGCAATACCTCTACTCAACTGGAGTACTGTCTACTGGCTAATCAGTAAGTGTTACCTCGTTGGGTAAATGTATAGTGCCTTTCCTACACTACAGCTGCGTAAAGGACCAGAAGAATTGTCTCCAGTGACCTGTGTGTCTGTAACTTTGCCACCGCGCCGAAAGGCCGGGGTCCTTTGAGTAAGCTGTCCATCATAGTGGGGAAAGGGCGGGCAGACGTTGCATACCGCTAGTGTATGTGTGGCGGGGCCAAACGAGCGGGGCTTCTAGGCCCGTTCACATGCCTCTTGTTTATAAAGGGTCAGAGCACGATCTCAGCGGCAGACGAGGAGAAGGAACCTCCTGGTCACAGGAACTACACGAGCATTGCGCTCGAGAAAATCAAGGATGCAAAGACCTCCATCAAGGATTACAGCTACCTTTTCAGGGTGTAAATGGAGAGAAGCCACATCTGCCCTGCATATTTATCCACGAAGATGCCACCGTTTTGTGCAATACCTCTACTCAACTGGAGTACTTTCTACTGGCTAATCAGTAAGTGCTACCTCGTTGGGTAAATGTATAGTGCCTTTCCTACACTACAGCTGCGTAAAGGACCAGAAGAATTGTCTCCAGTGACCTGTGTGTCTGTAACTTTGCCACCGCGCCGAAAGCGCCGGGGTCCTTTGAGTAAGCTGTCCATCATAGTGGGGAAAGGGCGGGAAGACGTAGCATACCGAGAGTATGTGTGGCGGGGCCAAACGAGCGGGGCTTCTAGGCCCGTTCACATGCCTCTTGTTTATAAAGGGTCAGAGCAGGATCTCACCGGCAGATGAGGAGAGGGAACCTCCTGGTCACAGGAACTACACGAGGATTGCACTCGAGAAAATCAAGGATGCAGAGACCTCCATCGAGGATTACAGCTCACTTTTCAGGGTGGAAATGGAGAGAAGGCACATCTGCTTAACCACGCTCACGAATGTGTGGCGGGGCCAAACGAGCGGGGCTTCTAGGCCCGTTCACATGCCTCTTGTTTATAAAGGGTCAGAGCAGGATCTCACCGGCAGACGAGGAGAGGGAACCTCCTGGTCACAGGAACTACACGAGGATTGCACTCGAGAAAATCAAGGATGCAGAGACCTCCATCGAGGATTACAGCTCACTTTTCAGGGTGGAAATGGAGAGAAGGCACATCTGCTTAACCACGCTCACGAATGTGTGGCGGGGCCAAACGAGCGGGGCTTCTAGGCCCGTTCACATGCCTCTTGTTTATAAAGGGTCAGAGCAGGATCTCACCGGCAGACGAGGAGAGGGAACCTCCTGGTCACAGGAACTACACGAGGATTGCACTCGAGAAAATCAAGGATGCAGAGACCTCCATCGAGGATTACAGCTCACTTTTCAGGGTGGAAATGGAGAGAAGGCACATCTGCTTAACCACGCTCACGAATGTGTGGCGGGGCCAAACGAGCGGGGCTTCTAGGCCCGTTCACATGCCTCTTGTTTATAAAGGGTCAGAGCAGGATCTCACCGGCAGACGAGGAGAGGGAACCTCCTGGTCACAGGAACTACACGAGGATTGCACTCGAGAAAATCAAGGATGCAGAGACCTCCATCGAGGATTACAGCTCACTTTTCAGGGTGGAAATGGAGAGAAGGCACATCTGCTTAACCACGCTCACGAATTCTACATGATGATTGCGCTCGAGAAAATCAAGGATGCAGAGACCTCTATCGAGGATTACAGCTCACTTTTCAGGCTGGAAATGGGAAGAAGGCAGACACCTGCCCTGCATATTTATCCACGAAGATGCCACCGTTTTGTGCAATACCTCTACTCAACTGGAGTACTTTCTACCGGCTAATCAGTAAATGCTACCTCGTTGGGGAATTGTATAGTGCCTTTCCTACACTACAGCTGCGTAAAACACCTCGTAGGCATTCCTGCTGCACGATCACATGATCGTGCAGCAGGAATGCACAAAAGAGGCATCGGGGGAAAGGAAAACCCTTTCCTTTCCTCGATGTCTCTTTTCCAATCAAACCCCCCCTCCCCGAGCCAAAACTCACCTTATTTCCGCGACGCGCTGGAAGCAAATAGCTTCCAGCGCGTCGGGGAAGAAAGGGAAACCCTCAATGACGTCAGCGCGCCTCGCACGCTGATGTCATTGATGGGGGGGGCGGGGGGAGGCAGGGGAAGTCCTTCCCCTGCCTTCCCCAAAAAAACCCGACGATCGGATTCCCACGGGGGGAGCGCCAGCGCTTCCCCCGTGGTTGGTCTTATGACGAGCTGGACTCGTCATGAGCACACGAGCACTGTGTGCCATGACGAGTCCAGCTCGTCATAAGCACCGAAGGGGTTAAACAGTTCCAATATTTACCCGCCATTAATATTCCTTGAACCAATCCGATTTAACCATAAATCTGTATCTGTATCCTAACCCTTCAAACTATCAAGGTATTCTTTTGCTTTAATTTCTGAAAAAAGAATCGTGTTGCCCCCCCAGATTACTTTGAGTCTTGCTGGATTGTTCAAGTAGGCTTGTGCATTTCTATCTTGAAATGGCTTTATCAATTGCCGCAACCTCCACCACCTTTCGACAGTGGAGTGGCAAAAATCAGGTCGAACAAAATAGGAAACCTCATTCCAGGTTCTTTTGGCTTCTGGCCGAGCCCTCTCAAAGATAGCTTGACGTAACAAAAAATTACCCAAATAAACCAAAATGACTCGTGGCAATGTTCCTGCCTTCACAGGTTGCTTCTGCACAAAAGGAACGCGATGGGCACGTTGCACCTCTCGATCCCAATTCCAGTCCGTAAGTTCTGGGAGTGTATCTCTAAATAATTTCACAACAAATGAGCGGATATCAGCCCCTTCAATCTCCTCCGGAACCCCAAGCACCCCCAGATTGTTCCTCCTCTGGTAATTCTCCTGCGCTTCTAGTTTCCATTGCACATCTATTAATTGGGCCTCATGAGACTTTATAAGTGTCTGGTTTGTAGTAAGATCCGCTTCAGTTGCCACAACCCTTGATTCCAAATCAGTCAGTCTTTCCCTAAATACACTGCAGGTTTTAGTCATTTTACGAATCACTCCCTGCACTTTTCGCATTGCTGCTTGGGCCTTACGTCCGTCCAGTCTCGTCTCATCACGATGCAATGATATGGCTTGAAAAATTGCTTCAAGCGTCGGAGGAGTGGGTCCCCCCTTGTCCGAAACAAGTTGTCCGCTAGACAGTTGGCCCGCAAGTTGATTTGTAGGGGTGTAGTCCCATGTAAGATCCTTAGCTCCCGACTTTCTTTTTTTCCTTTTCAAGACAGTCTTTACTTTGCTACCATCAGCCTCATCCAAGTCGCTGTTGGTCAGGTCTGTGGAGATATCTGAAAGATCCTCCGACCAATCACCCCCATCTGACAGTGAAAAAAAGTAATCACTAGGCTCTTGCTCTTTTCCATCCCCAAGGTCCTTCTCCACATTCCCATTATTTATACAGCCTGCCCCTAGTAGCTCATCCGCCTGGGAAATAGACATAGCCCGAGAGTCCTGGGGGGAGGTTATTACTGTATTGACCTGAGAGGAATCCTGCCCTCCAACACCCGCAATAGCTTCACCTGGATTCTCTTCAATAATTATTACCTTAGAGCCAACGTCCAAAATATGCCCAATGTTTTCCCCCCCCTCATTCACAGTCACAGTCCCTTGAGGGTTATCTCCAGGCCTACCTTTAAACTCTTCCGACTCAGTTCCCTGTAGAACCCTACTCAATTCGGGAGATCCTTCTTCATTTCTCCCCTTCTCCAAGCCGCGCTCCTGGCTCTGCCCGGCCACATCCTTCTGACACAGCTCGCCGTGACCCGGAGCTGTTTTCCCCGAGGGGCCTCGCATCAGATCAACCACTGATGGGCCGGCCGGTCGAGTCTTCACTGCTGCCCCGCCTCTTCCTCTTCTTTCCGGGCATGAGTCAGCTGGCTGTCAGCGACACCCCTTCGGCGAGATCAGCGCTAGTGCTACCGCTTCTTCGCTGGCTTCTCCCGTTTCGGACTGGCCCTGCAAATTTAGTCGTGCCGCCCTTGTCTTGGCGGTAGTTCCTGCTGTTTTGGGCCCCATCGCCTCCACCTCGGTTTCAATTTCGGCAAACATGGAATCCCGGTAAGGGTCACTGCCACTGACATAAACTTTGGCACTCGCTGTAGAGAAGCGCCTCAATACCGCCAGTCCAATCAGTGTCCCTATTAAGCGCAGATACTGTCCACAACTTTTGGGGGTGATTAATACCTCCTTACAACAACTTTCTAGGGTCATCACTGCATCCCATCTTTATTCCTGCATAAAAAATCAGGCTCTCCGTTGGGGCTGCACGCACTACGGTCTCAAACGACCGCCATCTTGCCTCCCACCTCCGGCATGCTAGACCAGCACTGCAGTCGCCCTGGAAATTACTCAAAAGAGTTGTTCAAAGTCCTAAATTACTTTATTAATCCCCATGCTTGTTCTCAGTAGATTTAACCTTCTCAGCAACTGTGTAATTCTCTGGCTGATTACTTCAAGGCGAGGATAAAATTATGAGAATTTATCAAAACTTTGCCTCATTTTCCAATCAGCCTTTAATGAAGCTGAATTTTAATTCTCCTCCTGTGAAAGATGAACACAGTCTGGGAAAGTTTAACATTCCTGATGTGAAACAAATTCTAGGGGCCATAAACAAGGCTAAATCCAGCTCCCCCTCTGATCCATGTCCAGCTAGGATTTCTGTGTGTCTTGCCATGCAGATCTCTCCGGCTATTAGTTCCCTGTTTAATGCGTCTATAGAGACAGGGAAATTCCCTAGGGACTGGAAATCTGCACAGTTCATGCCTATTGAAAAAAAGGCCAATTTAGATCCCTCAGTACTCTCTAATTACTGGCTAATTTTGTCTACTTTCATTTCTAGGGAAGATTTTGGAAGGACTCATCAACAAACAGCTGACAAACTACCTGGATGAAAACAATATCTTGGACCCTTCTCAATCTGAGTTTAGGTCGGAGCAGAGAACAGAGACGGCCTTTGTTGCCGTGGCAGACTCCATAAGATCAGTGGCGGCTGGTGGAATTTGAAACTGGAGAGGTGTATGCAGAGCGAATCAACGCATGCGAGCGAGCGTAGCGAGCGAGCCCGACGGCAATAAGTGGGGTTCGGGGGGGGTTCTCCCCCGTGAAGAAATTTAAAAAAAATTGGCATCTTTTTGGTGCAATTTTCAGCACTATATCTGTGATAAATGGACTAAAAATTCAGTAGTTCTAGGCATTCATAAAAGAAAACTCAAACATTATTTCAGAGAATTTCTGGGTTGCCAAGCAAGTCTGACTTCTGAAGAGGGTTAGGGTACTAAGCAAGACTTCTTTGGCTCTACCCTTTCCAATAGAAAACACTAGTTAGTGATGTGAACAAGTTCAATGGACAAACCTGGGGTCTAGGGAGAGTCCCTCTCCTGAGAAAAAATGTAAAAAGATTGGCAAATGGTGCTTTTTAAAGCAAATGAATGCAGCGATAAAGCAAGGCTTATTAAGCAGTGGGAACGTATAGTCTTGAAATATTAAACACATTAAAGACTGCCCCGTATCTTCTTGCATTAATTTGTTCAACAGTTACTGTAATATGTAAATTGTTCTGCATGACAACTTTAGCCCTTTAAAATGTATGCTTAGCTTGCCCAGTGTCTTGCACTGCATGCAGCATTAACTTTGGAAAAATATGCTCTAACCAGACTTCGGAAGCACCCACAGCTGCTGGCTGTAACCAGTCATATAGAAATATGTGCAGACAGGTCTTTAAGTGAGATGAAAAAGTGGGTGCTCCCTATAAAGGAACATGCCAAATACATTTCTGTGATTCCCATAGTGTGCCATCAGAACAGTATTTTGGTTTCTCTCTGAGATGTAATTTTATCCAGATAAATGGCACAGCAACTGACATACGCCTAAAGCATGTCAGTATGATTGGCTTTGTCACTGGATGTTAGCTGTTTAAGATAAATGAGTAACAACAATGATTTCTTATAAATAATTAACATTGAAAATGTTTAAATTCTGAAATAGTGAGTCTGTGAATTAAATAGCATTGAGGCCTGTGGAGGAGTTTTGGCCTTCAATTATGTTTGCTTTATGTTAGATATGTATCCTCTTTTTCTCTGCATATCTTGTCCATCTGCACATCTTCAACCCCCTCTCTTTCCTCTTCAGCATCCTCTTCCCCGAATGCCCTTCCTCACATCTGTCACTTCACCGCCCCCAACATGCACTGCACTCCCTCAAATATAAGCACCTTAATTTCTCTTACTTTTGCCTTGCAAATATTTTGACATCAGTGTACCCCCTCCACACACATTTCCACAGAATTTCAGTTGCAAATGGAATACACAAACATTGTTCTGTGTGCTCTGCAGAGAGGCCAACCCACTGACAGGCACTTTGTTTGGCTTTAGCCTTAGCGCCTGCATGCTCAATCAAAGTCCCTCATAAACACCTGGCATGGCTCAAGCCTCAAAGTATGCACAGAAAAAAATACAGATAAACAACGACATTATAAAATAGCTAACTCGTGGGGAATGCAAGATTAAGTAAACATGTAAAATAAGAGGAACTAAATCGCTAAAATGCATTTCCTCGATGTTTTTAACATTCATTGTTTGCAAGTCAATCCATGTTTTTGGCATCAGTGTTAACTTAGGGGCATGTACACAGGGCCAGTTTTAATGCCATACATCAGCGGACTGGCCACTGTAAGCACATGTTACACAGTAAGCACATATCTCTCGCTTTGGGCCTGACTCGGATATTTGGATCCATTTCACAAGGGAGCAAATGCCGCAGCTCCACTTCTAAAGGAGCGAGCAATGTGCAGCGAGGGCCTGGGGTGTCAGTGGGGGAGGTAAGCATGATGAGGGGTCTCGGTACAATATACAGAACACAGCAGTAGCTAGCAAACACAGTAGCACGCTACTCCGGACCAGAACCCATGTGTTAGTCGCCAAATGTGCACAGACAAACTGGTGGAATGGATGTTTGCATGGCGTGAACCGGCTGTACCCTTCATTGCATACAGTCTCAAAAACAGCGACGGAGGCCTGTATTGGACACCATGCCTCTGTCGCGATGGGCCAGTGATGCATTAAAATGAACAAAGCTCGCAGTGACACACATAGTGGCGGGTCTGCACCACAACGCAGCCCAGTTGTAGATCACGTGCCCGCTGCGGTAGTAATGGCTCCTGGCCCTGGCTTTGTTCTGACAATGCAGACCAGTGAACACGGGAGTGCACCGCTGACAGCCATGGAGGTGTCACCGGGGTCAGCAGACTTCTATCATGGAATGGCTTTTACTTGGTATGTTGCATCGCACAGTCTGTTGTTATTGCTCATACAGCAGCGCAGCCAACGACAATAACTCAAGGAATGCTGCCACACCAGTGATTCATGGCCCACAATGTATGATAGGACAGTGAATTGCCGATCACAACCCAGGATCAACATAGGAATGTCGCTCGCTAGCGTCATTTTCTCCTCATCAAATGCTTTGCCGCATGAGTGACTGTTCTCACATAATAGTTCACAAAAGACTTAACTAGCTGCTGCCAATAGATGCCCCCGTTCAATGGTCAAAATACACCAGCAGCCGTAACCAATTACCTTTGTGCAAATAATATACTACCCATGCAAAGTGAACACATAGCAGGAGTTCTGTTCAATCAGAAACACTTCCTAGATAAAAATGTAGGCAGCAGCTTTGATGAACCCACTGGCTGCAGACAAACCCGCTTCTGAAACAGCAAGATCACACGGATGGCATCTTCACACATATAGAACACTAGTTTAAATCAACTGGAAAATCAGAATTGTTTGATATTCCTATTGAAATAGCGCACAGGCATCTTCTGTATAAGGCTCCAATGATGACATCATAGTTTTCTGGTTGCACTTCGCCTCGCTCTTCTTTATAATGCATCAGATCCCCTCTGTGGAACTCAAGCGTCACAACACACCTGCTAACTAGTGTCGGATGCATCTTACTTTGTTGCTACAAATAGAGAATATTTGCAAGCACATGTCTCGCTTCACCAGACTCGGGCCCCCCTCATTTTACCAGAGTCAGGGCTCTCTACTCTTCCTTTCATTACCGCAGGCCTGGCTCACTTTACCACACACGCAGGGCTCTTTACCATGGAAGGGATCGGTACCTCACTTTACCACATTCCATCCTCTGTGTATCCCGCAACACCGCAGACAGGACCCGTTTAGCTCAGTTCTGTTTTACCACAACCACGTCCTTACCGCCCCAGTGCTCTCTTTGCACAAACTTGACACCCCCCACCTTCACTACTTGCAGGGCTCTCTTTGGTACTCGTTACCGTATTCGTGATATTACCACAGACAGGATTATTTTACCGGCGCGCCCACATCACGCATGGGTCACGATACCGCTTACTCCCTCTCACGAGCTCTTTAACACTCTTAGGTTTACAGTCTCCTCCCACACTTAAGACTTTCTTCAGTACTCTTCGCGACACTGTCACTGAAGGCTCTTTATAACTGCACCACACTCGGCGTGCTCTTCAGTACTCTCTGACAGACGCAGTGCTCTCTTAAGTTACACACCGTGCACCCCGTGGGAGTATTTCTTTAGTGTTCGTCGCCACGCGAACCGCACTTTACGTCTCCTTAATACAATCTTCACTACTCTTTTTCAGACGCAGACCTCTCTTACACACTTTGCACCAGACGCAATAATTTATTTAGTACTATTCGCCACATGCCCAACTTTTTACGTCTCCTTATCACACTCAACCCCTCTTTCCTACTTTTTATCACACGCAGGACTCTGGCACCACAAGCAAGGCTTTGAGGCTTTCTATAGCACTCAGTCGCGGCTTGCGGGGGTGGGGTGTCGGGGGGAATGTCGCGGGGGGTGAGTGCCGGGGGTGGGGGGAGTTTTAAAAGAAAAGAAAATCCTACCTGAGCAGGTCCGCGCTGCCTCGGGTCCGTTGGCGCCTACAGGAACGGAACAGCCGCATCACTGCTGGCAAGTGGGTGGCAACCCCTTCAGCCAATCCTGGCGCTGCCAGCAGCGCCAGGATTGACTTCGGGCACGGTTACTCTCCGCCCGCCTGCCCATTAGGAGACTGAGGTTTGAGCCTTTGCTCAACCCTCGCTCTCCTAATGGGCATGCGCCAGCCTGTGCAGCCACTAGTGCGCATGACTGGGCACGGTGGAAAAATTCGCCGACCTTCCCCACTCATGCGCACTTGTGCATTGTGCTGCTGCATGCCCCTGGTGACGGTCTGACTGACAATGCCTGTCAGACAACATGACGTCGGACCGCCCACCCCTTCAGACTCTGAAGGGGGTGGGCGGTCCGACGTCATGCTGACTGACATGATTGTCAGTTCTCTCGGCGTCTCTGAACTTAAGTAAACTGAGAGTTTACTTAAGTTCAGAGACGGCGAGGGAGCTGCGGGCGGGGTGGGCAACGCCCCAACGCCCCAATGGACGCACCGCTCCTGCATAAGATGTTCTTTGGATGCTAAAATCCCCTCTATGCTGGTGCTCTTGGACCTGTCTGCAGCTTTCAATACTGTGTCACATGATAATATGCTCCTTAGGCTAAATGAGATAGGGATATATGGGACTGCGCTTAAATGGTTCCAGGATTTCTTGACTAACAGAACTCAGACGATCTCACTGGGTGACGTTAAGTCACGAACTATGACGATTGACAAAGGGGTACCCCAGGGATCTTGACTGAGTCCCACCTTGTTCAATATATATATATAGATATGGCCCCGTTGACCAAACTAATTAGATCTTTCGGCTTTGAAATCTTGTCCTACGCTGATGACACTCAGTTGGTCATCTCCTTTGAAAACAAGGTGGACAAAGTAAAGGAACATTTCTCAAATGGGATGAAAGTGGTGACAGAGTGGATGTCCGAGAACTACCTTCAGCTTATTGCTGAAAAGACTGAGATAATGCTTTTTGGAAAAGCTCAACAAACATGGACTTCAGATTGATGGCCACCTGAGCTAGGGAATGCTCCCACTCCCTGTCAGGTCGTAAAAAATCTCGGCATTAAACTGGATCAAGCCCTAACAATGAAGGAGCAGGTCCTATCAATTACAGGTACCTGTTTTCACATGTTACGCTTATTAAGGAAAGCCTTGCCTATTCTTCCGCTTGCAGCTAGGAAGACCCTGGTACGGGCTCTTGTTGTCAGTTGGCTTGACTATGGCAATTCTCTTCTGGCCTCTGCCAATGAAACCCTGCTCTCTAAATTACAGGTCGTGCAGAACACCACTGCAAGGCTCATTTGTAATCTTCCTTCCAGATTTGCATGACTCCCACTTTTAAGAACACTACATTGCTCCCTGTCAGAAAGAGAATTATATTTAAGATCTGATGCCTTACCCACATAGCTCTAGTGGGGAAAGGAGCAAGATACCTACACCAAAAGCTTAAATGATGTCTTCCTGTTAGGAATTTATGTTCTAAGAATAAAGAGCTACTTACTATTCCTCGCATTCAATGTTCTCGGAGTGGAGGTAAATCCTTCTGCTATCTGGCCCCCACTTACTGGAATCGTTTACCTGTTTATATTCGCCCATGTGCTGTTTACACCAAATTTAAGAAATTACTGAAAACCTTTCTTTTTTAACTCTGCTGTTTCTGGCCGTGCCATAGTGATTTTCAGCTGCGTCGAGATACCGCGTTGGCGTATTTTGCACGTGATATCAAATTAAAATAACATAACAAAACAATAACAAAGCCGTTGTGATTAGCTTTGAGCAAGCGAGAGCAAAATGCTCTTGCTTGCTCAAAGCAGAGCAGTTTCCTATAGCTTTGCGGGAGCTGTAAAGCTCCTGCCAAGCCATAGCAAACAGCTATGTCCTGTGGGTGGGCCCCCTGGGACATGGCAGGAGCCAGCCTTGGGGGGTGGTGGCCCCAGGGCCATCTATGGCTCCAGGAGGGGGGCCGCGCAGCCCCCTCTCCATTGTACTGCACAGCTCTGGGGAGATGGTGGTCCCCAGGCCCGCGGGGGCCACGCGGTCCCCATCTTTAATTATGTAGAGTTGCCCCGGGGAGGTGGTGGTCCCCGGGGGTGCCAATGAGAGACACTCTTGTCTGACCTATATTCCTTTACTGGAAACCGAAGAAATATGTAGGTCCGGACCGCAGCGGACCACACCGGAGATGTTAAGGAATCCCTAAGAAAGAATCCCGAATTATCGAAGCTAAAGTATGCTCCCATGAAAACTTGTGGATATAAATAACCTGAGAGCACGCTCCAGCAAATACATCAGGCGGAGCTACTCCCAACAGGAGAGTGGAACTTGTCCCTCGTGCTTGGAAAAGCCTTATTGGTTCCAAATCAGTTGGGACCAGATACATAGAAGGAAGCAGTACTTCTATCGTATTAGTTTGGACTAAGAGAACCCCCATCCACCTCTGAGATTTCCTCGTAAATCATAAGGTCCTGATGAAGGTGGTAACAATTTTAACCCACTGAAACGTGGTTGACTGACCACAAGGGAAGCCTACATATGATAACACACCAGTGGATAATCCTTTGATTAAATCTTACCACTTAATCTATGATTGAGTGCTTGTCATCTTAAATAATAGGAGTCCCTTTTAATAATGCACTATGTCATGTGTATGAATGTGTTGCGTATATGAGATGGTTATGGCTGTTTAGTATGACTGTTGGATGGTTGTGAATGGGGTCAATGGTAATGCATTTTATGATATGTATTGTAAAGTAATTGTTATTTTGGTTTTGTTTGTCTGTCAACTTTGACATTTTGTCCTCTGCGTGCTAATAGCATAGAACTATTGTATAATGTTTGTCTAAATTGTTTTTGATATGAATTTACATAAAAAAGTTTTCACATATATAAAAACTATCTTTAAAAAATACTGTGTATACTTAAGAAAATAAAAAATATATGAACATTTTTGAATAAATCAGTTGTTCTGAGTGTTCTATGGTGTACCTGCCTCTAGTATGAGCCCTATGGAGGCCATCCAGTAAAGGAATATAGGTCAGACAAGAGTGTTTCTCATTGATAATTGTCATTCCCCCCTTACTCTTGGACCTTAAATTTAACCTAGGGGGTACCTTTTTCTTATAGGGTCCACGGGGGTGCCCCATGGGCCCCCACACTAATTTCATTTTAGCCCCGGGGAGGTAGTGGTCCCTGGGGCTGCAGGGGGGGGCTTGCGCCCCCCGCATTAATGTTTTATTTTGCCCCAGGGAGGTGGCTGCGCGGGCCCTCGCATTAACTTCACATTTTGCCCTGGGGAGGTGTCAGATCCAGGGCACGAGGGTTGACAAACAGGCAACCCCTGCGTTTCTATTAAGAATAAGCCCCGGGAAGGTGGTGGTCCCCAGGGCATAATAAGCTCCAGGAGGGGGGCTCCTTCGCCCCCCTCCTTTATTTGTACAATGCCCCTGGGACCTGGCTCCCCCGGGGGCCCATTAATAACAAAGCGCGGGAGTCAGCGCTTCATTTATTTATTTTTTCGGCGAGATTCGCGGATCCAGCAGGACTCCTGCTGAAGTATTTCTTTCTAAATGCTTCTGTGGCCCTGGGGGGTCCCTGTGGGACCTCCACCCAGACGTCTAGGGGGTCAAAGTGTTTCTACCCTGACCCCTTTTCTTTTCTTTATGTTTTTTCTGTGACTCGGTTCAACCAAGTCCCAAGATGGCTGCCAACACTTCCTGCCATCAGAGGCCACGCCAGGAGCCGCATTTGCAGAGTAGTGGAGAAAGGGGGCTGGGCCTCTGACCAGCTCTCAGAAATTCCATTGCATAGGTCTTACAGGAGGTACCAGGAGGGCTTCTGGCCCCAAAGGTCCCTCTGGAGCCAAGGGGACTTTATCCCCCAACTAGTAGTGCACCAGGAGTCACTTTTGCAGAGTAGTGGAGAAATGAGGAGTGGCCTCTGACAACTTCTTAGCAATCCTGCTGTGTGGGACTTATGCCCCCGCATTTTAGTATACTAGCCCCGGGGAGGTGGCGGTCCCTGGGGCCGGAGCCCCCCACGCATCTTATTAGAATATAGCCCCGGGAGGTGGTGGTCCCCGGGGCTGCAGGGTCCCACGTGGGCCACCACATCTTTATTTTTAATTGCCTCCGGGACCTGGCTCACCCGGGGGCCCAAAGTAAACAAAACGCGGGAGCCTGCACTTTGTTTTTTTGTTTTTTCCATGCTCCTCTCCAGACGCAGCCTTTATGTACCAGGCTGATCTTCTGATGGTGATGCACAGGCTAATCTTCTGTTGAGGACATGGCCAAACATAGGCCATATATTGACTCAGCATCAGAGCCTTGACTGGGCCTTGGTGATTACAGTGTGAATATTCATGGTTTCCGTCCAAAACCATCATGGAGAGACTGCATGCCCACTAATACTGGGGTCCACAGATCACTCTCCTCAGCCTTTTTCCTATGTAGGTCCCACAGACACCTGGGACAGGCTGCAGTGCCCTCCTCCTGGACAGACACTATTCCTGCAGGGTTGGCAGGCTCCTTCCTTCTCTCAACCTGCAGACAGGTTGCTAGGTGTTTCAGCGAGCGGTCTGACTCAGGCAATGCCCCCTCACCTCCCCCCTCACCTCTGGGAACCACACTGTCAGACACCAGTTATGATTTCACAGCAGTCTTCTGTGTGCAATGTGGAAATGCATATCCACTGTCTGTATCTTAGGAACCAATTTTGAATAGTTCTCCTTTCAAGTGTCCTTTCCATGCTCCTCTCCAGATGCAGCCTTTATGTAGAGTGAAACCTCTCACAGCAGGATAGTATTCAGACTGGAGCACTGACAACATAGGCACAAAGAGGTGTGAGGTTTCTACACCTGCCTGTCATCAGCCAAACTGAAAGTGTGATCAGAGACGAAAGCCTGCAAGTCACCTAAAGGGCCCCTTCACTATTCACAAGAGAGTCTGCAATCTCATCCTTCACCCCTACATCCCGAAATGGCATTGTATAGCAAGACTAATCAGCAGCTCCTTGCTAAGCCTCATTGAATTTCTAAAAAAGCCTAGTCTCCACTCCCTTCACTTGAGTTTCTAGGTTTCCTCCCTCCAGCATCAAGGTCATGTCATTTGAGATGTCATCAGTGACGCCAGCAATGTTGTCATTTATTATGTCATGAGTGATATAATATGTGAAGTCATAAGCAGAGCATGGCAGGGTCATAAGTTGTAGTTAGCTCAGTAAACTGTAACTGGTGATTTCAGTGTTTTTTTATTTTTAAATGTTAGTTATTATCCTATGATGTCACTTCAACCTTTGGTTTTTCATTGAAATATATATATATATATACATATACATATATATATATATATATATACTATATATATATATATATATATATATATATATATATATATATATAGATAGATGACTCAACAAACCCGTTCCCAATAAATAAACAGGTCCCAACATGCTCGGATTCTTCTTCTTCAGTTTATTGGTGCTTGGGGTGGCACGTTTCGACCATCTCCCCGGTCTTTCTCACAACAAAGCCCCAACGCCATTTTGTGCAATAAATACTTTCATAATCCTTAAAGTGACAGTGCAATATTGTTCATAGTCTCACCAGCAATAAAGTTTTTCAATGTTTATAAAATCGCACTGTTTACTCAAAACCCTGAGCTTAATAAACCTTACAAAATCAAATTAAACTTAATATGACAATGTTGTCATATTCCCTGACTTCATTTAAAAATAAAAATTGTGACTATCTAATATGTGCTTAAACCTTACATGCATAATGTGATTTTATGACAATATGAGCAGTATTAGAAATACGGAGCTGTAAACCACTGAGCATCAAATTCACATAACTCAATTTAATTGGCCAATCTCCGCATTGACCATCTATTATGCAAGGGTTAAAATGTCTAGTTGTCTTCCCAAAGGGTATGAAAGTGCTAGTGCCATTCATTATATCCTTATTTTCAAAGTACATAGTGCCATTCAATCCCTCTCACATTAGACCCTTGCTGTTTGATAATAAATGTAGACTTCTTCCTTAACACGCCAGTGCATATTCTTCATAAAGTGCTAAGTTCGTAACAACAACCGCTTTCCTACCATTCAGATTCATGGCAACATTGGTCATGAAGCTATACTGCACATATAGATATTGCACCATTTACTCAAAAATCTGCAACCTTTCTCCCTAAGTTTGAATGTTTGCCTAAACATACTAATAAAGTACCTGAATCAGTATGTAAACATATACACATAAGTAAAGTGCAAACAGCAGATTATTACATAGTAAATTACAACATGAAGGCAGACATTGTATATATAACAAAAGTAAACTAGAAATAAATGCCTCTTAGCTGACATAAATAAATTAATGTCCTATCCTAAAAAGGTGCCAAGTGCAAACTTCATATAGTTGTCAGAGATTTTTGGGCAAGTGCCCTAATGTGCAATGTACCTCCTATCTGTCCCCTTTGTACGCTCTCCTAGTTCACATTTGCATGTCTAAAAGTGCCCTGTGCTCAAAGTTAAAAAAACATTACCTCTCTTTCCTTCAAATTATTCTACGGATTAGCTCTCAGACTGTGTTCATTACATGAAAAACCTAAACTATAAATGAACATGTAGATCCTCTTCAATATTGAGATCCATGGGGACCTTCGTGTTGAATCTTAAAATGTGTTTTGATTCCAACTGTCTCAAGCAGCGTTCTCTGTTTCCTCCTCTACTGCAAATAGGTACCTGGTCTATAGCAAAATATTGCCAATTGTTCAAGTTACTGTCATGTACTCTCTCAAAATGCCTTGCCACTGGATAAGTAGAGTCCTTGTTTACAATTGCTCTGATGTGTTGCAGTATTCTCAGGTGGACATTCAGTATAGTACTGCCTATGTACATTTTTTGACAGCTACGTCTTAAAACATACACTACATGATCAGTTTTGCAGTGCAGAGGTTGTTGAATTGTCCACATCTGATCTGTCAATGGTATGGATAATTGCTTAATATTGACTCCAGATTTGCAAGCCTTATATCTGTGGCATTTAGAAAAGCCCCCGCTGCCCGTCAGCCATGTTCCACCCACTCTCATCTCTGGACTGCTAACTACAAGGTCGTCCCTCATTGACCTCGTCCTTCGAAAAGTCATTAAGGATTTCTTATTTATCTTTTGGCCAATGACCGGGTCACTGCACAGAAGCTGCCAATTCTTTTGAAATATTTGTCTCACTTCACCATGTTGAGTGTTAAAACTAGTGCTGAATCGTAGTTCTTGTTTGGAGTCATCCCGCATAATTTCCGTAAAGAACAATTTATCCCTTTCTTTACGATTTGCTTTGATCCTAGCTTCCCTCAGTACTTCCGTGTTGTAACCCCTTGCTGAGAATCTATGTTCTAAATCTTGCTGTGCAATCTCTAATTGTGCTCTTTCACTGCAATTCCTTTGCATACGTAGGTTCTCAGCATAGGGGATGCTGTATTTCAGACTAGTGGGGTGAAAACTTTGGTCATGTAAAATTGTATTCCCTGCTGTGCTTTTCCTAAAATCTTTTGTGTGAAGTTTCCCTTGCTCAATGTAAACAGTTAGATCTAAAAACTCTACTGACTTCTCGCTTATATGCGAGGTAAAGTGCAAATTGAGTGCATTAATGTTGATTTTCTCCACAAATTCTTTGGCCGAACACAATGTTCCCCACCAGATAATGAACAAGTTCTCCAGAAGTTTTTCTGAGCATGTATTGGGTAGCACCTGCTCCTCCCACCAGCCCATATGCAAATTTGCATAGCTGGGGGTGAAGCAGGTGCCCATCACAGTCCCTCTTAGTTGACGGAAAAGATCTGAGCCAAATTGAATTTTTTTATTGTTGAGGCACCAGTGAATCATTTCCAAAATCATTTCCGTATGTCTGTATAAAGTGAGGGGCCTGGACCTTAATATATATATTTCATGAGTGATGTAATATGTGAGGTCATAAGCAGTGCATTGCGGGGGCGTAAATTATAGTTAGCTCAGGAAACTATAACTGCAGAATTTCACTGGTTTTGTACGAGTGAAATTTGAGCCTAACTATAATGTATCTGTAACCTTTGTTTTTTTCAGTGAATTTTTAAGGTTTTTTAAATTCTATTTTATAACTATACCGACCTGTAACCTTTGTTTTTTTAAGTGAATTTCTAAGGTTTTTCAAATTCTATTCCCTAACTATAACGTCCCTGTAACCTTTGATTTTTAAGTGAATTTCTATGCTTTTGCAGAGTGGTGGAGAAAAAGGGTGGCCCTCCTACCACCTCTCAGAAAACCTGCTATGTCGGACTTACTGGATATAACAGGAGGGCTTCTGGGCCCCCAAGAACCTCAGCATCCAAGAGGACTACATACCCCAATCAGCAGTGCGCCAGGAGGCTCGTTTTCTGAGTGGTGGAGAAAGGGGACGTGGCCTCCGAACACCTCTCAGCAATTCCGCTGTGTGGGACTTACTGTAGGCAACAGTAGGGCTTGTAGGCCCCTGAAGACACTCTAGAGCCAAGGAGACTTTATCCCCCAACCAGCAGTGTGCCAGGAGATGCGTTTGCAGAGTGTTGGAGAAAGGGAGCATCCAAAGACCTCTCAGCAATCCCACTGTGTGGGACTTATTGGAGGTAACAGGAGGGCTTGTTGGCCTCCAAGGACCCAATGAATCCAAGGGGACTTCATCCCCCAACCAGCAGTGCACCAGGAAGCACGTTTGCAGAGTGGCGAAGAAAGGGGGTGTGGCATGCGAAGACCTCTCAGCAATCCTACTGTGAGGGACTTACTGGAGGTGACAGGAGGGCTTGTTGGCCCCCAAGGACCCTCAGCATCCAAGGGGACTTCATCCCCCAACCAGTGGTGCACCAGGAGGCGGGTGTTGCAGAGTGGTGGTGAAAGGGAGCGGGGCCTTTGGCAATTTGCCTGTCTTTTTTAAAATACATTTTTTAAATGTATTCTGGGAGGGGGCCCACATGGCCCCCCTTACCAGTTTCAATTTTGGCCCTGGGGTCACCCCTTTCCCGGGGTCAGGCCTATTTTGAATAGGGGGGCAGAAGGCCCCCCTCCCCTGGCCAATTTTGGCCTTCGGGGACCCCACCCCCAGGGCCCAGCCTTTTTATTTTAAATTGTTTTAACTAAAAGGGAGGGAATCCGAGTGGCCCCCCCCTCCCTGATAAATTTCAGCCACGGGGAACCCATCCCCCGGGCCTGGCCTTTTTAAAATTTAATTTAAAAAAAATAATAATGGGGAGTGGCCTGCGCAGCTCCGTCGCGGGCGGATTTCAGCCCCGGGACCCCATCACCGGGGCCATGCCTCTAGTGTGAGTGCCTTGGTCCCACCCAGGGCACCCACTTTGTAGTGTTGGGGACCGCAGGGGGAGCCTCAAGGTCCCCGCGGTCCCTGCCGGCTCCCCGCCTCTTGCAGGAGCCGGCATTGCTTTGACACAGAGGAAGATATAGCTCCCTCTCTGTCAAAGCCCGACCATCGCCAGACACCAGGACCCCTGCTCAGGCTCCACCAGATGTAAGCTGCACTAAACTCGCATACTCTTCCGCAGCTCTTCACAACTTTTACGAGCTGCGCCACTGCTCTATATCCCTGAAGCAATGTTGCATGCATAGCTTTCCACAAGTCCTAATGGGAGGCCATAGTTTCGGTTTCAAGTAACCCTAGTGTGGATGCCTCTGCTCTGCCCTTTCAAAACCCACGATTATTTAATAGCTTTTTATGTAATATTAGGTACCTACCTAAACATTCAACAGAGTGTTGGGATCTTTTTGCTTTTCTTTTACCAGAAATAGGTTTTTTAACAGAAACTTGGCTAAGCCCTACCTCATTACCAGCCATAATGCTGTCTCTCTCCAAAAAACTATTGACTGCTGAAAGTCGACAAATTAGATAAAGTTGGGGGAGGCATTGCTATTGTCTTTCAAGAAACAATCATGGTCTCTATTATAGACTCCTTGAGTACAGACTGGATAGAAATCTGTATTTTCACATTGGAATTTAATTCTAAAGATTGTTGGAAAGGTGCCCTACTTTATCGGCCTCCTGGTCCAAAAAGATTTTAGTCATCCCTTGACTGAATACTTAGCGACTTATGTGCTGTCATCACAACAATTTCTCCTGCTTGGGGATTTCAATTATCACGGAGAACATTTTTTAGACATGGAAGTAGTGCAACTTTTATCATACCTAAATACTCTAGGACTGCATTTAAAAATTACGGGCCCGACTCACTCGGCAGGCCACACCCTGGACTTAATTTTCACTACCTCTAATGCACTGACCTGTGAACCCCCTCTGCCTTTGACATGGACTGACTACTCATTAGTCTGCTTTCAAATACCTAAAGCTGAGTTGTCTGAGAAATCAAGACCTGAGCAAAAGAAAGTCTCACGTCAATGGCAGCATATTACTCCTAGTACTTTCGCTGAAAAATGTGATTTCTCTATATTCTCAAAGGACCAAGATATATATCATACCTTGGCGGATTACTATAAGGCTTTAAATTCTGCCTTTGATAAAATTGCTCCTAATAAAACGCACTCTAACAATAAACACAGGACTTACGCACTTTGGTATACCACACAGCTGAGACAGGAAAAGTCACTATGTAAAAAGTTAGAGACACAGTGGCGTTTCACTAACAACGCTTGTGACAGAGAAACATATAAAAAGGAACTAAATACCATCGAACTATACAAACTGTATGAATCAAATTTGTCTTGCTGGAAATTACTCAAAAGAGTTGTTCAAAGTCCTAAATGACTTTATTAATCCCCAGGCTTGTTCTCAGTAGATTCAACCTTCTCAGCAACTGTGTAATTCTCTGGCTGATTACTTCGAGGCGAGGATAAAATTATGAGAATTTATCAAAACTTTGCCTCATTTTCCAATCAGCCTTTAATGAAGCTGAATTTTAATTCTCCTCCTGTGAAAGATGAACACAGTCTGGGAAAGTTTAACACTCCTGATGTGAAACAAATTCTAGGGGCCATAAACAAGGCTAAATCCAGATCCCCCTCTGATCCATGTCCAGCTAGGATCTCTGTGCGTCTTGCCATGCAGATCTCGGCGGCTATTAGTTCCCTGTTTAATGCATCTATAGAGACAGGGAAATTCCCTACGGACTGGAAATCTGCACAGTTCGTGCCTATTCAAAAAAAGGCCAATTTAGATCCCTCAGTAATCTCTAATTACTGGCTAAGTTTGTCTGCTTCTATTTCTAGGTAAGATTTTGGAAGGACTCATCAACAAACAGCTGACAGACTACCTGGAGGAAAATAATATCTTGGACCCTTCTCAATCTGAGTTTAGGTCGGAGCACAGCACCGAGACGGCCTTGGTTGCCGTGGCAGACTCCATAAAATGTTCTTTGGATGCTAAAATCCCCTCTATGCTGGTGCTCTTGGACTTGTCTGCAGCTTTCGATACTGTGTCACATGATAAGATGCTGCTTAGGCTAAATGAGATAGGGATATATGGGACTACCCTTAAATGGTTCCAGGATTTCTTGACTAACAGAACTCAGGCGATCTCACTGGGTGACGTTAAGTCGCGTACTATGACGATTGACAAAGGGGTACCCCTGTGATCTTGACTGAGTCCCACCTAGTTCAATATATATATATATATGGCCCCGTTGGCCAAAGTCATTAGATCTTTCGGCTTTGAAATCTTGTCCTACGCCGATGACACTCAGTTGGTCATCTCCTTTGACAACAAGGCGGACAAAGTAAAGGAACATTTCTCAAATGGGATGAAAGCGGTGACAGAGTGGATGTCCGAGAAATACCTACAGCTTATTGCTGAAAAGACTGGGATAATGCTTTCTGGAAAAGCTCAACAAACATGGACTTCAGATTGATGGCCACCTGAGCTAGGGAACACTCCCACTCCCTGTCAGGTCGTAAAAAATCTCAGCATTAAACAGGATCAAGCCCTAACAATGAAGGAGCAGTTCCTGTCGATTACAGCTACCTCTTTTCACATGTTACAGTTATTAAGGAAAGCCTTGCCTATTCTTCCGCTTGCAGCTAGGAAGACCCTGGTACAGGCGCTTGTTGTCAGTTGGCTTGACTATGGCAATTCTCTTCTGGCCTCTGCCAATGAAACCCTGCTCTCTAAATTACAGGTCGTGCAGAACACCACTGCAAGGCTCATTTGTAATCTTCCTTCCAGATCTGCATAACTCCCACTTTTAAGAACATTACATTGCTCCCTGTCAGAAAAAGAATTATATTTAAGATCTGATGCCTTACCCACAGAGCTCTAGTGGGGAAAGGAGCTTAAACGATATCTTCTTAGGAATTTATGTTCTAAGGATAAAGAGCTACTTACTATTCCTCGCATTCAACGTTCTCGGAGTGGAGGTAAATCCTTCTGCTAACTGGCACCCACTTACTGGAATCGTTTACCTGTTTATACTCTCACATGTGCTGTTCACACCAAATTTAAGAAATTACTGAAAACCTTTCTTTTTTTAACTCTGCTGTTTCTGGCCCTGCCATAGTGATTTTCTGCTGTGCCGAGATACCGCATTGGCGTATTTCGCACGCGATATCAAATTAAAATAACATAAAACAATAACAAAGCAGTTGTGATTAGCTTTGAGCAAGCGAGAGCAAAATGCTCTTGCTTGCTCAAAGCGGAGCACAGTTTGCTGTAGCTTGGCGGGAGCGGTAAAGCTCCTGCCAAGCCATAGCAAACAGCTATGTCCTGGGGGTGGGCACCCAGGGACATAGCAGGAGCCAGCCTTGGGGGGTGGTGGTCCCCAGGGCCATCTATAGCTCTAGGAGGGGGGCCACGCAGCCCCCTCTCCTTTGTACTGCACAGCCCTAGGGAGATGGTGGTCCCCGGGGCTGCGGGGGGCAACGCAGCCCCCATCTTTAATTATGAAGAGTTGCCCCGGGGAGGTGGTGGTCCCCGGGGCTGTGGGGATGCACCATGGGCCCCCCACACTAATTTCATATTAGCCCCGGGGAGGTAGTGGTGCCTGGGGCTGCAGGGGGGGCTTGCGCCCCTGCATTAATGTTTTATTTTGCCCCGTGGAGGTGGCTGCGCGGGCCCCCCGCATTAACTTCAGATTTTGCCCTGGTGAGGTGGCACCCCCCATGGCACAAGGGTTGCAACCCCTGCATTTCTATTAAGAATAAGCCCCGGGGAGGTGGTGGTCCCCAGGGCATAATAAGCCCCAGGAGGAGGACTCCTGCGCCCCCCCTCCTTTATTTGTACAATGCCCCTGGGACCTGGCTCACCCTGGGGCCCATTAATAACAAAGCGCGGGAGTTCGTGCTTCATTTTCTTTCTTTTCGGCGAGATTCGTGGATCCAGCGGGACTACCGCCGAAGTTTATTTTTCTAAATGCTTCTGTGGCCCTGGGGCGTCCCTGTGGGACCTCCACCCAAAGGTCGAGGAGGTCAGAATGTTTCTACCCTGCCCCCTTTTCTTTATGTTTTTTCTGTGACTTGGTTCAACCAAGTCCCAAGATGGCTGCCAACACTTCCTGCCATCAGAGGCCACGCCAGGAGGCACGTTTGCAGAGTAGTGGAGAAAGGAGGCTGGGCCTCCGACCAGCTCTCAGAAATTCCGTTGCGTAGGGCTTACAGCAGGTCCCTCTGGAGCCAAGGGGACTTTATCCCCCAACTAGTATTGCACCAGGAGGCACTTTTGCAGAGTGGTGTAGAAAGGGGGAGTGGCCTCTGACAACTTCTTATCAATCCTGCTGTGTGGGACTTCTGGCGGTAAAAGGAGGGGTAGTTGCCCCCCAAGGATGTCCTTGGGGGCCAACTACCCCTCCTATTACCTCCAGTTAGTCCCATCCAGCTGGATTGCTGAGATCTGATAGCAGGCCATGCCCCCTTTCTCCACCACACGGCAAACGCCCCTCCTGAAACACTACTAGTAGGGGGATGAAGTCCCCTTGGCTATTGAGGGTCCTTGGGGGCCAACTACATCCTGTTACCTCCCGCAAATCCCACACAGTGGGTTTTCTGAGAGGTTTTCAGTGGTCACGCCCTCTTTCTCCTCCACTCTGCAAACATGCCTCCTGGCACACTACTATTTGGGGGATTATGTCCCCTTGGCTCTCGAGGGTCCTTAGGGACCAACTAGCCCTCCTGTTACCTCCAGTAAGTCCCACACAGCTGGATTGCTGAGAGGTGGTCAGAGGCCATGCCTTCTTTCTCCACCACTCTGCAAACGCACCTCCTGGTGCACTGCTGCTTGGGGATGAAGTCCACTTTAGTCCTGAGGCCCTCAGGAGGCAAGGGGACTTCATCCCAGACCAGCAGTGCACCAAGAGGGCGTTTGCAGAGTGGTGGAGAAAGGGGCATGGCCTTTGACCACCTCTCAGAACTCACACTGTGTGTGGCTTACTGGAAGTAACAGGTAGGCTAGTTGGCCTCTAAGTACCCTCAGCAGTGAAAGGGACTTCATCCCCCAACCAAGAGTGTGCCAGCAGGCACGTTTGCAGAGTAGTGGAGAAAAGGGGGCAGGGCCTCCGGAGAGCTGCCGGCTTCAGATTTTTTTTTTATTTGAGGAAGGGGGGCTGTGTGGCCCCCCTTCCCTTGACCCTTTTGGGCCCTGGGGACCCCATCCCCTGAGGCCTGACCCATTGTTTCATCTTTTTATTAAATGAAACGGGAGGGGGACCGCGTTGCCCCCCTCCCAGGCCATTTTCGGCCCAGGGGACCCCATCCCCTGGGCATGGCCATCTCCTTTGGGACTGAGGGCGGGTGCCTGAAGCCCCCGAAGTCCTGGCCGGCTCCCGCCTCCTGCGGGAGCCAGCATTGCTTTTACACCCAGGGAGCTGCTAACATGCAGCTCCCTGGGTGTAAAAAGCAAAGTGTGGTCCGCTTTGAACAAGTGAGAGCATAATGCTCTCGCTTGTTCAAAGCGAAGCACACTGTTTGCTATGGGATGGCAGGAGCACTGCCACCTCCATCCCATAGCAAACTGCAATGTCCTAGAGGTGGGCACCCCGGGACATTGCTGGAGCCGGCCCTGGGGGGTGGCGGTCCCCAGGGCCATTTACAGCTCCAGGAGGGGGCAGTGCGGTCCCCCTCCCATTTTGAAAATAGCCCCGGGGAGGTGGCGGTCCCTGGGGCTGCGTGGGGGGGCAGAGCCCCCCACGCATCTTATTAGAATATAGCCCCAGGGAGGTGATGGTCCCCGGGGATGCAGGGACCCACGTGGGCCACCGTATCTTTATTTTTAATTGCCCCCGGGACCTGGTTCACCCGGGGGCCCAAAGTAAATGAAGTGCGGCCGGATTCGCAGGTCGAATGCGAATCCCGATGATATATTATTTTTAAAAAGCACTTTTTTGGCCAGAACAGACCTAGGGGGCAGGGTGTTTCTACCCTGCCTCCTTTTCTTTTTTGTAACGTTTTTTCTTGTGACTCGGTTTAACGGTTCCACCACGGCCACAGTTGTATATCTGAGAAATCTTTAAATTTCTCAAAAAGTAGTTTTTACACCATTTAACAAAAAGAGTGCTTTCTGGACCAAGAGCTACCTTTCTGCCAAATTTGGTGTAACTCCGTTCAGCAGTTCGGGCTGTATCTGTGTCTAAAGTTTCCTACGGAAATTAACATAGAGAAAAAGCGTTTTGGAACCCCCTCTTTTTCTCGGCCCCCACTTGATGGATCACTCTGAAACTTTCAACACAACAGCTGAAGTGAGTGGCCCATTAGTTTTGAAAATTTTGCCAAGATTCGTCAAACTGCGCCAAAGTTATTGGCAAATCAAAAAACGCTTTTCCTATGGAAACTAGCAAACTAGGTCCTAACTATAACTACCTACTGGTGACCGCCAGTAGGTAATATATATATATATATATATATATATATATATATATATTATATATATATATATATATATATATATATATATATACAGCTCCTATATAAAGCACGCTACAACACCAGCGACACTGAATCTGCTCACCTCAACTGTCTGTTTTTCTAGCAAAGTTTTTAAGCATATGATTAGCACAGTTCCATCCACAATGAACTAGAAAGGGACAAAGACTTCTGTCATTTTCACAGCAAAGTCCAGTTTCCAGTTTGAAAACCTTATTCGATTTTAAGAAAAATCATACAAGAAAATACATCATGCATGAAACAATAAAATAACTTTCCAGGGAGCATGATAAAATACATATACAATGTGCAGGTTTACAATGCGGAAAACATATAATAGATAACAATTACATAAAAGATAACAGAACACACCTGCAACCAACAGTTCGAATTTTGAAAGCCTCTAAGAGTCCATCTGACTGAACAGACATAGCACGTTAAAACACAAAACTAAAAGCGAGTTATCCTTTCATAGATTTACGTGCTCTAACTGCCACCTTTAAAAAGGAACGAACTCTAAGGCACACCTCTGCGTTATCTAGAAGTTGCAAGTACAACAACAAAATTCTACACTGCCTGAACGTTAACTGGCACATGCATCAAAAATGCCATTTGCGATTCCTTATTAGCGAAAAATAAGGATTCGCTAATAAGGAATTGCAAAAGTTAATGCATGTAGGAATTGCTAACAAAATAGCGATTCCTACAAATTTCTTAATTGCGACTCGCAAATTGCGAGTTGCAATTAAGGAATGGCTTTCCATTCATTCCTATGGGTCTACAGGCCCATAGGAATGAATGGGAGATTGCATGCGCAATTTGCGAGTACCAATAGGTACTCGCAAATTGCGCATGCAATTTCAAGGGTGCAAGGGTGTCAAAAGGACACACTGTTGCACCCCTGAAATTGATCTGTGCACACATGTTGCGCACACACATGCCACAAGGGCATGTGTGTGTGTAACCTATAACTTTGAAAAATGAACTTAAGTGCATTTTTCATAGTTTTTGCAAATTACCATCAAGTCCAAATTGATGGTAATTTGCGACTCCTATCAGCGAAATCGCTATTTGCGATTCTATCATGCATTGCATTTAAGGAATCGCAATTTGCGATTCCTTAAATGCAATCGCAATTTGAGAAATCGCAATTAATTGCGAATTCTTTAATTGCGAGTCCTTTGATCCTTGATGCATCACAAATGCCCTTTTTGCGGGCGCAAACAGCCGATTTTTGCGAATCGCACCGTTTGCGCTCGCAAAAATGGTTGATGCATGTGCCTGTAAATGCCTTAAAAAAAGCCTCTAAAAGTAAATCAAAATACATCCTAAAAAACTTTTTAAAAAACCATAAAATGTACTAAGGACTGGGGAGACACATCATCACAGAGGCAAAACCACGGGCTGCAACATTTCAGGCCCAAACGGAAAGCGTAGTAATTGCCAAACTGTCACAGCCGTAAAGCAAGTTAATAGGGACCTTTCCCACTAAGTTAAAGGGAGATCTAAATACAAAGAAGTAGTGCTGGTTCCCCTAAATTGGAGATAATCCTTCAAAGAGGGCTTCTCTAGTTCATCTCTTAACCTCTCTGTCCGAGCAGACTCGAAAAAAGTAAGCTTGACAATCTGTTTGTCACATCAGTGATAGCATTTGAGATGTCATCAGTGATGTCACTGACCATGTCATGAGTGATGTAATATGAGAGGTCATAAGCAGTGCATTGCGAGAGAGTGAGTTATAGTTAGCTCAGCTAATTATAACTGCTGAATTTCTCTGGTTTTGTACGAGTGAAATGTCAGCCTAACTATAACATCCCTGTTACCTTTGGTTTTTTTTCTGTGAATTTCTAAGGTTTTTTAAATTCTATTTCCTAACTATAACGTCCCTATAACCTTTGTTTTTTTCAGTGAATTTCTATGGTTTTTCAAAATCTATTTCTTAACTATAACATCCCTGTAACCTTTGTTTCTTTTCAGTAAATTTCTAAGGTTTTTTAAATTCTATTTCATAACTATAACGTCCTTGTATATTTTTGTCTATAATTAGATATTGAACATTACATATGCATGGTGCACCACTTATTGTTGTATTAGTTATCTATTTATTTAAAAAGTACATTAACCATCTTATTTCAAGATATTTTTGGTTTTCGCAACAATGTCGCAATTGCATGGGACGATACAAAAGGGGATGATGGACGGAACGTTTGAGCCAATCAAACACTCACCCCCAGTCAACTGATCTGGGTTTAATCCATCATCATTCTTTAGCTCACTCCACCACCCCAGTTCAGACATGGCCATATGCAAATCAGTCTGACCCTGTGCCTCATGGGAACAGTCCAGCCCGAACTGCCAAGCCATGTCTTCTCTGGACCGGAAACAAGCATCCTAGGACCGGTTTCTGGCATTCCAGCTGTCATCAGCCAGGCTTGCTTGAATCCAGTGGCAAAGTGAGCAAGGGACCCACGTCTGGGCATACCCCCGCCAACTTAGGGCGAACAAAGCGATACAAAAGGGGATGATGGACGGAACGTTTGAGCCAATCAAACACTCACCCCCAGTCAACTGATCTGGGTTTAATCCATCATCATTCTTTAGCTCACTCCACCACCCCAGTTCAGACATGGCCATATGCAAATCAGTCTGACCCTGTGCCTCATGGGAACAGTCCAGCCGGAACTGCCAAGCCATGTCTTCCCTGGACCGGAAACAAGCATCCTAGGACCGGTTTCTGGCATTCCAGCCGTCATCAGCCAGGCTTGCTTGAATCCAGTGGCAAAGTGAGCAAGGGACCCACGTCTGGGCATACCCCCGCCAACTTAGGGCGAACAAAGCGATACAAAAGGGGATGATGGACGGAACGCTTGAGCCAACCAAACACTCACCCCCAGTCAACTGATCTGGGTTTAATCCATCATCATTCTTTAGCTCACTCCACCACCCCAGTTCAGACATGGCCATATGCAAATCAGTCTGACCCTGTGCCTCATGAGAACAGTCCAGCCCGAACTG
This sequence comes from Calotriton arnoldi, assembly GCA_963921515.1. NCBI lineage: Eukaryota > Metazoa > Chordata > Amphibia > Caudata > Salamandridae > Calotriton > Calotriton arnoldi. The sequence goes on from CAWUFW010005084.1 coordinate 497,817, forward strand.
CCAAGCCATGTCTTCCCTGGACCGGAAACAAGCATCCGAGGACCGGTTTCTGGCATTCCAGCCGTCATCAGCCAGGTTTGCTTGAATCCAGTGGCAAAGTGAGCAAGGGACCCACCTCTGGGCATACCCCCGCCAACTTAGGGCGAACAAAGCGATACAAAAGGGGATGATGGACGGAACGTTTGAGCCAATCAAACACTCACCCCCAGTCAACTGATCTGGGTTTAATCCATCATCATTCTTTAGCTCACTCCACCACCCCAGTTCAGACATGGCCATATGCATATCAGTCTGACCCTGTGCCTCATGGGAACAGTCCAGCCCGAACTGCCAAGCCATGTCTTCCCTGGACCGGAAACAAGCATCCTAGGACCGGTTTCTGGCATTCCAGCCGTCATCAGCCAGGCTTGCTTGAATCCAGTGGCAAAGTGAGCAAGGGACCCACGTCTGGGCATACCCCCGCCAACTTAGGGCGAACAAAGCGATACAAAAGGGGATGATGGACGGAACGTTTGAGCCAATCAAACACTCACCCCCAGTCAACTGATCTGGGTTTAATCCATCATCATTCTTTAGCTCACTCCACCACCCCAGTTCAGACATGGCCATATGCAAATCAGTCTGACCCTGTGCCTCATGGGAACAGTCCAGCCCGAACTGCCAAGCCATGTCTTCCCTGGACCGGAAACAAGCATCCTAGGACCGGTTTCTGGCATTCCAGCCGTCATCAGCCAGGCTTGCTTGAATCCAGTGGCAAAGTGAGCAAGGGACCCACGTCTGGGCATACCCCCGCCAACTTAGGGCGAACAAAGCGATACAAAAGGGGATGATGGACGGAACGTTTGAGCCAATCAAACACTCACCCCCAGTCAACTGATCTGGGTTTAATCCATCATCATTCTTTAGCTCACTCCACCACCCCAGTTCAGACATGGCCATATGCAAATCAGTCTGACCCTGTGCCTCATGGGAACAGTCCAGCCCGAACTGCCAAGCCATGTCTTCCCTGGACCGGAAACAAGCATCCTAGGACCGGTTTCTGGCATTCCAGCCGTCATCAGCCAGGCTTGCTTGAATCCAGTGGCAAAGTGAGCAAGGGACCCACATCTGGGCATACCCCCGCCAACTTAGGGCGAACAAAGCGATACAAAAGGGGATGATGGACGGAACGTTTGAGCCAATCAAAGACTCACCCCCAGTCAACTGATCTGGGTTTAATCCATCATCATTCTTTAGCTCACTCCACCACCCCAGTTCAGACATGGCCATATGCAAATCAGTCTGACCCTGTGCCTCATGGGAACAGTCCAGCCCGAACTGCCAAGCCATGTCTTCCCTGGACCGGAAACAAGCATCCTAGGACCGGTTTCTGGCATTCCAGCCGTCATCAGCCAGGCTTGCTTGAATCCAGTGGCAAAGTGAGCAAGGGACCCACGTCTGGGCATACCCCCGCTAACTTAGGGGCGAACAAAGCGATACAAAAGGGGACGATGGACGGAACGTTTGAGCCAATCAAACACTCACCCCCAGTCAACTGATCTGGGTTTAATCCATCATCATTCTTTAGCTCACTCCACCACCCCAGTTCAGACATGGCCATATGCAAATCAGTCTGACCCTGTGCCTCATGGGAACAGTCCAGCCCGAACTGCCAAGCCATGTCTTCCTGGACCAGAAACAAGCATCCTAGGACCGGTTTCTGGCATTCCAGCCGTCATCAGCCAGGCTTGTTTGAATCCAGTGGCAAAGTGAGCAAGGGACCCACGTCTGGGCATACCCCCGCCAACTTAGGGCGAACAAAGCGATACAAAAGGGGATGATGGACGGAACGTTTGAGCCAATCAAACACTCACCCCCAATCAACTGATCTGGGTTTAATCCATCATCATTCTTTAGCTCACTCCACCACCCCAGTTCAGACATGGCCATATGCAAATCAGTCTGACCCTGTGCCTCATGGGAACAGTCCAGCCCGAACTGCCAAGCCATGTCTTCCCTGGACCGGAAACAAGCATCCTAGGACCGGTTTCTGGCATTCCAGCCGTCATCAGCCAGGCTTGCTTGAATCCAGTGGCAAAGTGAGCAAGGGACCCACGTCTGGGCATACCCCGCCAACTTAGGGCGAACAAAGCGATACAAAAGGGGATGATGGACGGAACGTTTGAGCCAATCAAACACTCACCCCCAGTCAACTGATCTGGGTTTAATCCATCATCATTCTTTAGCTCAATCCACCACCCCAGTTCAGACATGGCCATATGCAAATCAGTCTGACCCTGTGCCTCATGCGAACAGTCCAGCCCGAACTGCCAAGCCATGTCTTCCCTGGACCGGAAACAAGCATCCTAGGACCGGTTTCTGGCATTCCAGCCGTCATCAGCCAGGCTTGCTTGAATCCAGTGGCAAAGTGAGCAAGGGACCCACGTCTGGGCATACCCCCGCCAACTTAGGGCGAACAAAGCGATACAAAAGGTGATGATGGACGGAACGCTTGAGCCAATCAAACACTCACCCCCAGTCAACTGATCTGGGTTTAATCCATCATCATTCTTTAGCTCACTCCACCACCCCAGTTCAGACATGGCCATATGCAAATCAGTCTGACCCTGTGCCTCATGGGAACAGTCCAGCCCGAACTGCCAAGCCATGTCTTCCCTGGACCGGAAACAAGCATCCTAGGACCGGTTTCTGGCATTCCAGCCGTCATCAGCCAGGCTTGCTTAAATCCAGTGGCAAAGTGAGCAAGGGACCCACGTCTGGGCATACCCCCGCCAACTTAGGGCGAACAAAGCGATACAAAAGGGGATGATGGACGGAACGTTTGAGCCAATCAAACACTCACCCCCAGTCAACTGATCTGGGTTTAATCCATCATCATTCTTTAGCTCACTCCACCACCCCAGTTCAGACATGGCCATATGCAAATCAGTCTGACCCTGTGCCTCATGGGAACAGTCCAGCCCGAACTGCCAAGCCATGTCTTCCCTGGACCGGAAACAAGCATCCTAGGACCGGTTTCTGGCATTCCAGCTGTCATCAGCCAGGCTTGCTTGAATCCAGTGGCAAAGTGAGCAAGGGACCCACGTCTGGGCATACCCCGCCAACTTAGGGCGAACAAAGCGATACAAAAGGGGATGATGGACGGAACGTTTGAGCCAATCAAACACTCACCCCCAGTCAACTGATCTGGGTTTAATCCATCATCATTCTTTAGCTCACTCCACCACCCCAGTTCAGACATGGCCATATGCAAATCAGTCTGACCCTGTGCCTCATGGGAACAGTCCAGCTCGAACTGCCAAGCCATGTCTTCCTGGACCGGAAACAAGCATCCTATGACCGGTTTCTGGCATTCCAGCCGTCATCAGCCAGGCTTGCTTGAATCCAGTGGCAAAGTGAGCAAGGGACCCACGTCTGGGCATACCCCGCCAACTTAGGGCTGAACAAAGTTTATACAAAAGGGGATGATGGACGGAACGCTTGAGCCAATCAAACACTCACCCCAGTCAACTGATCTGGGTTTAATCCATCATCATTCTTTAGCTCACTCCACCACCCCAGTTCAGACATGGCCATATGCAAATCAGTCTGACCCTGTGCCTCATGGGAACAGTCCAGCCCGAACTGCCAAGCCATGTCTTCCCTGGACCGGAAACAAGCATCCTAGGACCGGTTTCTGGCATTCCAGCCGTCATCAGCCAGGCTTGCTTGAATCCAGTGGCAAAGTGAGCAGGGACCCACGTCTGGGCATACCCCGCCAACTTAGGGCAAACAAAGCGATACAAAAGGGGATGATGGACGGAACGCTTGAGCCAATCAAACACTCACCCCCAGTCAACTGATCTGGGTTTAATCCATCATCATTCTTTAGCTCACTCACCACCCCAGTTCAGACATGGCCATATGCAAATCAGTCTGACCCTGTGCCTCATGGGAACAGTCCAGCCCGAACTGCCAAGCCATGTCTTCCTGGACCGGAAACAAGCATCCTAGGACCGGCTTCTGGCATTCCAGCCGTCATCAGCCAAGCTTGCTTGAATCCAGTGGCAAAGTGAGCAAGGGACCCACGTCTGGGCATACCCGCCAACTTAGGGCGAACAAAGCGATACAAAAGGGGATGATGGACGGAACGCTTGAGCTAATCAAACACTCACTCCCAGTCAACTGATCTGGGTTTAATCCATCATCATTCTTTAGCTCACTCCACCACTCCAGTTCAGACATGGCCATATGCAATCAGTCTGACCCTGTGCCTCATGGGAACAGTCCAGCCCGAACTGCCAAGCCATGTCTTCCTGGACCGGAAACAAGCATCCTAGGACCGGTTTCTGGCATTCCAGCCGTCATCAGCCAGGCTTGCTTGAATCCAGTGGCAAAGTGAGCAAGGGACCCACGTCTGGGCATACCCCGCCAACTTAGGGCTGAACAAAGCGATACAAAAGGGGATGATGGACGGAACGTTTGAGCCAATCAAACACTCCCAGTCAACTGATCTGGGTTTAATCCATCATCATTCTTTAGCTCACTCCACCACTCCAGTTCAGACATGGCCATATGCAAATCAGTATGACCCTGTGCCTCATGGGAACAGTCCAGCCCGAACTGCCAAGCCATGTCTTCCCTGGACCGGAAACAAGCATCCTGGGACCGGTTTCAGGTTCATAACCCTCATCAGCCAGGCAATCTTGAATCCAGTGGCAAAGTGAGCAAGGGACCCACGCCTGGGCATACCCCGCCAACTTAGGGCGAACAAAGCGATACAAAAGGGGATGATGGACGGAACGCTTGAGCCAATCAAACACTCACCCCCAGTCAACTGATCTGGGTTTAATCCATCATCATTCTTTAGCTCACTCCACCACCCCAGTTCAGACATGGCCATATGCAAATCAGTCTGACCCTGTGCCTCATGGGAACAGTCCAGCCCGAACTGCCAAGCCATGTCTTCCTGGACCGGAAACAAGCATCCTAGGACCGGCTTCTGGCATTCCAGCCGTCATCAGCCAGGCTTGCTTGAATCCAGTGGCAAAGTGAGCAAGGGACCCACGCCTGAGCATACTCGCCAACTTAGGGCGAACAAAGCTGATACAAAGGGGATGATGGACGGAACGCTTGAGCCAATCAAACACTCACCCCAGTCAACTGATCTGGGTTTAATCCATCATCATTCTTTAGCTCACTCCACCACCCCAGTTCAGACATGGCCATATGCAAATCAGTCTGACCCTGTGCCTCATGGGAACAGTCCAGCCCAGCCCGAACTGCCAAGCCATGTCTTCCCTGGACCGGAAACAAGCATCCTAGGACCGGTTTCTGGCATTCCAGATGTCATCAGCCAGGCTTGCTTGAATCCAGTGGCAAAGTGAGCAAGGGACCCACGTCTGGGCATACCCCCGCCAACTTAGGGCGAACAAAGCGATACAACCAGGGAAGACATGGCTTGGCAGTTCGGGCTGGACTGTTCCCATGAGGCACAGGGTCAACCTGATTTGCATATGGCCATGTCTGAACTGGGGTGGTGGAGTGAGCTAAAGAATGATGATGGATTAAACCCAGATCCGTTGACTGGGGGTGAGTGTTTGATTGGCTCAAGCGTTCCGTCCATCATCCCCTTTTGTATCGCTTTGGTCGCCCTAAGTTGGCGGGGGTATGCCCAGACGTGGGTCCCTTGCTCACTTTGCCACTGGATTTGAGCAAGCCTGGCTGATGACGGCTGAAATGCCAGAAACCGGTCCTAGGATGCTTGTTTCCGGTCCTGGGAAGACATGGCTTGGCAGTTCGGTCTGGACTGTTCCCATGAGGCACAGGGTCAGACTGATTTGCATATGGCCATGTCTGAACTGGGGTGGTGGAGTGAGCTAAAGAATGATGATGGATTAAACCCAGATCAGTTGACTGGGGGTGAGTGTTTGATTGGCTCAAGCGTTCTGTCCATCATCCCCTTTTGTATCGCTTTGGTCGCCCTAAGTTGGCGGGGGTATGCCCAGACATGGGTCCCTTGCTCACTTTGCCACTGGATTCAAGCAAGCCTGGCTGATGACGGCTGAAATGCCAGAAACCGGTCCTAGGATGCTTGTTTCCGGTCCAGGGAAGACATGGCTTGGCAGTTCGGGCTGGACTGTTCCCATGAGGCACAGGGTCAGACTGATTTGCATATGGCCATGTCTGAACTGGGGTGGTGGAGTGAGCTAAAGAATGATGATGGATTAAACCCAGATCAGTTGACTGGGGGTGAGTGTTTGATTGGCTCATGCTGCTCCGTCCATCATCCCCTTTTGTATCGCTTTGGTCGCCCTAAGTTGGCGGGGGTATGCCCAGACGTGGGTCCCTTGCTCACTTTGCCACTGGATTCAAGCAAGCCTGGCTGATGACGGCTGAAATGCCAGAAACCGGTCCTAGGATGCTTGTTTCCGGTCCAGGGAAGACATGGCTTGGCAGTTCGGGCTGGACTGTTCCCATGAGGCACAGGGTCAGACTGATTTGCATATGGCCATGTCTGAACTGGGGTGGTGGAGTGAGCTAAAGAATGATGATGGATTAAACCCAGATCAGTTGACTGGGGGTGAGTGTTTGATTGGCTCAAGCTGCTCCATCCATCATCCCCTTTTGTATCGCTTTGGTCGCCCTAAGTTGGCAGGGGTATGCCCAGACGTGGGTCCCTTGCTCACTTTGCCACTGGATTTAAGCAAGCCTGGCTGATGACGGCTGAAATGCCAGAAACCGGTCCTAGGATGCTTGTTTCCGGTCCAGGGAAGACATGGCTTGGCAGTTCGGGCTGGACTGTTCCCATGAGGCACAGGGTTAGACTGATTTGCATATGGCCATGTCTGAACTGGGGTGGTGGAGTGAGCTAAAGAATGATGATGGATTAAACCCAGATCAGTTGACTGGGGGTGAGTGTTTGATTGGCTCAAGCGTTCCGTCCATCATCACCTTTTGTATCGCTTTGGTCGCCCTAAGTTGGCGGGGGTATGCCCAGACGTGGGTCCCTTGCTCACTTTGCCACTGGATTCAAGCAAGCCTGGCTGATGACGGCTGAAATGCCAGAAACCGGTCCTAGGATGCTTGTTTTCGGTCCAGGGAAGACATGCTTGGCAGTTCGGGCTGGACTGTTCCCATGAGGCACAGGGTCAGACTGATTTGCATATGGCCATGTCTGAACTGGGGTGGTGGAGTGAGCTAAAGAATGATGATGGATTAAACCCAGATCAGTTGACTGGGGGTGAGTGTTTGATTGGCTCAAGCGCTCCGTCCATCATCCCCTTTGTATCGCTTTGGTCGCCCTAAGTTGGCGGGGTATGCCCAGACGTGGGTCCCTTGCTCACTTTGCCACTGGATTCAAGCAAGCCTGGCTGATGACGGCTGAAATGCCAGAAACCGGTCCTAGGATGCTTGTTTCCGGTCCAGGGAAGACATGGCTTGGCAGTTCGGGCTGGACTGTTCCCATGAGGCACAGCGTCAGACTGATTTGCATATGGCCATGTCTGAACTGGGGTGGTGGAGTGAGCTAAAGAATGATGATGGATTAAACCCAGATCAGTTGACTGGAGGTGAGTGTTTGATTGGCTCAAGCTGCTCCGTCCATCATCCCCTTTTGTATCGCTTGGTCGCCCTAAGTTGGCGGGGGTATGCCCAGACGTGGGTCCCTTGCTCACTTTGCCACTGGATTCAAGCAAGCCTGGCTGATGACGGCTGAAATGCCAGAAACCGAGTCCAGGGAAGACATGGCTTGGCAGTTCGGGCTGGACTGTTCCCATGAGGCACAGGGTCAGACTGATTTGCATATGGCCATGTCTTAACTGGGGTGGTGGAGTGAGCTAAAGAATGATGATGGATTAAACCCAGATCAGTTGACTGGGGGTGAGTGTTTGATTGGCTCAAGCTGCTCCGTCCATCATCCCCTTTTGTATCGCTTTGGTCGCCCTAAGTTGGCGGGGGTATGCCCAGACGTGGGTCCCTTGCTCACTTTGCCACTGGATTCAAGCAAGCCTGGCTGATGACGGCTGAAATGCCAGAAACCGGTCCTAGAATGCTTGTTTCCGGTCCAGGGAAGACATGGCTTGGCAGTTCGGGCTGGACTGTTCCCATGAGGCACAGGGTCAGACTGATTTGCATATGGCCATGTCTGAACTGGGGTGGTGGAGTGAGCTAAAGAATGATGATGGATTAAACCCAGATAAGTTGACTGGGGGTGAGTGTTTGATTGGCTCAAGCGTTCCGTCCATCATCCCCTTTTGTATCGCAATTGCATGGGACACACAGCGAATACCGTGAGTGGGTGTGTGAGTCCATGAGTGTAACAGTGACTGGGTGCATAAGTCTCTGAGTGGGTCTGTGAGTGGTTGTGAGTGGGTGCGTGAGTGACTGCATGGGTGTGTATGTATCTTAGTGGGTGTATGAGTATCTGAGTGTCTGAGTGGATCTGTGAGTGGGTGTATGAGTGTCTCAATGGGTCTGTGAGTGAGAGCATAAGTCTCTGAGTGGGTGAGGGAATGGGTGCATGCATGAGTGTCTGAGTGGGTCTGTGACTGGGAGGGCGAGTGTCTGGGTGGGTCTGTGTGTGGATGTGTGAGTCTTTGAGTGTGTGAATGAGTGGGTGTGTGTATATCTGAGTGAGTCTGTGACTTGGTGAGTGAGTCTCTGAGTGTATGAGTGAGTGACTGAATGCATAAGTCTCTAAGATGGTCTGTGACTGACTGTGTGAGTGACTGTATGGGTGTCTGAGTGGATCTATGAGTGGGTGTCTGAGTGTCTCTGCGCGTCTGTCAGTGGGTGTGTGAGTGTTTCAGTGGGACTGTGAGTACATACATGAGTGTGTGAGTGGGAATGTAAGTGGGTGCGTGAGTCTTTGAGTGGGTCTGTACATGGGTGTGTGACTCTCCGTGTGAGTCTGTAAGTGGGTGCATGAGTATCTGAGGGGGTCTGTGAGTGGGTGCATGAGTTCTCAGGTAGGTCTGTGAGTGGGCATAAGAGTCTCTAGTGGGTATGAGACTGTGCGCATAAGTCTATGAGTGGTTCTCTAAGTAGGTGCGTGAGTCTCTGAGTGGGTCTGTACATTTATGCGTCACTCTCCGAGTGAGTCTGTAAGTGGGTGCATGAGTATCTAAATGAGTATGTGGGAGGGTGCATGAGTATCTGAGTGGGTATGTGACTGGATGTATAAGTGTGTGAGTGGGTATGTGAATGGGTGTATAAGTGTCTGAGTGAGTTTGTGAGTGCATACATGAGTCTGTGACAGTGACCGGCGAGTGTGTACAAATATATATATTTTTTCGATATTTTCACCAACAATTGCGAAGACGTCATGACAATCCCGATGTCCCTACGACGGTACACTGGTGGCCGCGCTGGCAGTCGCGGCATCATTGCGAATATTGCGTGCAATTAAAAATATCCATTTTGGATACATAACTTGTGTCACTAACACCCCCATTTCTCAAACACGGGGTCAGAGTATCTCCACCCTGACCCCTTATCTTAGCTTTCACAGAATTTTCAGCCCCCAGGAACCATTCTCGATCGATAAAATGGCAGCCGCAACTTTCTTTTCAGGTTGCGTCCAGCCAATCACAGCATTCCCGCTGGCGCACTTTCAAGGTTTACCTCGAACATGTTGCAATTTCACTGCGATCACCGCGAAACCACAGCAACTTTCTGTTCAGGTTGCATCCAGCCAATGAGAGCATCCCAGCTGGCTTTCGCTTTCGTGATTTACCTCGAACATGTCACGATTTCACTGCGATCACCACGAACCCGCAGCAAAATATCCACGACCAGAGATATCACTATATTGTTCTGATTTAATTTCACAAAAGCTACTGAACGGATTTGCACCAAATAACAAAAAGCACAATCTGCGTAACAACATCTACCTTTCTGCCAATTTGGTGTAATTCCGTCCAGTGGATCGGGCTGTCGGTTCGACAACGCGTTCCTATGGGAATTGACTTTACAAACGGACCTTATTCCATGCCCCTATTTCTCGGGCCCCACTGCACGGATCACCCCCAAACTTTCCATGACACACACACCTACTTTTTTGGGGGGAAAATTTCATGAAGATTGGTCAAACGACACCAAAGTTATAGGCAAGTAAAAAAATGCTTTTCCTATGGGAACTAGGTCCTAACTATAACTACCTATTGTGGTTGCATTATTATCAGGCTAGTGGTGGGGACCACATAAGGTGGTGGACGCGCAGCTAACATTGAATCCAATATCTCATCTCCTGAATCACTATCAGTATCTGTCTTTGTCTCCTCTTTTTCATCTTTTCCCTGTGTTTTATTGTTTTTCAATTTATCAGGTGTCTCTGTAGTAATAGCTGGGTATAGTCTAGTTCCCTCGATTATAGCTTTCCTCAATCTCTGTTGTTCCTCATCCCATCGAACATCTGCATAATTATGCACTGCTCTTCTAGTCTTACTCTTATACTTCTCTCTTTCCCTATCTTGTGCTGTCATTTCCCACATATTTAAAGTTTCATATTGTGTGGGTCTAGGTGGTGGCTTCATTTCGTATAGCTTTTCTTTCAACCCGTCAATAATTTTCAATTCAAATGTACCATATATTGTAAAATTCAAAGGACCCTCTTTTTCAGAAATTTTGCACCATGGACAAAGCCACAAACGTATGTAATCCCAATTTTGTCGTCATATAATGTGCAGGCGTACCCACAGGAGGCGCCTCTTCACCTTCCCATATTGGAATTGTAACATCACCTCTCACAAAGTTCTTAAATGCCTTAAGACAGTTCATGATTTTTGCACACTTCAACAATAAATGTTTCAGTAATACAATTCAAAATCAATGTTTTGATTCTTTTCCAGAAACGTCAAATCTTTCTCCAATTCTGTAACATTTTAATTATTGAAGACTAGTTAATCAATCTGAAAGCGGTATACAAACTACAACTGATCTATCACAGCGCTCTGTGTCATCAACCAATCACAGCACAACAGTACACTAACCAACCAATCTTGGCGTGGCACATTGACGTACAATCTCACTCCTTGCAGTGGTTTATCCTGCTTTAGAATTTTCTCATGCACACAATTATACAGTTTTAAACAAATGTAAATAAACAAATCTTTGTCTGTTCCAATAAAGAAAAACGAAAAGGTAATTCAACATTCAGAATCTTAAGATTTTACACCTTATGACTTTTCACACAAAGAGTTTTCACACAAGCAAATGAAATTGTGACCAGCCGGAAATCACCCTAAACAATGTAGCTTCACCCTTTGCGCAATTAGGTTCTGCTAACATCAATCAATATTAGTTACCTCACGATCTTAGGCTATGTCAATCCCGATAATCTCTTCAACTTCTTAACAACAAAAACATCACCAAGTCATTCAACGCAACGTATTTCAAATTCAATCAATAAAGAAAATAATCAATTCATGATGCATAACCCTATCAATACTCACACCTCCAATACAGCAACTGCTTTCTGAAAACTGCATCTCATCAGTCTTCAACTTATGGGCTTTGGGTTTTGGGACTCGAGCGTTATTCTAACTTGGGCAAGTATTTATAGCTCCCCTTCTCAGGACATAAACCTTCCCTCTGCTACCACATTTGCTGCAGCAGCAATCAGTTTAAATAAAACAGGGTTGATCCTGCTGTATTTCTATCCAATAGTCCAATGGACTTTAAACGCCAAATCTGAGATTCAGGAGCAAATCATCACAAATGTTACACGCAGTCTCTATCTAAGTTCAGTTAATAATGGGAGTTATTGAAGATTTTAAGGGTTTTATTAATTCAAAGTTTAGTAAATTGTCTTTATTCATAACCAAAAATGTGATTTGCATTAATTTCAAGTAATCAATCTTTTATAGAATTTTTTTTTTAAATTCTTTTTATTAGATTACAAATAACATTGACAGTTTGACGGTTCATAACATCATCTACATCAAGACATGCTTTCATAAATATTGTATCGCTCTGTTATAGGTGTGACATCATTACAGTTTTAGTACACAATTGGATTAATACAGTGCTACACTCTTAATATTCAACTCGAGATCTCCGGCGATCCCACTCGGAGCGGTTCACAAATGTTCCCTCTGTAAGTGTTCCACTTACTCCATATTCTTTCCCATTTGCTTGGGCATCCCCGATGTATATATGCCGCCCTCTCAGCCACCATGACTCCATCCATGTCCCCACGCCATTCTCGATATGTTGGTGCGTTTGGATCTCCCCAGTGAATCTTTTATAGAACTGATAGAGAAAATGATGATTAGTTCAATCATAGTCAAGGTATTTAGCGTGCCACATAAAGGAAGAAAATCTCTATTGCTACTATTACTACTATACAAGCGGCTTAAAATACATTTTTAGAAAACTGTACGAATTCCACAGAATGTACCTGCAGAAATAGTGCATGATGAGATAGGTGCAGGCTTTATTGCTGATTACATACATTTGAGCCCTATACTTTTATGGCTTTCGATATGGGTCAAAAACGATTTGGAATTCAACAGATTGATTCTAAGAGATTGTCTGAATATGGAGCATAGCCTGCATATACCTTGGTTTAGTTACATAAAAACAACACTGATAAATTTGGGTAAACCACATCTTTTTTATTCTCCAGAGCTAATTACTAAATCAGATATAGCATGGGTTAAGAGAGCGTTTAAGGTACTTACTCAGGAAATTAGAACCTTAGGATCAGAGCATAAATATTTCTATACACATTATGTTATAGTGAAATGTACGGAAAAATTTAACTTTACCTAACATTGGATATGCCGGTTATGCACAGAAGGTTTTTAACATTCTTCCATCTGAATATGTTCTCTCAATTGCAAGCGGGATGGCACAAGCCATCAGGCCCCCCCCTTGTACATGTGATGCATCCTCTGCACTAGACACTTTGCACATTGTTTTAATTTGCACTAAATGGGCCGACCTGTGACATAAATATATACGTCCATTACTCGTGCATTTGAATTTTCAACAAGCAAGGCCAGCTCATTTATATCTGCAATTTTTAGATATTATTAAAGTATGTTGGTACTTATCTAGATTTTTAACAGGGGTGTATTTTGCTTGTGTATGATATTGCAATTCTGTTGATTTTTATGCTATGGTCATGAATTTATTGATGTTTTTATTGTATTTATATGACTGCTGATGCTAATCGAAATAAGGAGTCAATGATGATGATGATGACTTCAGGCACATGAGCAGTGCTCCCGATGCCGAGAACTGTTTAAATGATATACACAAATTGTGCAAAGTTATTTATGATTAGATTAAGCTAGTAGGCCCCCTTTATTTCCTACCAACATAGCGGACCCTAAAATTGAGGTTTTTGTTTGTTAGGTTCTATTAGGATGAGCCTCCTTACAGTTCACTCACAACCAACTGTGTCTTATTATTAGATTTTTCTTATTTTGCTATTTTTAGATAATTATAATGTATTTTTCTACCCGTCTAGATTTTCAGAAGGGGCTTTTTTATGCTTATATATGAATTTGTAGCCTCTGGATAGCCTATGTATTGACCAAAGATTTTCAACTGTTTTTAATTATTTATATTGTACTTTTATGATTGCTATTACAAATCGAATAAGAAAATCTGACTGGCTGACTATTCTAAGAATGGGACGAAAAGGTGTCAGAACCCATAAAGAGGGTTCAAGTTTAAAAGAAAGTGAGATCAAGCATAAAGCTCAAAATATCTAAAAGTCAATAATCAATCAAAGCAGAACTTCCCATAAAGAGATAGTCACAAAACTCAGTAGAGTCTCAAAGCAATAAATAATAAAGCATGGGATGCATGCAGTAGCAACTACAATCAATGGCAAAGGGTAAATGGCATGGAATGGCGTAGCGTAGTGTGAAGAAAAGAAATGCTGTTAACTTACTCTAACAACATGTACTAATATAAATGGTCAAAATCAATGTTGCAGTTAGTGTTGCATCATCTCCTCCTCTCGTCGAATTTAACGTTCAGGGTTCTTCCTGGGAACAGGTTCACTCCAGAGTTTCTCACATGAGATACCATAGCGCTTCAGACAGTAACCCTTGAGTATGCAAATTTGTTGTTTCGAAAACCAAATACACATGAGGTTTCTTTACTTTAAACATCCTTTCCCACGAATCGAACTACATATATATCCTTCTAATAAAGCAAATTGTATGTTAGCTAACAATGGGCTATGTAGAAATCGAAACATCTGTATTAATGAAAAAACATTTTCTTCAAGATCTCATGCTTGGGATACAAGACAAGTATGTTAAAAGAAAACAAATTCAGTTTATTGTGCTACTTCCATGTGGTCAAATCGTCACAATTCTACTGAATTATAAATTCTAAACAGACATTTTTTAATTCTTCTCGGTATAAGAAGAAACATTTTGCAGAGCTAAGTGTAACATTTATTTAATAAAACATGATTATGAAAAGGTCAGGAACTTAACATTCAAAACGTGCATCAGCACATTTTTAGTCAAACAACAGTTTGGAGGCCTAGTACATGTAAGTATGGCTAGTTACTACATTTGCACTAATAAAATATACATTTTGGTTCATTTTAAAATCTGAACATTAATGTCACACATATATTTTAACGATATTAGTGTTTTGCTGAAACACCTTATCAATTGCATCAGGGGAACTACGCAAAAGTTTGTTGGGGCCCCCAGGATGAGCTCACTGGTCATATCCCTGTACGTAGGGGAGTGAGATATCAGTTGCATGCTCGCACCAACACTATGTTAATGATATCATAAAAGCCCTTCAGGAGTGCAATCACAACTCCCCCAAGTTAGAAGGGGCCCTGGTGCCCACACTGTTATATGCAGATGATACCCTTTTGCTGTCACAAACTCCTAAGGGATTACAGATGTCACTTGATCACTTTAATGCTTACTGAGAAACAAAGGGATTAGAAATCATAGTTAATAAGACCAAATATATGGTGATCAGACCTCATAAGACTTTCAGAGGGAACATAGGGTCGTGACAGAAAAGATTAGAACGAGTACATTTGAGTATTTGGGTATAACTCTCAACTAAGCTCTCGTGGTCCCCCCTCATCCAAAAAAGCATAGTTGTTCTTCTTTATAATGCTATGACAATACTTAAAAAGCAACAAGCAACGACATCTAGAGCTATTTCCCTGGTTTTTGAAGTTTACATGTCCAAGGCCCAGGCGGCTGCCTTATATGGAGCAGAACTATCGGGGGCAGATAATGTTGATAAGTTGACTTTGGGTGAAAATAACTTTATAAGGTCCCTGTTACACCTCCCTAGAATGAGTCCTCTCATCCCTTTGTTTTATGACGTAGCCATGAAGAGAATAGAGCATGTTGCATTCCTGAGACCCCTGCTTTTTGGGGGAGAATTTGGTCAACGCAGGAGCTTGCTCCTTATAGGGAGGGTTTAACTACTGGAGTTAGATAACTCCTTCAGCACCCATGGTTCCGGCATGTTGAATCTTTGCTTGTTAAACTAGGCCTTAGAGCCTTTTGGAATGATCCTCAATCTTTGACTGCACTTTCCAAAAAGCGCTTAAAACGGATCTATTGGGAATATGTGTGCGTTGATTTACACCTAAGCTCTAGGTTGGGGAAATTTCTTGCCACTAAACCTACTGCATACTTTGACTCATTCCTGGATGATTTACAACCACCGCTGGCCAAAACGCTGTATGTAAAGTTTTGCTATGACACCTTACAAATCAGGTCTCACACATTGAGATGGAAAAACGATAACTCTGACCCTGATGACTGTAATTGTACCTTGTGCCACTTGCATGTAAAAGAAAATCTGGTGCATTTTTTATTCTTTTGTCCTGTATACGCAAACCCTAGAAAGAAATGGATCCGCCCCTCTCTCACAACCTGGGTTTTAGGAAATATTTAGACGCAATTAGGGTTTTAAAAATGGATATATCCCCGCACATAGTCTATAGCTTGAGCAGATACTTATTCACAGTAGGGAAGAGGGGCCAAACATTTTAAAAGCTTATCCCATCTCCAAATGAGTTATAGAAAAGTCACTATTCCCTCATATTCATACATATAATCTCACTGTGACATCATTTAGTTGAATTTTTATGAATCCTCCAACTCTTTAGCACCTTATCTTTTACATTTTATTTAACTTAGCTGATATCAGGCGATTGGCATTACATGTTGTACTAACAAGGAAGGACACATTTCATGACAAGTCCAAACAATGTAAAAGGCGATTATATTGTTTTAAGAAGAAAAACTGCAGCTTTTTGTACTTGGCTCTTAAAGTAGCTTTTAGAGATTTAGGGACTTATTCATGAGAGCCCTGCGTCACTTTTGCACCACATAATGTGGTACATGTGTGACAAAGGGCACTCACTTTGATTTATGAAGCCACGATAAGCCACCCTGCGTGGCTTTAAGTGGCCTCCTAAATCATGAGTAAGGTGATGCAGTTCAAATCGCTGTGTCGCCTTACTCCGCACCCAGGAGGCGTTCCATGGGCTTTGCAGTGGGTTTTCCCACACAACACCTATGGAATTTGACTCTGCCTCAGATTTACAATGTGATGTAAACCTGGGGAAGCGCCAAATCCATATGCCTCCTGAGGTGAGGCATAACGAGGAGAAATATATTCATTTCTTCTCATGTTTTACTCTTTCTATGTGTGCTGCATTCTGCAGCATACATAGAAAGAGGAACAATCCTCTTAGGATTGTTTTTGCCCAGGAAGGTGCCCCTTTCTGCACAAAAACAATCCTACATGCAATGGAGGCACCCTTGCACCATGGTGCAAGAGTGCCTATTTTGGCGCTAGGCTGCCGAAACGGCGCCAGCGCATGGAGAAATAACAGAAATGCTCTGTATTGCTTAAATAAGGTGCCTTGCTGCGCTGCCCTATGCCAAAAATCCCATAAATATGCCCCTTAGTGTGAACCAAAGATTGTTTTATTGGACATGGGCATGTTCATCCTAAATATCATCAAAAGCACTTTATAACTGTAGTAGGGATAATATTACATGTGTATAGTTGGGTGTCGCACTAACAATTTAGATGGATCCCTAACTAAAATTTAGTGACATGAAGAATATTGTTTTTAAAATTTGTGTACTTTCCACTTATTATAATTTTTGGTTATTGAATTGATTCCTAGGTTTAACAACAATGCAGGTCAACCAGACTGTATTATGATTTTATATATCGAATTTCTGAAATAATCTAGCATCTTGAACAAATGTAAAAGGGTATCTCTGGCCGATTATGACTGTCTAGATGTAATACAAAGGCACACTGAACCTTGCACCTTAAAGAACTTGGTACCACAATATATCAACTCACAGTATATGCTGGTTTTCATATTTAGATTGACATATTGAGCAAAACTTGATTGCACAATCCCTAATGCTTTGTAGGTACTCACAGGGAACATAGCAAACCCATTATGAGGTTTTTGTTGACCAGTATGAGTTTTATACAGTTTATTTGGCTGTACATAGACAATATTTTGAATTGTCTTTTGTGTGGTTGTTATGTTAGAAATTGGGTTTCTGGTTGGTAGAGGTATGCACCCTGTCCAAGCAGGAACTACAATCCTAGTCACGGTAAATCATCACCCACCCTAAATTATCCTGTGCTCATTCTCCAGTAGCTTGGCACAGAGCAGTCAGGCTTAACTTAAGAGGCAATGTGTAAAGTATTTGTGCAACACTTCAAACAGCAACACAGTGAAAACACTACAAAAAGACCCCACATCAGGTTAGAACAATAGATTATATTTTTATGAATAAAACAAGACCAAAACAACAAAATTCCAATGAGCAGAACCGGAGATATGAATTTTTAAAGAATAAATAAAAATGTAGTCATTAATAGCATAAACCACCAACTTAACTGAGGGTATCTGGTCATGCTAGACCAGGTCAAATCCAAAAGGTCAGGTCGACCACGATGGACTGCGGGTCGGGCACAGGAACCAGCTTTGGCCCGCTGAAAAAGCACCTTGAATGCAGTTCAGCTGGACTGTTCCCATGGGAGCAGGGTCAAGACTGATTTGCATATAGCGGAGTCCAAACTGAGGTGTCATGGTGTGCAAAAGAACGATGAAATGGGATGTGGCCCGAGTAATTACCAGTGTCTGAGAATAATTCAAGCCTTCCATCTATCACGTCTTGTATGCTGCGGTATGTTGCCCTAAGTAGGAGGGTCCCATGCACACGGTGTCACTGGAACCAAGCCATACCCGGCTGAAGAGCCCATAACAAGGGAGAAATTAGTCCTGGGTTGCTTGGTTTCTGGTGCAGGGAGAAGCTGGCTTCGCAGTCCAGGCTGTACTGTTCCTATTGGAGTAGGGTCAAGACTGCTTTGCATATAGCTGGGTCCAAAATGAGGTGGCATGGTGTGCAAAATAATGATGGATTGGGATGCGGCCCGAGTGATGACCAGTGGCTGAGTAAATCAAGCATTCCATCTATCACTGTTTTGTATACTTATCTTTATAAAAGTGGCATTTTGAAAAGGGTAATGATAAATTCGACTTTACCAATAAAGAAGATTTATCAATACCATTCCAGTGATATGAAACATAACAGATCCACTCCTTCTCAATCAGGAATTACAGCTTATTAGTTGTAATAAGGAATTCCCAATGTTAACCTCTGAGAGGGGTAGGCCTCACAGTAGTGAAAAACTAATTTGGGTGTTTTTCACTAGTAGGACATGCAAAACTTAAAGGTAAATGTACTACCTTTTGATTACATACCACCCTGCCCTATGGGCTACCTAAGGCCTACCTTAGGGGTGACATATGTAATAAAAGGGGGGTTTAAGGCTTGGCAAGGGGTTTTAAATGCCAAGTCGACATGGCAGTGTAAACTGCACACACAGGCTCTGCAGTGGAAAGCCTGAGACATGTTTAAAGGGCTACTTGAGTGGGTGGCACAATCAGTGCAGCAGGCCCACTAGTAGCATTTAATTTACAGGTCTTGGGCACATGTAGTGGACTCTACTAGGGACATATAAGTAAATTAAATATGCCAATTTTGGATAAGTCAATCAAACCATGTTTTAAGGGATAGCGCACACACACTTTAGCACTGGTTGGCAGTGGTAAAGTGCTTAGAGTCCTAAGGCCAACAAAAATAATTCATCAAAAATTGAAGGGAAGCAGGCAAAAGGTTTGAGGGAAGACCACCCTAAGGCTGACAGGTCTAACAGTGGTTAGTACTAATCGTTCCTTTTGTGATGTATTTATGTAAACGTTTATGGTTGTTATTAACCCAAATAACGTTTATTTACTTTTTGGGAAAGAAATAAACCAATGATTACTAGATTACAAATGTTTTGAAAAAAAGTTTGAAAATGAATACAAACTAATAATTTGGAGGGCTGAAGGTAAGCTAGAAGACTGGACAAAATAGAGTGATTTTGAAGGAGGAGGAATGTGTGTTTTTGAGAAATAACCATCCCAAGACTCATGCTTTTTATATGCCACAAAAAGTTCATAATAAAACTAGTAAGGAGACCTCAGGAAGACTTATAATTTCCTCCACTGACAGCCTTTTGGAAAACACTTCAATACATCTTGACCATTTTTTGTTTCAATTCATATTAGGTTTGCCATCCACCACCAGAAACAGAGGGGATTTGATCACCAAAGTTCACAGTTTGCCCTAGAAGGTTAATTGTGTTAGATATGACCTCACTATACATAAGTATCAGACATTCGTATGGAGCAGCACATGTAACTATTTTTTAAAACATCTATGAACTTTGTTGGAACATACTGAAATGAGCATGGAAATGTTTGAATAACAATATGTCCTTGTTTACTGATGAGTTATTTAGACAAATGAGTGGGTCAGTGGTGCTGGAACAATTTTCAGAGTGTGGGGTGCTGCCATGAATGTTACACCACTGAACTCATAGGGATTGGGAAAAATCCAAGCATCACACCAAGAATAAGTGCAGCAAATGAGCCACTTCCATTCAGCAAGAGAGGGGTAAGGGTGTAGTATGTAGCTGGTTGTCCACTTTCGCAGATATATTACTAAAGCATGGTGTGGCAGTGCACTGTCATTTACAGGCAGCACATTCTCTGTTGAAATGGCCATTAAACTTGCAAAGGCATACAGTTTTATGATACAATTATATAGTGCACAAACAATAATGTATAGAAATCGTGTGTCCGTGAATATTTGTCATTTGAGCATCACCAAGTAAAGTGTCTTGATTTATTTTGATCCTACTAAAATCTTAGTTTCCATCAAACTTCAGAATTAAAAAGCACTAATTTTGTGCTTTCCTACTGCTGATATATTTTGTTAGAAGAAATGACATCCTGCTACCTTTCCTTTCACACTAGCAAGATTGTTGCATAGTCCATTTGTCAAAATCCTCCCACTTTGCAGTCACAGAAAGAAAAGAAAATGCCAATTTCCCTGTTCAAAGAATAAGCAGCTGTAATGAAATGCATCTTTTTGCATATTCACCCCAACATTTTTGGACTGATGCTGCTGGTTTTTCGACTCTGAGAGTGCACTGAGGCCTGCTAACCAGAACTCAGTGCCAGTGTTCTATTCTCTTACAAAGTGTATGATGAGTTGGCTATCCCCAATTAGCAAATACTGACTTACTTATAAGTCCCTAGTATATGATACCCAGGGTACAAAATACATGTAAGGGCAGGGTGTCCAAACAAGGCTGCAGCACTGATTGCGCCACACTATGTGTGTGACAAAGTACAAAATGGCTCCCAGCCTGCCACTGTAGACTGGAAGGGCACTGTATACACTGCCATTTTGACTTTGTCATTACATTCAAAGGTAAATCCACCACTTTGCTTAACAATATATGTAAGTCTCCCTTAAGGAAGGCCCAGAGAGCCCTAAGACAGGGAGCTGTATATTGTTAAGAGAGACATGTATGTGCATATATGAACTTTCAGCAAAACCCCTCAAATTGTCGTTTTGGTGTGGAAAAGTTAGTAGCCCCATTGGCTAATCCAGGGTTGCAGGCTGGCACACCAGCCTGGCTAACTTCTGAATGGGACCACATAACTGGGTACTGTAAGGTATCAAATTAATCATGGCATTAAACCCAACCTGATGCCCAGGTTGAATTTAATGTCACTAATGAAGTAGGGCAACTTTTAGAAAGTTGCCATTCTGTGCCCCAGTTGTCCTGTAGCCTCACACGGGCTACACCCCACAGACAGCTTTTTGCCCGCCTGGGGGAGTAGTGTTAAAGACTCTTAGGCTTAAGATCAAACACCGCCTGCCACAGGTTGAGGTGTTACCTCCCATCGCAGGAAGTCACTCAGGGAGTTAGCCCAAAAAGCGAGCTTCAAAGGGGAAGCCGCCTTTGATGGGCAAACGGTGTTAACACTACTGAGGAGCTGCCTTTTTTTCCTGCAGACTAGCTGGAGACAGGGCCACAGAGGGAAGACCAGTGCCCAAACCTGTTTTTCCGTGGGCATGCAGCCATTGGTAGCCACACCTCTAGGGTGGGCTACCAAGCTCCTACCAGCCAAGGAAGGGTGCCAACATCTTGGAAGTGGGTCGAATAGTGCACTCTAAGATGGTTAGTTGCTACACACCACCAGAAAGTCATCACCAGAAGTTGGGACCTGGTAGCCCATTGGCTACTGATCGCGTGCCCCCCTCAGGGCAATTTCCTGGGATAAATATGGCACCCCTGATACCCTGAACCTCAGATCATGCTGCACTTGGAAAGAGGACTGAAGGACTGCCATGCTGCCCTTGGAATTGCACAAAGAGTGGCTGCAACGTGTGCTGGAATGCACCTACTGCACTTTGGACTAGCAAAGTTTGGACTGTGTCTGTGGCTCCTAGCTCAGGGAAAGTTGATCCCCAACCCCACACCAAACTAGTGACTCAAAGGATCAAACTGCTGATCCTCTGGAACCAGCTCCAGGCACAAAAGAGCTGAAGAAGTCCAAACCAGCAAGTTGCTAGCCACCGGAGAAGATTTGCTGCTAGCTGCCACTGGGCGCCTCAAGAGACCGATCTTTGATGGCCAAAAGTTGCACCTGATTCAGCCAGACCTGGGAGTGCCATCAGAGTCCGGATTGGTTGCCCAAGAGGGACACTGCCCTCTAACAAAGGATTTCACCCCAAAGGCTGTGTATGGAGACCGGTAGCCCAGCCGCAGTTGGCCTTCTACTGTCTCAAAGAGGACACCGTGGGACCACAACCATTGCAACGAAAGTTGTCCCACATCACCTGTGAACCGGGGAATCACCACAAAGGCACCCTTGTCAAACGCACCATAACCGTAGCATCCTTTGAGCATCTTTTCATCCTGCATCCCAGGATTTAGGACCACTCTATTATTGTCTATGGTGGTCATGCTGCATAGGATGGAACTGGACTGGAAAATGCTCTGGTGGCCAGGTAATTGTCCAAATCTACCCCATTGGCCCCCACTGACCTTCACCCTGTCAGATTTGGTCACCCAAGTCGGGCCGGAGAAGCCAAACTAACTTTAACAAACTTTTGAAAAGTTTCCAAATTTTTGTTGGCCAATGGTTGTGTGCGGTTGATATTAAAAGTGATAAAATATTTTAAAATCTGTATCTCCGGAACCCTCTGGTAGATTTTGCTCATCCAGGACTCTAAAAATCCATAACAATATAATCTATTTTTTATGACTTGGTGTTGTGTGGCTTTCCTATTTCATTGTTTTGGTACTGTTAAATGCTTTATACTAAGTTCCTTTGTGCAAGCCTTGGCACTCGAAAGCCATAGCTACCCAGGGTTGAGCTTAAGGTTGTTCAAACGAGCCTGACTGGACCCAAGACAGGTTTTGCAAGTTTATTCCACGATATGGCTACCTAGCCATATCATATAATACCCCCAAACCCTCACAGAAGCAATTTGCCAGAAGACATAGCCTGACATTTGACCTCTGTCTTTGAAAGCACAGCAAATGTGACAAGATAAAAACACAGTTTAAAGCCATCTTTATTGCTCATTCAAGCTTAAGGACTCTGGCGTGGTTATTTTGGGGGTGCTACAGCACCACCGAACCTGAACTTTCAGCCCCTATGTTCTGTTTTACAGTAGCCCAGGGGGGTGTGGCTGGAGCGTTGTGCACCTGTTTAATCACTAGACAGCATACAACAGTAGGGCCCCAATGCGCGAAATAGCAACCTTAAAAATAAAAGGAAGGGGCTTAACCTATGTTTCACTCAGAAATATTTCACACAAACCTTTAAATTTGCTTTCCAAAATCCCCCAGTACTGCTACAAATAAAATATATTTGAAGTGTAGCCACATATGGGGCAGCACATCTGAGACTAGCCCCTCTCCCCGCATAATGCCACTTAGAAATGTTCCCTGGTTGCATGGATCGAAACGCTCAATGACTTCATAGATGCACAAGAAGATCATAGGAAAATCATGAAATCATTAAAAAAAACCTTGCAGATGTTGGAGTGCAAGAAATGCTAAAGAAAGTCTCACAACTGGTGCAGTAAAATTCATTTGGGGGCCCTTCAGATTAGGCCTGAATGTGCCCGATAATCTCCTTCACCTCCGGAATTACCCATCCTGAAGGCATTGGTAACTGTTGAAGGAGGGGGAAGTACTCTCATTAACACATTTTGGGAGAATAGCATATACGAATCTGTGCTTCTGCACCAATTTTTGCATGTGCCTGGTATTTTACTCAGCTGGAAAATACTAGAATTGTGGTGTTACCTCTGGATTTGTAACTTGTTACCGGCCCCATCTGGATTAGCAGTCCGCATATAGTGGAGGCATCTGTGTTTTAAACTGTTGAAGTTTGTACTGGATGTGGTGAGGGCGGAGTGAAGATTATTACACGAGGCTCAAGCCTAAATACCATTTCCCAGCTCCTAACTTGACAGTTTCGTAAATGGGGAACCATATTAAGGCTTCAACCAAGTACGACAACAGGCTGGTGAAACGATGGATGAGTTTGCTGAGAGACTTCATGCACTTATCAAACACTGTAAGTTCTGTGATTTTAATGATGAAGAAGCCATGCACCTCAGAGTCATTTAAATACACAAATCTCTAGAGCGGTCTCTTTCTAGATTATATTTCCTCCTAGGTGGCAGGAGGATTATTACCTTGAGAGCACGACAACATACTGTTTATTGAATATATTACTCTCCGGTTAACATTTCATGCAGATGTGCATTCGCAAAAGGCATTGCCACCTGTTGCTTTTGCTGTGTCACCTCAGAGTCATTGATGGCTGTCTTCCAGATTCCTTCAGGAGATGCATGATGAGAGAGATACTCAGTTTAAATGCTAATGGCTGCAAGGGCAGAAGAATGAGCAGATCGACAAGCTGCTGATATGGAAGCAGGAACAGCGCATAATGAATCAATGTTGATCATGAAAAGCAAGGATAAGCACAAAATAGATGCACACAAGTCGACGTCTCCAAAGAACAAAAGGTTACGCTTCCGATGTGGGTTTTCATTTTCCTATGATGGTAAATGTCTAGCCATAGGACAGATAAGCAAAGGCTGCGGGAAAGAAAACCACTTCATAATGGTCTGCAAAGTGAAAGAGAAAAAAAATGCGTCACAGCGAGAAGAAAAAATGGATGCCAGAAGGTTCCAGAAGCAATCTCGCCATGCCCACAAGGCCAAAAGGCAACATCAGTTACGACATGTAGAAACCAAGAACAATCGATCATCGTCAAGTTCATCATATAAAGGCTCTTCAGCATCATTATCAAGCGCTAGCAAAGACCACAGATGTGCATCGATGATATCGACTAAGGAACGTCATGCACATGTAAAATTAGGTGCTGGCAAAGAAGATCAAAAGTCAAAGAAGAACAAAGTAATTGAGAGAGAAAGACATCCTGCTCCCCACATAGCGGGCATGATCATGCTGCTGAACAGAGTCAAAGTCTTCTCCCCTCTTGACCTGAAAAAAGTAAACCATCAACTCGAGCTGAAAGGGAACTGTAGGTACATTACTACTTTTTCGAACTCATGTTGATTTGTTCAGATACAAAAGACTGAGTTTTGGAGTACCTTTGGCTGCGGAGATATTTCAGGATGTTTTTCACCGAGAAATTCAACCTGTTACACATGCTTTCAATTACAGGGATGACATACTGGTATTTGGGACTATACAAAAGGAGCATGACAAGGCTCTTACATAAGTGTGCCAATTACTTGCTGATGTACGTCTCACTCTGAATGCAGCAAAGTATGAGTTTCACCAAACGAAGCGAAAAAATACATTTGGACACTGTCCTAAAATTACATTAAAGGGGAACAGCTGCCCCATAACTTTCATCATTGACATTTGTGCGCAAATTAACATCTTGCCAGCAGAAAAGTTTAAAAGCCTATCTCCTGTGCCACACCTTACTCCATCAAACACGAAGGAATACACATGGGCTGCTTCTAAACAGTTACTGAGTCAAGGGTCATTTACAGCAACCATGCGACATAAAAAGATGTCAGTGCAAGCAGGAATGTCCTTCAGGGAACTTCATCTAGTACATGCCTACTTAGATATGATACTGCTGCTGACATGGGACTGAAAGCTCACAACTACAACATCCGTTCTCAGTCTGCAATTGTGAGGCAGTTCCCATTGTTATTTCATGGCCTAAGAAGACTCAAGAAAATGAAAGTGCAACTTCATATCAATGAAGACAATCACCCTGTTGCCCTACGGCACTGCAGAGTCGCTTTTCACCTTTTTCAACGAGAAACACTGTTGAAGCATGACATCATTGAACGCTTCACCAGTCGTACGCTGTGGGTTTCGCCAATAGTTGAGGTGCCAAAAAAGTACAGTGGAGGTGCAGTGAGCATTTGTGTTGATATGCTCCAGGCCAACAAAGCAATTGAGAGAGAAAGACATCCTGCTCCCCACATGGCGGGCATGATCATGCTGCTGAACAGAGCCAAAGTCTTCTCCTGTCTTGACCTGAAAAAAGGATACCATCAACTCGAGCTGGAAGGGAACTGTAGGTACATTACTACTTTTTCGACTCATGTTGATTTGTTCAGATACAAAAGACTGAGTTTTGGAGTACCTTTGGCTGCGGAGATATTTCAGGATGTTTTTCACCGAGAAATTCAACCTGTTACACATGCTTTCAATTATGTGATGACATACTGGTATTTGGGACCATACAAAAGGAGCATGACAAGGCTCTTACACAAGTGTGCCAATTACTTGCTGATGTACGTCTCACTCTGAATGCAGCAAAGTATGAGTTTCACAAGACCAAACTTAAATTCTTTGGGCACATATTCTCTGAGGGGGAAATGACTCCTGAACTGGATAAAGTGCAAGCATTGTCATCCACTTGCCCCCCACAAGATGTAACCATGCTGTGAACCTTCTTAAACATGGTCAGCTATTGCTCAAGATACATTTGTGACTTTGCTACAGTTCCCCATTGAGAGACTTAAAGTGAAATGTCTCATTCCAGTGGTCTCCTAAAAGCAACCAAAGTTTCAAAGAAATAAAACATATGATTGAGAATGCAACTGAAATGGCCTATTTTGACCCCAAGTTACATACTGAGATCATAGTAGATGTAGCCCAGTGGGGCTCGGGGTGTTCCTTGCTCAACTCAATGGGCATCTGAATGCCCAAAGACACATTGTGGCCTATACCAGTAGAAGCCTGTCCAAAACAGAAAATCCTTCTCTCTGGCTGAGAAGGAGAGTCTGGCTGTAGTGTGGGCCTGCAAACATTTTCATGTGTTTTATATGGGAAACGTTTCACTATCATCACAGACCACCAGGCGCTGCTCACCATGTTTGGAAACCTGAAAGCTAAGATGACCCCTTGCATCGAGAGGTGGGTTTTGCAACTGCAAGAGTATGGCTATGAGATTGTACACAAGCCGGGAAAGATCAAAACCCCGCAGATTACTTTTCCTGAGTGCCGCTACCTCGCCACAATTTGACATCCAAAGTGACGAAGAGTATCTTAACTTCATTGTGATTTACAGCACACCAGCAGCTCTATCCATTGAACAGATTATTGCTGCTACCAACACAGATCAAGACATGCTCATCCTCAAACGCAATCTTGGAAGAAAAGTCTTTGACCCTTTGCTAATGATGTTAAATTTCCAAAATTCATAAATGTGCAGGCTGAGCAATCTGTCACCCGAGAGGATATCGTAATGAGAGGCTCAAAAATCATCATTCCTGAGACAGCAAGTCATTGAGCTAGCCCATGAAGGACATTGTGGCATTGTAGTCACCAAAAGAACCCTAACAGACAGAGAGTGGTTTCCTCGCCTAGTTGTACGAGTTGAGAAAGAGCTGAAAGCATGCCATGTACTGTTTATGCCCCAAGGTGACACAGCATCCACTGACAATGTCTGACCTTCAGGCGCATACATGAAAGAGAGTTGCAGTTGATTTCTTTCGGCCTCTAGGAAATGGACATCATCTCATGGTAGTCATTGATGAATATTTGTGTTTTCCTTTGGTGGAAGACTTATCATTGACAACCCAAGACAAAGTCATTGATCAGCTTGATGACATCTTTGCAGCATGGGGCATCCTCGCTATTCTCAAATCTGATAATGGCCTGACTTTCCATAGCAAAGAATTCAAGGAGTTTCTTGTTCGACTCAATGTCAAGCAACAAAAGAGTACACCTCTCTGGCCCCAAGCCAACGGTGTTGTTGAATGATTTATAGGCACACTCAAGATGGTAATTCAGCAAACATTGATGGAGGGAATAGATCTAAACCAAGCCATTTGTCAAGCCCTTCATGCCTATCGATCAACTCCTCACTCCACAACTGGTGAGAATCCTGCCACTGTGCTACTTGGGAGAGCCATTGGAACCAAACGACCACAATGGACATCAGACTGATTGATGAATGCCGATAAGGTTCATGTCACAGACATTTCTCGAAAGTGCAAAATGAAAACATATGCCGATCAGCGCCGACGCGTCCAAGAAACAGGCTTCAATAAATGGAACTGGGTACTGGTCAAACAAAAAAAGAAGCGGAAGATGGACACTCTGTTTGCTGTCGACCCTTTGAGGGTTGTCATGCGCAAAGGACACATGGTGACAGCGCATCATCCCGGAAAGTCAATCACACAGGACTTATCACACTTTAAACACCTAACACAATGTTCGTCAGCTCTGAGATCACAAGCGAGGAGACCCCGCCTGAATGTCCAGATCAAACACCTGAGCCCAGGTCATCGGTGCCTGATCAAGGTGCATCTTAACTAACTCATACTCATGATCTGGCAGACCAGTGCGAGCGCCTCGGAGACTCAATGAGGAAATATGCTAATGTCTGTACTTTTTATTTAACAAAGAGGGAGATGTAGTGTTTTTGATATTAAGTGCGCCAGGACCATCGCGGTTCTGGGCAGACTCTAAACAGGAATTACGAAGTCTGCTGGGAGGTGTTAAGGTGTGGTTATGAAAGTTATGATGCAATGCATACAGTGTGTGATTGTATGCTGAGGAATAAAGACGTCTGTTATAGAGCTCTGTGTGTGGTGTGTTCATTTGTATGCTCCCAGGCTGGGGAAGATACTATAGCCGCTTGTGTTGAAGAGGATGTCTGTGCTGCAGTCGTCTTGTAATGGTGGCAAGGGGGAATAACGGGGTACTGTACCTGTTTTGGGATCACACTACTTGTTGTTCCCTCACAGGCCTCCAGTGGCCCTTGGACCACAAACAGAAGGGGCACAATTGTGGCAGTGCTTCTTTTCTACACTGCTACATGCATTGAAATATTTTTTTCATTACCTATACATTGCAGAAAGCAGGCAGCACTTAGTGTGGAAATTCTGTTCTAACTGCAGTCTCATCTGCTGACTAGAACTATCAAAATGATTTAACATATCTCTTTTCTACTAAGAAAACAGCCTCTAACAGACAATAAAAACACTACTTTTGCCAAACAAGAAACATAGAAAACAGTCTTAAAGAATGAAAAATATTAGAAAAATAATATAAATTCCTAACACATAAATAATTATTGAGAATCGTTTCATGCACTTGAAATACTGGATATGTACTATTTTGTAATGAACATTGGGCCTCATTTATGGGTTTTTTGCCGAAGGGCAGCGCAGCAGCAAGGCCTGCTGCGCTGCCCTTCGGCAAAAGAAAAGGGCAGGAATGCGCTGTATCTATTAAATACGGCAATTCCTGTCCTTCTCCCCTGCGTCGGCGCACAACGGGCTACCGTGCACCAACGCAGGCACCTTTGCACCGTGGTGCAAGGGTGACTCCGTTGCGGGGATAATTATTTTTGTGCAGGAAGGGAAACCTTCTTCCACAAAAACAATCACAAGAGGCTTTTTCCTCTTTCTATGTGTGCTGTCCCCCTGGAAAGGTGTAAGTTTTTGGCGCAGCCTCAGACTTACGATTTCTCGTAAATCTGGGGCAGTGTCAAAAAACCATGGATGTTGCTGGGAACGCCCCCAGCAACACCCATGGAACGCCCCTTTCACGCAGTTTTCTGCATGAAAGGGGCACATACTTATAAGGCCATGAAAGGCCACGTAATGTCACTTTACGTGGTCTTATAAATATGCCAGTGGCACATTGCGCCACCGGAAGGTCAAATAAAGGTGACGTTCCGTCGGTGCAATAGTGCCAGTAGGGCCTCATAAATGAGGCCCATAATGTTTTTGAAAGAAAAACATTTTAATTCACTGCATTGTTTCCTGTTATTATAGAGTACAAAACGTACCTTCTCTCTGCTTGATGAAGTTATGGAAATTGAAGTAATGGCAGGCAGGTAATAGTGAGTGAGAGTAATAGGGTCAAAGTAATGGGGGTGCATCCTCAGTAGAGGGTGCGAGGTGAAGACGCAATTAAAGCCAGCCCCCAATCTAACTTCAATTTAATCAGGAGAAAAAGAGGTAGTAGCCAAAACGAGATTCAAAGGGAGAGGGAATAAAGAATTAAATAAGTGTAAGATTTAGGTGCCAGGAGATCTACAAGTTGCAGGGATCTAAGATAAGATTTGAAGGGTATTAGTTACCTCACAGAAGATCAGGAGAATGCATGCCCCTCCCCCCTTCAGAGTGCCTGCAGAGAAGCGAATGATACCCCTGGAATGCCAGGGGACCCTGGACTTCCTAGTGAATTCCTTAGCAATGTGATGCCAAGAGCATGTTTGCAATCGATAGGATGATGGCAAAGAGAAGAGATGAGAGAGTTGTAAGTAGGCGTCATCGGAGAGAGGAGTCGCAGAAAAGCGAACAAGGCCAGGAGCCACACACGTTTACCGGTAACTCTGATATAAACATTTGTTAAATTTACCTCCTGTGGTAACTAATAGTTTTAGCTATCTATCCAGGTCCTCTCTCTGGCTAGTAAGAGACAGGTTTCAGCTTCCTGAAACCATAGGTGTGTTTCAGTGAACCAACCTCCCCTCCAAAGTGAGAGCGCAATGGAGGAGACGGAGACCCTGAGATACATAGTACCTCAGGTAGACTGCTAGCATTCAAAACATTAAGCAGCAGTGAGGTAACAGTAATTCCTTTGTTTGTCTGGAGATTGTCCAAGAAAAAACAGATATGACTGAAAGTATGGTGCAGGATGAGATGAAAAGAAATGAAGGGAAGGGAATGGAAAAAGACATCAGTGCATATATTTGCCTATGGTGCCACTACAGTCACATGAGGAACACATTTGTTGTTCATTAAGAAGCAGATGCAATCGCTATGACCTGGTGAATGAAGTGGTTATGTAAAGTCATAAAGTGTTATTACATACTGAAACTGAGTTACCAATAGATACAATGTGGATGTTGAAGAACGCGGTAATACCATTAAAGGGTTTCCCATAGGATGGAAGTAAGCAAAATGTTAATGTGAGGCTCAACAGTGTGTGACCTGTACAGTTCGGGAAACATCCTTAACAACGAAGTTTGAATAACGAATGACCTGAACCACGAATCCCGAACAACGACCAATCAGTTAACCACGAAATCCTTAACAACGACATCCTTAACAACGACTTTCATAAACCACGAAAACCACGTCCGCAACACCTCTGATATGACTCACTCGGCACCAGGCAGGCGGGCTCTGACGATTGAGGGGCTGCAGCCTGCCTTCATCCTGTCGGTGGCACACGCCTGCTAAGGTGGTTACAATGCGTGGCTCGCATCTGCCACGGTGGGAGGTGAGGATGATGTGTGGTGACTGGGTAGAGGGCGCCGGTGCGTCTCTCTCCTCTGCTCCCCCTGACCTGACTTGGCAATGGGGCAGCTTTTTCAAAATCGCCCATTTTCCAGTTGTAAAGGCGGGCATGTGCGGATTAGGTACAACTTTCAAGTAATAACGTTTAGATGTACCAGCGGGCCGACTCAGCCATGCATTGATTTGATGCTTTTAAAATGAGTACTGTCGATGATAACAGCAGGTTTTTTTTATGTATTTACATGCAGTACCATCTACATGGAGACCAGGCCTCTATAATTATTATTCCAAACGCAAGGGACTCTGGGAGGACGCTGTGTGATCCGTTTCACTGGCTCCGACAGGCGCTCTTGTTCTGAAGCGCCACGGAGTTGGACTGTCAGCCGGGGAATTAAATGCACCCCTCTATAATTAGTATTCTAAACGCAAGGGACTCTGGGAGGGCGCCGTGTGATCCGTTTCACTGGCTCCGACAGGCGCTCTTGTTCTGAAGCGCCACGGAGATGGACTGTCAGCCATGGAATTAAATGCACCCCGCTGTCGACACACTGCGCACGTGGCGGGCCATTTGTAAGGCCTGCTGCATTATTCACAAGCAGGGGAATTAGCTTTGCGTTCTAGTTATTTATTTATTTGCAATCCCGGCTGCGCGTGCGGGATGCAGCGGAAAGAGGCTTTGCCGGGAGGGAGTGCTTTCCGAGCAACGGGCTTAGCGCAGCTGGCGTGTCCCGTCCACAGCATGGGGGAGGGCAGCAGCACTGACATAAGAGCCGGCATTAATAAATAATAAAAACATGCTCTCTCCGATACAGCGCCCGTTTCCACAGCCCTGCAGCAGAGAGAGATGCCTAAAAGAAAGTAAGTGCACAGACGTGTTTCACATACAGAAGATTGTGCCTCAAAGGCCATTCCTAGGTTTGGAGATAACCTGGGAACATAAGCCCTGGGGTCACGGAGAATGGTTGTGTATCTCAAAAACATGCAGATTTTAAAGAACATAGTGGTGTAAATGGGTATTGAGCAATTTGAATATTTTTTCGTTGTTTAGGTACTCGTTGTAAAAAATGTAGTGGTTTGACATTGCTCGTTGTTTAGCCTTCGTGGTTAAGGAATTCGTGGTTTAGGCAGTAGTTGTTCAATCATACATCCGTACAGTTCATTAGCCTGGTATAATCCTTAATAAACAAAGGAATGTTTTACACCCAGGCAAATAATGTGGCCAATTCTTTGTTTTCCAGCACTGTACTCCATAAGTTCCGCCATGATATTTTTGCCCGCCAGGAGCAGAATGAACAAACAGATGAAACAAGCATTAGGTTTCTGGTAAGGCAGAGTGGAGGTACTATATTTGAGAATATAAAGTCTGAAGACGGTCACCTGGGCATCATTACACGCTTATTTCACATAGCACTTCCAATGTGTTCAGGTTGACTTAGCCTAAGCACATTGTTGAGAGTAAGACCCCATTTTCTTTTGTACCATTACAGCGCTACGGAGAGATAAATGGTAGGGTTGTTGACTCACTGCTATTGATATATGTAGACCAGGGGTCTCCAACCAGTAGCTCTCCAGCTACCTCTGAGTAGCTCACCTGTGTGCAGCCCAGCTTATTAAATTAGAAAACTTTTGCTTGGTTGAATTAATATACATATAAAACAATTGAGATTATACAACACTAATAATATTAGTAGCTCTCAATACGTTTCATTGAACATAAGTAGCTCTCAGCACAGAAAAGGTTGGAGACCCCTGATGTAGAACTTATATAGCACTGAGACTGCATGGCGCAGATGGAAATAGTGAGACGAAGAGAGAAGACCCACTGCACTTCATTGTTAGTTCCAATATGGGGAGCTAGAGATGAGAGGTGCTGACAAAGCTCGCTTTGAAATCGGCGTTGGAGGCTGCTTGGAGAGACATTGCAACCCACGAACAGAGCACAGTTTTCTTGAAAATCTGATCCATGTTAAGATTCGAGAGGTGGGGGAAGCGGTATTCAGGTAGAAACTACTGACACATTTACCGAAAATGCACAAAAACAGTGTCTCAATATTTCTAAAGGACCAGAGTATGTGCGATGAAAGGTATGATCAAGTCAAGACATGGAGAGGATGTGGCCTAACGGCCAGAGCTGTCACCTTTGGCGCTGGGGAACCAGGTTCGAGCCTTGGCTCGGCTCAGCATCCTGTGATTCTGGGCAAATCACTTAGGGGCATATTTACTAGTAAAGTGACGAAGTGTGTCATTAAACCAAGAAGGCTAACGACACACTCCATCACTTTAGAAAGCAGGTCTGCACCATATGTACAAGAATATGGTGCAGCCCTGCGCTGGCGATAAATTTAGCTGCCTAGCGCCAATGCAGACACCCTCGCACCATAGTGCAAGGGTGCATGCATTGCAGGGGAAGATTGTTTATGCGCAGGAAGGGACACCTTCCTGCACATAAACGATCATTGGCGTTTTGCTGTTTCCAAGTGTGCTGCAGAATGTAGCACACACGAAACAGCAAAAACGAGGAGAAATTAAACATTTCTTCTTGTTTTACCAGGGTAAGACCAGGTTTTCCCTGGTCTTAATTTTGGCGCTGCCCCATATTTGCGCCACCCTTGTAAATATGGGGCAGCGTCAAAATCAATGGGTGTTGCGGTGGAACGCCCACAGCAACACCCATTGCCTTCCCCTTTCACGCTAAGTATAGCGTGAAAGGGTGCCTTATATATTTGTAAATAAGGCGAAGCCCCTATCACCACTACAACGTCCTGAAAAGTGGCGTTGTGGTGGTGATAGGGGCTTGTAATAATGCCCCTTAATCTCCCCGTGCATACCAAAAAATTAATGTGTCCTTGTGTGACGTAACTGGCGCTCATGTAAAGCGCTCCAATAACTTTGGGTCGAGTTTGCACTATATAAATCTGCACACAAAAAAAGACATACTCTGAGCAGAACAAAGTAGTGGGGATAGCTAATGAATGTGATAAGGAGGCAGGGGGAATTTTCTGGAGGGAAGAGTTCACAGCACAGTGCTAAAAATGGAGACTCAAAGCTATAAGGATAAAAAGAAGCTCATAGACAAACCGTGCTCAGCAGAGTGCAGCAAAAGCCACAACAAAGGTATTAGAACAGGGGTCTTCAAACTGGGGGACGGGCCCCCCTAGGGGGGCCTCAAGTGATCCCAAGGGGGGCGCCAGGCTCTGGCCAGAAGAAGTATTTTGTTGATAACACTCCTTTGTTTCCAGCAGAAAAAAATGAGCAGCAGTAAGCCGCTCTGTAATGGGCCATCACTAACAACTTTTGTCATTTATATTCCGGATGGGAGAAGGTGTCAAAAGGAAAGGGACTCCAAATGCTCTTCAAAACCTCCACACCCATTTCTAATAATCACACTGTGGATACTTTTACACGTTAGAAAGGTCTACCTGACTAGAATGGTATGTTTGGCAATTATGTATTTGATTGCATTTGTAAAACGGTAACAGTACTTAACTACAATGTTTAAATACGTCTATACATATTTAAACATTGCCAGTTTAATGGAATAATTGTGAAAAATTGAGGGGGCCCCAGTGATTTTTTTCCCCACTGGGGGGGGGGGCAGCATTAAAAAGTTTGAAGAACACTGTATTAGAAGATGAGGTAGATCTTAACCGCTTTTACACAATGAAGTTCTAGAACGTCTACATGAGGCAAAACTATCCTACTATGAACAGGCAGATAAAGGGGTGAGGTTCTTAGCTCACCTGGTTAGAAAACAATTAAACTAAAAACACATTCACACAATCAGATATGCTTCTCTAATTTATCAGACATACTGGTTACAGAATAAACATACAATGGAAAACTGAATGTAATAGGGAGAATGCAAAAGTGCAAATGAATCAAGATAGGTGTGATATCACGTAACTTTCAGATGGTGGTTATGAGCCAATCTGCACAGTGAAGTATGCTCCTCAGCAAGGCAAGCGTATAAGATGGCAGGCTGTCAAGAATGGATTTTCTGAAGTCCAGTCTGGAAATGTCCAAACATTGGATTCAAAGTCTGTGATAAGCAGAAAGGACTTGATTTTCTTAAAGCAAGATTTAGTTGTAACCAACATTTCAGATTAAAAGTTCACATTAGACTTAGGGACAACAACCAATGATTTAACTTAAGACACCTGTGAAAGACAGATACCTAAGACATCATCGGTAGCCACCCTTAAACCATAGTGAATTAACTTGAGCAATGTAATAACAAAATATATCTTGGTACAATTGTGCTTCAAGGAGCCTGAAGACAACCAGTACTTCTTTGCACTGCCCGACCCTCTTTAGCTCCACCCTCTTCACTATCTACATAACCACACGTAGCGCCATCCACGCCCACGACATCAACATCATATCCTAAGCCTATGACAACTGAACTGTTCCTCTCAGACAAATCTCCCAGCACTTGGAACGACTTAACCACCTGCACAACACAAGCAGCCACATGGATGAAGTCTAACTGTCTCAAAATGAACACAGACAAGACAGAAGTGGTGATTTTCGGAAAAGACGTGGGACTCCACCTGATGACCTACAGACCTCATACCCACCCCCGCTCACAAGCTAGAAACCTTGGGATCATCACTGACAACAAACTGAACATGTCCACCCAGGTCAACACATACACTGTGGCCTGTTTTCAGACACTGAGGATGCTGAGAAAGATCTACAAAGGACTTCCGAAGAACACCAGAAAGACTGTCACCCAAGCCCTCATTACCAGCAGGCTGGACAATGGGATCTTCCTCTATGAAGGAATCAACAGGCAACTCTCAAAGAGACTACAGACTACGCAGAACGCAGCAGCCAGACTCACCCTAAACTTCCCATGATGGACTTACACCTCACCACGACAGACTTACATCTCACCACACCTGAGGATGCGCCATTGGCTCCCAATACACAAGTGCACACAGAGATCCAGAGGTCGAGCTTTTTCATGCATCACTCCTAAAGCATGATATGACCTCCCACTCCACATCTTCTGGAATTCTGCAAAAAAAAAGACCTGGCTCTTCAAGTTAGTCCCCTTCCCAGGGCTAGCCTCGCACACATGCGAAGCCCCAGGATACCCTCACGGGTAATGGTGCTCTATACTAATACAGAGAACATAACGTTAGACATTCCTCAGACACTACATATCCCCAATGACAACACCTGAAGATATAGGTGGGTGCTATCAATGTATCAGTGCATTGAAATACCTATTACATCCACCATGTCACATTATTTTGCACCAAACTATGGATGTTTTGTATAAACATCCAAATGTGTTACATTACACATTAGGCAAAAGTGTATGTGTCCGCTAGTGTGTGTGGCTGTCTATATGGGTATATATTACTATATAACATGGTTTTAAAAGATTACATAGATTCTTATCTTTGCTTGAATGGAACGTTCCACCACTTTATTTTGGTGGAAATGGGAACTTGTAGGAATTATATGTGAGAACTCTGCATGTGGAAATTGCTCCGAGGCAAAGGGCCATGCTAAATATTATACTTTGCTTCTCCTAATAAACTTTTAATATTTAAAGTCTGTGCTTTCTTTGTAACACTGGCGACAAGGTTGGTAATTTTCACTGCTGTCGACTCATCTCAGCACCATGGTTTGGAGGAGAGTTGTTATGGTTCAAGAGGGCGCTCCTTTTTTCATCACTGAATGAAAACATGAAGTACCTGATTCACAAAGGGTCTCCGCACCCGTGGCGGAGGCCCGCAGTCGTGGGGGAGTCTCAGTACTTGGGGCGGAATCTCCACACTGAGAATTCTCTTTGGCTCTCCCACGCGTGCGGAGGCTCTTTGTGAATCAGGCCCTCTCCTGCTTTCCCTAGTGACTGACTGCTGGACATTTCAAGAATGGTCTATCAACATGTTAGGTATTGTGGTCGAAGGGCTGCTGCAGACTCTCGGAGGTCTCTGAGAGCACCTAGTACAAAATGCGAAAGCCCCGCATCCCGTAGGCCTAATGGAAGAGTCTCTACAGAGCATTTGGCTTTAGTATTTGGAATTACTATTGTGGCGGGCTAAGCCTCGTTATCTATAGGCAGCCATCCTAGTTTGTCCACTGCTTTATATGAATGGTGTGCGTTGCACCATCTTCAGCGGCTATTTTTGAAGTGGAAGTAATTGCACAACTGACAACAATTTCAGCTAATCTGAAAATTGTACTCCTCTATGGCACTATAATTTCAGCATATTCAATTGTGTATCACTCCCTGACATCCACGCATGTGTAAGGTAGCTGTGTGTATATTGCAATTCAGAGCAAGCATCTTACAATTTGCGAAACATGCTCATTTTGGAAGGAATATCTATATAGTCCAAATCTGAGGAGAATTGTGACACACCCTTTAATGACAATTCTTTGTGTCTTTAACTGCGACACACATGCATGTCTTGCCTTGATGGTTTTCTATTTCTTTTGCACATTTGGGAACCTACCCTCGTTTACAGCTATTGTGTTTTTCCATGACTTTGAATGAGACAGAACAAAGGTCTAGCATGAATGAGCAAAAGTTTTTGGTTTATATCTGGGAAGTTAATCACTGCAGATGCTGTGTTTGGCACATCAAATGTTTCTGGTTTTGAGGATGTGGATGTATTTGCTTTTTTTAAAGAATACAAGAACTTTGTTTGACTTTCTAACAGAGGATAATTGGAAAATAGTAGAGGACGATCATAAAGTGAGGAAATAAGTCAATATTTTCCTTTACAGTGGTTGGCCACCAATTAAACTAATGCGGGCATTTGTGTTTTGTTGCTCAAGTTTTATAGGCATGGTATAAGGTGAGAAACAGAAACTGTGTGCAACACAAAGGGGTAGCACAGAAGATTTTGGAAAGTGCTCATTAAGGCCATATGGGAATGTATTGATTGAAGAAAACTCTCAAAGTCACAGTTTGCTGTGGCCTAGTACAGCTTGGGATACTCGCTAGTGGGTTTGCAATTGTGGAAACTGTATGACTAGTGATAGTGGTCAACATTTAGGGCCATTTTCTGGGTCAGTGGTCACAGCATGAGTGACAGAAAATTACATTTGATATTACAGAACCACTTAAGCTATTGCAAGTAAAATTTGTATTGTCAGTTGTAGAATATCTTTCTATTTCCCCAGAAGTCACATTTGCGGAAAAAGTCACCGCCTAGACTGGCAAATAATTTTTTATGGTGTGGTGTCATGTTAGTGGCAGATTTGAAAGTTGTTGGTGCCCACTTTGCACAAACCATGCATCATGAGTTGTCTGTCATGCTTCTTGGACGCTAATTCTTATGGGAGGTGTCTTGATGTCCTAGTATAGGCTGGTGTCTATTAGCTCCGCAATTCTATTACATTGGGTTTCCTACAATCCAGCTATAATATTGCTCACCTTCAAGAAATCTTTCATCATATTGGAAACTTAACTGCACACCATTATCTGTTATTGATGTTGCTGGAACCCCTGAAATCTTCAA
Source organism: Calotriton arnoldi (assembly GCA_963921515.1). Lineage (NCBI taxonomy): Eukaryota > Metazoa > Chordata > Amphibia > Caudata > Salamandridae > Calotriton > Calotriton arnoldi. The sequence goes on from CAWUFW010005084.1 coordinate 536,461, forward strand.
TTATTTTTTTTTTACATATTTAAACCACAGGATCTTTAGCACATGATCGAGGGAGAGACAGTCCTGGATTACCAGCCTGGTGAAGCCTGCCTCGTCATTGGACCAGATCTTCACCCAACACAATAGGGGTTTCACAGCCACCATATCAGAAATGTACTTGGACCCCAATTCCTCATGAACAATTTACGCAGGGGTGCTATGAGGGACTTTCAGCAAGCGCCTAAAATATTTGTTTTCTTCAATTTGTAATATATTAGCCACCTTAAATCCCCACACCTCGCTACCATATAAAACTTTGGAACTGCAAAAGGAGTTATATAACTTTAAAATCGTCCCAGGTGACCAGTGGCCTAATCTATGAGCAAAGTTTGCGATTGCTCCGGTCGATCTCGTCAAACCAAGGCACTTCTCCTCTAATAAATGTTTAAAACTCAATTTTTCATCGAATAAAATACCTAGGTATGAGAAGGCCGGTACTTTCCCTAGGGTATGTGTGCCTATTGTGTAAGTGTGAGGCTTCCTGCACTTCTTCCCAATTTCCATTATATAGGATTTAGATAAATGAGGGGGCAAGTCACGAACCCATCTAGTAAAAGCTGCAGGCCCTTAGGGGTACGTGCAAGCAGTACTGCGTCATCCGCGTAAAGCAGAACAGGGATCGATCTTGTGCCTATCCTTGGGGTGTCTGCTTGTAAGGCCGTCAGGGCAGAATCAAGACCATTGATATATAGTGTAAACAAGAACGGCGCTAAAATACAACCCTGTCTGACCCCACTAGTGCAGTTAAAATGATCCGTGGTTTTCCCCTCCTGTGTGTATCTAACTGCGGTGTTGGTGTTTGAGTGTAGGGCCATTAGGATGTTAGTTATTGCCGGGTCCACCCCGAGCTTGCCCATAAGTTTCCAGAGTTTGCAGCGGTTCACTCGGTCAAAGGCCGCAGTGAGGTCCATAAAAGCTAAATACAACGTCCCTGATTTGGCTATTGTGTATTTAGCAGTGACAAGATAAAGGTTGAGGCATTGGTCAGTAGTGGATTTGCTGGGTCGGAACCCATATTGGACGTCCGTTATTATTTGGTTGGCCTCTGCCCATTCCGACAACCTGTTTAGTACCACCCGCCCCAAAACCTTCACTGTCACATCGATAAGAGATATGGGACTATAGCAATGTGGACTATCCCTATCTCCTTTCTTAAAAATCGGGACAATGGTGGCAGTAGACCATGATGCTGGCATTACTGACACTACTGCCGCATTTAAGACCCTCACTAGGAGAGGTGCCCATACCTATGTGTTACATCGGAAGAGGTCTGGTGGGATCCCATCTGGTCCTGGCGCCTTGTTTCGTGAGAGACCTTCAATTCCTAATCTCACCTCATCCAGAGTGAAGGTAATGGGATCAGCTCTCTGTTCAGGGAATGGTGCCTGTGTTAACTCCTCTCTGTGGGAATGATTGTTCTGTGGGAATGATTGTACAGTCCCTCAAAATGAGCCTGCCATTGCTCCGGTAAAATGTTGTGGCTTAACCCTGGATTATTTGAATCTTTAAAACAGGGGTTGTTAATAACCCTCCAGAAACGGGTAGAGTCCTTTAGCTTAGATGCCTCTATCAACTCCTCCCAGGCCTTCTGTTGCAGTTGGCGCTTCCGCCCCTTGACGGCTTGCTTATAAATTTTCCGGCAGGCCGCAACCTGATCCCTGTCTCTCGGAGACTGTTTGAGGGCCATCTTTAGATCTCTAAGGGCCCGAGAGCATTGCCCGTCAAACCATTTTGGGGTGTCCCTCCTGGAGGATTAAGTAAACCATCCACTACTTGCGCAATAGGGGTAAATGCCTGAACTAATTCGTCCCCCTGGACTTCTGGGTCTAAACATTTCAGAATCTCCTACATGCCTGTGTTAAAAAGTGAATTATTAAAAACAACTGTATCAACCTGTGCCCAACGTAGCCGCCTGCCCTGGTGAGTAGCAGAGATCGTTCCCCTGGTTATTCTGTAGGGTGCTGGGTGATACAGAGGGGCAACTAGTGACATGGTCAGCGGATTATGGTCACTAAATGTGCTGTGATCAATTTAAAAAAAGGATATAAACCTTCTCAATATGAAAGACACAAATATAAAATCAATAAATGATGAGCAGCCTCTACCTTTATAAGTCGGGGGCACAGATATATCAAAGTGGGTAGTAATCAGGTCCAGAGTGTGAGTTAAACCATATGTATTTAGGAGGACACTCAAGTTAGGGCACAGATGACAATTAAAGTCTCCGGCTAGAATCAGTTGCGACTGTGACAGACCTTCACTGTGTGTTTGCTTCAACCGTCTACTTAATTCATTGAGGCTAGTCGGCCCCTGTGAGGCTGATTTTGCATTATAAAAGTTGTTTAAAACTAGCCTGTAAGTGTTACTTGAGAGTGTGAGTCCTTGGGCAACATAGGAGTCCCATGACAGGGTCTTCCACCTACCGTGAATTCTAAGGTCTATAAACATGATTAAGCCCCCCTTGCTCTCGCTGAACTCGACCTTAATGCTGGACAAAAAAAGGTTTTATAACCTTCAATGAAGAAGTTATTATCTGGCTCCCACGTTTCCTGGATGCATATTATGTGGAATTCTCTAATATAATGGAGCCACTGCTCATCCAAAAACTTGCTGGCTAGGCCTGCCACGTTCCACAAGACCATTTTTAAGTCGCCCCAGTACACCCCTCCTGAGAGCAGGACGGGGCGATAGTAGCCCTCTCTATGCTGTCTAGTCCCAGCTGACTTTGATCCCTGCGCCCGTAGGAGGTTTCTGTTGTTATCCCAGAATTAGTCGCCTCCTTCACACATGATTCAGCAAGGGGTTCGACCCGGGTGTCAATAGCTCTACCCATACCCTCCCCTTCATGTAGTCAGTCTATGTCATTCAGGTCCCTCAGCGGTGCCAATGCGTTTCTTAAAGTCAGGGGTCCCCCACACAGGGTAGAACCCTCTTCATGCACAACAAAATATTGGGACGATTTAGGACTAGGTGGTGGCCTATAAAAGAAACCCAGTGGTAATGGTTTAATCCCTGATTCTGCTGGCACTGATTGCAAGGAGGGGAATAGGGTCTTGTGGACCAATTCAGGATGCCTAAGTGTGACAATCACACTGTCTCCTGAGAATGTTTTCTTGGTCCTACCAATCCATGCTACCCTCCTGGCCATCAGAATGTGCCTATGCTCAGCGATGTTAAACCCAGCGTGTTTACATAGCCCGTGGGTCACTTTATTGACCAACTGGTCGGTGGACTCGTCTTTTGCACTGTTAAGTCCTGGAACGCCTGTCAGGACCACTGTATAAGGACAACTCGCTGGAGGGAGGTCTATGACTGGTAAGTCTTGGGTATTAGGGGCAAATAGGGTAACCCTACTGACAGGATGCTGTTGCCGTTGGTGACCCCCTTGGTAACCCCTTTGAGTCGGCTCACTGTTGTAGGAAGTCAGAGGCCCAGACATAATTGACCCCGAGTACGTGACCTGTGTCATGAGCCCTGTTGCACCAGGGATAACTTGAGGGATCTGGGTCTCGGTGTGTGTCTCTACAGGAAGAGCGACAGGGGGCGTTACTTGTTGGGCCTCCATGTTGTAAGGAGCTGCGCTCTGCGTGGCCTGGGTTGAGGGAGACAATGTTTTATCAATTTTATCGAGCGTTGCCCTTGTTTCCACCAGAACTTTCGAGAATTCATTAAAAAAGTTATTCAAAAGGCCAGTCACTGTTTCCACGATTTTTTGTTTCAAGGGCCCCCACAAATCTTCAAAGTCCTTGGCAACCTTGATATCTAAACCTGCGGTGCCTTCCCCTTTCTTCGCAGGAATTATTTTCTTAGTTACTTTCCGTTGTTTCTTCGGGCTGGTGGGCCACTTGGATCCGAACCATAAGTATTTGTCAACATAGCCCTATTCCGTGTGGTCTGGCCAATCGCAGTGTTAATTAGGCTGGTGCCAGAGTTGGAACCCCCTGCGTCATCCGCTGCCTCTTCTGGACCTTGACCCAGGGCACCTTCTGCTGACATTTTGGTCACCTGGGCCACACACTCCTCTAGGAGCGATGCAGCTACCCCTGCCCTATCCAGGGAGAGTCGCCTCTCTGCCTTATCTATCTCTTTAGTGATTGCCCCCACTGCTTTTACCAGAAAAGAGTCAATGGTTCCCTTGCTTGAGTCCTGTGGGTAACATGTGGGAGCACCTTTCCTCTTCCCCATGGTGGTTTTAGTAAGTCAAATTAGTGAACCCACCTCCCCAGCACAAGGCAGGGATACTTAGGGGGTAACAAGACGAAACAAAGGGGGGGAAAAGTACTCACATGTGCTGGTTCAGCGATCACTGTTCTGCGGTCAGCAGTTGGCAGCTTCAGACCGCTTCCTCACCCTTCTAGCACCTTGCCGATGTTCAACAGGGTCCCACCACTCCAGCAGTGAATGACGGTTACCGCCCCGCTAGCATGGAGCCAAGAGGGTGAGCCCGGCCTCGATCGGCCGTGGATGGGCCTGCCCTTGGCCCGGGCTTTGCCCGGGCACACCTGCACGCATCCCACGCTGCGGGAGCCCCTTGCTGTAGATAAGCGCCTCCGGCGCGGTCTGCTGCTTCGGCAGCAACGGCCGCAAAGTATGACAGGGGATGGAGTCCCCTGGAGGTAGTGGCGGCTCTGAAGGTTCTGGCGGGTTCCCATGCTGTGGGAGCACCTTGCTGAAGATAAGCGCCTCTGGCTCGGTCTGCTGTGTCGGCGGCAACGGCCGCAAAGTATGACGGGGGATGGAGTCCCCTGGAGGTAGTGGCGGCTCTGGCGGATTCCCGCGCTGCGGGAGCCCCTTGCTGAAGATAAGCGCCTCCAGCGCGGTCTGCTGCGTCGGCGGCAATGGCCGCAAAGTATGAATGGGGGATGGAGTCCCCTGGAGGTAGTGGCGGCTCTGGCGGTTCTGGTGGGTTCCCGCGCTGCAGGAGCCCCTTGCTGAAGATAGGCGCCTCTGGCACGGTCTGCTGTGTCGGCGGCAACGGCCGCAAAGTATGACAGGGGATGAGTCCCTTGGAGGTAGTGGCGGCTCCGGCGGTTCTGGCGGGTTCCCAACAAGCACATAATAGTGATGTTAACAACTTAGAATATTTTGAGCTTGATCAAGTGCCTGTAAGACAAAGAGCAGGTAACAGAGAGAGGTATTTAAGGCAGTTAGAATCCAGATACATCTTGAGATTCAATTCGAAAATCCCAAATGGCCTAAATACTGAAGAGGATATGTATGTCCATCTGTAATACCCTTCAAATGGGTGTGGGCAGTTTCATCTGTTTATCCTAAATTCTTCATATACAGTTTTCTGTCCATGTTAGAGATATTTGGGATGATTTGTTTCTTACAATAATGCAGTCCCTAATTGCTGAATTTTATGTGTTTTTGTGTTTTCACACCTGGAGCAGGTTTGTTTTTTGTTTTTGTACTTTTGACTTTAGAGCACTAAGGTGACATAAGATTATAGTTTAGGTGTTTGTGAACATCTAAAAACGACTGGGTTACAATGGGCACTTGCCCTTTATTCCGCCATGGTCTTCTTTACATTTATGTAAAAGGGTGATTGCTTAATGATTTGTTGATGCGACCCCTCGAGGAGAGACCTTGGTCTTCTTTGAGCAACCCAGTATTGATATAATTCTAAGTGGTATTAAAAATCATGTTTGTGCCTTTAATTCAAAGCATTAAAGACAACAGAAAGCACTTGCCAGTTTAAGGTTAACATTGCACTGTCACTTTAATTTTGTAAGACTCCAGGAACATGTATAAATGTAAATCAAAATGGCAACCACAGACGGTTTGACAGAGGTTTTGCGAACCAGAGCGTGCTGGAGTCTCTCTGGATATTGAGGCAGGCGGGCAGAGATATAAATATATATATGTCATGTGAACAAGGCCGGCAACGGCCGAAACGCGTTATGGCGGAATTGGTGTGAGCGCAGAATAAACACTTTATGCACCGAACTTGGGTCCACTCTCGTTCTTTCTCCACGAAGGAGACGCAAGCAGGCAAACGAGGATTTCTGATATATATATATATATATATATATATAAAATGCAAAAAGAGTTGCCTCTAGGTGGGATGCACTCCCAGGTGGAAATTACGCCAAAGCAAGGGCACACGCCATGAACAAAGTCCTTTTCTGGTTTCCAGCCAGACGCGTTTCGAGCCAACGCCCTCTTCAGTGGCAGACCATGTGACGTGACGGCGTGCGGCAACCACCAGTAAATCCCCGTAATAATTATGCTCAGGTGAACCACCTGAAGCAATGCTTCCTGGGACTGGTGGTTCAGTAAAACCCAAGTGGTCGCCGCCGGCACTCACATTCAAAAATGTCTTTAAAAAGATTGCTGATGTTCACGCCGGCACCCCTGCATATAACAGGCACCTCCTGTTCCACAGTTAGCTGCCCCAATAAAGCAGCCGCGGACCCGCAAGTGTTTCACGGTGGTGCAATCCCGCGACCAGGCAGGCCGCTATACAAAATGCAAAATGAGTTGCCTCTAGGTGGGATGCACTCCCAGGTGGAAATTACGCCAAAGCAAGGGCACACGCCAGGAACAAAGTCCTTTTCTGGTTTCCTGCCAGACGCGTTTCGGGCCAACGCCTTCTTCAGTGGCAGACCATGTGACATGATGGCGTGTGGCAACCACCAGTAAATCCCGCAATAATTATTCTCAGGTGAACCACCTGAAGCAATGCTTCCTGGGACTGGTGGTTCAGTAAAACCCAAGTGGGTCGCCGCCGGCACTCACATTCAAAAATGTCTTTAAAAGGATTGCCGATGTTCGTGCCGGCACCCCTGCATATAACAGGCACCTCCTGTTCCACAGTTAGCTGCCCCAATAAAGCAGCCACGGACCCGCAAGAGTTTCGCGGTGGTGCAATCCCGCGACCAGGCAGGCCGCTATACAAAATGCCTGGTCGCGGGATTGCACCACCGTGAAACACTTGCGGGTCCACGGCTGCTTTATTGGGGCAGCTAACTGTGGAACAGGAGGTGCCTGTTACTATGCAGGGTGCCGGCACGAACATCGGCAATCCTTTAAAGACTTTTTGAATGTGAGTGGCGGCGGCGACCCACTTGGGTTTTACTGAACCACCAGTCCCAGGAAGCATTGCTCAGGTGGTTCACCTGAGCATAATTATTATGGGGATTTACTGGTGGTTGCCGCACGCCGTCACGTCACATGGTCTGCCACTGAAGAGGCGTTGGCCCGAAGCGCGTCTGGCAGGAAACCAGAAAGGACTTTGTTCATGCCGTGTGCCCTTGCTTGGCGTAATTTCCACCTGGGAGTGCATCCCACCTAGAGGCAACTCTTTGCATTTTGTACAGCGGCACTGCCTGGTCGCGGATTGCACCACCGCGAAACACTTGCAGGTCCGCGGCTGCTTTGTTGGGGCAGCTAACTGTGGAACAGGAGGTGCCTGTTATATGCAGGGTGCGGCGCGAACATCGGCAATCCTTTAAAGACATTTTTGAATGTGAGTGGCGGCGGCGACCACTTGGGTTTTACTGAACCACCAGTCCCAGGAAGCATTGCTTCAGGTGGTCCACCTGAGCATAATTATTATGGGGATTTACTGGTGGTTGCCATGCGCCGTCACGTCACATGGTCTGCCACTGAGAGGGCGTTGGCCCAAACGCGTCTGGCAGGAAACCAGAAAGGACTTTGTTCATGGCGTGCCCTGCTTTGCGTAATTTCCACCTGGAGTGCATCCCACCTAGAGGCAACTCTTTGTGTGTGTGTAATATATATATATATATATATATATATATATATATATATATATATATATATATATATAAAAATATATATATATATATATAAATATATATATATATATATATATATATAGTGTTTTACTGATTTGCCTATAACTTTGGACTCCTTGGATGGATTTGCATGAAATTGTGCAGTTTTATAGCTTAGTCGGGTAAGCACCAGCAAGCCAAGTTGTGTTAAAATCCATGCATGAGAAAAGAAATTTTAAGGGGGTGGAGGGGGTAAAAGAAAAAGAAGTGTCTTCCCATTTTATCTCCCATAGACACTTTTGCTCACATTTACAGCCCAAACTGATGAATGGATTTCCAAATTTGGCATGAAAGTAGAACTTTACTCAGAAAGTGTGCTTTCATTGGTTTGGTGTAAATCTGTTGAGCAGTTTGAGATATTAACAAAACGTTGCAGAGCAGACTTCAAAGGGATAACACTTTTGTATTGCATTGCCATTTGGCACTTGCAAATAATTTGTGAATCTGGATATTAAAAAGATTAAAGATCTGATCAGATCAGGGGACCTTTTCTCCCATCATCCCTTTCAGAAGCAAGGCTGGAACCGTGGTACAGAGAGATCTCACTGGCTGTCCCAAGAGAAAAACTTCTCTTGCAGCAGCCATTTCAGGACTATGGGCATAGTCTCCCAGTGGAGCTGTAACAGTTTTCAAAGAGGGAGAGCTGGCATCAATGCTACATCACAAAAGTCATAGGGATTGTGAAAAAAATCAAGTCATTTTACGAACTCTTCGTGGCATATATTTGCGTGCAAGTCCTGGGCGCGCAGGAGGAGACCCGTCTCACAAAGAGGACAGAGTCATCTGGGCAGCTTCGGCAATTTTCAAATCGATCCATGGTAATGGAAAGACTCTGACCCACCGCACCCGCCCTTGGTATCTGTGCCGCTGCAGATTGCAGTTCGTGACTCCACGAAGGAATCAGGATCACTGCATCCGTGTTTTCCAGGCCTGATAAGGAGCGGACTTGTGTGGTTGAGGCGTCCTGGGGACCCAGGAGGGGTTTTGTTTCATCAGCAAAGACTGCCACAGTTTTGAACAGCGTTCCTAACTACATCCAGTATCCAACAAGGAATATAAAATAGCCGAGCGGAGAAGCATACTTGTCATGCGGTGAGAGGTGCATGCTGGGATCTGCAGTGTGCCAATGCAACTGCAGGTCTGTTTGTGACTCTGAACCGGCCCACCTGGATGGCCACCAATGGCAGAACGACTGGGGATATTTGAAGGAAACTGGTGGGAGTTCTTTGTTTGAGCAGGCATTTGAGAAAGGCACAGTCCGAAACGCGTCATGCCGATGCTCGTTTGAAATTAAATCCCTTCTTGCATTCCCCGTTGTGTCCCTCCAGTTCTTTTCATTTTACGAACTCTTCGTGGCATATATATATATATATACACATATATATATATATAAAAATATATATATATATATATATAAATATATATATATATATATATATAGTGTTTTACTGATTTGCCTATAACTTTGGACTCCTTGGATGGATTTGCATGAAATTGTGCAGTTTTATAGCTTAGTCGGGTAAGCACCAGCAAGCCAAGTTGTGTTAAAATCCATGCATGAGAAAAGAAATTTTAAGGGGGTGGAGGGTAAAAAGAAAAGAAGTGTCTTCCATTTTATCTCCCATAGACACTTTTGCTCACATTTACAGCCCAAACTGATGAATGGATTTCCAAATTTGGCATGAAAGTAGAACTTTACTCAGAAAGTGTGCTTTCATTGGTTTGGTGTAAATCTGTTGAGCAGTTTGAGATATTAACAAAACGTTGCAGAGCAGACTTCAAAGGGATAACACTTTTGTATTGCATTGCCATTTGGCACTTGCAAATAATTTGTGAATCTGGATATTAAAAAAAGATTAAAGATCTGATCAGATCAGGGGACCTTTTCTCCCATCATCCCTTTCAGAAGCAAGGCTGGAACCGTGGTACAGAGAGATCTCACTGGCTGTCCCAAGAGAAAAACTTCTCTTGCAGCAGCCATTTCAGGACTATGGGCATAGTCTCCCAGTGGAGCTGTAACAGTTTTCAAAGAGGGAGAGCTGGCATCAATGCTACATCACAAAAGTCATAGGGATTGTGAAAAAAATCAAGTCATGCAAAGAACGAGTATAGCAAATAAGCCAAGTCTATTCAGCAGGAGAGTCGTAAGAGTGTGGTATGTAGCCAATGGTGCATTTTGGAGCACACTGTTGCAAATATATTACTAAATCATGGTGTACTAGCGCATTTTCATTTATAGACAGCACTTTTTCTATTGAAATTACAAACAATTCACACTGGCTTGTAGTTTTAATAAGAAAACTATGTGGCACACAAACTCTAATGTGTGGAAATCGGGTTTTTAGCAAATATTTATCATTTGTACATCACCAAGTAAAGTGCCTTGATTTGCTTTAATCCTATTAAATCTTTGCTTTGCATCACACTTCAGAATTACAACAATTACAGAATTACATTTGTGCTTTCCTAACTGCTGATACGTTTTTAAATATTTGTACATTTCATTTACAGGTAAATGTCATTGTGTTATAAATCTTATTAAAAAACTGACATCCTATAGTCTTTCCTTTCACACTCCATTCCCTGTGTCCCAGCAATATAGTCATATAGTTTGCTTTACAAGTTCCTCTAACTTTGCAGTCAGAGAAAGAAAAGTAAACACCATTCTCCATGTTAAAAGGATAAGCAGCAATTTGTCAGAAGACACAGCCTGACATTTGACCTCTATCTTTGAAGATATGACAAGATAAAATAAAATTTGAAGGAATCTTTATTACTCATGTACCTTCTGAACTCCAGCATGTTTATTTTGGAGGTGCTGCAGCGCCCCCAGCATCTCTACTTCGAGCACCTATGGAGACTGCCGTGGGCACCCACTTCACCCCCAGTTATTCGAATTTGTTTATAGGTTGGAGGGAAGAACAAGGCAGTCTAAATTATGTTTTGGGGATCCAAGTTAATGCTCCTACAATGGGTTTAAAAAGCCTAATCGGAAATGGAGAATAGTTCAAGACTTGACAAAAGTAAATGACATCGTGGTCCCAAGTTGTCCCTTGGCACCAAATCCAAATTACAGCAGATGCAGAGTGTTCACAGTCATCAAATTGTGTTCCGTATTTTTCTCAATTCCTCCTCATACAGATAGTCCAGTGATACCCAAAGTACAGCCAGAGGGTCAAATGCGGCCCTCCTTACATTCATGTACGACCCCCAGGTCAACAGCAAGACTGGGCTGCTGTTTACTCAACACATCCCTAAAATTAAAAATATGTCAAATAAATGAAGTAATTAGGGTGTCCTGCACTGCTTAACTTTAGGAACACCTTCATTTATAAAGACATCTTGCAGCAGTCACTTCAAAATTCAAAAGTGTATTTCATTAACATGCAGAACCATTTCACCTTAGTAAATCAGATTATATCAGTGCATTGAGAAGTAATTTTTTTTAAAGTGATAGTTTTCAAACATGAATTTAGAAACTTCATGCTTTCCCCACCCTGGCAACAATGCTAATAGTGAACTAAGAAGCAAGTCAGTTGTTATGTGCAGCCTATGGTTGACCGGGATTGCCAATATTACATGAACACTATAGTTTATTAAACACAGGAGAAGTTTTTGTACGACGCACATCCTGAAGTCATGTATTTCGAAGCCCTCTTATGCGTGATAATAAAGAAAAAGGAGGGAAAGTAAAATTAAACAATTGTCTAGGATCACACAATTTGGTCAAGTGGGAAAGCCAGGGTTGATCGCAGGTTTTCTGGTTGCCCATTCTGCAATTCAATTCAGACAGTAGATGTGAATGCATTACTTCCTCTACACCCACCTTATCCCTCCAACCCCACTGCCTACTGGCATAAGTGGGGCCCTTGGTCACACCACCGACCAAACGTTTCGGGCCCTCTGGAAATGTTTGTGAGTACCCATTGAAAGGTTCAATGTCTTTTCTCCTTTAGATTCAGAGATGATTTCTTTGTTTGGGCTAGAATTCCACAAGTGTTTACAGATCACCTTCTATTTTCTCCCAAATATTTAAAAGGTAGTAGGAATCCTTAAAGTTACCTTGTGAGTCAATTTTGGTGTAATATATTGATGATTTAATTGCTGCAAAAAACAAGTGAGGGATGTAAGTTGGACACCATTTGACTGATGATGGACATACGTTTACTCCTACAAAGTTACAGTAGGGTCAGACAGACATTGCTCATCTAAGACCTCAAATTCAGAAAGGAGAAAAGAATGCGTCCAAGGATCGCATTTCTGCAATCCTGAGAATAAACCCATCAACAACACAGAGATAAGTGAGAGTTTTTCTTGGAATGGTTGTCTACTGTAGTCAGTACATTCCCAACTTTTCCTTAATTGCAAAGCCATTATAGAGATCGAGTCAGTAATGTCACAGATCCAGTGCCTTGGAATGATAAAAGTCTTTTTGGAGCCAAGACAAGCTTTTGAGTAAAGCACTACCTCTAGGAACGCCAGATTATTAAAACATATTGTGAACGCACAAATTAGGTACTGTCAAAGAGCAGATAACAAACAGTCACAGTCGTGAAAACAGTTTTTACTTCAAGTTCGAACTGAGCGATTCGAAGCCAGCAGCTTCATACCACACTCTGCTGGATGCAACGGGCACGCAGATATTTATACAAAACAGTTTCCATTGTGATGTATGGTGCAAGCGGAATCATCAGTGCGAGCAAACAGTTAATAGATAATAATTCCGACAGTTGACGCACGCCTACGCACACAAGCTAGGCAAGTTACGCGTACACTTTCAGTAAACTTTGTACTTGTGGTCAGGACATCTGCTAGGGATATTCGTATCTTATGAGCAGGTTTCCTCTCGTTTCTCGGAATCAACAAGCAAAAACAGCTGTCTGAACTTTCCTATTTCACATCTGCATTTATGAACTTAAGTTCAAGCAAAAGAGACTAGAACACACATTATGAAATGGCGACGAACATACAAAATGGAAGAACTTTTCAACCTCAATGCAGCACACATATGCTTTCTCCGTTTTTTTTATTCTATCATGAAAAACAAACGGTGCTTACTGTTTTTGAACAAAATGGCAGTGCAAGGAGACCTATTGTTAATTGTTCTAGGACCAGGGCTTTAAGTGGGGAAAAAAAACTGTGGGTGCTCTAAAAGGGGCGGGGCAAACCTCAAAGGGGTGTGGCCTATCTAAGTAGGGGCGTGGTCTAAATAAAGATAACTAGTGTAGCAGTACCCCCTGCTCTGACAAGCCGTCAGCTCTAGGACTCCTCAGAGTGTCATCAGATTTGGAATTCCCTGCTCAGACTTGCTCTCTCCCCTCCTTATTACAGCAAGGCTATGTATGGACAGTAGCGGCCCGTGGATTTTGTGGTTTGGTGCTCAGACCAGACTAGTTCTGCAGTGCTCCGCACCGTCCTATCTGATTACGTCTATCAGATAGGTCCAGTCACATAACGTTTCTAAAAAGGTATCTTATCATTGGAATGAGGTGTTTTTGAAAAACATGGCGTCCGTTCGGTATTTACATAAACTGGAAAATCCGGACGGGGTGTACCAAAATGTCAATGTCGAGAGCTCTGCCGGCCTCGGGCATATGCGCGATACTCAACTCAGAAACTGGCAATCGAAGAGGAACCTCAGAATCGGAGGACCGAAGTGGACTTTAAAGGAAGACCTTATAATCGAGCTCAGGCGCGCAACGCCCATTGGGTTCAAAGGGCTTCAGCCCCCCCCCCCGTCATGTGTGGCAGCCCGGGCTGAGACAGCTTCCCGGGCACACACACAGCCGCACCCAGTACTTCACAGATCTTTAAAGACCATTTGCATGTTAATGATTCTTTGTCGATTTTTCACCCCTTCTTAGAGCCCCTTCATCTCCACACTTCCTACTACTGGAATAATGAGCCCCCCGAAATCTTTCCTTAGCCCCTCCCGAAATTTGGCTCTAGTTGCACCTCTGATCGAGCTGGTGTGGGGATGCCAGGGGTACTGGGAGCGCATTAGCTTGATTTGCTTAAGTATGTGTGTAACAATAGTCCAAGAAAAAAAAAAAAGAAAACGGACTACGTCTTCGAGGCCCGAAAATAGAGCCCGATAGAGACCCGTTTCGAGGTCCCCTGAAAATAACTGCCGGTGCTCAGACCCGGACAGACCCGGCCCACTTAAAGCCCTGTCTAGGACACTAGATCCAGTAACTGCTGCATTGCCTGGATGTATGGAATCCTTAGCCGTGACAGCCATTGCTGGGAGCAGGGGCGGTGCGTCCATTGGGGGCGTTGGGGCGTTGCCCTCCCGCCCGTGCCTGCAGCTCCCTCGGCATCTCTGAACTTAGTTTACTTAAGTTCAGAGATGCCGTCATCGAGGGAGAACTGAGTCTGACAATCATGTCAGTCAGCATGACGTCGGACCGCCCACCCCTTCAGAGTCTGAAGGGGGTGGGCGGTCCGGCGTCATGTTGACTGACGTGCATTACAGACCAGCCAGAGACAGGCAGCAGCACAAGTGCGCATGAGTGGGGAAGGTGAGCGAATTTTTCGCCCGTGCTCATTCATGCGCACTTATGTTTCCACTGGCTTGCGCATGCCCATTAGGAGCCCCTCGGTCTCCTAATGGGCAGGCAGCGGGCGAAGAGTAACCGTGCCCTCAGCCAATCCTGGCGCTGCAGCAGCGCCAGCATTGGCTGAGGGGTTGCCACTCCACTCCTGATCGAAGAGGCGCCATTGCTGCAACGCGGACCAGGAGCAGAGGCGGTCAGGTAAGTTTTCTTAAATTTGTATTCTCCCTCGGCCCCCCACCCCCGCGCGACCCCCCCCGCGAGTACTGCGAGCCGCGGCTGTTAGAATGTATGCAGGGCAGGGGGCTCGTTGCATACATTTGCACTCTCGCACGACAGGCATTACACGCTTCAAGGCACGTCGTACTTTAGGCCGCTACGGGGAGTTCTTTCTGTTCACTCCCAGTAACACACATTCTCTCACACATCCACTTGGTCATTCATTCAGCTAAGTCCAAGCCTGTCTTGAGTTCTGCTTCCCATGCGGTGATTTGCGCGGGATCGTTCTGGCTTCTGGAGCTGCTTTCCCAGGTTTCTCTCCCACGCCTCATTTACCTTCATCAGTATTGCTACTCTAACTAATTCTTCACTCCAAACTGCACACCTTCATATCCCGCAATACTTCCCTCCCTCCCTCCCCCAACCCCCCATGACATGGCCCCCTTCGCATAATCAATGAGACGGCACACTACTGTCCTGGCCGCACACCCTCCAAGTTTATATGTTGTTCAGTTGTTTTATTGCTACTCCTAGCTTGCTCTGCCTGGCTGTTGTGGCAAACTTTGACATGTATTAATACAGCTAGGCACTGTAACCCTATCGGCATGTACTTAGCAACGGTTCTTAATTTGTAAAATAAAATAAGTGCCGTATCGTGTTGAAGAACCGGAATAACCCACTCTCTGGGTCTCGGCGGCGGGGGAATTGCCCAAGTCTTCCATACCCTTCATACGTAGTAAAAGGAGACACAGGAGCCTTCGTCTGCAGGAGGAACCCAGATTTATTCAAATAGCCCGGGCTATGGAACAGAGTCCCAAGCTCGTTAGAAACAAGACAGAGGAGGCTGCTGCTTTACTCCGCAGCTTACAAGCCTTTTATACTTTTTCATTCCAGTCTTTTGGCTGTTAGTCCATTGTTCAATCAGGGCAGTGTTTGCAGTTGATAACCAGATCCAGACGGTGTTTGTAGTTGGTGACCTGATCAAGGCTTGGTACTCAAATTATTGTTCACTCAGCTTGATCAAAGCATGGTCATTCAGGTCATTGTTCGATCAGCTTGATCAAAGCTCGGTCATTCAAACCATTGTCCAATCACCCTGATCAAGGCCCAGCAGTCAGACCATTGTCCAGATAACCTGATCACGGTGTCAAGGATGTTTACCAGGCAGGGAGCAGGAGATGGGAAACAAATCATTTACACAGGGCGTGAGTGTCTCATGGTTTTCTGTCGAACTGCAAAGAACAGGGGGTTGGGTGTGCGACAGTTCCTGGGCAGAAATGCAGGCTGCAAGATGGTTTTTGTCGTGTTTGTTAGAATTTCCTCAGGCATCAGCAGAAACGACCAGGTGGGTCGTGTGGAAGTGTTTGACACGAAATGGCAATGAAAAAACAATGGAGTCCTGGTACAAATGATACCGATCAGAAGAACACTTTTCCTCAGACCCTCCTTTTGCCATTGAGTGGCAAATACTTTAAGAAATGTCAATGTTCATAAGGCCATCGGTTTCTTGTTGGAGCATCATCATCATATTGGTGTTGTGAATGTTGGAGGGTGGAGGCTGGATGGTCTGGACACACATTGTACAGAGCACTGGCAGGCACTGAAAGCACAAACAGCAGGAGACCAGGACGGTTATTCCCAAGGCAAGGAAGATGAGGACCCTCCACCCCCACTGGGAAAGGAGGCCCCAGATCCAGCCTGTGAGGGACCAGTTGCCTTTATCCAGATGAATTTCGGAAGAAAGGCGATGCAGACGTTGGATGGCATAGTACACTGAAGGTGCGTTGTCTGGGATGTACACGCAGCAGCTGGAGCCGATCAATTTACACACACCACCACGATCAGCAAGGAGGACGTCTAGGACCATGCGGTTCTGCAGTGTTATAAGGCGGTCCGCCTGTAGTTCTGCAGTGATGTTGGAGAGGGCACCAGCTGTTACTGTGATGGTGGCTTCAAGGACATTGGTCAGTCCTCGTACAGCCCGACTGTTTGCCATGGGGCCCCAGAATGGAAGGAAACCTTTAAGGAAGTCCCCGGTTTCCTGGCCTGCTGTATCCTCGGCTGATATGACGCCCCTACGTGAGCGGCGCAGAGCGCCCTTCATCAACAGGTGGTAACTCCCATGGGTAGAATACGTTGGCGGAAGGAGGAAGGCCAGATAGCAGGTACCAGACCAGTTACGGGGGAGCCAAGTGTAGGCGGCAGTGCCACAGATAAAATAGGTGTTGGGGGATGCCACCAGCTTCGGAGGAGATGTAAAGTTTAAAGATTTTGTGATATTACAAGTACTGGTACCAACTTTCTTAGTCCCTAGGCCATGGATGCAGACACGGCCTTGGACATTTATGACATTCACAGTGTCTCGTTCATCGGGCAGTATCCTTCTTGTGCGGAATCTGGAAAATGTTCGTCGAGTGGTTGAGTTGAACACTACCATCTCACCGAGTTCATCTGGTGATAGTAGCGATGTGGATGAGCTGGTCGGGCAAAAAGGAGCATTGGCATGGCCAGATCTGTTCCGCCAGAAGTCATCCTGAAATGTTCCAAGGGCAGAATTGGCAGTACCATTGACAGTGTAGGCCTCCTGTATCAACATCCACCATGCAAGACAAGACCTAGAGATGGAAAAGGGGTAGGGAAAGAATGGGACAGGGTGTATCATGGAATGCGGCATCAGTCCATAAACCCAGCAGTTGGAAATGTTCATGATCAGCTGATGATGATGCAACATTTGGATGAAGGTGTTATTGAAGAATTCTGCACGGCGGGGTAACTCGTGGGCTGGTAGCGTGTAATACTGGTGCTCTGCAGGAGTTGGGGTAGGGGTTGGTGAGGTAACAGGATGGTAGATTAGTAACAGCCAACCAAGAATAGACAGGATGAGGGAGACAAACAGCGTCACCACAGAGGCCATGAAGCATTTACTATGTCGGAGACTGACATATTGTTTCTGGATTCGAGTGTTTTGGACGGCAGCCATTGTGCTAAGCCAGGGACCTCTAGTGGCTGTCTGTGATTGGTGGTTGCTTCACTGGGCGCAGGTGCCAAGAGCCCTATGGCGTACCTTAGTCTGACACACCAGCACTACTCTCGGCCGGGGAGATCACAGCCCTACAGCCTATAGGCACTTGGCGAAGTCAAAGGCAAGCCTTCCCTCGGGGCGCAAGTTATATCGGTCGGAAGTAGGGTCAGTATGGTCGGGAAACAATTGTTCTGGACGTTGAGCAGAGTTAAGGGAGGGTTCCACCCTTCCTTTCAGTATGCTGTCACTCTCTGCTTCCGTAGATGTAAAATGCAGTCTGGCATCGCTGAATGGGACAAACGTCGGGACTGTTTCTGTTTCTGAGTCTCCTTGTCCTTCCCTCACCCACTGATCATAGGGGAGGGGCAGAGGCACACGCCTACAGTGGGACGAATGCACCCAATTCTTCCGACCTTCTACTTTCACGGCGGTGCGGGTGGCCAGCAACACCTGACGGGGCTGTGTCCAGCGGGGTTCGAGGCTCTTAGTCCGTTGAAAATTCCTCACTAAGACCCAATCTCCAGGTTGGATAACGTGTCCTGGGCCCTCGCTTTTGTCAGGTATGGCCTCATGCACCTGGTGATAAAGAGTACGAAAGGTATTAGTTAGACTGTACAGGTAATCAGTTAATACAGGGTATTCAACATCAGACAGTTTCTTAGGCCGCGGGACACCCCATACATTGGCAGGCCTCCCGAACACAATCTCATGGGGGATAGCTCTATCCTGGTGTGGGCTGTTGTTCTTGTAGACAATAGGGCCAAGGGCAGAGCATCAACCCAAGTGACACCTGTCTCGGCTACTATTTTGGCCATTTTAGTTTTTAGGATGACATTGTACACCTCCACTAGACCTGCTGACTGGGGGTGGTTAGCTGCATGAAATTTTTGTTTTATACCCAATGCTGTACAGATATATTCCATAATTTGAGCCGTAAAGTGTGTCCCGTTGTCACTCCAGACCAAGCGGGGCAAACCGAATCGTGGGAGGTACTCTTTTAATAGCATTTTGGCGGTAGTGATAGCGGTGCAGTCTTTGACGGGGTAGGCCTCCACCCATCGGCTGAAGGTACAGACCACCACTAGGACATATTTTAAATTGTTACATCGGTCCATCTGGATGTAATCTATTTGGAGGACTTCAAAGGGAAGGTAGGAGGAGAGAATCCTCCCTTAGGAGTAACTGTGCCTTTTCCTGGGTTATACATTAGGCAAATCATGCATGTTTTAACCAGCTTTTCAGCATATGTTGGTATCTTAGAGTTGTACCATATAGGTTCCAACAGTTTACATATCCCTTTTGCACTAATGTGAGCAGGACCATGGGCCATCGTAACTACTGGTAGCACAGGACTGTCAGGTAACATCCATTGTCTTTCCATAGTCGTGCGGACCCAGCAACCATCAATTCCCTCCTTTGCTAATTGCTCCTTCCACACCCGTAGTTCCTCAGGAGTAGTATGGGACTGAATATCGATCACACTCTGTACTGTGTTTTCAACCATGCCCTCGTCTGCCACCCACCTAGCGGGACCTCCTACATACATTCCTTCCCTTTTTCTAAGAGCTGTTTGTCTGGCCGTCTGGTCAGCCAGGGCATTGCCTTTCCCAACATCATCTGTCACTTTCTTATGGGCCTTACATTTTATAATGGCCACCTTTCTGGGGAGTGTCAGGGAGTCTAACAATCGGTGAATTAGGGGGCCATGTTGAATCTTGGTCCCATGGGAAGTAAGGAAATTCCTTTCTTTCCATAACCTCCCGAAGTTGTGGGCCACCCCGAAGGAATATTGGCTGTCAGTATAAATATTTACCGTCATCCCTTTGCTTAACTCACAGGCTCTAGTGAGGGCCACTAATTCTGCTGCTTGAGCAGAGCACTGCGGAATCTGAGCTGTTTCTACTACTTGTCCTAATGTCGTGAGGGCATAGGCGGCTGAGGTGTTACCATCTGGCCCTCTGAGACATGATCCGTCCACATATAGTGTACCTTCTGGTTCTGCTATCGGGGTATCCTGTAAGTCAACCTGTCCCTTCGTCTCCTCCTCTGTCCTTAATATGCAGTCATGTGGGTCTAGGCGGGCATCCTGAGTATCCAGTGGGAGTAATGTTGCGGGGTTCTGTACAGTGCATCTCTTGATGTTAATGTGGCTGGAAAAGAGTGTCAGTTCATATCCTGTGAGTCGTGCGCTAGTGAGGTACTGTGTCTTGGTGTTATTAAGGAGGGTATCTACAGAATGGGGGACCATCAGAGTCAGGGGGGAGTTCATGACGATCCCCGCACTCTGACGGACCATGAGGGCGGCCGCAGCGGTCGCCCGTAGGCATCCTGGGAGAGCCCTTGCAACAGGATCTAAGGTGGCTGAAAAATAGGCACATGGCCGATGGTGACCTCCGAACATCTGGGTCAAGACAGCGCATGCACAGCCGTCTGTCTCATGTACAAAAAGAAAAAATTGCTTGCTATAATCAGGAGTACCGAGGACTGGAGCAGTACACAGAGCCCTCTTTAAATCTTGGAAGGCCTGCGCATGCTCTCTAGTCCATGGAAAGGAACTGTCTGATATGTCTTTAGTGGTGAGGGCAAGAAGAGGTTTGACCATGGCCGAAAAGTTGGAAATCCACTGTCTACAGTATGAGGTTAGGCCTATGAAGGCTCACACCTGCTTTTGTGTTCGTGGGGCCGTCATAGCATTGATAATGGCTACACGATCAGCGGTGAGCTGCCTTCCCTCCTTCGAGAGGAGATGACCTAAATAGGTCACCTTCTCTTGACAAAACTGAAGCTTTTTAAAGAGACTTTGTGATTATGGAGGGCAAGGTGGCGTAACAAACAGAGAGTAGCTTCTTTACATGATGGGGCAGAATTTGCAGCAATGAGGAGGTCATCTACATATTGTAATAGTGTGGAGTTATCAGGGAGTTCCAAGGAATCTAGTTGACTTTTGAGGGCTTGACTATAGATACTGGGGCTCTCGGTGAAACCTTGAGGGCGCGGCAGAATCTAAAGCTTCCCCACCAAGGGAGAAACCAAAAATTGTCTGCTGTCAGGATGTATAGGAATGCTGAAAAAAGCATTCTTCAGGTCTATGACAGAAAAGTGCGTTGCGTCAGAAGGGACCATCGTTAAGAGGGCTGTAATGTCGGGGACAACTGGATATTGGGAGATTGTTATTTTGTTAAGGGCTCTCAGGTCAATCACGAATCTGTATATTTTAGGGGAGAGAGCATCTCCATTGGTCTTTTTAAGAACGGGAATAATGGGACTGTTACAGATATTGCCACGTGTTTCCTCCACTACGCCCCTGTCCATTAATTCAGATATTATTGTTAAAGGGCCATTTCTCCTTCCGCGGGTAGTCGATACTGCCGGAGGCGGGGAGAAGTGCACCTGGCTCGATGCGTACCACATGAGGGGATATGTTGAGACACCCTACATCAGTGTCTGATGATGCCCAGAGGGAGGAAGGTAACAACTGCAATTCTGGTGGGAGGGGACCAGACAGATACATATAGGAAGCTGCGGTGGGAGAAATTGTTAGGGATACACCTTGGGGACTACATGATATGGTCGCATACAGAGCTTTCAGTAAATCCATGCCTAACAAGTTTTCACTGCAACCTGTAGTAAGGACCAAGGGAGCGTCAACATGTGCAGGGCCAATATCGAGAGGGATGGGTTCAGAGACAGGGCTCGTCACAGGTGTTCCTGCAAAATCCACGGAGACATTTATTTTGCCAGAAAGGGGTGCCTCCGGGACTGACAGACGTGCAATAGAAGA
Source organism: Calotriton arnoldi (assembly GCA_963921515.1). Classification (NCBI taxonomy): domain Eukaryota; kingdom Metazoa; phylum Chordata; class Amphibia; order Caudata; family Salamandridae; genus Calotriton; species Calotriton arnoldi. The sequence goes on from CAWUFW010005084.1 coordinate 557,878, forward strand.
CCTGGTGGCCCCAGTATCCAAAAGAAAATTCTGATCGTTCCCCACAACTGACATTTGAACATACGGGCCCCTTTGATCCACTGGAATTTGCACTCTGGTAATACCCCTTTCCTGGCTGTCCTATGCTTGGTAGAACCCTATCTCATCAACTTCGTCATAATCATCATTGTAATAAGTGCGTGTTGCTTCGTACCCATCAAACCTATTGGCCGGGCGCGGCCGGGCGGGAACGTGATCCCTGGGCCTACGTTCTTTATCCTGTGGATGGGGCGGGCCATTGTCCCTAGTCGGCCTTCCCTCCCTGGGAGCGCGAGGCCGAGTCTTCCCTGTTCGGATGTTTTCAGCTAACACGGGACACTCGTCTATCCAATGGCCGTACCCCTTACAATAAGCACACTGATCTGTTTGGAGGGCTCCCGTATGTTGAGGGCTGGAGGGGGTAGACTGGCGAGCCCTCGGAGGGTGTTGGGGTTGAGGTCTGAAATTCCCGCGGGCATCGGGACCTCGGGGAGGGTAAGCCTGCTGCAGAAGTGCCTTAGTCTTAAGATCCCTAACCTTCTTACTTTCCTTGTCTCTATCTTCATTCTCCCTATTCTCATGATATTGTGCCATAGCCAAGATACCAGTGATAGTTTGGGCAGACCACGTACTTTCAACTTTCTTAAGCCTGGTGGAAATCTCAGGAAGCAAGTTGCTGACAAACTTATCGACAAACAGTGGGCCAGAACCTGGGGTCCGGGGATCCAAACCACTATGTCCCTTGTATTCTGTCTCAAAATGGGTAAAGAAGTCAGCCACATTCTCATCTTTTCGCTGCCTACAGGCGTTTATTTTATCCCAGTTAATGACAGTTTCCGGCAAAAGTGTTTTCATAAACGTTATTATTTTACCGGGCAAAGTCAGGATGGCAGCTTCTGGTTTAGTCCCTCCTACCCTTGCTTCTTCCATAGCTTCTAGGTCAGCCCTTTTACCTCCCAACGCCACTTCATGATCAGTATGTCGAATCTTGTCCCAAATTTCAGTGGGGACAACCGTACCAAAAAGTAAATCTATATCCTCAAGAACGAGAGTACCTGCAGATATAATCTGACCTAATTCTCTGTAAAAGGCAGCCGGATTCTTCCGGGGATCTGGTAATTGTTCTTTTAACTGCATTACTTCTGACCTTTTCCAAGGAACATGAACCCAAAGCCTGCGCCAGTGTGCCTCAACAGCCCCATGGCCATTATTTTGGGCATCGGTAAGTGCGTTAACAAAGACAGGGGCCGCCTCTCTCATTGACATAGCTGTCTCTAGAGGGGTGTTGGAAAAAGCGGTCATATCACGGTAAGCCATTAAAGCAGACACAGCACCAAACATCCCCTCTCCCTGAACATCGCCTCTTCTTATTTGTGACCTAAGGTCCATTAATCCAGTGGGTATCTGCATAAGCGCATTCTCAAATTTTTGCATGACCAGCGTACACATGTATTCAGCCCAGGTGGTCTGTTCCATAATCGTCCACTGGGAAAAGGTGGACCATATGTCTTTAAAGGCATAAATATTCCCGTTCTTTATCCAACATTCACACTGTTGCTTCTGTAGGTCATTTTCTCGAAGGGACGAAAAGCTGACTGCAGAGCGCAAGGAGGCTAGTCGGGGGAATTGAACATTTTATATAAATCCTGCTTAACTGTAGACCACGGGGAAGTAGGAAAAGGGCGGAGTAGGGAGTAAAGCCGCAGGGGTTGGGCGGATGGAGACTTGTTGTCATTCCCGCAGTGAGGACAGGGTTAGCGGGCGTGGTCGGTGTCATAGGAAAAATCGGGAGGGTTGGTGTGACAGGAAGAACAGTAGGAGGGGCAGTGGGGGCAGGAGTGGGCGGTGGCGGGGGGACATGTGGGGTGTGAGGCGTCAGGGCAGGGTACATTGGGGCATATGCAGGAGGGCTTTCTAGCATGGTATCAAGCAAGGAATCACCTTCTTCTCCCCCATCCATATGGCCCTTTCTTTTCTCCTCACGAGCTGGATAGCATTTTTGTACCCGGGCCCCATGCTCCCTGTTGGCTATTTCTACCGATTTTGTCATTTGATTTTGTAAATTTACTCTGGCGTGGTCGGCCATTGACATGCGTTCCTGTTTTCTTTCTTGAGCCTTCTGCTTTCTAGCTCTCTGCTCTATCTCTTTCCTCCAAAATCGGACAGATTCAAACATAGACGGGCGCGTTTTTCTTTTCATTAATTGTTCCTCTAAGTTGGCGAGAACTTGGGAATTAAAGGAGCCGAAAAGTGGCCACTGTAATTCCGCGTTACTTTGTTTCGTATATTTTACCCAGAATGAGGAAAACATTATGGCAGAAGGGCCATGTTTAACATACATCGTATGGCCAGGGGTCCCTTCTGGAGGAAGCGGACAAGCCGCCTCCAGCTGGGAGTCCTGCGTACACATACAACAACATAATTTCTTGAACTTACTACTGACTGGCATGCTTGTAAATAGGTAACAGACACCGGCGGGTTTTAAAATTCACCTCGCCTGCTTGGCTTTTGCAAAGGTCAATAACAGCAGAATCATACAGACTTGGTGGGTGATCAGTCCACCCTTACCTTACAGGGGTAGTTCTCTTCTGCAGACGTAGGGCTGTGTCCTGCTCCAGAAATTATTTGCTAGGGGACTCCAGCGAGGACGTGGTCATGTGGCCCAGACCGGGTGGGGAGGAACAGCGGGCGAGTCGTTCGGCTTACCGGATTGCAAGAATCCCTCGGGTAGGGCGCCTCCGTCGGAGTCTCTCCGTGTACCTCCTCACATCCACCGGGCCTGACCTTCGTACTCGTGGAGTCCCTGTTCGGGCGCCATTTGAAGAACCGGAATAACCCACTCACTGGGTCTCGGCGGCGGGGAATTGCCCAAGTCTTCCATACCCTTCATACGTAGTAAAAGGAGACACAGGAGCCTTCGTCTGCAGGAGGAACCCAGATTTATTCAAATAGCCCGGGCTATGGAACAGAGTCCCAAGCTCGTTAGAAACAAGACAGAGGAGGCTGCTGCTTTACTCCGCAGCTTACAAGCCTTTTATACTTTTTCATTCCAGTCTTTTGGCTGTTAGTCCATTGTTCAATCAGGGCAGTGTTTGCAGTTGATAACCAGATCCAGACGGTGTTTGTAGTTGGTGACCTGATCAAGGCTTGGTACTCAAATTATTGTTCACTCAGCTTGATCAAAGCATGGTCATTCAGGTCATTGTTCGATCAGCTTGATCAAAGCTCGGTCATTCAAACCATTGTCCAATCACCTGATCAAGGCCCAGCAGTCAGACCATTGTCCAGATAACCTGATCACGGTGTCAAGGATGTTTACCAGGCAGGGAGCAGGAGATGGGAAACAAATCATTTACACAGGGCGTGAGTGTCTCATGGTTTTCTGTCGAACTGCAAAGAACAGGGGGTTGGGTGTGCGACAGTTCCTGGGCAGAAATGCAGGCTGCAAGATGGTTTTTGTCGTGTTTGTTAGAATTTCCTCAGGCATCAGCAGAAACGACCAGGTGGGTCGTGTGGAAGTGTTTGACACGAAATGGCAATGAAAAAACAATGGAGTCCTGGTACAAATGATACCGATCAGAAGAACACTTTTCCTCAGTGTGTTAATACTTTTGTTTGTGTTCCTCCTCGCTCCGCACACTGGAGATAAGAGCTCCGGAAACCACCGACTCAAATTAAGCACTGATTTAGTTACAAATCAGGAATTCCCCATTTATTCTCGTCGTGAACGGTGAAATGATCCATTATTGTCTGAAAACCACGACGACTGCTAACCACTGCCTATCTCTCCTCTCGTGGTCTTTTTCTTGCTTCCTCTGTAGCGTGTGCTAATGTTTTTTTCCTAAATATGCGGGCGAGTTTGTGTTCATTGTCGCTCTGGAGACACACAGCCACGTTATTAAAGCAGGCATTAAACATGCTTCAAGCGCAGGCTGCTCACAAGGAAGGTAGTATGGGGAGTTCTTTCTGTTGTTTACTCCCAGGAACACACATTCCAATAAGAGAAATCAAGTGCATTTGGCAATTGCACGTTTCGTAGATTTAATGCAAATGGGACTCATTTACACAGTGGCTACCTTGAAATATTACGTTGATCTGGGCCTACTAAATTAAAGAGCCCTGCTCTACATAGTACCAAGCCAGTGCGCCCACGTTGTACATTGCTTCAATGCACTTTCATCAACAAGAAAAAGACCCAAATTACAGTATTAGAAACGACACTAGAAGGGTACATTTTACGTTGGCTGTTCTATTTGCTGCACTAGTCAGATACTTAAAGCATGATGGCTCGAGAGTGTTAAAGTGGCCAAGATTGGCAGCTGAAAGCACACGCTGCACATTAAGGCCCCTCTTTATTGATGTCATAACTACACTTTCACAATTGCTTTACCGACCTTATTTTCTCAAATATGCCTAAAAATGCCCCATTTACCCACTTTGTTTTTCAAAACTTTCTCGCGGAGAGAACCCCCCAACCCCCTACTCACATTATTATGCTTGCTCGCCACCAGGCACTCATCCCGAACTTTTACGCCCCACTACTTTCAAATGTCACCAGCCGCCACTGGCTGAGAGTGAATGAATTGCTATTGGTCACAGTTTAATAGTGCTAGCGCCTCATTCAGTGAAGAATGTTGACCCGCACAATTGCAGAGATTGACTCATAGTGAGGTCACAGATCCGGTACCTTGGTACCATGAATGCATGAAGCCTTGTTGGAGGTAAGAAACGCTTTATGCATGCTGTCCGGTTTCAGAATGCCATATGAAAAAGTTTCATTTATGCGGTCATTAAAAACAAGGCTGCTCACCATGTTGTTGCACAATATGCTAATGCCGAGGGACCTATTGCTTATTTTTCTGGAACTCTAGATTCAGTAGCAGCTGCATTGCCTGGATGAATGAAATCCTTCGCAGTGACCGTCATTGCCATTGCTCAGAGTAAATCAATTGCTGTGGGCCACACAGTGTGAAAGCCTCATTCAATGAAGACACTTAACCCACACAAGAACTCAGCATCTGACGAATAACGTGTTTACTAAATATGAGCAATTCATGTTGGCAGTTCAAAATCTATCAATCAAAAGATGCGAAATGCTGAATCCAGCGACACTTTTACCATTGCCAACAGATGAAGGTGATGATGGGTGAATTATAGTGATCATGATTGCATTTATGTAACAGAATTATGCACCAATCCAATACTGATATTCAAGTTGCACCACTCGATTTAGTTGATTAGGTTTTATTCATGGATGGCACACTTTCGAGAGATATCCGAGGAAGTTTACAAGCAGCGAATGCAGTTTGCACATTAACATGCACTATGGAGGCATGATTCTTTCTCTTCGGCACAAGTGGCTGAATTGATTGCCATTAACAGAGCTTGCTGCATAGCCAATACATTGAGTGTTACAATCTAAACTGAGAGAATTGTTTGTAAGTGGTGCATGATTCTGGCAAGATGTGGTCAAAGGGTTTCTTTATGACTTCTGCTGGGATACCAATTCAAAATGCACCACACATCCTTGATTTGCTCTATGCTTTGCATTTGCCAAATAAAACAATACTAGTAAATTGCGCTGCTTCTGGACATGGTGGTGGCATGATTACAATTGGTAACAACTTTGCATCCAAGGTTGCTAAATATTGTGCTATGGGTATTACATTGCCAATGGAAACAAATGAAAATTACGAATCCACAGAAAATGAAAAAGCTTTTACTTGTGTATCAGTGCAAACACTTAACAAGTTAAGAGATGTACACAATAAGATAGGAGGAGAATAGAAAGGAAGAAAGGGGGAAAAGGCAGGATGAAAATTAGACTAAGATGATTTGTGGAGATATAATGAATGGAGGTTTGTTTTACCAGATTCCCTGCTATTGCAGATGGCAAGATTGATGCATGGACCTATACATGTGGGATGTGATGGAATGGAAAAGCTTTTCAAAGCTGTGAGAAATTGGGTTGTTGGTCAACTGACAAAAAGTCACGAAGTAAACTTGTGCTTAACCCTGGGTAGCTTTGAACAAAAAGCAGTCAGGCTTAACTTAAAGCCAACATGTAAAGTATTTATGCCTCACTCAAACAGTAATAAAGTGAAACACAACACAAGAAAAATCCCACACCAATTTAGAAAAATAGATTTCATTTTAATAAATTATTTGACACCAAGATGACAAAAATCTAATCAGTGGAACCGGAGTTATGAATTTTTAACGTTTTTAGTCAAAACTAGTGGCTAAAAGAACAAAACGGCAACTGCATACATTTAGATGCATGGAACCGGGTCAAAGTAAAACAAAACATAGCCGACCGTGATGGAGCACAGGTCAGTTACAAGAAGTGGATTGGGCCCTGTCGGCGCTTACCTTCAGACTTAGAAGAAATTTTGAAGAAAAAGTTCTGTGAAGGTAAAGTTCAGCAGGGCAAGGCTACAGGTGGCAAAGCAGTCTTGTGGAGTATTCTGGGGGGGGGACGTCGAAGAACTCCTCTCTGCCGGTGGAGTCCACAGAGTTTTGCCTGCTTCACGCGGAGCACGGACTTTCGCAAACTCCTTGAAGTGACGCGGAGCAGAGTTTTTTTCTCTCAAGCGGCTCACCAACATTAAGTTGGCGAGCACGCACAAGAAATAATTGCATACTAGACCTCCTCCCGGTGAGATTTTTCAACACGGGCGGTGACTGCAGGTCGTGACCGCTCACATTGACAACTCTGCCACTCGCGTTGAGGAAGTTGCCGCTCTAGTAGAATATCTACTTGAGTGACACAAAGCAGCAGCACCCTCTGGCGCAACACGTAGTGCCATTCAAACCAATTGTACAGCACGGGACAAACTCCTGGCGCTAAAAATTAGTGCGAGCAGCGCAACTTAACAGACTCTGCCGCTGGAAGAACTCTGCGGAGTGCAGCAGTGGTTTTCCAGCACTACACGGAATTCCTCAGAGTAGAACTCCGCAAACTCTGTCCAGGCCTAGAGTATACAGCAGGCCACAGCAGCAGGCAGTCCTTAGACTCCTTCTGTAGGTCCAGAAAGTGAACTGAAGAGTGGGTCGGAAGGCCATATTTTTCTACATGTTGCCTTCTTTGAAGTTGGTAGACATTTCTAGAGTGCTTTAGAATTTCCTCACTTCCCTTTTCTGGCTCCATGCTGGCTGCAGAGACAATGTGGAGGTAGCAAGCCAGTTGTGTGAAGGCAGAGCACAGCCTATTCAATTGCAAGTGGAGCTGTGTCCAGCAGCCCACCCTCCCCAAATCCTGCCAGCAGATGGTCCATTCAGGCACACCTAATTCCTCTGTTGTGTGACTGTCTGGGAGGAATTCACAAAGTCTGTCAGTTACACCCAGTCATGTGACCCAAGGTATGCAGCAGGCACTAAATGGCTAAGGGCAGGAAAATGCCACCTTTCTAAAAGTGTAATAGCAACAAGGGGTTTGGCCCTAGGCAGCTGGATGGGGCCATAGTAAACTAAGAGGTGTCCTAGCCGTCACATTCAAATGCTGCTAAGCCAATTTAACAGACTTAAGGCCATCAATTCAATTGATATGGATTGGCATTACACAAACGCGGGGACTTTCGCACTTAACTAATTTTTCCCTAGTAGAAATGTTATTTGAATTGTCTCACTACTGGGTTTAAGGTCTTTTTTCCCCGTGGGTAGCAGCTTCTCAAATTTGTTATACAATGTGGATGCTAAAGGATGTCCTAGTAGCTGCTCCTTTTGTGAACTAAGACTGGTGATATAAAGTTTAGATAATTGTTGTTATGTATCACGCTTCATGTATTGTTTGTTTCATCGCATTACTTCATCACAAAGTCTGTATGTTTTTATTTTTTGCATAATGTATAATTTGTATTTGACTGAAACGTATCCGCACTTATCTGACCCATGATTAAATGTGGAGTAAAGTGTACAGAATGAAGTAGCAAATAAATGCTTCAAGTCCATATCAATTGAATTGATGGCCTTTAGTCTGGTAAATTGGCTTAGCAGCATTTGAATGTGACGGCTAGGACACCTCTTTCTCTTCCCTTTCTAAAAGTGGCATTTTCAAAATGTTAATCTAAAATCCGGCTTCACCATTAAATAGGATTTTTATTATAATTTCATAGATACCAAACATGAAATGCCTATCTGTTCCCAGTCAAAAGTTAGCACTTGTAATAAGACAACCCAATGTTATCCTATGGGACAGGTAGGCCTCACAGCAGTGAAAAACAAAATACGTAGATTTTCACTATCAGGAAATGTAAAACTTAAAAGTACATGTCCAACCTTTTCAATAAAATCACCCTGCCAATGGGCTTCCTAGGGCCTACCTTAGGGGAGGCTTATATGTAATTTAAGGGAAGTTTAAGGCTTGGCAAGAGGGGTATATTGGCAGTTTAATACTGCATTCAGGCTGCAATGGCAGGTCTGGGTCATGTTTTGAGGGGCTACGTAAGTAGGTAGCACAATAAGTGCTGCAGGCCCAATAGTAGCATTTAATTTACAGGCCCTGGGTATATGGTATGCCACTCTACAGGGACATAAGTAAATTAAATATGACAATTGGGTGTAAACTAATTGAACCACGTTTAGGGGAGTGAGCACAAACAGTTTAGCAGTGGTAAAGTGCAGAGTGTCCTAAGGTCAACAAAAACAAATTTCAGAAAGAATAGAGGTACATAGGCAAAAGGTTTGGAGTAAGAGAGACCACCCTAAGGCTGACAGGCCTAATCCTCATTTCAGAACCACTGTACAGGATTTGTGTCAAAGGTGCATAGTATCTCAACAAAACAATATGGGAAAGAAAACTTGTTTAACTATGAGCCATGTACGAAAACAACAAGTCACTTCACAAGATTGCAGGTTGGTGTTGTAGGAATGTTCCATTAATGCCCTGAGATACATTCTATTGATTATGTGTCTGTTTTCAAAGTGGATTGAGGCATTCCCAACAAGGTGGTATTGATATTGTCCCCATTTGGATACCAACCAGGTTCTTTACACAGCTCAATTCTTTAATCACGGGCTTCCTGTGGGGCACGGGGAGACGGAGGGTCGCGCTGCTCACTATGAAACGACCCAGGATGGAGGGGGGCCTTGCGCTGCCAGATCTGGAGGTCTATTATCACGCTGCGCAATTCCAATGGTTTACGCAGTGGATGGCGGGCCACATTAGACATCCGGAAGCTATGGGGGGATTGGATCCTAGCTGGCGCCTGCTGTCCTGTGTTCTGCTGCGGGTGCATCCGGGAGGTGAGGCGCTGCCGTCGGACTTGGTCGTGGTGCGCCGGTGCTGGATGCGTATGGCCAGGAAGCTACGGGTCAGGACCCTGTATGCGCCTGAAATTCCGCTGACAATGTGTGCGGTGTTGCCTCATGGGGTGACTGGAGCAAACTGCAGTCCTGGGCGGAGCTGGGCATACTCACTTTGGGGGATCTATATGAGGAGGGCAACCTCTTACCGTTTAATGACCTCCTGGAGCGTCATGATCTCCCGCGTGGGGATTTCCTTTTCCATGTGGCCCTGGCTGCGGCAGTGAGGAAGCATTGGCGGGGGGCTATTGGAACCGGCTACGTCCCTTGCGTGTCAATACGTGGTGATGGCTGCGGGTACTTTTAAAGCGGTGACCTGTCTTTATCGCCGGATTACTCAGGACCTGCGTCAGCCCGGTGACAGCGCTGCGGCTCAAATGGGAGACGGACCTGGGGGAGCCCTTCTCGGATGGAGCATGGGGGCGGTAGTTGAGAGGCCATGGAAGAGTTCCCGAAATGCGCGCTTCCAGCTCATTCAATTTTATGTCTTACATAGGGCTTACTTAACGCCCAACAAACTGAACGACTACTTTGGGGGGTCGTCTGCCTGCCCTCGTTGTGCTCTAGTGGGGGCGGGGTTCCTGCATATGTTCTGGAGCTGCCCGCAGTTGGAGGACTACTGGCGGGAAACAATGGCTGCCTTAACGACTGTGATGGAGAGAGAGCTGGCACTGACACCAGGGGTTTGTTTACTACATGAGTATCCCCACACTGCGAAAACCAAGGTCACCAGTAAGTTCATTGACCTGGGATTAGTGCTCGCGAAAGGAGCTTACTAGCCGGTGGAAGGCGAGGCAGGGACCTTCCCTTGAGCGGTGGAGACGGGAGCTTGTAAAGTGGGCGGAGAGTGAGGGTAATTGCAGGATGGGTATGGCTAGACGCACGGGGAACGAGCACTCAATGGAACTGGCCAGGGCATGGGTGGCGCTTGTGGAATTGACTAAGCATCCGCCTGGTGCTGAGGAAAGTGTGTTGACTGAGACGGGGGCACTCAAGACACCTGATATTGTGAGCTCTAACTGACAGGGAGGATGTTGCGCCCGCTGGCGGGGCTGCGGGGATCGCCTCCGATGTTTCTGCCCTATCACGGTTGTGGTTTTGTGTGATGGGATACCGGGCGGTCCATGGGGACGACCTGGGAGTACCTGGAACCTTTTAATTAGTGGCTAGCGGCATGCTTGGGAGGGTGGGTGGAGTGGGGGGGCTAAAGGGGTTTAGAGGGGTAGTTGGGGTGGGGGGTTGTTGGGGCTGGGTGCTTTATTCCTTGTTTTTTCCTTATGCCTATGATGACCCTGCACTCTGAACGGTACTATACATGGGGTTGCTAGGGACTGTATAATTGCATACAGCGGGGGCTGAGGGAGGACTCAGTAGTGGGGCATGAGGGCCAAGGGGAATTGTTGAGCGGCACCCTAAGGGAGGCTGCAGTTATGGCACTAATAGCACTTGTACTATATTGCTCCCGAATCCTTAATGTATGCTGTCACTGAAGCTTTTTGTTTGCTTTCTCAGAAAACTAATAAAATTCTGTTTAAAAAAAAAGGTGGTATTGATATTGAGGAAACCGAACCCTAGGTTTGAAATGCCAACTTCAATTTAGACAAATAAGGGAACACATTTTATGAATGACATGATGATTTTGTGTGCTGCATTAGACATTGATCAGAAGTTCCATTGTATTTATCATCCAAAAGTAGCGGGTGTGGTAGAAAGGTATAATGGTGTTTTAAAAGGCAAGCGGATGAAAGTGTGTGGTCAGACTTCTGTGAAATGACCAGATGCACTTCCCTTGGTGTAACTAAGCATGAGACATACTCTGCATGAAAGCACAGGGTTGAGCACCCATGAAGTATTGTTGGGAGGTGCCACGAGGATTCCTGGAAAACTGCCTGCAGCTCCTGTGAATATTACTGATGATTATTCTTAGATTACTGCACGTGCCTAGCTGATACAGCATATTCTTTCGTTCATCAGGTGCACATTGCTATACCTTCTTAAAGTACAGAATTATGTCATGATCTGCAAACAGGAGAATTGGTCCTCATCAGAAAGCATGCAAGAAAAATTCTGCCTTGCGTCAAAGTGTAAGGCGTTCTCAGTGACACATATGGCTGTTAAGTGTGGAGGCTTGCCATATTGGATCCACATATCTAACACCAGGAAAAAGTGTGCTGCTGATTAATAAACTGTTAGACAAACCATTGACTCCCAAAGTAAATATCAAGTTTGATCCATGAATCTGTGAGAGGGAACCTAGATTCAAGCTGATCTACCTGGAAGTTTGAGAGAGAGAAGCCGAGTGGTGAAAAGGAGATCTGAACAAAGTGGTGCAAAATCAGCTACAGCAGTAAAAGAAAGTGCTAACCAACAATCTAAGCAGAACTCTGGAGAATCAGCTGAGAAGTTTGTAAAAGATGGTGCAACAAAAAGAACAATAAGAGAGCCAAACAAGAAGTACATAGCCCCTGAATAGGCATATCTGATTGACCTGGTGAAGAAAAAAAAACATTTACTTAAAAAGTAGTAGAGTTTTGTTTAACCCTTTCGGTGCCCTGGACATAATGGTTACGTCCTCGGCTGCAGCGCTGCTGAGCCAAGGACGTAACCATTACGTCCTGGCACCTACCCACGGGAGAAGCGCTGACACTCCTCCCGTGGGCCACTAATTCCGGGGCCCACACCTGGGATGGCAGCAGAAGCTCTTCAGCTGCCACCCCTAACACCCCTTGGCAATCAGATGACATCGGGCGTGCACATGGCGCGCTGAGTCATCATATGCTGCCGGAGACGCGCTGGAAGCCATTTGGGGGGGGGTGGGGTTGCAGGAGTACAGACGCTGGGGAAAGGACTTTCCTCTGTGTCTGTACAGAGTGGATTCCTGCTCCACGATCGTGATCATGAAGCAGGAATCCACACCGCTAGACACCAGGGATTTTTTTGATGATATTTGGGGCAGCAATCCCTAGGCAAGGGTCCCTCCCTTGGGGGTGTTTTTGATCCATGTTTTGACCCCATCCCCCGGCCGCTAATTCGGCCATTTTTTAGGCCGATAAGCCCCGGAGGGGGGGCAGAGGTGTCAAACCCACTAGAAGCCAGGGATTAATATTTTTAAGATGTTGATGGGGGGCTAATTTATTTTGGTAGTTCAAGCCCCCCCAGAGGGCAGATCGGCTGTTTTCAGGCTGATCTGCCTTCTGGGGGTGCATACCCACTAAACTACCAGGGATAGTTTTTTTTGTTTTGGGGGCAACCCCTTGGGCAAGGGTTGCTCCCTTTGGGGGAGAATATTTTTAGTTAATCCACTCCCCAGAGGGCAGATCGGCCGTTTTGAGGCTGTTCTGCCTTCTTGGGTGGTAGAAGGCCACTAAACAACCAGGGATTGTTTTTTGTTTGGGGAGCCACCCCTTGGGCAAGGTTTCTCCCCTTGGGGAATAATTCTCTTTAGTAGTTCTACCCCTCCAGAGGGCAGATCGGCCGTTTTTAGGCTGATCTACTCTCTTGGAGGGTGGGGGGGGGGGGGTTGGAAGCCTTCTTCTAAACCACCAGGGATTGTTTTTTCATTTGGGGAGCGATCCCTTGAGAGATTTTTGAGTGGATTTAGCTCAGGGTGGGTGGTAACACTTGAGTCTGGGAATAAGGTTATGTATGTGGTAGAAGATTTGCTTCTGGGGTTAGGTTTACTTCCATCTGGTGGTGCCACGCCTCCTTTCGGGGGAATATCAATATATTTTGACAATTTGTTATCATGTTTATTCGTGTTTTAATTTTCTTTTCTTTTTTTTATTGTAAAGCCAATAGTTTCCGTTGTCTTGTTAGTGAATCCTGTTTGCGGGTGCAGCTTTGGCAAATCTGCAGTTTGTGGCGTTGTGATTGGTAAGCGACTCATTTTGTAATCTTTTCATCTAATGTGTATCCTTCGCCTGTTTGTATAATTTGTTTAGTTAACTTTTTGTGTGATTGACTTTCAAGTAACATATTAATTTGTGCACGTTGTTTACTGCCTTATGTGTAATGTTGTATTTTTTCCCTTTCTTTCCAGTGGGACTTCTTTAATGCTTGCTGTGTCTGTGTACAGTAAGTGCAGTTGATCCTCAGTGTTGCCGTCTCTGGCAAAAGTCCTATAGTTTTAGAGTAGATAGGTCTTTGTGTGCTTTGTTTTGATTGACTTATCCTTCTAGATTTTACTATATCCCAGTAGTTTTACTTTCCGTTTGATAAAGCCATGCTTTATTTATTACTTATTTTATACAGTGTTTGGTATAGTTGACTTGTTTGTCAAGTTACTTTTCTTAGTAAGGATTATGGGTAGCCACAGGATGACGGCTCAGCAGGTTGTTGGTATGCTTTACGAGTCTTCTTCTGACCATGATTATGAGACTGACTCTGCATCTGAGGCAGAGGAGGAAGGCCAGGATTCTGGCAGTGAATTTTCTGTCCAAGAGGAATCATCTGATGATGGAGCCACTCTCAGTGCAGATGAAGTGCAGCTTTTAAAGGAAGACACTGGTGTGCCAATAGTGCAGCAAGAGGCATCTGGATTGCAGCCTGGGGCTGAAAGGCTTCCCATTGGAATGGCTGGACTTTGGGTTGACCCAAACATGGTGCAGCCGGTGTTGCCTGCCTTTAGTGGTGTTGCATGGTGTAGAGTGAATTGTGAAAAGTTTTTGCCTATAAATTGTTTTCGGTTGTTTAAGTACAATGTATTTTTGGATGAGATTGTTGAGCAGACTAATTTGTATGCTGAACAGTATCTGAGGGACAACGGTGCCAGACGTTTTAAGCACCACTCTAGAGCTACCCGGTGGACTCCCCAAAAATCTGAGTGAGTTGAAAAAGTTCTTCGGTTTAACTTTTTTGATGGGCCTGATAAGGAAGCCGTCACTGTCTTCATATTGGTCCACTAATCCCTTGATGGCAACAGCTATATTTCATGCAACCATGAGTCGTAATCGGTATTTGCTTCTTCTTCGGATGTTGCTTTTTGTTGATAATGCTTTAGTGCTGCCACGAGATCACCCTGATTGTAACGATCTTTTTAAGGTTCCGCCTGTTCTTGATCACTTTGTAGATCGATTTTCAGGGATCTATGTGCCAGGGAAATAGCTGTGGATGAGTCTTTGGTCCTGTTCAAGGGCTGATTTGTTTTTAGGCAGTATATTCCTAGCAACTAGTACTGCATATGTCTATAATTTCAGGGCCTACACTGGTAAGGATTCCAGTATTGACCTCCCTTGTTGTCCGTCCACTTTGGAGTTACAGGGAAAATTATGTGGGTACTTCGGTAGAGGACTTTTTAACAAAGGTCACCATTTATACGTAGATACCTTTACACTGGTGTGCCATTGTTCAGGGAATTGTTCAAAGTGGACAAAGTTGCTTTTGGCACAATTTGCTCTAACCCTAAAGGTTACCCAAAAGAGCTTTTTTGTAAAAACAAACTTGAGAAGGGACAGTGCAGTGCCTTGTGTAGTGATGAACTTCTAGCTCTGAAATGTTCTGACAGGAGAGATGTCTATATGCTGACTACCATCTATGATGAAAGTACTTCACCTGTAAATGTTTGGGGCAGGTTGCTGCAGTGCGCAAACCTGTGTGTATTTTAGACTACAATAAGCACATGGTGGTATAGATAGAGTAGGTCAGAGGTTGGAACCTTACACTGCTGTTCATAAAAGGAGTACGTTTGGTTTAAGAAGTTGGCTATCCATTTATTCCATTTAGCAACCTTCAATGCTTTTGTTGTATTTAAGGATTGTTCTCCAGAGTCAAAGATGATATTTGTTGAGTTTCAGCAGACTCTGATAGGCAGCCTTGTTGTAGTGGAGCAGGAAATTGTTCCTAGAGTCTAAGTGGTGGAGGATGTGGCTAGCTTGAAAGATTGCCACTTTCCTGATCACATTCCTCCCACTGTCAAAAAAAATGTTCCTTCTAAGAAATGTAGAGTGTTACTTAAGAGGTATCTGGAAGGAGAGTCTTATGTACTGCCCCTATTGTCCTTCTAAGCCTGGGCTGTGTGTGTCCACATGTTTTAAATTGTACCACACCGAACGGAGGTTTTAGTTGCAACCGTGAGCGTAAAAGTAAACTGACTGGTCTGTATCATTTTATATTTTTGGTTCAGATTTCATGGTTGGCATTAGTGTGATGTATTTAGTTAGAGCTGTTGTGTTTGTAGTTATTGTTTTGTATCTGTTGCCAATTGGTTTGTGTTTTCTTTTTTTGTATAACAAAATGTGATGGTGGTGGGCGTGGACTGGTGCTCTGCTGGCGGTGTGCGTGGACTGGCGTTTGGCTGGCGTAAGGCTGGCGGTGTGCATGGACCGGTGCTTGGCTAGCAGTGTGTGTGGACTGGCGTTTGGCTAGCAGTGTGTGAGTAGTGATTTGCTGCTGGTCACTACACACCCTGCTAGCCAAACGCCAGTCCACACACTCCGTCAACCACCAGCCGGTGTAATTGCTGTGTCAGTCATGTGGACGTATGAAAGTGATGGACCCTTGAATGGCGCTGTCTGTTGATGTGAGTGTTGTAATGTGCTGAGTCCGTGTCTGGCAGTGTGAATATTCTTGTGTGTGTCACGTATGAAAGGTGTGTGAATGGCCTGTAAAGAGGTTGGTACCTTGCCGAAGTTTTACAGCTCACGAGCTGTGAGTCTTTGGTTCAGATTTTCAACCTTTCAGTTAGTAACAATGCATTTAATTTTTGTGAAATCTCTTGTTAATAAAATATTCGCTCTGAACCTTCACTCACCCTCGTGCCAAATCCAACCAGTATGTGTGTGTACTTGAGGAATAGATGAGTGTAAAGTAACATTTGTCTTTTCTGTCTTTCTCTGCCAGGGTGTGCATTATTTCTACATTGTCTGTTGATGTGAGTGTTGTATTGTCCTGGGCCCATGCTGGCAGTGTGAATGGTCTTGTGTGTGTCACATATGAAAGGTGTGTGAATGGCCTGTAAAGCAGTTGGTGCCTTGACATGGGTTTACAGCTCATGAGCTATGAGTCATTGGTTCAGTTTTTGGAGCTTTCAGTTATTAACAGTGTACCTCATTTTTGTGAAATCTCTTGTTAAAAAAAAAATACATTTCCTTTCACTCACCCTCATGCCAAATCCAACCAGTATGTGTGTGTACTTGAGAAATAGATGGATGGGCCATAATATTTATCTTTTTCTGCCAAGGTGTACACTGTCTTGGGGGCGTGGCTTGGCACCAACCGAGACTGTCGCACACTACAGGAGCTCCGAGCACAGCTCGGCAAAAATAACCCCAAACATTCGATAATCATCCGACCCTGCGTGACACTTGCTCTGCAGGGCGAAGCAGAGAGGTGACGGAACACGCTGGTGCAATCCCAGCGGCTTCCCGGTGCCTAGAGGACCCCCTGGCTGCCGCCGCAAAGTTGGGCCTAGCTCTGGGCCTAGTGAGCAGTGAAAACTGATCGGGACTGTGCTGAGACTGCCGGGAGGCTGGTAGCAGTCTTGGAAGAAGTGCGGAGGGCAGTGGCGCATACCTCCGATGGTGCAGGACGGAGTGTCGGCTGGATTGCCGGTAGCGCGGACTCCGCTATAACAACGAAGCCGGAGACACACCCAGAAACGCGGCCAGAGGAGCAGTAGGGGGGTGGCCGCGAGGCTTGCGGCATCGGCAGCGAGCCGACAAACAGTGGGGACGTGGTGCGGCTGAACGGACCTGTGGCCGCACTCTCCTTCCCCTGGGGGAAATAAGATTAACTTTCTGGAAGCACACCAGGCAAGAAAGTAGACCCAGTGGGCTACCGGGTCGGATCCCAGTACATTACGTCGAGACTCTGGGAGAGGAGCGGAGCTGGCGGCCTGCTGATAGCCGGCTGGGGGCACAATTCTAGAGCTGCTGGAGGTGTCCGCCCTGAGACTGAAGATCGGCAAAAACAGTGAGAAGAAAGATAAGTGTGCAATGCTTTGCTAGTCCACCTCCCTCCCAACTATAATTGACCTGAACACATGTGCTCCTACTGCTGGGAGCACTGGACTGGGGCCCTGATGTGGTGACTACTCTCTAGCTATCTGTACTGTGTGTAGTAAGTGGCACTGGTGTCACGATATCCGGCGGCCGCAGGCGCTTTGAGTTAAAGTGATATCGTTGGGAATGAGGACCTCCTGACCACTGGCAGGTGGGGGCCAGAGCAACGGGGCAGAAGAGACTTGTGACCAGCTAAACTGATCGGTTGTGGTTTCACCAACTGCTGTAGACCTGCAAGAGTGCATGATGAATCCAAAAAGTGCGTGCCCCACCCAGACTAACAAAATGGACAAATATGCTGTGTCTAGGGTAGGACCAGAGGTGCCAAGTCAGCAGGTTGATTTGGGGGAACCGGCAGAGCCATCACTTAGCACCATCATGGCGGCCATAACTGATTTGAAAGGGACTATTGAACCGCAGCTAGACACAGTTACAATAGACATGAACCTACTAAGAGCGGACTTCCGTAAAATCTCAGATAAAGTCTCCACAGCTGAAACAAATATCAATCAGCTGCAATCTAAATCAATGAGACTGGAGGAGCAAGTGCAGATACTCACGAAACAACAGGCCGACATGGCCGCCAGACTGGAAGACCAGGAAGGATGCGCCCAAAGGAATAACATAAGGGTGGTGGGGGTCCTTGAAGGAGCAGAGGGGCCTGTTTCTGGAGGACCTTATACTCAATCAGCTGCGCCCCAAACGCCTCTCGAATTTCTTCACGGTGGAATGTTCACATACGGCGCCTGACCCAAAACCGGGCGCACCACTGCGTACAATAATAGCAAGGAACTTGAATTATCGGGACAGGGGCGCCATTTCACAGGCTGCCCGCTTGCACGGCGATCTCAATTACGAAAACGCCTTGGCACCTTTTTTTCCCAAACTTCACGCTGAAGGTCCAGTGCCAACGTCTGAGCTTTGAAGGGGTAAAGCGGGATCTGCGAAGCCAAAATGTCAAATACATGATGCTGTATCAGACAAAAATCAGAGTGGTATCCGACGGGAGATCATGGAACTTCAACACCCCAGAGGAAACCTGGGAGTGCTTGGAAGGTTGACGCACAAATTAATGAATATCTCCATGGGTCAAGCGACAGTGGCGGCCAAAAGATCGGCAGGGGGCGACACTACAGAGGAAGGAGCACCTCAAACTGAAGACGAGGCTGGTGGAGGAGAATGAACAGGGTTGTCTCCTACTCTGCACTACACACAAGAGCAAACTGAACTTGAACTGTTGTACACATGTCAATGATGCGTGAGACATCTGAATATATCCTTTATAAATTGCCTTGTGCTTGGGGGAAGGGTGGGGAGGGGGGAATGATTGAGGGATTGAGTTGATAAACAGCGGGACATAACAATAGTTGTAAGAATAGGGGGATTTGACACTAGGAATGATTGTGAGGCCTACTCGAAGGCGCTGGCCCACACTTCGGATGATGTTGTTTTGGGGGCAACAGGCACTCTGCAAGTTGGGGCAGTGGGAGGATTTGAGCCCACAGAGCAGGGTAGCAGGGAGGGGGGAGTTCTACAATTGGGGTTCTTGTTTTACTTTTCTGCACACTTTCTTGTTTTACCCAGGGCCTTTAGCTACACAGGAACAGACACTGGAGATGGGGGAGGTATGGGAACCACTCTCCATCCGTTGTGCTAACCGGCACAGGCTGAGGCACCACCAAGATTGGTACTATGACCTGTTCACTTAATGGGGAAAACCCAGGCGGAGCATCCTATGATAGATCCCATGATGGCAGCACCCTAAGAGTCATGACATGGAACGTCAATGACCTTGGCAATAAGATAATACGCACTGTGGTACTTCAGTATTTACGAAAGCATGCTCCAGATATAGTGCTTTTACAGGAGACACACTTAAAAGGACATCACTACAAAGCACTCTACTTGCACACACCGGATCCACATCGGACTCCAGAGAGGTAGGAATACTGCTTAGGTCCTCCCTTACATTTTTCCCGGGCAGACTCTGGCACGACCAATCAGGCAGATTCGTCACAAACATTGGTACGTGGGAGGGCATGGTCCTTAACGTCTTCCGTATATACACCACCAAAGCTTTATGGTAATACCCTACATGCGTTAAGTGCATTACTACTGGAATTACCACCAGGCATTCTCCTAATGGGGGGGACATGAATGCTACCATTGATCCGGGATGGGATAGAGCATCAAGGTCGGACAGGGGACCAGGAACAGAGCCTCTATTAGCCTTTGTGGACGCAATGGGACTGGTAGATATATGGCGTGAACACAATCCTGGGGTGAGACAATTCACCTTCTACTCGGCAGCTCACGGAGGGTACTCCCGTTTAGATCATCTTCTGACACACACCACGAGAACCAGTTTATTCTGGAACGCGACTCATAATCCAAGAAGGATTTAGGATCATTCACCTGACGAGGTGCTGCTCAAGGGGCCCGGCAGAGACACTACTCTACTTCCCAGATTAGACCCCTGGCTCATTCAGGATAAACAAGTTAGGGAAAAGATACGAGAGTGTATGGAACAATACTACCAAGATAAAGTAGGGACGGTCGACTCGGCCTGTATCTTATGCGAGGCCTATAAAACAGTGATAAGGGGTTATATCCAAGCATTAGCAGGAGGAGGCAGAAGGAACAAACACTACAATATAAGGCCCTAGAAAGAGAGATAGGGCTTGAAGCACCGGTGTTCAATAGTAATGTCCCTGACCCACTTGTTAGCCATCAACTCCGGTTAAAACAGCAACAAATGAGGGGCATAACAGAAGATAGGGCATGAGCGCAGGCAAAAGCTACGCAAAGACGACTCTATGATGTGGGGGATAAAGCCAATAAAATTATAGCCTGGTTGGAAAAAAATACAGGGACTGGGTCCTGGAGATCTGCATGCCGCAGGGGGTGGTTCATAAAACAGGGCAAGAGATTTCAGCCTCATTTGCAGACCACTATTGTAGGAGGCTGGCTTAGTATATGGTGCACACTTATGTAAGTGTAGCACCCTGCACTAATCCAGACAACCCTTATGGTGATTTTCATGGTCTTAGACAACCTTAGAAAGCTCTCTAAGTGGTAGCTGTGGAGAGCAGCCTTCAGGCTTAGTCCAGAACGAGTGTAAAGCAGCTTGTTTTACCAGCACTTAATCTTATGGTATGGGTTAAGTGAAAAAGAACCACACAGTGTAGTTATGAAAATATGTATTTATTATTAACGCTCACTAACACAATAGAGTATCTCCTACCCGGTGATATATGCCCAATACACACAATACTTGTCAATAGAATAAGCGAGACGCACAAATCCACAGTGGTCCCCAGGGGGAGACCAAACCATATACTAAAATAGTGGAATGCGAACCACGACTCAAGTCAAGAGTGGACTCAGGAGACATAGAAGAGTCGGGGACCCAAGAACCACCCAAGGTGAGTATCTAGGAACCCCACGGAGGTCGTGTGCAGTGTGAGAACACGACCGTGTACTTAATTCAAGTCAATGGGTAAGTTACAGTTGCAATTTTGTAGAAGAAGGACCCTTCCCAGCGGACCCTGAAGAAATCCCGTGTAAGAAGGAAGGTTGGAGAGCAACCCCACCCCTGGATACCCCAGGAACCAGGATATCTACACCAGGGAAGCCGGGTGCATAGGTGCGAAGTGGCGTCGGAAACCGCCGTAGACCACAATGGAGGACTTCAGGAAGATGCCGCTGATGAAGAGCAAAAGACACACAATTGATGGACGGAATGCAGAACAAATCAAAACATTCACCCCCAGTCAAGAGATCTGGGTTAAATCCATCATTCTTTTGCTCACCATGCCACCCCAGTCTAGACCTGGCCATATGCAAATCAGTCTTGACCCTGTGCCTCATGGGAACAGTCCAGCCCGAACTGCCAAGCCAGGTCCTCCCTGGACCGGAAACAAGCATCCTAGGACCGGTTTCGGGTTTCACCCTCTTCAGCCAGGATAGCTTGATTCCAGTGGCACAGTGAGCCCAGGACCCACGTCTGGGCATACCTGGCGCACTTAGGGCGAGAAAGCAAAAGACAAACAATTGATGGACGGAATGCAGAACAAATCAAAACATTCACCCCCAGTCAAGAGATCTGGGTTAAATCCATCATTCTTTTGCTCACCATGCCACCCCAGTCTAGACCTGGCCATATGCAAATCAGTCTTGACCCTGTGCTGATGAAGAGGTGAGAAGAGTCTGGTGGAACCAAGAGGTGAATTCAAGGTGAGTGGTACCTACGAGCAGAGGGGACAGAGTCTATGCCACTCAGGAGTGACCAGGAGGCACGGAAGACGAATGCTCACCGAAGATGCAGGAGAGTTGACAGTGCCCTTGAAGTTGCAGCTGTGTGGACCAGGCGACGCTGTGGAAGACCAGGAGTCATTCACGAGCTGACCCACATCGGATGTCAAGAGCCAAGGGGTCAGCTCACCAAAGGATGAAGGCCCACGGTGAAGATCTTGGCTGTAGGAAATGCTTGAGGCTGGAGCTTCTTGGAGCCCGAAAGATCTTTGGAGGAGAGAGTCAACAAGCCTTGGCAACGGCAAGTCAACGCGATGCACAGGGGTTCTGTTCCAGATGTTACGACGAGGGATACTTGCCTCAAACTTGGTGAGAAGACAGTGCAGGTCTCGAGGGAGTTGCTGAACCACCACCTGTGTTGCTGAGCCTTTCCTAGTCCGTGGCAGCCCAAGATCAGCAGACGGGTCAGCTGTGTTGCGGTGCTTTCAGATGCAGGGGAGTGACTGCTTCACTCCAAGGGAAATTCCTTTGGGTGTCTTGGATGTCCATAGGTCCTGTGAAGAACCTGTATGGAGCTCAGGCACAGATGTTGCAGCAGACTTGCAGGATGACGAGACCAGGAGCAGCAGGAGTCTTCCCAGTTGCAGTCTCGGTTCCCAAAGCAAAGTCCAAAGAGCCCAGATGGTTGAAGTGGAAGTGGTATTGGATCTGAATCTTGTCCCACGATGAATCTAGGGACCCACCCACAGGTAAGCCCTTAAGTACCCTAAGGAAAGGGTTGGGACGATTCAGGGGTCTCTCCCACAGGAGGGGCTGAATAGTGGGAAGGATACTCCCATGTCCTTTGTCCAGTTTTGCGCCAGAGCAGGAGCCAACGGTCCTGCCTTTCCCTGCTCCAGCTTGGCTCAGCAGCAGGAGGGCAGAATCGTGTCTCTGGTCGTCAGCACCCATAGTTTGCTGTCCGGGTCTAGAAGACTTGTACCGGGAGCACTGAGGGCCTCCCGGAGGAGCTTTACAGTGCATAGAATCATACCTCCCAGACCAACTCATACCTCCCACACCATTTACGGTGTGGGGATATGATTCCAACATGTTTGATACCAAACACGACAGGGTTCGTTACAGCCAGTTTAGATATAGCCATCGCGTAATGGCACATGCCCACTCCATGTATCTTAATGGCTGATGCACTTACAACCCTGGAGAATGGGCTCTGAAGGTTGTAGGGGTGTCCTGCTCATGCAGGGGCACCCTCACACTTAGAACTGAGCACCCTGCCTTCAGGAGTGAAAGGCCTGCCTTAGGGGTGACTTATAGTTTTTAAGTGCAGTGACCTCAGATATAATGAAACATATCTGTTGTAAGTCATGCTAGCACCAGCTTACACAGGCTGCAATGGCAGGCCTGTAGTCACAATTTGAATGGTCTCTCATCGGTGGCATAATACATGCTTCAGCCCATGGGAGACCCCTGGTGTACCTATGCCCTGGGTGCCTTAGTACCATATACTAGGGACTTGCAAGAGTGCACCAGTAGCCAATCTGGAGTGTACCTTAGTACTCACCATGTCCAATTTAGGGAAGAAGCACAGAGACTGGGGTCCTAATTAGCAGAATCCCAATCAAACTAGTCCATAAAACATAATGACGCCAGCAAAAAGTGGGGGTGACCATGAAAGCAGATCCTACTTTCCTACAACTATGAAGCCTTATATACCCCTGTTAGAACCGGAAATGACTGTACCGAACTCCTTAGAGATATCTGCATCCCCACACTGCCAGCTGATGTATGTAACGACCTGGAGAAAGACTTAACATTTGAAGAAATAGAACAGGCCATCCGTGAGCTACAGTCTGGGAAAGCCGCTGGGCCAAATGGCCTACCGGACGAAATGTATAAGGAGGTGGCTGCTACGGTGGCACAACATATGCTCAATATGTTCCAGGAGGCAGGGGCAGACTCCCAGAAGACCAACGGCTGGCCATGATAGTGGTTATTCCCAAGAATGGTAAGCCCCCTGAGGACTGCCACTCATACAGACCGATCTCACTTCTAAATACGGAAGTTAAGGTACTGGCGAAGACCAATGCGACCAGGCCCCCGTGGAGTGATAACCTCCATAATACACCCTGATCAGTCAGGATTCATGCCCCATAGAAGTACCAGATTGAACTTGAGGCGCTTATACGGAGTCCTGCAAATAACCGCTGACGGGAAAAGGGGACACCGTACTGCTATCACTGGATGCACGGATAACGTTCAACAGTATTGAATGGCACAATCTATTCTCTGTATTAGAGAGGTTCGGGTTCGGTCCAAGGTTCTGTGCCTTGATTAGGCTTCTATATACGGACCCTCTGGCACAGGTACGGGTGAATGGGACAGTATCCCCCCCCTTCGCCCTCCATAAGGGCACGAGACTGGGATGCCCGTTGTCCTCTATGCTTTTTGCACTGGCATTGGAGCCACTAGCTGCATGGGTCAGACTTGACCCATTGGTGGCGGGCATAATGGGGGAGGGTGGCTGGGAGGAAAGAAATCTCATTGTATGCCGATGACATATTATTATACGCCACGCGCCCCCTTTTTACTGTGGGTAGGTTGCTCCACATTTTTCAACTGTTTGGCAGTACTCTGTATACCAAATTAACTGGGACAAATCCCTCCTGTTTCCTTTGTCTGGCTGTGCTCTGTCTCTTCCGATGAGTAGGAATTCCCTTCTAGTAAAGGATAAGTTGAAATCCCTTGGTATACAAATATTGAGGAATGGAAACGAGTTCCTAGCAGATAACCTACTGCCGCAGTTAGATTGCGGAAAGATGTAATGCATTGGCGACAGTTACCAGTGTCCCTGATGGGAAGGGCTGCCCTGTTTAAAATGATGACATTGCCTCGTTTATTATATTTCCTACAGAATACCGGCTGACTTCTTTCGGAAGGTGGATAGTGAAATTCGAAAACTGTTATGAAATGGACGTAGCTCCAGGATAGCCCTCCATAAGTTACAGAGAGGAGTATTCGACGGGGGCCTGGCGATCCCGGATATCAGAAAATATTACTGGGCTGCCCAACTGGTCACAATTAACGACTGGGTGTTTACTGGACAGGAGGAACCGGCCTACAGGGTAGACCGAGACACTATGGGATGGCGGGGATACCCAGCGGTGTTATAGCGAAAATAGTTAGAAAGGCAATTGGCGCCACACACATTAACGGTAGTTCGCACCTGGAGAGAAGCCACAAAATTCCTCGGATGGGGAGACAAGGTGACGAGGAGGACTCCGCTGTGGGATGGTGATCTCTTGAAGGAAGTTGGGAACCTGAAGGGATTCAGTAAATGGGACCAGCTGGGAATTGATCATCTTGGGGACGTCTGGAGAGGTCGAGCAATTATTTCCTTTGAGGACTTACAAGCGGAATACCAGATGTCTGCAGCAGGAAGGTTCCACTCTCTACAGCTGGAACATGCGCTGCGGGATCACATCCTAGAGGGCGAACAGCTGCCAGACTATGCACCTTTAGAAGATAGGCTTTTGCTAGATCTAATGCCAGAGAAGGCCACCTCCTTGATTTATGGAAAGATTATAAATAACACGCCTGACCCACTAGGCACTGTGCAGGAAGCGTGGGAGGCTGATGTGGGATTGCTTTAGGACGATGATTGGGTAGAGTCAATACAGAGCCCCAGGGAGGTTGCCATAAGAGCACGTTTCCGTCTCATTCAACTCTGTGTTCTCCATAGATCCTATTCCTATAGAACCCTAATGCACCGACTGGGCTGTTGTGGCACTGACCAATGCACCAGGGGGTGTCAGGAGGTGGGGTCATTTTAAGATAACACGAATCATGTCGGAGGTGTTTGGCCAGACCATTCCCCTGGAGGCTCGATGGCACATACTTTGTGTGACTGGGGAGGCAGTATGGCCGAAATATCTTAAAACATGGCTGCTGGTCGCGGCCGCAATCGCAAAAAAGAAATATAGCTAGGGCCGGGGGGGACGGAGCAATCCCCACGGGTGGTAGATTGGAAGACAGATCTGGACTGGTGCTATGGAGCTGAAAAATTTGTATTCCAGAGCTGGGGTTGCACACAGAAATGGGATAAGGTGTGGGGCCAGTGGGTGACGTACAGGGGTTATTAAGGGCCCTGTTGTTAAGGACAAGTGGATGGGCCGGGGTACTAGGGATTAGCTACTTTGGGCAGGGTTGTAGATGTTGACAACACTAATGTGATTTATATATCCATACCTACAGTTTTGGGTGCAAATGTCGAAGTGGGATCTCCTGTATTCAGTATCGTTCAATTCAAATGTATGATCACCTTTATGCTGCTGGGTATATGTTTAATAAAATTAATTTTAAAAAAAGTGTACATTGTCTCAAGGAAAATCTACCAATTTTAGTTATGTTCGTAATCCCAGGAGAGTACAGGGTGGTGTGCCTCTCGTGGATCCCAATAAGTTTTCTTACCCACAATCCAGGGGCGTAACACAGGCCCCCGCAGCCCCCGCAGTGCGGGGGGGCCCCCAAGCTCCAGGGGGCCCCCTCAGCACAGCACTTCAGCTGGAGAGCTCCTGATAGAGTCCGGAGGGGCCCCTCCACGTAGTTTGCAGGGGGGCCCCCTCAATTAGCGTTACGCCACTGCCACAATCCACTAAAAACCACAAAATGTGACTAAAGTCACACATTTTTCTTGCACTACTGTTCCATATTCTTCCAGAATCAGAAAGAAACCACAAATTTCCTACCACCCAGTGTTCTCCCAGGTCTCCCGATAAAAATGCTACCTCATTTGTGTGGGTGGGCCAAGTGGCCGCGACAGGGAAAGGCCCAAAACGTATTGTGAAGACATTAAAATGATCTATCACAAAACAATCTGGTTTTGCAAGGGAGTCACCTGCGTTTTTGGTCCCTGGCTCGACAACCATCTAGGAAAACCTACTAAATCCAGAAAATTCTGAAAAGTAGACACCGGGGAAGTCCAGGGAGGTGTGGCTTGCGTGGAACCCACAACATTTTCCTACCCAGAATACCTTGCAAATCTCAAATTTAGCTAAAAAAAACAAACCAAAAAAACATTTTCCTCACATTTCTGTGTGGAAAAGTTGTGGGATCACTGGGCCGACACAAATTTCCTACCACCCAGCGTTCCCCCAAGTCTCCAGATAAAAATGGTACGTCACTTGTGTGGGTGGACCAAGTGGCTGCGACAGGGAAGGGCCCAAAACGTATTGTGGAGAAAATCAAAATAATCTATCACAAAATGACCTGGTTTTGCAAGGGGGGGCACCTGCATTTTTGGTACCAGGCTTGGCGGCCATCTATGGAAACCTACCAAACTCAGATATTTCAGAAAACTAGACACCCGGGGGAGTCCATGGATGTGTGGCTTGTGTGGATCCCCCCACAATTTTCTTACCCAGAATACCCTACAAACCTCAAACTTAGCTAAAAAAAAATCACATGTTCCTCACATTTCTGTGTGGGATCACCGCAGTTGCACAAATTTCCTACCACCCAGCGTTCCCCTCGATCTCCCGAGTAAAATGATACTTCACTTGTGTGGGTGGGCCAAGTGTCTTTGACAGGGAAGGGCCAAAAATGTGTAGAGAGTGAGGGGATATCACAGTGAGTTGATAAGCACAATCCTTTTCATACGTCTTTAGGTTGACTCTGCTTTGATTTGATTTGATTAGTGCATTTATACAGCACACGAATGCCCGGGGGCATCTTGGCGCTAGGAACGATGGATAGGACGGATGCTGGACTGCTGTACTAAGCGAGTTAGTTGGAAAAGAGCTAAGTTTTCAGCACCTTTCTGAAAGAGAGAAGTGACGTGCTGCTCTTTATGGCAATCGGGAGTAGGTTCCAGGTCTTGACTGTTTCTAGCAGGAAGCTTCTTCCGCCCCAGCGAGCCTTCTTAAACCTGGGTGTTTGTAGAAGTTTAGTGTGTGCGGATCTTAGACTTCTAGAGGGCACATACCATTTCAAATGAGTCCATAGAAATTGAGGCCCTACGCCATGAAGTGCTTTAAAGGCCAGACATTGGGATTTAAACTTAATCCTCTTGTCCACCGGGAGCCAGTGGAGGGCAATTAACCCTTGGGAGACTGGCTCAAACCTAGGGATATCCAGTACTAATCTGGTTGCTGCATTTTGAAGGCACTGCAATCTTAGCCGATACTGAGATTGGATCCCCATATAAAGGGCGTTACCATAATCCAATCTGGATAGTGCTAATGCTGTAACCAATGTTTTTGGGGCATCAGGAGGGATGAATGGACGAATTTTCCTAATCATTTTTAAGATGAACCAAAAAGTTGAGGAGAGGGTGTTAATCTGGCTATTAAATGTCAATTTATCGTCAAAGATGAATCCTAGGTTTTTGACCTTCGGCACTGGAGCTGGGCAGTCGCCCAGACTGGTGGGCCACCATCTGGGTGACCAGAAGGATAAATCAGAACCCAGCAACAGGACTTCAGTCTTTCCGCCGTTCAGTTTTAGGCAGTTGGACTGCATCCACTGGTTAACCTGTGTCATGCAGCAGTTGAAACAGTCAGCTGTCTCTTCCACGTTGCTTGAGACTGACACCACCAAGTGGGTGTCGTCATCATAAGAGACCACTGAGAACCCATACTGCCTAATGATTGAAGCCAGAGGGGCCACATATACATTAAAGAGTGTGGGGCTCAGAGACGAGCCCTGAGGCACACCACAAGGCAGTTTAAAAGACTCGGATGAAAAGGCTCCAATTTCTACGGAAAAGGTCCTATTGGTTAAAAAAGATGATAATAGTACAAGGGCAATCTCTCTAATCCCCAGCTCCGATAGCCTACTGGCTAGTATTTCGTGGTTCACCGCGTCGAAGGCCGCCGATAGGTCAAGCAAAATCAAGGCGGCCTTGCCCCCCGAATCTAGAATTGCCCTTAGTTCCTCTGCGGCCATGACCAAAGTTGTCTCCGTTCCATGTCCCTCTCGGAACCCGTACTGTGAAGAATCGAGGAGGTTTTGGGAGGTAATAAATGCAGTAAGCTGTGCATTTAATATTTTCTCCAGCACTTTGGCTGGAAATGGAAGTCTGGAGATAGGGCGATAACTGCTGGGATTCTTAGGGTCAAGATTTGTTTTTTTTAGCAGAGGGAGGATTGAGGCTGTTTTCCAGGCATCTGGGAAAATGCCTGAGTAAATTACCTCATTGAAAACTAACCCTAGTTGTTCGCTTAATATTTCTGGAAACAGGTGCAATACTTTGGGAGGACAGGGGTCGGCTGGGGCCCCTGATTTGGATGTTTTCACCACCTGCATGATCTGTTCTAACGTCGGGGGAAAAAAAGCAAAAGCCGACTTGGTGGAAATAGGATCCGACACTGCCGTAATGCTTAGGGACGGAGTCGGCACTATCCCTAAAGGATTTATACACCTTCTCCACTTTATCCTTGAATGACTGTCCCAGAATATTGCAGAATTCGGCACTGCTTTCCATCCAAGGTATAGCAGGTAGTTTCGCTAGTTTTTTAACTGTAGAGAAGAGCTCTTTACAGGAGTTCCTTGCCTGGAGGATTTTCGCTGAGAAGTATTTGCTTTTTTCATCTAAGATCAGCTTCTTATAGTCTGCCAACGATTGAGCGTACTTAGTTTTTTCTATCGGGTCGTACTTTGCTCTCCACTTTCTTTCTGCCCTTCTACAGGTTTGTTTTTGAGCTCTGAGTTTATCAGAGAACCATGGTTCTGATGGGGTTTTCCGCCTAGAGAGGACGCTCTTCATAGGGGCTAGGAGGTCTACTGCTGTTTTGATCCATGTGGATAGCCTATGAACAGAGGAGTTGATGTCCGTAGCAAGATCTGGTATTGTGCAAGGTAGGGATGCCTGTAGTGTAAGGGGGTTAATATTGGCCCAATCCCGACGGGTGACTAAGATTGGTGGGTTTGTGTGTCTTGGTGCTGATTAGTGCTTAAAGTAAACATTATGGCTTTATGGTCTGACCAAGGAACCGGTATTACTTCTGAAACTTTATGCGATGGGTTTGAAGTAAAAATACCATCTAGGGTACGCCCGGCGACATGCGTATCGTATTTGACGATCTTTGTCAGTGAGAAACTAGCCATTGTATCGACTAGTGAGGCTGTATCCTGATTAAGGCTCCCGTTTTTCTGATTAAATGGATTGTTACACATAAATACAGACGGAAAACTTGTTTTCCCTTTTCTGTATTTATAAATAGAAACGGAAAAATACTGCCAAAAGAAATGGCCAGGTGAAATCTGAAAGGCTGCCATCAAACTGCCACTCTGGAGAGGGATGAACAAGTGAAGCCTGGAGCTCTGTGTCTTTCCACCCCCAAGCAGAAGGAAGCGCATTAGCTGCTCATTTTCCCCCTGCACAGTAAGTTGGTACAAAACCGAGATAGCAGAATGCTCTCCAGTACTGGCGCAAGCAGAGGAGAAAATGTAGTCTGTGTCAACCTTAGCGAATCTCAAACTGGCTCACGACAGGCAAAGGCTGTACTGAAAGCTACAATGCAAACAGTCACAATGCAAAATGTGGAAACAGACCACACGGCAGGTAACAATATTCAAAGGAATTCAGCCCACCCATGCCTAGCTGCTCCATACTGAGAGCTCTCCCTTAAGAGGCTCACGCAAAAACTCGATTACAGGTAGCAGCCGCCCTTTCACAAAAACGGGTCTTCAAAAAAAAAAAAAACAAGCATTTGCAATGCAATAGGTCTCGCATTTACGCGAGTTTAAGCTATTAGCATTGTAAATGACAATGCCAATAGCTTAAACTTTCATAAATGCAAGACCTATTGCATTGCAAATGCTTGTTCCTATTGCATGCAGCCTGTCTCCAGTGTGCGGCGGGGCTGGTCAGAGCAGGACAGGAGTAGTTTGCACACTCAAAGTGCGTATGAACTGTTTGGCCGGCCCTCTTGGGCCGGCCAAACAGTTCATGCGCACTTTGCATGTTCCTACCAGGCTGCTTTACACAGCCTGGTCAGGAACATGCACAGGATCCCTGGTCGAGTCTGAGCGCCGATCCACAGAGCTCAGACCAATCACAACACTGCACTGTTGTTTTTTTTTTAATTAGCACCCCCCGCCGCCCGCCGCCTCACCACCCCCGTCCAGTAGCAGCCGCTACTGTGCACATGCATACAAAATGACACCTGCCAGCGCCTATGTCAACTAACATTTTTCCCTCCTTTTGTTCATGCTGTACACCACACTGGTATAGCCAATGGGTCTCAAAGGTGACACCTATTGGCATTGCCAACGCTTGTTTAACCCTGGCAGAGGAGAGTGAAGCCTTACTTAGCCAGCCGAAACAAATCACCTTAGCTTCAGAAAGCCCCTAAAAACTTGGCACTTTAATACCTATTCCTGTCCATCTTTCACCCATTAAAGATTTTGGCAATGATCTTAGCAAGGCATGTGCTTCCACAGTGCCAAGAAGCCTGGTACACTTGTGTTCAATAAATACAAATAAAATGAAAATGAAATTTGTGCTTCTAAGTGAAATTTCAGAGCGCAAAAAAAATCATTAACATCCGCAAATTATAGATGCTGATTAAATGAATCAGGGTCTGTGTACATTTATGGATGAAGATGGAGCTAAGAACTGTAAATAGTGCACAGGCTGGAAGCCTGATGGCTGAATTTTCAGCGGTTACGATTAGTAAGGAGTGGAAAATGAGAACTCCCTGTGGAGAGTCAGGAGTGTGCAGTATTTCCCATCTTAATTAAAGTCTCAACCGTCATAGTAAAAAAAACGTTGGTGTAAGCACGCAGAGGCCTCTGGATGAATGACTCAGCAGTTCAAAGAATTTCACATAGTGAAATCAAACCAGAATTTCTAAGAAATTCACGATAGTGAAATCAAAGTGGTGAGATTTGCTGAAATGATCAAAGAACATCTACAAGCTGTGAATGATGACGGTGCCAGCCTAAGGAGACTTTCTCATTATCAAATCTACGACCAAGTGGACTGAACATCAATGAGGGCTCCCAAATGTTTCTGGAAATTAAATCTTTTCAGTGAAGAAATCTGTTTCATTTCATTTCAAGTTATTCAAATTGTAGACCATATTTGAACAGATGGGTTTATGTAATATGCACAATAAACAACAATGTGATGGAAAGAATGCTTGAATGAACATTCAAATCAATTGTTTTCTAATCATAGTGCTATTTTAGACTGAGACCAGTCGTATGCAAACCAGTCTTGGTTCTTTTACTACATGAACAGCCCATTTCAAACTGACAGTCACTGGCGATCACGGAAGACAACAATACAGTTCATCAACTCTAAAGACCAGCCATAAGCAAATTAGTCTTGGTCTTGTTCCCATAAGAACAGTACAAGCCAAAGGGCCAGACAAGCTCCTCTCTACACATCAACCCAAGCAACCCTGGACTGGTTTCGGCCTACTTGGGCCTCATTAGTAAGTTGCACCTCGACTCTCATGGCACGGTAAACTCAGGGCCCACGTCTAGGAATATCCATCACACTATAGGTGTTTACTGCAACAAGCAGCAAAGTGAAGGAAGGAGTACTTAAACTAAATTCAACCACTGATGACCAATCGGGGCAGCATTTCACTCGGTTGTTTTTGTCAACATTAGGACTCTAGAGAGAGCGCGCTATATGCCAGACAAAGTCTTGGGAGCTCCTCGGGGAGAGGCCGGCTTCTTCATCTGAACAAGAACTGACGACCGGACTCCCTGGGAGCCATGGCGGCTGCGTGCCTGTTTGAAATACAAAGGTCGCCTGCTCTTCAAACGAAAAATCGCAATGATTTACTAACCTCAACACACAGGAACAGAGCAGAAAAGCAAAGGAGCCCCACCTGCTGCCCGGAGCCCGCCATCTTCAGTTAAACTGAGGAGAGTGGGGCACTCGCGGCTGGCACACACAGGAAGGGCTGCAGCACCCACAGCCATGGGCGGCTTTAGAGCATGGATTCCACCCCCATGGAAGGCGCAGAGCACACTGGAGAAGCGCCGCTCCCCCTGCCGGTTAAAAGTCCCGGCCGGCATCCATGCCTAATGCGAAATACCACACATGGCAGCGTAATCCTGCTCCGGACAGGGTGATGGACGGGGCACGCCCGCGTGCACCTGGGCAGCATCACAGGCGTTTCAAGAGTCGCAAGCGAGGACTTTCATTACAAGCACCCCAAACGCTCTGAGCAACACTGTCTCGGCCTTTTCCGTGTGCACCCAGGCCGCACAATTATTATACAAGCGTGTCGCTATCTCGCGCATCAAGCACTTTATAAACGAGGACGGCAATAATACGACATTCTGTACTGAGAATGTGCACCACTGAGCGGTGTGATGGAGAATGGTGAAAGTAAAGATAGAAGAAAACAAGAGAGGAGCGGGGGCGAGCGAGCGGGCAGCCTGCAGAGCTGACCAGACGCTCGTGCGTCATGGCCTTTTGCCTGCGATTACACGCACGGCAGGCATGTGTTTCCAATTATCGCGCCCGCGTCTGGGCACGATAATGGGAAACAGATGTCGGCCCTGCGCGCGTAACCGCAGGAAAAAGGCCATGACGCACGAGCGTCTGGTCATCTTTCTGAAGCCCCTTACTATAAGTCTCGCGGGCAGCGCATGCGCTGCTCTATGCTCGACCTAAAAAGAGGTGTGAAAACACCCCAGGACATCAGCTGCAGTCTAAGCAACCTTTTTTTTTTGTTTTATGGGAGGGGGAAATAGGTTGATGGGGACACAGGGGTAGGGTTTGGGGGCAGACGTCTGTAGCACCATCTTAGTACCAGAGGAGTCGTGAACTTAAGTGTGGCAGAAGCAACCAAAAACAAGCATTGTCATGTTTGCATGCATTGCATATACAAACGATATTTAGCACATTAAAGCTAGTCCTTCTGCCTTTGACAATACTGGGAAAAAACAGAGGATGGCTTTCTGCATATAACGCACTTAGGAGTTAAGCAACTTAATATGACAGACACTAATGATTTAGCATGCTTTTTAGTGGTGATGCACTTTTAAGATTCCTCATGAATTCCGATGGAAGCACTTTCTAGAGCGTGCATTTCACGAAGGGGTAACAATAGGACTTTGCAGACACCTGCGCAAACAACATCTAATCAATACCACTAGTTCACACATCTTTTACAAGAGCCCAGTGAAGACATTTGCTTCCAATATGTAAAGTGCACTTACCAAAGGCTCCAATTTCAGAAACAGCTGTGGGATGGCCGTGCCCCACATGCCAAAGCCATAATCATTTCAGTGAATGAAGTATCCAGAACAATGCCACCAACAACCCAAGTGGGTGTAAACAAAACTTGACTGCACTCATGCCTAGTCTGGACATGCATGATCATGCAAGTGAAACTCCAAAATTACACGAGTGCCTTTTCTTTTTAAAATTACCAATTGTATTGTGTTTACTTAATTTGGCGTGTATATAACTATATCTAAACCTATAACAACTGAGTGTAAGTGTGCATTGTCTATTTAAATAAATGTGGAAAAATACTAGCTGCAGCGTTTTCTTTTGCTTGCAATAAATATAAATGTGGATAAATACAGATAAAATGACAAAAAAATAAATATGGATAAATACAGATGGAAATGTTAAAAAAATAAATACCGTAGAACCGGGAGCCCTAATCCTGATCTACCTGTTTTTCCAAGTGATAATTGAAGTCTCCTAATATAGTGAAATCGGACACGTCCAGAATGGATTCTAAAAAGGGGCTAATGGCATTCAGAAAAGATGTTCGTGCCCTCGGAGGCCTATATAAGAGAAGGCCTTGAAGTGTGTAGTTATTACTAAGTGAGATCTTAACCCCTTCGATGCTCATGACGAGCTGAGCTCGTCATGCTGCGCGGTCGCGCTGTGCGCATGACGAGCTGAGCTCGTCACGACCACACCCGCGATCGGAATGTCCAGCACCTGGGCGGAATTCCGATCGCTGCGAAGCGGTTAAAGGAGAGTGTTTCACAAAGGGGGGAGCATCCAGCTGAAGTTCCAGCCACTTGCAGATCATCTCTGAAGATAATTGCTAGTCCCCCCCGCTTGTTCGCTCTGTCTGCTCTGATAATAGAGTATCCTACTGGCAAAGCTAGGGCAAGATCTGGGTCCGAAGCCTCATCTGCCCAAGTTTCTGTAATAAATGCCATATCAAGCTTATGTTTGCCCACCATTTCTGCCACCTCGGTATTGTGTTTTGTTAATGACCGCGTGTTGATCAACATTGCTTGAAATGCCTTAGCGGTTATTTCTTGTGGTTGTTTATGCTGAGGTGTTAAAGCATTGACTTTGGTGAAGCTAAGATGCAGATTGCAGTGCTGACACTGCTTAGGCTCCTTCTGGAGATCTAGTGGCAGGCAGCAAGTATTTATATGGGCTTTATTTAGCCTGAGTAGTTCGTCCCGGGAGTAGTTGGTGATAGCATTTAGCTCGTGTGGAAAATGCACAGGGATTCCGGCTCTGGGCGCGGTCAAGGTGCGGACGGGCGCAGACGGGCTTGCCTTTGGCGCACCTTCGGCGCGCCCGCTGCGCGTGTCCGCTCTGGCATCAGGCTATGTAGGGTGAGCAGCGGTAAGACTACCCCGCGCACCCCCCGGAAGTGCCTGACTTCCCCGGAAGTGAGGGAGAGTCCGAGGCCAAAGTAAACGCCCTCCACACAAACGGCACTTGCCGCGGCGGACCAGGGCGGAAAATAAGGCCCCAAATCTCCCAGGACAGCTCTACATAAGAACCCCGGTCGTAAAACACAGGTAACGGCGCAAAATAGTAAATGCAGGAGCGGTCGTGCAATCCCCTTACAAAAAGTGCAAAGTGCAAAAACTAGGCTGGGCAACTGAGCACCGTGGGGCATACAAGTTAAAAACACAAATAAAACTGAGCGTAATAGAATAATAGTGCAGAGATTAAAAGCCACCCACACATGAGGTATAATTTTACTCGGGAGACCGAGGGAATTTTGGGTTTTTCAGGGGATTATGGGTAAGATAACTTTGGGGGGTCCACGCAAGCCACACATCCCTGGACTCCCCCAGGTGTCTAGTTTTCAGAAATTCTGGGGTTTAATAGGTTTCCATACATGACCGCCGAGCCCGGGACCAAAATCGCAGGTGCGCCCCCCCCTCCTCCTCCATGCAAAACCAGGTCGTTTTGTGATGGATAATTTTAATTTCTCCACAATATGTTTTGGGCCCTTCCCTGTCGTAGGCACTTGGCCCACCCACACAAGTAAGGTGCCATTTTTATCAGTAGACCTGGGGGAACGCTGGGTGGTAGGAAATTTGTTTCGGCCCGGTGAACCCACAACTTTCTCACACAGAAATGTGAGGAAAATGTGAGATTTTGCTTAGCTAAATTTAAGATTTGCAAGGGATCCTGGGTAAGAAAATGTTGGGGGATCCACGCAAGCCACACCTCCCTAGTCTCCCCCAGGTATCTAGTTTTCAGAAATGTCTGGGTTTGGTAGGTTTCCCTAGATGGCCGCCAAGCCCAGGACGAAAAACGCAGGTGACTCCCTTGCAAAACCAGGTGCTTTTGTGATAGATAATTCTGATGACTCCACAATATGTTTTGGACCATTTTGTGTCGTGGGCACTAGGCCTATCCACACAAGTGAGGTGCCATTTATATCGGGAGACTTGGGGGAACGCTGGGTGGGTGGATGTTTGTGGTTCCCTGCAGATTCCAGAACTTTCCATCACAGAAATGTGAGGAAAATGGGTTTTTTTAATTTACAAAGTTTGAGGTTTGCAAGGGATTCTGGGTAACAGAACCTGGTGAGAGCCACACAAGTCACTCCATCCTGGATTTCTCTGGGTGTCTACTTTTTAAAAATGTAAAGGTTTGCTAGGTTTCTCTAGATGCTGGCTGAGCTAGGGCCCAAAATCCCAAGCTAGGCAAAAAAAAAAGTCAGATTTCAGAGGAAAAATGTGATGCATCCATGTTGCATTTTGGGCTGTTTCCTGTCGCAGGCACTAGGCCTACCCACACAGGTGAGGTACCATTTTTATCTGGAGACTTTGGGAAACACAGAAGAGTAGAACAAGTGTTATTACCAGTTGTCTTTCTATGAATTTCTGTCTTCCAAATGTAAGACAGTGTGTAAAAAAATGTCATTTTGAGAAAATGCCCTCTAATTCACATGCTTGTATGGGTACCCACAAATTAAGAGATGTGCAAATAACCACTGCTTCTAAACTCCATATCTTGTTCCCATTTCAGAAAATACATAGGTTTCCTTGATACCTATTTTTCACTCTTTATATTTTACCAAATGAATTGCTGTATACCCGGTACACAATGAAAAACCATTGCAGGGTGCAGCTCAGTTATTGGCTCTGGGTACCTGGGTTCTTGGTGAACCTACAAGTCCTATATATCCCTGCAACCAGAAGGGTCCAGTGCCATAACAGTATATTGCTTTAAAAAATCTGACATAGTTGGAAGTTACAGGTGAAAACCTAGGCACAAATGGCTATTTTTTTCAACTCAATTACAATATTTATTTTATTTCAACTTTTACTTTCTATAGGAAAACCTTAAAGGATCTACACAAATGACCCCTTGCTGAATTCAGAATTTTGTCTACCTTTCAGAAATGTATAGCTGTCCGGGATCCATTATTCGTTTCACACCCATTTTCTACCAGTAACCGGAAAGAGGCTGAAAGCACAAAAAAATAGGAACAATAGGCTATGTCCTAGTAAAATACCAAATCTTAGTAGAAAATGTTGGTTTTCTGACAAAAGTCTGCCTGTTCCTGAAAGCTGAGAAGATTGTGATTTTAGCACCGCAAACCCTTTGTTGATACCATTTGTAGGAAAAAAAAAAGACATTTTCTTCTGCAGCACTTTTTTCCCCCCAAAACAAAAGTTTTATGTTTTCTGCCTAATTTCTCGGTCCCCTCCAGGGGAACCCACAAACCCTGGGTACCTTTAGAATCCTCAGGATGTTGGAAGAAAAGGACTCAAATTTGGCATGAATACCTTACGTGGCCTAAACGCAAACTACCCCAAATAGCCAAAAAAGACATGGCAAGTGGGGGCTTGGGGGAAGGCCTGGCAACGAAGGGGTTAAAAAATACCCTAGAGCCACCGTGAAGTGAAATGACAAACGAACTATGAAATGATTAATGCTAAATATGTTTCTTGATGAAATAATCTGTTGCTCTGAATTTTTGAAAGACTGCATTTGTTCATCTTTAGATTTTGTTTTTGATAGGTTTGATTTTTGAGAACTATTTTTTTAAAATTTTGTAACTTTGCTTTGAGGATTGAATATATTTTGAAAGACTTTTTTAAAGGCTAGAGAAAATGCATTTGAGAAAAGAAAGAATTTGCATGGCTGTCCAATTAATATTTATAGTTTTCATTTTGGTTGCACTTATTGGTGTGTTAGTGTATACCCCATCTGATGGGTATCCCCCAAACATTACTAATAGTTAAAAAAAATTGAATGACACTAAACATCATAGGTTACAGCATAGAACTTATTACGAAGAATTTGAAGAAAATTAATATTTGTTGAATAATTATAGAGCCACAATGAATTGGTCTGATTGTTATATTTGTATTCACCTTTTTCCGTTTCTGAAGGTGTGACATTCAATTACCTTTAAGCGGCAGTCTATCCTATTCCATATGCTATTAACTGCTAATCAACTGGAATTATTTAGAAGAAGCTAACATAGATCATGATGTTCCAATTGAGTATTTAGCTGCTATTAGAAGACTTGACACATCTAGACTTTTTAGAATTCCTTTAAAATGTATTAGTACTAACACTGGGAGTACTAACATACAGAATGTTTGTTAAGTGGCTGAAGTTGAGCATGATTTTATTAGAGAATGACGCAGAAAAACATCAAAGGATAAGTTCAGGAAAAGGTGAGAATTGATTCGAGGGTAGAGACTGATTAAAAGTTTACAAATACATCCTAGTCTTGGAATTTGGAAAGAGAAAGAAGGGAGTGTGTGTCTGATGTGAATAAAACATAGGGAGTATGAGGAACCAGTTATGGTAGAGAATAATGTATGTGTGTTTATAATTACATTATAGATTGGTTCTCAATGATAGGCAGTGTTACTCATATGCTTATAGGTGTTTATCACAGTTGCATCAAGACAGCTTATTTTACTCTTTCCAGCTTATTTTACTCTTTCGCAAGGATGGAAAGGTGATGTCATCTAGCTTTAGTGTTTCCAAAAATACACCATGTAAATAGTCTGAGTACATGCACCTTAATAGAGCGAAACAAGATGGTTAGTCAACAAATATTGGATGTGTTTGGTACTTTGATTCCTGCTATAGGTGTTGCTTTGAATGATGGGAATATTAGAAAACTGTCCACTTTAGTGCAGTAATTAGCAGATAACCCATCATGTGCTTTAACAAACATTCATGAGGAGACCATGGTGATTCACAAGAGAGTGGCTCAGACATGCTTTTGACTAAAGAAGGAGAAATCTGTCATTTTGTGACAACTCAGTGTTGCAGGTATATTCCAGAGAGCAGTCAGAGTATTAACAAATATATTGATAACTTGACCAACAGTGTAAATTATATTCTTCCACCAAGCCTACCTGGGATCCTGGAAAAGACAGGTTTATGGATTAGTGGAATGGGCGGGGCGTTGCTAGCTGGGCCAAGATGGAAGTCGTGCTTCGAGTACGCTCCGCACGGCTGCCCCTTATCCGTCTTTGTTTTATCCTGTCTGCCACCGAACCATTGACATTGCTACCGGGCCACATCCTGCTCCCGGATCTGTCCTGCGGCTGTTGGGATCCTAGCTGTACCGCTGGTCACCCGGGGGCAAGCTGTTGCTGGGGCCTGGGCTGGCGCACCCTGCCAGTCCCGTCCCCAGAAGGAACTGCAGGGAGCGAAACAGTGAGTGCTGCTTGATGCCGCGCCATGTATATGCCCCTGTTCACAAACGACCCGGTCCTGCGAGGCGGCCACGGGCCGAAGCACCTGACTCCGCAAGCCTCCTGGTGCGGTGATAGGGTGGAGCCATGCCTGTTATCAGCCTTCCTGCCCATGACACCCTGGGTGCTTTGGGGGAGCTAAAGAGACAGCCTGCATACTGACCCTGCGGGGCAGGCGGAGAAACTCAGGACCTTGACTGCGCCCTCTGTTCCCACCCTGGGCCTCACCCAGCCTACATCAGGCCTGGCGGGTGAGGAGGGCTGGATCCGGTGCCTGCGCGTTCCCTGTCGCCTAGACTGCCATTACCTATGTGCAGCCACTGTGCCTATCCCTGCAGGTGAGGAGACAGGAGCAACAAGAAGGCCCTGGCACCTGGGCCCAGGACGAGCTGACATGGGGAGACACAGTCAGCTCTGAGGGGGATTGATTAGAGACACACACACGCTGTGGGCCCTGGCAACACTAGGCCCTGAAGTTGCTGATGGGCCAACCCTGATACCTGTGCCACCAGGGCAGCACGTGGGGATCCTCTGAGTCCCGAAGCAGGGGGCCCGTACCTTTGGCAGGTCCGACAGGGCCTGGACAGCCAGCTGGGACGGGGGAGCGAGACCAAGAAAACACAGGTGGAAAAGTCTGGGGGAAGCACACTGGGAGATGTGACACGAGCACCTACCTAGCGCAAAGTTGGTCCCCGGGGCCTCCGGTGTGGAGGGACGCATCATCAGAGGAACAGGGCTGCTTGTGGTGTGACGCCATTGACAGGCTGGTGTCTGCAAGCCAGCCATAGAGTCTGCAATCCCTCCACGGGACTCCTGGCAACAGACTCTTCTCTGGAACATCACTGGGCTGCTCGTGCTGCGACGCCTGCCACTGCCTGGGGCACACGCAAGCGGGCCCAACTTGATGAGACTGCTCCGGCCCCTTTGCACATCGCTGGACACAATGAAAGATATTCAGTTGACACTGGGCCTGGCCCGATGCGGGTGGCCTGCAGTCCTTGTGGATCCGATCCAATAGGTTAAGGGGACGACATCCCAGGGGTGTGCCAAACGTGTTGGGTCCCTCAGATGCGCAATGCCCGTCACCACACCATGGGGCAACTATGTTCTACAACTCAGCAGGGCTCACCCCTGCAGTTATCCACAATGGTGCAGCAGACGGGAGAACATACAGCAGAAGGACATCCTGACCTAACAGACACCCTTGGCACCAAACAAAACAGTGCTGCAAGCTGTAGAAAAGATTGGCACAGCACTTGAACAGACGTGCACTGGAAAGCAGAATAGACAAAGTCACGATGGACTTTAATCTGTTACATGCTGACCACCGCAAACTAGCAGACTAGGTGCATACCGTTGAACAAACGCTGGCAGAACTACAACCATCCATGAGTGAAGCGGCTACCCTGGTACAGGCTCTTGTGGACCGTGTGCATGAGCTGGAATGCAGGGCGGAGGACGTGGAGGGGCACTCCGGAAGAAATAACATACGCATAGTGGGCCTTCGGGGAAGAAGTGGAGGGCTTGAACGTGATAGCACATACTGAGTCCTGGATCCGCCCTTTGCTCCCGGACACAGCACTCTTCTCCTTTCTTTGTAGTCGAGCGACCCCACCGAGTGCCTGCCTGCCTGCCTGCCCGCCATATACCCTAGGCCTTTCTTACTCTGACTAAAAGTAAAAATGCCTCTGTCATGCTTTTTCCCTGAATATACCATTGCATTTCAGCAACAGAAAAGCTCATTTCTCGCAGTGAAGAAGCACCTCCGTGCACTAGACATACAATACTCCCTTCTCTTCCCCACAAGACTCCGAGTGATGGCAGAGGGGACTGCACATTTTTTTGACTCAGCTGAAGATGCCTGGGACTGGATGGAGTCTGCTGGTCTTGCTGCTGACCGTCGTGCACCTGCTGGTCTAGTGCAGGCCGGGGGTGCCAGTGGAGGACGGGAGCGTCATCCCCTGGAGCCTGGCTTCACGCCGAACAGGTAATCAAAGAGAGCCATCAGGCCCTACAGATGGCGTCTACCATCCGTGGCCACACCCAGAGCCCAGACTCTGATGCCACCTCCGTGTAGTCCTTTAGAGATGATGGCTCCTCTGTCATATGGCCCTTAGGTGCAGGGTCAATGGCGCCACCTGAAGTGACTACCCAAATGACTGCTGACCTGATATGATACACTGTTGTCATGCACGTGCCTTGAACTGTTCCTTCTTCCTTCATTCTAGATGTATCGTTTGTGCATATACTAACCTCTTTTAGCCCACAGCTGTCATGGACCGGAAGCTCCGGGGCTCGACGCCTACCCTGTGAAGTTGGGGGTTTAGACAGGGCTAAGCTTTGCTCATCCCTGTACAATTGCGTTTGTAACTGGCATATCCGTAATTTGACACATGGGGCGCCGGACACCCGATCTTACCATCCTCCGTTACAACCTTTGTCGGTAGCCCCTGCGGCTGGTGGAGGCCGCTAACCGTTTGACAGTTTGGGCAGATACCGGTTGTCCCTCCGCTTAAAAAATGGTTCCGTTCTGGATTCCCCCTTTTTCCCCAGATTACATGAACTGCCCCGAAGATACCTCCCCCACAGTGCCTCCCTTACGCACCACCACTAGTACATATCATATGGGCCTCTGTATAGCGTGACACAGTCGCGGGCAGAACTCCAACCCAATCAATTTATGTCACGTACTAACATTATCACCAGGAACGTGAGGTGAATGCACACACCCCTGCATCGCTATGCTGTATACTCATACCTTAAACACAGGTCCGTTCATATTGCGCTATTACAGGAGACGCATTTGATATTGGTTGAAGCCTGCAAGCTCCAACGACGCTGGAGGGGGCAAGTTTAAGCCACAGACTACTCATCCTATGCCATAGGGGGGTTGATTTGGGTGAGCCCAGGGATTTCATTTGCAGCAGATGAGATAGACACTGCTGCAGAAGGTAGATATGTATTAATCCACGGCCAACTAGACGGCCGTTGCCTTCTGCTGGGAACGATATATGCCCCCAACACTGACCAGACTGTGTTTTTTTCCAGACTCTGTTTTTTTGTTTTGTTTTTCTCTCTCTCTCTCTCTCTCTCCCTCTCTCTCCCCCTCTCTCCCCCTCTCTCCCCCTCTCTCCCTCTCTCTCCCTCTCTCTCCCCCTCTCTCCCTCTTCCCCCCCCCCCCCAACTGTGCTGGCCATGGCCTTGGACCGGTCCTTCTTCCCCCTCTATCCCGTACGACAGCCATCTCCAACGCCCAAGCGCTAGGAGACTGGCTGCTTCACTGGCGGCTCATAGATATCTGGCATGCCTGCAAACCAAACACGCGTACATATTCCTTCTATTTCTCACCCCACATGTCCGGCTAGATTGAATAGTGGGGTCATTGTGCCTCCTCCCTAGAGTTCAACGCACAGACCACCTGATGCGCACGCACTCAGATCATAACCCCCAAATCCTACAACTGCCATGGGACACCACCATGCCCACCATACCTACCTGGCGTCTACAGCCTCCAGCACTGGAAGACTCGCCCTTCCAAACCTCACTGGGCACCGCCATAACACACTACTTTGATCTCAATGCCAACACTGCTACAAACGGATTGAATGAGACACTTTTAAAGTAACGATCAGGGGGCACTGCCTTGGGCTCACTTCAACCATTTGCAAACAGCTAGATGGGACATCACGGATATTGAGAATTTACTCATACACTTGGAGTCACGCTCAGTGACTGACCTGACATACACCCATCGACTGGCAGAGGCAAAGCAAGAATACACTGCCCTGCTGGAACGACTTTGATGCCTGAATTATACCGCACACACACAGCCACGGACTGATCTGGCTGGCTATTGGTGTGGCTGATACACCAGGAACAACCACGGCACCCCATTCTTTCACTACAATCCTTTGCGGGTCACCTTCTGCATACCCAACACGAAACACTAAGCCTCCCTCTATAACTCGACTGCAGTCACTGTTCCAGACAACTTTGAAGCCTTTTTTTTTTTCCACCCTCAGGCTCCCCAACATCACCCCTGATCAGTGTATGGAGCTTGATGAACCTCTCACACTCCATAAAATACGCAAAGCTAGAAGGGCCCTAGTCACAGCCAAATCCCCAGGTCCAGGCGGTTTGCTGGCTGAATACAATAAAGCCTACACCACTGTATTGGCTCCTCAACTACTTGCCCTGTATGAAGCCTCGCTTTCGGCCTTGTCCCTCTCCAATTCCTTCCAAGAAGCCCTACTGATCTCTTACAGAGACCCCACTGCCCTCGGATCCTATCGACCGTTGAATTCACTTAATACCGACTATAAAATATTGGCGAAAATTCTGGCAGATCACCTGGCGCCCCTAGTTCTCGCCCTGGTCCACCATGACAAGAACGGATTTGTACCAGCTCTTAACACCTTGTTCAATCGGCGGCACTTTTTCCATGTCCCCATATACGCAGTGCAGCATTGGCCTCACTCCGGATGCCTGGTACTAGACCTCAAGAAGGCCTTTGACTCACTCGAGTGGAGTTTGTTTGACACTTTACCATGATATGGCATTGGGGCATGACTCATCCGGCTGATCAAGCTACTATATACCACCCCATCTGCCAGAGTCAAGACCGACTCCTATATCTCGGACCCAATTCCAATAAGCAGGGGCACCAGACAAGGCTGCTCGCTTTCCCCACTGCTCTTCTCTCTAGGCATTGAGCCACTTGCCATAGCTATTCGAGCGGTTGGACCAGATTGGGTTATCCCGATGGGGGGACAGGATACACACGATCTCCTTATATGCCGATGACCTTCTAGTGTTTCTCCGAGACATAAGGGTGGCACCTGACACGCTAGC
This sequence comes from Calotriton arnoldi, assembly GCA_963921515.1. Lineage (NCBI taxonomy): Eukaryota > Metazoa > Chordata > Amphibia > Caudata > Salamandridae > Calotriton > Calotriton arnoldi. The sequence goes on from CAWUFW010005084.1 coordinate 602,226, forward strand.
TCAAACCCTTGCTGACTCTGCCACACTTTCAGGTTTACGGGTTAACTGGGCTAAGTCCTGCCTCTTCCCGTTTACTCCTTCACATCCTGATCCTACCTTTTTCCTCAATTACATACCTGTGGTGTGGCAGCTGACACTTTTCGAAATTTAGGGGGTAAGAATATATCATCAGCCAATGGATCTACTGGAGGGGAACCTAGTGAGAGCGATAACTGCCCTCCGATCCCAAATGACATTATGGCGCACACTACCACTATCTGTCATGGGCCACACTGCCCTGCTCAAAATGGTGGCTTTGCCTGGCCTACTCTACTTCTTCACCAACTTGCCACTATACATCCCACACCCCCTCTTTTGCTCATTTTAGGAAATAATGAGGGAATTTATCTGGAATAAGTCTCACTGGAGGGTGGCACTCGCTAAGATGTACCTGCCTACAGACAGAGGGGGACTTGCTGCAACAAATATGGCGCAAGGCTACCTCGTCTCGCAACTTCAATGAGTGGCCCGCTGGGTGTCAGGGTTACAGCTCCAGGACACTGCCACACTCTCGCCGCCGTGGTCCCCGTCTGCTGCTGTGCTCCGAATTTTTCATCCTTGTGCTTATGGATGACCACAGGAACCTCTACTACTGGCAGTCGCTTTTAAATTCTTTTGTCGCAGCCTACATATCGCATGCACCACTATCCAATACGCTCCTGCGCTGCCACAGCTGAGGACGACAAGGAGTGGCGTTGTCATCTCATCCACTGAACTTTCTGCCTGGCTTGAGGCTGGTCTCCAAATGCTAGGAGACCTCTATCTAGATGATACATTGACTCCTTATGACACAATGGTAGAGGGGGACGGAATACCACCATGCCAGTTTCACAAACCTGCTTATCGCAGAGCTCGGACCACATGGGGAGATATGTCACGAGAACATCCAACTATTCTTTACCTGCATGTTCTTGGGATGGCCTGGCATCTCACAAAATGGTTTGCAGACTCATTACGCAACCACACCGCAAACGCACTCACATCCCTGTGGCAACACTGGGAAACTGACCTAAATCACCCGTGTACAGACAAACAATGGGCAGCCATTCTGGCAAGTCCAGTACATATCCCTAGGAATACCCATTTCCATCTTATCCATATTACATCATTCAGAGGGCATACCTAACCCCAGCCAAGATAAATAGATACTTCAATCGTGCGGAAGCCCACTGACCCAGACGTCATCTGAGTGCTGACCTCCTTCATATGCTATGGGCTTGCCCAACTCTCAACATATTGGCAACATCTCCAGACACAACTATCCACATGTACAGGACGCATGATCTCACACACATGGAAGGTATGTATCCTGGACCTATTCCGCAGAAGAACCAGAAAGTTCCGTCTCGCTTTATTGATTTAGGGCTCCTTACTGCCAAATGCTAAATTACCAAGCGTTGGAGATCACCCGAATCGCCTTCTTTGATATCTTGGAGACAGTCGCTCCTAGTTTGGGCCCAGGTCGAGGGTAGCACACTACACAGGGAGGACACCATGGGGCTTCGCAAGGTCCCTATCGCTGCAAACTGGGACGCTATATTACAGGACTTCCTAAATAACTTACACGCTAACCCAGCCCACCCACAGATTGAAGGCACAATGGGAGAACCTGCACCAACACTCCTGCACATCATGCTGCAAGACGGAGCGGTGATGATGCACTCACCTCTCACATATTCTGGGCCATAAGGAGTTCATAGGACAGAGAAATATATGATGAGGCCTACTTTTCTTTTTTCAAGATTGGAGGAGGTATGGTGGCTGGGACACCTCAACGGGGGAGTCACTCCCTCGTTTTTCTCCTCCCCACTAACCCCCGCCCCTCTTGATTTTCCCTTATCCCCAACTTCCTTTGGTACTACCTGTTGTCAATACTACACTACTAATGTTATGCACACCACCTACAAATGTACAGGGGCTAATCTTAATATGAACGCCTTACGACCTGCATCCTCAAGATGCGTGTGCATATGTCCTTACCTGCTTGTTATAATCCACGACACCACTGGACTTAATGTATGTGGGCTGTTTTGACAACCTAATATGTATGGATGTTGGACCTACAAGCATTGTTTTCCTCTGCACATATATGCACCTATATGTAAACTCTTCACAGTCTCCAAGTACCGGTTTGCTCATCATTAAAAACCAATAAACAGATAAAAAAATATATATTGGATTAGTGGGGTAGGGAAAGAAATACTAAAAAAAAGATTGTTTCAATAGTAAACAAAGTTCTATGAATAAGTGTTGTTCTAATATTCAAGTTTTGTGAATTAGTTGTTGCTAGGAGTTTTGGATGGAATTGAAGGAACAAGAAGATAAGACTATCGCCAAAGGAATGACTGCTTTTGATCAACAAAAGGCTGACATTTTGAGGATAACTTGAGGGCGTTACAGAAGGAAGACCCTCTAAAATCAAGAAACATGAAAGATATAGTGTGGTGATGTAATAATTTAAAATTATGAGACTTGAGAAAGTAAAATATTTTATTAGAAAATAGTGATTAACTTAGGTTTGGTTTAGTTGTCATATCTAGGATGCATTAACAAGAGTGCTTGTCACCGGGGGCGTGCCTAGCCAGCCAAGATGGCGGACGCACTCTAACGAGGCTCCGTCTTACGGCCCGATAATTCACCAATTATCCTGCGCAGACCTATGCCATCGGAACGCCGAAGCCGACCCGCTGAGAACCAGACATCAGCGTGAACATGCACAGCGAGTTTGGAGACACTGGACGGCGCCCCGGCCGAGATAGAGCTATCCACGCTGCAGTGGCGAAGTGGGGGTGAGCTGAGACCGCGCGCCAGCGCAGAGGCAGCCCACTGAGGCAAGGCCCCAGTAACCGCGATTAAGCAACGACACGGACTGCGGAGGCGTGGCGCTCCGCCACAGTGCGGAGCGGACTGAAGTCTCTGGTGCGGTGACTAGAGCGAACCGGAGTACCGAGATGGGAAGCGCCGCCGACCCAAGTAAGCAGCGGCGCGTGCAAGAAATTGAACGCAGGGTGACACAGACTCGGGCTGAAACGCACGCCACTGCAGGAGACGCCCGGAAAAGGCCGACAAGGGACCTACGGTCCGCCGCGTAGGCACGAAGGAAGAGACTGAACCACACTCCCTAAGGCTGGGGGTGCGCTGCAGCCAACTATTACCCATCTAAGTGGGCTGGGAGCCCCATACCCGGCCCAGACTGCAGCCAGCAGTGAACCGGAGCAGGAAGGTCTACCGCAGCCCGACTCTAGGGCCGCCCCGCATCCGAGCTTAAAGCAGCGCCAGTACAGCATCAATCTGCGCCGCGCGGCCTGTGGAGACACGAGTGGCCATCAACTCAATCCGCGGGAAGCCCGCAGCGGAGGACTCGACAAGCGAGCATGTTGCACATGGAGTAACAGCGAGGTCAGTGAAGAAGGCCTGCAGCCCCAAGGAGGTAACGCGTCATGATCTCCACGCGCGGGCACAATCGAGCAGGGTGACACAGGTACAGGCGATCCACCGGGGCGACTCACACCAGTGGCAGGGGAGAGACTGCTGGAGCGGGGAGGCGCGAAAACATTCGCAGAGGCACCATTAGTGAACGGCAGGAAGCCATAAGAGACCGAACCTGTGCAGAGGACGCCCACACCCCGCGAGCAGGCCGCAGGGGCCCCAGTCCCAGACAACAGTCCAAGGCCTAGTGCACAAACAATTACTGGCCCACACACAGGGAGCCCCTTCAAAGCGCTAGCACGAACTGAGAGGCGCTGTAAATCACCTCACCACCAAGCACACCAACTACACCACCTTATCAAGATGGGCAGGCAGCGTGCAGGCACGGGCGGAACAGCCACGCAGCCAACACCAGGCCCAACGCAGTCAGACCAAGACCCCGAAATGTCGGGCGCCTCCAGAACATCCACTTTGGAGTCAAAAATACACTCTGTGCTCCAGGCAGTGGCACAAATCGGCGAAACAGTGACGCAGACCCGAGCATCTCTCGAAGGCCGAATAGATAAAGTCACATCGGACTTTACGCTCCTGCATGCAGATCACAGAACATTAGCAGGGAGGGTCAGCACGCTGGCGGCGGAGGTCGAGGAAGTCGCCCCAGCAGCTAAAGCAATGTCCGCAGAAATAAGGGATCTCACATCCAGGCTGAACTCACTGGAGCGCAGAGTGGACAATGCTGAAGGCCGGTCCCGCAGGAACAACATCCGGGTGGTGGGAGTACCGGAGGGCACGGAAGGCGGAGATGCAGTATCGTACACCGAGACCTTGTTACAGTCCCTAATGCCAGCAGGCATGCTCGCCGCCTTTTTCGCGGTTGTGCTGGCACACAGGGTGCCATCGGGCCGACCGCCGCCGGGCGCTGGACCCTCACCCATAGACCTCACTGGACCCAGTGGAGAGGTGTGGTGCAGCGGCCAGGGCAGCTGACTTCGGAGCACAGGGTTCACGGTTCGATCCCCGGCTCCGGCGGCAGCTCAGCTCAGCACCATGTGACTCTGGGCAATAGCTCACTTAATTTCCACTATGGCCCCCAGCGCCTTGAGACCCGTAAGGGTGAGTAGCTGCGCTATATAAAAACGGACTTACATTTTTTTTTACTTACACCCTTCCTGTTCTGACTCTTAAATTTCAAGGATAGGGATGCAATACTCCGCGAGGCCAGACAAATGGAAACAATCAAGGTGGACAACTCTCAGGTCCTTTTCTTTCCGGACCACGTCCTGGGGGTGCAGAGACAGCAGAGCGCGTTCCTCACAGTCAAGAGGAGAATGAGGGACCTGAACATGAAATACTCCCTCATATTCGCGGCCTGCCTGCGTGTGGTCGCAGATGGGTCCACACACTTCTTCAACAAAGCGGAGGATGCATGGGACTGGCTCAAAACCATGGGCCATCACACCTCGCCAAGCCAAAGACGCAACAACACAGAATCGAACGCAGGAGCCCAAAGGGGTCGCCGCAGGAGAAACCGGCTGCGAGCTGCAGAGTCACCGAGACAATTAAAAGCTGTCCCCAACCTAGAGCAAGTACTGCAGGAGAGACAGGACGCCCTGCAAGCGGTGGCGGATCTGAGAAAACGACAGCACAACAGGGACACAGACCCCTCATCAGAACGATCGCTGAGCGAGGACAGTTCGCTGGCCGGGTGTCCCGATCCTTGGCACTCGACATGAGACCTCATAAGGCAGCAGGTAAAGAACGCTAGTTGGGGCTAACATCAAGTCCCTCACCCTAGATGACAGGCTGCTGGCGCGCTACACAGGCTATGGCATAGCGTGCACATACACACGCGCAACGCGGGCCCAAACAAAGCCAACTCGCCCACTGCAAGCTTTACCCCACCCCCTAACATGACCAACACAGTGAACGTAGCCGTAAGCTGCCGCATGGCATTGTTTTCTGTTTGGGCAGACACATGTTGTCCCTCTGCTCTATCCCAGTTAAACCCCTCATGGTTCCCTTCCTCGACAGCCGCCCGAGACGGCATGTCCGCGCACCTGAAGGTGCCACAGAAGCATTTTGCACCTGAGTACTCGCCGTATCGTCGCCCAGCCTTCAACGCGCCGAGCCACCCATGCACAGCGCTAACCTATGACCCTGTCACATGCCGCCCACAAACATAGTCACCTGGAATGTTAGGGGGATTCATACGCCAGCCAGAGGATATGAAATATATGCTTACCTTAAGCGACATGTAGCCCATGTAGCACTACTGCAAGAAACACACATAGCGCAACCAGAGATTCGCAGATTGTAGCAGAGGTGGAAAGGTCAAGTACTAGCCAACGGCTACTCGTCCTACGCCAGGGGGGCCTTAATTTGGATCAGGCCAGGGACCCTGTTCACACCAGAGGAGACTGAAGTAGATGTGCATGGCAGATATGTACTAACAAAAGGCCGCCTCAATGGGAAGCTAATAGTGTTAGGGTCCATCTACGCCCCAAACACAGACCAGAATACATTCTGGCACACACTAACAGGCTTGCTCACACGCAGGTGCGACATTCCCTGGTTGCTGGGAGGGGACTTTAAATCGGTCCTCGACACCACACTTGTTAGATCTTTCCCTTCACTACCACAAACAGTTGCAACATATAACGGTCAGGGTCTGGGGGAGTGGCTGCGCCGCTGGGAATTGGCATATGTGTGGAGAGTCCTCAACCCACAGGCATGCTTGTACTCCCATTACTCACACCCACATGGTTTGCATGTTCGCATTGACCGATTTGTCCCAAGCCCATCGATACTAGTGCAGTGTTCTAGCGCAGACTACCTCAGCAAAACACTCAGACCACAACCCCCACATCATGAGGCTGCAGAGGGATGACGGGGGGCGCACTACCCACCTGTGGAGGCTCCAGCCCCTGGCAATAGAAGATCCTCCATTCAGAGAAGCAATAGGCGCAGCGATAGAGGCGTACTTTGAAAGGAACATGGGCTCAGTCACTGATGCAGGCATGGTGTGGGATGCAGGCAAAGCAGTGGTCAGAGGGCAATGCATGGGATTGAGCTGGTGTGTCAGGAAGCAGCAGGACTGCGAAGTAAAACATATTGAGAATACACTGACCACATTAGAAGCCGAGCTAGCGCAGGGCAACAAGCCTTAGACACACAAAGACAGAAGCACGCAGAGGTGCTGGAGAGGTTGCGCTGCTTAAACTACGCATTGCATGCTGCGCGCACACACGCGGCGGCAGACAGAGCGGATAGACTGCTTGCGAGAATGCTTCGACAAGAACACACACAGATGCCTGTACTGCGGCTACAATCCGCTACGGGGCAGGTACTCACCAAGCAACACGATATCCACTGAGAGTTTACTGCACACTACACCAGAATATACAAGTCATTGACCCGTGCAGAATCAACGGAACTAGAATCCTTTCTCTCTCCCCTAACTTTGCAGGAAGTCACAGCGGAGCAGAGAGATGAGATAGGCGAGCCAATAATGCTGTTGGAGATGCAAGACGCAATACGGTCACTAGCCACAGGTAAAGCGCCGGGGCCAGACGGGTACCCGGCTGAATATTATAAAGCCTACCAGCAGGCCCTAGCACCGCAGCTCCTCTCAATGTACCAAAGCGCGCCAGAATCGGGGATACTGCCAAGCATATTTCGCGAGTCCTTATTAGTGTCTTTGCCCAAGCCAAACAGGAACGCAGAGCTGATAGGCTCATACCGCCCGCTAGCACTCCTCAACACGGACTACAAAGTGCTAGCCAAAATATTGACGTGTAGATTGGCCCCGCTAGTACCGCAACTAATACATGCAGACCAAAATGGGTTTGTGCCTGCTCGCAGCACGTCGTTAAATTTACGATGCTTCTTCCGGGTGGCACTGGGTACCTGGATATAGACCTGGAAAAAGCGTTTGACACCCTGGAATGGGGATTCTTATTAGCCACGCTGTGTAAATATGGCCTAGAAGAAGAATTTATAGGCCTCGTTAAACTACTCTATACACGGCCAATGGCTAGGATCAAGATAGCCCCACATATATCAAAGCAGGTTCCAGTTGAGCGAGGCACAAGACATGGCTGCCCGCTCTCCCCGCTACTATTCACGCTAGCCATCGAGCCACTAGCCGAGGCACTGCTAGAACGCAAGACGAATGGGGAATCCCCACAGGTGACAGTGTACACGCAGTCTCCTTATATGCAGATTATCTGCTAATATACCTTAGGGACGTCAGGCAACCCTGCACGGCAATAGAAAAAATACTGCTTGAATTTGCTTCCGTGTCAGGGCTTCGAGTGAATTGGGAGAAATCGTGTCTGTACCCCTTCGCAGAGTCTACTCCAGACCCGCGATTAGTCATCAATGACAGGCCAGTACACTGGCAACTAACAGCGTTCCGATACCTCGGGATACTTATATACAGGGACCCAGCAGACCTACTAGAGGGCAACCTGGGGCGGGCCATCACGGCAGTGAGGGGTGCAGATGACTTTTTGGAGCACCCTGCCCCTAGCAGTTATGGGTCAGATCGCATTGCTAAAGATGGTACTCCCACATCTCCTCTACCACTTCACAAACTTACCACTGCATCTTAGGCCGCCATTATTTAAAGGTCTTGAATCGATATGCGGCAATTCATCTGGCAAGGGTTGCAAAGCAGAGTAGCACTGGCCAGAATGTATCCCAAGAGGGCCTCTCCCTACCGAATATGGAGCAATCTTATTTCGCGGCGCAGCTTCAATGGGTGGCGCGGTGGCTAAGCACGTGTCAATTAGAGTACACCGCAACACAGGCGCCAGGACTCACTCACTCCTAGATCGTGACGCTGTTCCACCCAAGCAGAAAGGGAAACACACCTACCCAGTTGCTGGTAAAAGTGGCGTACCACTGTTTCCGCCGCAGCCTACGCATTACACATCGGGTAACCCCATACGCACCGTCTCTCCCCATACTCGGTACGCCCAGGCGACATCAGGCAATCACTAGCACAGAACTATCCCAATGGGAGGAAGCGGGCATACAAACACTAGGGGACCTATACAATGATTGGCAACTTATTCCGCTTGAGGAAGTTGCCGAAGACTCAGGCTTACCGCAAGGCCAGTTCCTGCTTCATGCTGCAGTGACGCACACACTGCGTGCGTCATGGGGAAACATAATGCAGGAACCTACCACCCATTTAACTATACAGTACCTGCATGAATTGGGCACGGGCCGACACCTCACCAGATGGTTCACAAACTCCCTCAGAGAACACACGGCATCCAAATTACTCTCCCTTCGCTCCCACTGGGACGCAGACTTGCAGAGACCTAGCACAGAGCGGGAATGGGAAGACATACTTGGGGGCCCTACACGTATCCCCCGCAATGCCAGATTCCGACTTATTCAATACTATATAACACACAGAGCCTATCTGACGCCAGCCAAAATAAACAAATATTTTGATCGTAACGACGCCAAATGTCCAAGGTGCGATGCGATAGGCGGAGATTTACTACCCATGCTGTGGTCCTGCACAGCTATCCAGCCACACTGGGGAACGGTCACCAGATGCCTAAACCAGTGTACGGAACGCGCCTTGGACTGGACATGGGAGATTTGCATATTAGGACCATACCAAAGATCCAAAAAGTACACGGTCACGTCCCGCTACATTGGCTTAGAACTTATAGTGGCCAAGCGATTGCTCACGCGACGCTGGAAATCCCCTGACACCCCCCAGTAGCGAAGGCCTGGTTTCAATCACTTCTATGCTGGGCACAGGTGGAGAGTATAGCGCTCCATCGCGAGGATGCGATGGGGTTGCGGAAGCAACCAATAGCAACAGAGTGGGATGCAATATTAAGACTTTCGGGCATCCCGGCAGACACACTCAGAAGCGCTAGTAGACGCATCCGAGAGTGATGAGGGGTAGAAATCACCAAGGCAAATAGAGCACAAGAAATAGGGCGAGGTAAGCGATACCCAACCGGCGGCACTAGCACGGATCTGCAGGCATGGCCCCCTCCCTGACAATCAACCAGGCTTAAAACACATTGATTAAGCAATACGGGCACTGGCAGGAACATGCATTTAGATTCACTCACAACAAAGTGGGTGGGTGGGGCTGTACGGCGATGCACAGCAATAATAGAGATGATGGTTGTGATGGTGTACTAATATAATGCTCTAAAACTGAGAGGAAGGGTAAATGTACGGTTTTCGTTTTTCCCCCGTTATACCAATGTTGCGCTGGAAAAATATTTAAGGTTTGACCACCACTGCATCGCACCTAATGTTAACGCACTGGACATGATTCTGACACTAATAGTTGAAATGTATAATGGCAACAAATGTACTCAGAACAGTTTTAATGTGTAAATTGTACTGTGTTGCAGATGTATGGAAAGAAAAATTAATAAAACAAATTTAAACAAAAAAAATGAGGCAAAAAAAAAAAAACAAGAGTGCTTGTCAAATTGCAGAAAAGTATATGTTTATTTGTTGCGCACAAGCTGCATACATTCAAGCGTCTCACTTGCTTTCAGGAAATCATTGAAATGTAGCTTCAAATAATCGTGCCTGTTCCTGTGTGCAAATACAAAACTTACAACTAGCTTCCTCAGAAAGGGGTGTACTTATGTTGCAAACTTGCATTGCTTTAGGCTAAACCTCCGTTGTTCTGAATGTGCAAAAACATTACTGTGTTTTTGCACTAATAAAATATACCATTTCTTCAGTGCAGCAAATAATGTAATTCACAGCCAATGAAAATGTGTAAGTACGCCTTGCTTCGAATTCAATAGATGATTGGTTGCACAAATAGCATTTTTTAGCGTGACTATTTACATAAAATCATGCTATGAATTTATGAGTTTTCTTCGTCCAGAAAATAAAAGACATACTTTTTGGGAAAGCGCAATACTTTTGTGCTTATTCCTTAGAGAGGACTACCTGCGAACTATTTCAACCATTTTTACCACCCGTTATGTCTACTATTTTTCTTGTGAAAAAACAAAGGAAGTCCACCCTTCATTCATGGAAAAACTTCATTTCATGAAAAAAGCTGTCCTTCCAGTGATTGCCATAAGTTTATCAAAGAAAACGATAACTTTTCTTAAAATAACCCTCAACCACCAAAAGGTCCCTTGGTGGCATGCTTCATCAGGTTCTTCCCACCACGCTGCGGGATGAGGTGTGCTACGACCGACGGAGACATAGTATCACTTCACAATAAGTGCTCCCATGTGTTATTGTGAGAGTGGAAGGGTCAGAAGGAATGTGGGTTAAAAAATACCTAGCTACGTGGAACCTACACTTTATTAATTCCTGTGGCTGGTATTGTTAAAATGGGGGGGGAGGAGAAATGTGCACTATGATGAGTGGTCTTCTCCCTGGTCTACATGTTTCAAACCTTCCCTAGGCTTTTCCTCAGGTCCAAAGTGATTGATCCCTCTAACCACTCTTTGTTAACCTAATTCGTCCCCCTGATTAATGTCAAGGTGGCACATGGCATTCAGCATTATTATTTTGGTTTTATGCCTCAATACCCTGGACTCTAATGACTTTTGGCTTTCTGTAGTGATACTATTTGAATAAATCTACAAATACTGATAACTGGAAAAGCCATGCAATGCAGTTTTGCTTAATGGTCTTGACTGAGCGTTAAAGTTCAGAATTCTCCCTTTCTTGCCCATCAACCATCCTTAATTAATTAGGGTTGGAGCGTCGACATACGTGACACCTGTAGATCGTTGAATTGGCGAGAGAAGTAGGACTAAGGAGACAAAAATGGTGTAAGTACTGGAGTAGTGTCACTGGTGGTGAAGATGGTGGCAACGTATGGGGAAGATGGTGGATGAGAGGTGAATATGGAGGGGGTGTGGATACATGGTGGTGTTAGGTGCAGCAGTAGGAAGGGGATAACTGTAGGTGGTGAGGTAGACATAAAGGGCATATAGGTAAGCCAATGGTCTCATTTGTCTTCCAAGGAAGTAGAGAAGATAACAGGTTGTCAGGTAAGAAATGCTGTCTGCTCCTGGTCCCTCCTAGATTTCCAGCTTGTGGTACTGAAGCAACATATAATCAAGGGGAATAAAAATGAATGGATTATCATTAACCAACAATACCTGCACCTGCTGCCAACATGGACGAGGGCAGTATACAGCTCTCCGACTGCGACAAAGCGAAACTAACAAATTAGAGTGGAAAGAAGGACTTGGAGGAGAAAGAAGAAAAAGATGAAGGGCCTAGGTGTTAATTATGTTGATGAGGTGTAGGGGACAGGTTAGGTGAGTTTAAGATACATGGGTAAAGGTGGTGGTGCAAGATGCAGACTTAACAAAAGGTATACAATGGGGATGAATATGGCCATACGTGGTGTATATAATGGTGTCAGGTGCACATGGCAAATAGGCACTGGTATACAGTTGTTAATGGTTGTGTAAGATGCAAGGGGTAGTGAGAGAAGAGGGTGGCATAAGTGTGGTGCAGGTTATAGGTGAAGAGTTGGATGTAGGTGTAAGCTGCAGGGCAGCTATAAAATGTGAATCTAGATGAACTGCTGCAAAAATAACAATGGTGCAAGTACGAATGCCATTTTACTTTCCTTTGATAAGATACTTTGTGATGAATGGTATGGTTCCATAGATTCCATATAAGAATGATTTTCTAGGTGCAACATTGAATTTGGAATTATTTTCTGTTACTGGTGCCAGGTGGCACTAAATGTAATAGTGAGTGAGTTCAAACGTGCAACGGTAGGGACAACAAAATACACAAGGCATCAATGGCACTAGTGTCTTCCATGCAGCCTTGTTAAGGCTAGCAACACAGTGGACCGAGCACAATCCAAAATCTTTATTAATACACTTTTTTTTATATTTTTTGTGCGTTTCCTGCATGACCCATTGTCAATTTACTGTTAGCCTAGTTGTACACATTGTAGGCCGCATTTCTTTTGCACATTTTATATTCAAACAGAACCTGCATATATTTTGTGTTCTGTTCTTTTCCTGGGATTTAGTCTGAACACCATAGACAAGGTCAAACAACAATGCCCCTTGTTCTTCTCTCTGGTCGGACACTAGCACCTAGACATAACATGAGAAATCATCTCCTGTTGGGGGCGGAGCTAGCTCGCGGCGAAGATGGCCACCTAAGAGCGCAGCTCCGCACAACCATCACTATATCCTGCAATTATCCGGAACTAGAAACGTGCTGCTGCATTCTCTGGGGCTGATTGCGGCGCCGGAGGTGCTCAGGTACCGAACGAGCGACTTCTGCAGCTGCCCGAGCGCCGGAATAAGAGACTCCGGCTGCTACATCGCAGAGACGGGCCGGGTTCCCCGGGCTGCGGTGCAGAGCTAGAGGCGGCCGAACGCGACGAGGCGAGACACGACCCTGCACCTTCAGACTGGCTGGAGAGGAAGGCGCTGTGCCGACGGAGTGCGGGTCCGGGAAGGAGACCCTTCCCACACGAAGTAAGCGGGCAGTGGACACGCATATTGTGCAGGCAATTTTGGCGCTTGAATGGCCCTGGCCCGAGCCGGAGACGGCGACTTACGAGGGCGCTGCTGCTGCGTGGCGCTGAGAGGAGAGGGGTCCATTTGCGCTACAACAGTGGAGCACAGACGAACGTAGAGGGTGCTTCTACTGCGGCGCGGACAACTGTGTGGCGGGCTGCGCTGGCTGGACCCCCGGACACCCTGCACCCTTGAACACTTGGTGCGGCGCTTCGGTGGTGACGCGGCCCGCCATTTTACATGTGAGAAGTGGCGGCTGTTCCTATCAGCATCATCTTGGCCGGAGCAGAGGCGGCGGCTGTCTAACGGTGCCCAGCTTCCCCAGGGGGTGAGGTGTTCGTCGTGGACCCCCGTGAGGGCCCCTGAGTTGCAGCGTGAGTCGAGGGTGACACTAGCGGTGTTTGGCGGCCCTGGGTGAGTGGAAGAGCCCGAGACGCTGGTGTGGCGCATTGTGTGGCCTCCAACAAACTGAACCCCCATGGACTATTTGACGACAGGTACACCGGCTAAATGCCCAGTGCACTGTGGAGGGCGCGACATTGTGTCGTAACGGGCTCCTGCTCTCCTCTGAAGGCCCCTACGCAGCGATGTTGGCGCCCTAGGAACGCACTTGTCCTCACGTGTTGGGTGGTGTCGGCCCTTGGCTGATGTCGGGACACTCTTCTCTCTGCACTGCTGCTGCATGACCAGCTTTACTTGTGAATCTACCCCTGGAGGCCTGCGGCGGTCGCATCGCGCGCTGCATTGTCAGTAACTCTGCGTCCTAACGTATTACTGCGCTCGCTGAATCTGACGGAGATCGCTGAGTCAGCGGTGTAAAACTCGGTCCAGCTTCGTTTTTAGACCTGGGAAAGCGATCCTCCCTCTGCCGCGATGGGCAGAGTGGACAAACAACAGCCAAAACTAACATTCGACCAGCGGAAACCTAAGGGGTGCGACGCTGCTGCGGAAGATGGTGATAACACGCAAGATCCCCCCCATGAGGAAGCAGATGGCGACATCCGCACGATGCTCGCTGCGATGGAAAAGGGTTTGCAAAGCAGCCTTTCAGTCCTGGGTTCCAAGATGGACTCTCTCTCCTATCGCATGGACAGAATGTCTGAACGGCTAGACAAACATGCAGAGCGATTGGACATGTCGGAACGTCGGGTCACGGAGGTGGAGGAGGCCCAAACAGCGCTCGACACTGAGCACAAGCAATTGGGGAAAGTGATGCAGGTTCTGCAAGATAAGACGGAAGACCTGGAGGCGCGGTCTTGGCGCAGTAACCTACGGATCACGGGTCTTCCGGAGTCGACCCAGACTGGTAACATGGAACAATTTGTGGAAAAATTGCTGGTCACGCTCCTTGGTAACGAAACTTTCTCGTCTTTGTTTGTGGTCGAGAGGGCACACTGCGCCCTGGGCCCGGCGCAACCCCGAGACCGATTATAGCGAAGCCACTTAATGAACGGGATGCGGCGTTGAAAGCCGCCAGAGACAAACAACCTCTGCAATATGAAGGCTCTACCATCTCCTTGTTTCCGGACTTCACGATGAGAGTGCAAGAAGCGCGCCGGCAGTTTGCTCCCTTGAAGAAACAGCTCAGAGAGCAAAGCATTGACTATGCCATGCTATACCCGGCTAGACTCAGAGTCAACCGACAAGGCCAGTCGCGTATTTTCACGGATCCTAAGGTCTTACAGAAAGCCCTGAAAGACTGGGCCAAGGACAAATGGCGTAGCCCGGAGAGAGACTCCTGCGAAGGGGCAGTTGGCGGTCACCTAGACGAACAGGACTGAACTTGGGCCTGCCCTTCATACAGATAAGCATGACACACGTGAGGTTATTGATGAAGTTCTCTGGCCGGGGAGGGACTCCTATGAAGAGGCAGTTGGCGGTTGTCTGGGCGGACAGGACTGAACTTTGCCCTGCCTTTAATACAGATAAGCATGTTGCTCATGGGGTTATTGTTAGAAGTTCTCTTAGTAATGCTACAGGGGTACTGTTAACTGCAATGTCTTTGTTGTTCTTAGTTACACCGCAGACATTGTTTTGGATCTACATGTATGGCTTACGGCTGTGGGTAGAGCTTGCTGCTGCTGCTTAGCCAACTTGATGACCACTGTCGTAGTTCGATATGTGGACGCTGGAGGGGGTCGGAGTTTCCCTATTTTCTTCAGATGTTTCATAACTTGCTGATGGTGTGCGGGGCAGAGGCCTGATTGGAGTTTACCAGCCCAATTTTTCTATTTGCTGGAGAGCGTGCTACCTCTGCCCACGCGTGAAACACACACTTGGGGAACTGTACCTTAGGGGTTAGGGAGGGGGGACAATCCTTTTTGATTCTCATTGAATTGTTTAAGTTTACAGTTTTACATGATGGTCTTGGGGGGCGGGATGTCAGTTTATCGCCCGGGCACTGTTGGGATTTGCCTGGCGTGGGTGGGGGTGGGATGAGATGGGGATTCGTTTGGTTGGTCATTTATTGCGGACACTACTCATTACATATGACGAATACACACGTTGACGGATTCCATGGCGGATATACATAGACAGACAGCGCCTGCTACTGACACAACTAATAGTTCTTCCCATACGGCTGCTGCGCAGAGAGTGACAATACGCGCCCTCACATGGAATGTGAGAGGTCTTGCGAACATAGGAAAATGCGGAAAGTGCTGGCGTATTTAACGAGGCATAAAATAGACATTGCACTACTTCAGGAAACTCACTTCCCTCTCGACAGTCCCATGCTTCGCCATAAGGGGGTATAGGGTTTCGCACATGCAGCGGGATTCACTACACATGCCCGTGGAGTGCTTACTTGGGTTCGACCTCCCCTCTCACTTGAACCTTTGGTAACTGACGTGGAAGGTCGATATGTTATATCCAGATGTCGGGGGCAGGGCCTAGATATGCTGGTAATTAATGTCTACGGACCTAATTACGACAACCCTGGCTTTTATACTGCACTGTGCGATAGGGTGCGTGCCTGTGGGGCGGGACAACAACTATGGGGTGGGGGGGTAAGGGGGCGACCTCAACCTAGTTTTAGATCCTGTCCGAGACCGCTCGGGAGGACCGGAGAGGAGAGTCACAGCGGCAGCTAGAGTGCTTACAGATATTATGGTTCAAACGGACTTACATGATGTGTGGAGGCAGAGATTCCCTAAAAAATGAGGGTTCACACATTATTCAGCGTACCACGACCTGCATACACGCATAGACTACTGGTTGACCTCAGCGCGGCTATATGATCACACGCGGACGTGTGAGGTCCTTCCCCACACACTTTCAGACCACTCCCCAGTCTTGTTGGTCTTAGATACCCCTCAGAAAACAATCCCCCCATTCACTTGGCGGTTCCCTCCGTACTCCCTGCTGGATCCAGTTTTTAAGGAAGAACTAGCTGAAGCGATCGAAATATACTTTGATAAGAATGTGGGCTCGGTGGAGAACTTTCAGATGGTGTGGGAAGCATTTAAGGTTTATATACGGGGTCTTGCTATGTCCAAGCACTCAGGAGTCCTTAGAGCATTGCGTAAGAAACTCGCAGATTTGGAAGCAGTATTAGCTAACCTGGAAGCGCGTCTGCTGGCTGGAGCTGGTGAGGAGGTATCGAGAGAATTCAAGGCCCAGCTAGAGGAATACCACGAAGTTGCAGACGCTGAGGTCAAGCACCTTGGTAAATATGCGACGGCTCGCTCCTACGGGGAAGGCGAGCGCCCGGGTGGGGTGTTGGCCCGCTTACTAAAGAGGCGGCGTGGATATACAGCCGTTTCCGAAATTAGGTCCGCTGAGGGGGAGACACTCACTACTGACACAGCCATAGCTGAGAGATTCAGGCAATTCTACTCGAATCTATACACTTCTCGTAGCTCAGGTATGGAGGACGACATCTTGGACTACTTATCCCATATTACACTACCCTGGCTGACTAACACACATCGTGAGTTCCTGATGCGCCCTCTAGAGAAAGACTAGATACTTTTGGCGCTCGCCAGTATGAAACCAGGCAGCGCCCCGGGAGCCGACGGCCTAACTGTTGCCTTTTATACGGCTTACTTGGACCTGCTTTTGCCACACTTAACCACCCTTTTTGATGATATCTGCGTATCGGGCACGATGCCACCTTCTATGAGGGAGGCGATTATAGTAGCCATCCTGAAGCCGGGCAAGCCCCCTGAGGACTGTTCGTCGTACCGGCCTCTCTCTTTGCTTAATGTCGACACTAAAATATATGCAAAGATACTGGCGAACAGACTGATACCTTTAGTCCCAACGTTGATCGCGCCGGAACAAGCGGGGTTTGTCCCGTATTTTAACCTCACTTATAACGTTCGTACAGTGTTTGGAGCGCTCCAGCATACCAGACCGGATGTTCCAGCAGTCGCTGTCTTTCTCGACATGGAGAAGGCCTTCGACTCAGTTGAATGGCCCTTCATGAGACAGGTCTTGTCGAAGATGGGACTGGGTGAGGTCTACCTGCAGCTGCTAGGTGTGCTGTATTATAGGCCCACGGCCAGAATAAAAATCGGGGATCTGATGACTGACTCGTTATATATCACTAGAGGTATGAGACAAGGCTGTCCGCTTTCACCGATTCTCTACGCCTTGGTGGCAGAACCCTCAGCCTGTGCACTTCGCGAATACCATAGATATAAGGGTGTTCGTATTCCAGGCTATGAACTCATAGTTTCGACTTACGCAGATGACACCCTCCTGTATGTACGTGACGCTGAACGCCATCTTCCATCTGTACTACGAGAAATAGTTCGCTTTGGAGGTGTGTCAGGACTGCGGGTTAACTGGCCGAAGTCCATCATATTTCCCCTTACCCCGGTCACGTCTCGGTTTGAATCAGACTTCCCGTTGCAATGGACGACGGACTCGGTGAGGTACCTAGGTATCCAAGTACATTCGGACTTAGACGTTGTCTTAAAGGAAAACTATGGTGTTCTGATTAGTAAACTGGAAGACGAGGTGGAGGGCTGGATCAGACTACCATTGTCTCTCCTAGGCAGAATCTCTATAATGAAAATGGTTGTTTTACCTCGCTTTCTGTTCCTCTTTACCAACATTCCGATGGTTCTCCCAAGTGTATTTTTTACGAAACTCACAACTTTGATGATTAAGCTGGCGTGGGCGGGCAAACAACCTAGGGTTAAATGGCAAATACTCACGTTGCCTTACCATATGGGAGGATTGGGAGCACCTGCTTTCGATCTGTATTATAGGGCGGCGCAGAGCGCGCATGCTTATCACTGGATACACGGCTCGCTGGACACTCCTCATTTGCGCATTGAGAGAGCGGTGACTTCCCCCCGCCCATTGCCCGTGATGCTTTTTCCCCCCCCAGACCGGAGGACCAGTATACTAGACTCAGTCAACGCGACTGTACATGCATGGCACCACCTCTTAAAGCTGCAGGCTGGAGCTCTCCTGTACTCTCCTCTAGCCCCGTTGGAGTGGTGCCACTGGTTGTCTCCATGTAGAGACGCAGGCGTAGTACATGCGCTCTATTCTATGGGGGTCGGTACTATAGGTGCCTTGTTCGAGGATGTTGCAGCGAGACGCTGGGAGAGCTTAGACAGGGGGGCGCTATTCCCACTCTCCTCACCAGATTCCAGTTCCAGAGCACCAAGCATGCGCTAGGCCAGCTTTTGGGGAGCGACCTAGCAGAACCTCCAGAGCTGGCCGCCCTTACACTAGTCATAAAAGCTAGCGAACCAACGAGGCTAGTATCCAAAATCTACAACCTTACTGTGTCCTATAGGGAGCACTATTTTACTAAAGCCCGCCTGGCATGGCAACGAGACATAAATAGGGACATTGATGATGCGACTTGGACATACTGTTGCACTAGTACGAAACGTATCTCCCTCAATGGACGACACCGACTGACTCACTTCAAATACCTCAACAGGGTTTATTATACCCCAGAAAGGCTTTGCCGTCATGGCCGGAGGGAAAACTCCAGGTGCGAGCGCTGCAACGAAGGGGTAGCTGACTTTATGCATCTCGCGTGGCGCTGCCCGGGTATTGCGAGATTCTGGGAAAGTGTCTTCTCCGAGATGGCAGCGATTACAGGGCAGGATCTTGAGCCGGAGCCGGCTCTGCTGGGCTACTCTAAATCGGTGCCTAAGGGGATACGTAGATTGGTAGACATGGGGCTGCTGATGGCCAAACGCAGAGTGGCGAATTGTTGGATGCGGGGACCGCTTCCCACGACTACCCAATGGGCGAACGACATGCTGTACTGCTGTACCCAATCGGAGTGCTATAGTGAACTCCTCCCCCCCCCCCGCAATAGGCC
Organism: Calotriton arnoldi; assembly: GCA_963921515.1. Lineage (NCBI taxonomy): Eukaryota > Metazoa > Chordata > Amphibia > Caudata > Salamandridae > Calotriton > Calotriton arnoldi. Next base: position 621,516 of record CAWUFW010005084.1, read on the forward strand.
TAAGAACTTCTGGGCCCTGTACAGTGCATATAGATCTAATATAGACAGAGGGGAAGAGCCCGCTGTGGGAGAGAGCCAAACCGAGAGGGTAACCAGCCCTGCAATGTCGTGATTCTGGGGCTAGTTCTGGCGGACACTGGGATGGCTCAATGTGACTCAGGATCACATGCTGTTCTGTGATATACAGTTAGACTTGATGCTGATGTGAGATTGGGTACACAATGTATTTTATTTTCCTGGCTTGCTGGTGGGCGCAACGTGCTGAACATCCATTATGCAATACTGATTAACTATTGTGTAACTTATGTATTGAAATGTACGTCCGTAGGAATCCATTGTTGCTGTTCTGCCGTGTGTATGACAAAGTGTCCTTTGTTTACTGTTTTTGTAATGAGATGGAAATTTGAAATAATTTTAAAAAAAAATGTAAAAAAAAGAAATCAGCTCCTGTTTGAGAGCACACGTCTTGTCATAACTGAGGATGAGAGTTCTAAAAACAAAAAAGGACACACTGAGCGAAGATCCTGAGCCACGATTACCACGTCAGCTGAGATGTAGAACGTCCATCTATGTATGCTAAGGTACGGGGGTCCGCCACTAATCCCAGAGATCTTTGATGAATAATCATTTAGCTTCAGTAGGAGGGGGGGGGGGGGTGGGTGTTTAGGCTAATCTGACTTATAACATGACAGCGCTTTTTATGGTATATGGCTTATTAACCATGCAAGAAATTGTGGGTTGGACAGCGCACTCCTATAAATTCATGAATCAAGTTCGTCAGTGGTCCTCAACTTAAAATTTTGTGCGTGCTGGGTGGGAAAGAGGTAGCTGGCCCCTGTGTAAATCAGTGATAAATCCAAGTGTAAACGTTCACTTGCCCCATCCCGCACTGCGAGTGGTGCAAGACTATGTTTGCTGATTTTGACAGTGTACCTGATACCACTACTGTAATGTTCAAAATAAACTATTCACTCTATTTCTCAAAAAACTGTATTCTTTTTTATTACGGATACCCTTCCGTAATTTTTCTATCGTTCATATATGCAAAATCATGCACAATGCTTTACAAGTAATGTATACATCAAAGCGGCAAAAAAACTTTTTGATCAATAACATAAAATTAATGACAATCAAAAATTCTTGATAGATGATTTCCCAATGCGTTTCGGGATTGAAGAATCCCTTTGTCAGGGGAACTGTAATAGAACATGGAATTCAAATTACAATCAATTTGATACTGTCAGGTTTCAGACATACAAGGGGAGCATCGTGTGTACATTGATTATCATACATAATGCATTATACAAGACATACGCATGGTTCATATCAGAATGAATAACTCACGTTGCATTTAACTCAAGCACGTGAGTTATTCATTCTATATACAGATACTCTGTTTTAAAGTTCAATTTGCACGTGGCACATCACAGGTATAGCGGTGGATGGAAACAGTTGGACAGTAGGGGCATTGGTGAAGGCTTAAGTCTATCAACACCAGTAGGTTGTGCAGACATTCTGATATGAATCATGCGTATGTCTTGTATAATGCATTATGTATGATAATCAATGTACACACGATGCTCCCCTTGTATGTCTGAAACCTTGCAAAAGTATCAAATTGATGGTAATTTGAATTCCATGTTCTATTACAGTTCCCCTGACGAAGGGATTCTTCAATCCCAAAATGCATTGGGAAATCATCTATCAAGAATTTTTGATTGTCATTAATTTTATGTTATTGAACAAAAAGTTTTTGTCGCTTTGATGTATACATTACTTGTAAAGCATTGTGCATGATTTTGCATATATGAACGATAGAAAAATTACGGAAGGGTATCCGTAATAAAAAAGAATTCAGTTTTTTGAGAAATAGAGTGAATAGTTTATTTTGAACATTACAGTAGTGGTATCAGGTACACTGTCAAAATCAGCAAACATAGTTTTGCACCACTCGCAGTGCGGGATGGTGCAAGTGAACCTTTACACTTGCATTTATCACTTATTAACTATGCAAGCATTATTTTTGCTATCCATTTGTTTTCTAAGTGTGGCTCAGATACTGCATCTTAGAGCATGATAGTTTAAATAAATATTCTAAACTTCCTTTGTTTCTTTTGTTTATCTTATTGTGGACAAGTACAAGTGAGAAAGCAAAAGGGTGTATCCTGATACCGCGATCCCGGAGAGGATCAAGAGTGTTGTGTTCTGGGGTGCCAACTCACTTGTTTCTCTGGAAAGGTTAAAAGGGCAAGTGAGGCACTATAGCTACTCAGAACCATGGATACTGAGGTAGTATGGTGACTCAGTCCCCAATTGCTGATGTTCTATGGTCCCATGCATAGTTCTGTTCCTGAGCAGAATCGCTGCAACATGGCGCCACCAATGTTTTGGTCAGGTATTTACTTGCAGGAACCCAGAGTATTGTTTGTCAACAATACCCTCTCATCTTTGTTTCAAAGACATCTGTGGTGTTGGGGATCTTCCACAGTTTTTAGGTATGTACCTAGTTCTGTTAGTTTTTAAAGCTTGGCTATTAAAAGGTTTTATACCCAGTTTGTGCTACGCTTTGATTCGGTTATAAAATTACTTATGGCGCAACAGATTGCTGCCAACTGCCGACAGGCAGTATATGCTCATTTAAAGCAATGAGTACCGACTGCAGGAGCTCCTGTGATTTTTGTAGTAGAAGCAGACACTGCATTAAGATTTGAAGTTTTTTATTCCTGGGTCACATTTCCAGCCGTTGACACCAACACATACTTTTCATGAATATATAATACCCCAGGCACCTGCAGCATATCGACCTTTTGCTCTAGTTGAAATTCCTCTCACAGTCGGGGAGCACAAGACTTGGTTTAACGGCATCCTTACCTATGTGCCTGGGCCAGTTCAAATGGGTCCTCTCAGTAATGATGGGGCCACCTGGCCGGCTTTGGCTGAATATACACCATATCCAGATTTAGGTGATTTGCACCTAGTCATTCATAAATCTTTATTTCGGTTTAAAATACCATAAAAGATACAAACACATAAAACCTTGTCGACAGTATTCAAGGGGAAAATATTATAAAATACTCGATACACAGGATCATGGCAAATATAATATACATGTTACGGTATATAAACACGAGGAGAGGTCAGCATTAAGCAAAACTCACTATTTCATATTTCTACAGAAAGGACAATGCTAAAGTGCTAATGCAAGAGTAAATAATATTGTACCACAGTTTCTACAATATGCGTCCCCACTGATCCTCATCCAACGTTAAAAATCCATATTCGACATTCAACACTTAAAAATAATATAAAGCACTTAAAAAGCCTTAGAGCCAGTTAAAATTTAAATCTTAAAATTTAGAACACACCAGTCTGGGCTGATTATTAAAATTACAAGGAGACAAGTACCATGCCAGACAGAGACCTTCTTCTGATAGCTCAGAACTGGCCTAAAAATTTCGCAACTGCACAGACAAAAAGTGGTCTTGTGTCTGTCTTTAACAAACCTGTGCTTTGTATAATTTTCTTGTCGTCCTATACTGATGACTGACTACATTTATTTTTACGCACATTATTAGCTGGTCCAGCTTAGACTTGGCATGCAAGCACAAGCCCATTTGCCTGCAGCGCCTGTGATTAGTCCTGTAATTGTTCATTCAGTTATGGTCAAAAGGCCCACTAATTTTGATGAAATACCATTTTGGATTGCCCAATAAAATAAAAAAATAACGATCAACTTGAAGCTGTGTTTCCCCTTATGGGACCACAGGACAAGCACAGAATTTTAACTATGTGCTACCCCACTGGATTGGTTCCCACTCTAGCCGACTACAACACCTGGGGGGCTATTTTTGCCACAGCGTACACACTGTCATGGCACTTACTCAATTGCCATTATACTGTACATCCCCAACACAAATACAGAATGAGGATAGGGCAAGTCCTGCCCTCGATTTGGGGATGAAACTCATGGGTAATTTTCCGGTTGTCTCCAAAAATGATTCTTTCTAATGTTAAAGTTAAAGCATCGTCGTTGGCTATACGCCAGCGACTTCCAGCGGTGGCAGTGGCCAACCGTAAATGTGAGTTGTCAGTAATTATTGCTAATGTATATACACATCTATAGGACGCAATAGTTGGGGAACCAGACCTTCAGTACCACCACTTGGCAAACATAGCTCTGACAAGAATGTCAGGAATAGTCTGATCAACAGTATGACAGAGGAGGGCGATCTAACCGCAGACAAGAGTATGTGAAACCAAAAAGAGAAACAAGCTTGTCAGATGTGAAGATAAAGAAGGAGGACAGGCCTTCTGCATATAAACCCTCTTTTCAGAAAAATAAAGTTGCAGCTTTAACTGCTAAATATGCCACAGACAGTGAGAACCATCCGCCTGAACAGGAGTTGGGAGGGGACTCTCCTCAACAGTGTGGCAGAAGTTACCATAGTACGCCGGACACTGCACCAGTTTCTGCTAGCGAAAGTAAGTGAAACATTTATAACAGTTGAAACCGCGGACACCCTCGTGGCACATCCGGACAGACTATTTCACTTAGATATTCAAATTGAAGGCGACATTAAACGCACCTTTAAAGCGATATTTTGAGGCAACTTAACTACTTCTTGTGACACTTTCGGCAGAGGTCGATTGGCCCCCATCTTTTGTGCTTGCATTCCCCCAAGGTGAAGATGCCATTCTTCCTTCTTTTTCACACCTTGTCCCGGACGAAGTCTAACAAGCTAATACTTCTGAATGGGCCCTTGCATTGGCCCCTGCACTTTATCGTGGCAATACGGGTTGGGATAAGGATTCCCCTTCCCATGTCATTCCTATATGCTCCACACCTCCAGTACAACCACAGTATCCTATTAAACAGGATGCTAAAGCACCTGTTAAACGAATTCTTTCACAAATGGAGTACCAGGGAGTAATTGAATCCTGTGCATCTCAAATGAATAATTCTCTTTTCCGGTTCTGAAACCTGATTATTCCTATCGCATTGTCTTAGACTACAGACAATTAAATAGTCAAACATGCACATTTGCAGTGCAAAATACACATAGTACGGCTCTTATTAACAACGTAGTCCCTAAAAAAATACAAAGCCACTTTGGATATTTCCAATGGTTTTTTCAGTCACAATTTGGCTCCCGAGAGCCGTGACTGGTCCGCCTTTAGCGCCATAGGCTTTCAAATGGCTTATGCTCAACTTCCTATGGGCTATAAGAATAGCCTGGGAGTTTTCGCAGCTAGAATTGTGTCGATTGTTCACGATATTGACCCTGATGCTCTGTCCAATGTGGATGATATCTAGCTGACGGACGATGACATCAAACCCCCACTTGGCAATATTGCGATTTGCAGAACTTGTCTACAAGTTCAACTTAAAAAAATCTAACATAGGTTTCCTCAGTGTTCTTTTCTTAGGATATGAACTTAGCAATGAGGGAAAGAGTCTTGCTCCTCATCGGTTTTTGAGAAATGTGCTCACTTGCAACCTCCGAACACACATATATTGCAGTCCCTGCTGGGATTTTTTAATTTTGGCAGGATGTACATACCTGCTTATGCACAACACAAAGAACAAGTTACTTACCTTCGGTAACGCATTATCTGGTAGAGACCATCTAGCTGCAGATTCCTTACCTTAGAATTTCCCAGGCGTCAGGCTGGATCCGGAAACTTTTGCTGAGCAATACCCCTTGCGTGCGACGTCAGGTGGCTCCATTTGGCTCCGCGTGTCGTCGGTAGCGTCGGTTATGACGTTGCGGTACCTACATAGGTGCCACCCAGGCACGCGGACGTCAGTACTTTTCGTTTTTCCACGCCAGAAGCGCAGAGCCATGAAGTGACTAACGTAAAAGTGTGCAAAACTAGGACCCTGAAAGGGGAGAAACCCTAGACCTACAACATCAGTCCGCAAAGCGGGGAGGAATGGGTGGGCTGTAAGGAATCTGCAGCTAGATAGAGTCTCTACCAGATAATGCATTACCAAAGGTAAGTAACTTGTTCATCTGATAGAGACTTCTAGCTACAGATTCCTTACCTTTGAATCAGATACCCAAGCCATACCATCCCGGCGGTGGGTTTCGGACTCATGGACTAGACTAAAAAGTCTTGCAGGACTGAGCGGGCAAAGTGCCCGTCCCTGCGCACTTGACCATCAAGGCAATAATGTTTTGCGAACGTGTGCAATGATGCCCACGTCACTGCCTGACAGATGTCTTGGACTGGGACACCCCGTGCCAAGGCTGTAGTCGCAGCCTTTCCCCTGGTGGATTGGGCCCTTAATCTCTCAGGGGGCTGCTTCTTCGCCAAGGCATAACAAATTTTAATGCAGAGAACAACCCAGCGAGAGATGGTTCTTTTCTGCACTGCCTTTCCCTTCTTTGCTCCCACATACCCCACACAGAGTTGGTCATCCACCCGGAACTCTTGTGCGGTCAAGGTAGAACGACAACGCTCTTTTTGGGTCCAGACGGTGGAGACGCTCCTCTTCCTTAGAGGAATGTGGGGGAGCAAAGAAGGTGGGCAAAGTGATGGACTGACCCAGATGGAATGGGGTCACAACCTTTGGTCAAAAAGATGCCCTGGTGCGAAGCACCACCTTGTCCTGAAAAGACATAAAATAAGGAGGCGAGCTGGATAACGCCTGTAACTCACTCACCCTCCGGGCCGATGTAATCGCCACTAAGAAGGCTGTTTTGATGGTCAACAGCCAGAGGGGACAATTGTTTTAAAGGCTCAAAAGGAGCTCACATCAAATAAGTGAGGACCAAATTAAGGTCCCATTGTGGCATAATAAAGGGCGTGGGTGGAAACCAGTGAACCAGCCCTTTTAGAAATCTATTTACAATAGGAGATTTTAAAGAGAGAAGGTTGGTCAGGCAGCCGCAAAAAAGCAGACGGAGCAGAAAGGTAACCCTTGAGAGATCCCAAGGCACAGCCCTGCTGGGCAAGGGTTACAATAAATAAAAGTACAGTAGAAAGAGAAGCAGAAAGAGGGTCAATAGACCTTTCTGTACAGAATAATACAGATTTCTTCCAACAGCAGGCATATACCGACTTAGTGGAGGGATGCCTGCCCGCAAGAATAACATTACAGACCTCGGGAGGAAGGTCAAAAGCCATCAACTGCCGCCGCTCAATCTCCACGCATGGAGGTGCAGAGTTGACAGGTTTGGGTGGAGAACCCTCCCCTGCTGCTGCGACAGAAGATCCTCCCGAAGGGGCAGCCTGATCGGAGGATCGACACTCATGCTCAGAAGCTCTGGATACCAGACTCTCCTTGCCCAGTCCGGCGCCACAAGTATAACTTGGGACCGGTCGCTCCTGATCTTCTTCAGAACCCTGGGCAGGAGTGGTATGGGCGGAAAGGCGTACAACAGGCCTGAGCTCCACTCGCGATGAAACGCGTCGCAGAGCGATAGCCGCCTTGGAAACTCCATCGCGCAGTACCGCTGACATTGCGCATTCTCTTCGGAGGCGAACAAATCTAACCAGGGTTCTCCCCACTGCTGTAAGAGACCTTGCGCCACCTCCGATTGGAGACGCCATTCGTGATCAGCTAGGCATCGACGGCTGAGATCGTCTGCCCTGGCGTTCAGAGAACCTGCCAGGTGTTGAACCACCAGGGTTATGCCCTGATGTTCCAGCCACGTCCAGAGACGCAGGGCCTCTCGACAAAGGGTCCATGACCCCCACCCCGCCTTGCTTGTTGCAGTACCACATGGCGGGGGTGTGGTCCGTGAACACCTGCACCAACATCCCATTGACAGACGGAAGAAATGCTTTCAATGCCAAGCGAATCGCTCGGAACTCCAACATGTTTATGTGGAGCCCCGTCCCCGTCAGTGACCCCTGATCTCCATCTCTCCCAAGTGGCCCCCCCCCATCCCAAAAGTGACGCATCCGTCACGATTGTGACATCCAGTTGGGGAAGGGAGAGAGGTCGGTCTTTGACCCCAATCTCGGTTCGTTAAAAACCACTGTAGATCCTTCGCAGTTCCTTCCGAGATCTGAACCATGTCGGTGAGATTCCCCTGATGCTGTGCCCATTGGAACTTCAAGTCCCACGGCAGAGCCCACATACGCCATCTCGCATGTCTTACCAACAGGATGCAGGAGGCCATGAGGCCCAACAGCCTCAGAGTCAACCTCACCAAAATCCAGGATAGAGGCTGAAATATCGGAATCATAACCTGAATCTCCTGGACTCGCTGTTCGGGTGGATAAGCCCGAAACTGCACTGTGTCCAGAACAGCTCCAATGAAAGGGAGCGTCTGAGAAGGAGTCAGGTGTGACTTCGGCACATTTATAGAGAACCCCAGCGAATGCAGGAGGTCCGCCGTAGTCTGAAGGTGGGAGACGACTGCCTAGGGCGAGGACTCCTTCAACAGCCAGTCGTCGAGGTAGGGGAAGACTGAAACCCCTAAAGTGCGCAGATGAGCTGCAACCACCGCCATCACCTTGGTGAACACCCAAGGGGCACTGGTAAGGCCGAAGGGGAGCACGGTAAACTGAAAGTGCTCGTGGCCTACCTTGAACCGTAGGTAACGCCTGTGGCCCGGCAGGATGGGAATGTGAAAATAGGCATCCTGCAGGTCCAGCGCTACCATCCAGTCTCCTTGGTCTAAGGCAGACAAGACTTGAGCCAATGTGAGCATTTTGAATTTCTCCTTTTTGAGGAAGAGTTTGACGGTCCGAAGATCCAAAATGGGCCGAAGTCCCTTCTTCGGAATCAGAAAGTAGCGGGAATAACAGCCACTGCCTACTTCTGAAACTGGAACCCTTTCTATAGCTCCTATGGCCAAAAGAGCCGTAACTTCCTCTTGGAGCAGTTAAGTGAGCCTCCGGCAGCTGTTCCTGACTTGGCAGAATAGTAGGAGGAAAAGAAAGGAAGAGAATAGCTCTCCTGGATGATCTGCAAGACCCATTGGTCTATTATAGATCTCCAGCGGGGGGAGATGACGAATTCTCCCACTCACTGGAGTAGTGTGGTCCTGCAGAATCAGCCTAGGAGTGCTTGGAGGCTGCGGCTGCTGGGGGCAGTGTAGGAGACGACTTCGGACCTCCATTCGGAGGACGGAATGTACCGCGTCCACGCACGGCTTGGGTAGTCTGTGTGGGACAGTGGCTAGGATAGGGATGACGCGGCTGGAAACCCCTTCCGTTGCCACGAAAGGGGCGAAAGGAAGACTGGCCACGAGGAGTGGAGGAGAGGCCCAAGGATCCGGCCGTAGCTCGAGAATCCTTGAACTGACCCGGGCAGAGTCAGCCTTTTCCCCAAAAAGGCGGGTTCCATCAAAGAGCATGTCCATCAAATTGGCTTGGACATCCCCCGAGAAGCCAGATGTACGAAGCCAGGCGTGGCGCCTCAAGGCCACTGTCGTTGAAATAGACCTGCCCAGCGAATCGGTCGTATCCAAACCACACCGAATGGTGAATTTTGCTGCATCTCTCCCGTCCTTGACAGCCTGGGAGAGCACAGCCCGGGCCTCCTCCGGGACTTGTGGCAGCACTTGCGCAACCGTCTCCCAAAGAGTGGGAGAAACGGCCCAATAAGCATGCGGTATTCACCGACCGCAACGCCAGACTGGAGGAAGAAAACATCTTCCCCAGAGTCCAGTCTCTTGGATTCCCTATCCGGAGGGGCAGAAGGGAATGCGCCCTGGGAAGTAGATGCCTGCACCACCAAACTTTCTGGGGTGGGGAGTTGGCGGAGGAACTTTGGGTCGCCCGGTGCTGGGCGATGGCAGCGTGCAATCATCCTGTTCACAGGAGCCCCTGTACTAGGTTTGGACCAAGTTCCTAGTAGGACGTCCGTAAGTGCCTCATTAAAGGGCAAAAGGGGCTCAGAGGTGGAAGCCCCAGGTTGAAGCACTTCGGTCAGGAGATTAGTCCTGACCTGCACTGAGGGCAGCTCCAGTCTAAGGACCTCAGCTGCCCTCTTAACCACCATAGCATAGGACGCCCAATCTTCCGTAGCCACTGTAGGTGGAGAGAGCATGCCAGTGTCTGGGGAAGTATCCAGACCATTGGCTTCCCCAAGTTCCCCATACCCGTCCATAGTCTCCTCAGAGACATCCTGGTTGTCTAAAGGGTCTCCAGACTCCTCCCATTCCTCTCCTGAACCAAGCACGTCCACAAAGTGCTCAGGCGACAACATAGAACCTCTGGGTTCTGTCGACATCAGAATCTGCGTTGAACGACGCCGTTCCGGCTCCGTGTCGTCGGGGATGAGGATGGGGCTTGCGCCACCGACAGTCGCCGGCACCGACTTCGGGTTCGATGTCGGGGAAGGTCGCGTTGGTACGACCGGCGTCGAACCGGATCCAAGATCGGACCCCTGAGGCCCCACCGGCGCCGAAGCCGTCGAACCCAATGGGGCCCCATCCGACCCCACGGGGCCAGAGGGCTCACCAACGGGGTCGTTCCACTCAAATACACGGCACATGGCCTCATAAAAATCCTTAATTTGAGCGGGAGTCGCTGCGGCTCCCGGAAATGGAGGGAGGCGCGAAGTCGACTATGGCTCCGCAGAACCGTGTCTAGAGCGTCGGTGCTCCTTACCTCTCTCGACGACAGACGCCAGTTAAGGTGAAGTAGAAGTCCGCTTGGACTTCTTCTTGTGCCTCTTCCCAGAGTGTCAAGATGACCTCGAATGGGAGGAAGAGGACTTAGGGCTCCGAGAGCGATCCCACGACCTCCTCTTCTTCGAATGGGATCGTGACCTCCTCGGCGTCTCGCTCAACGGTGTTGACTGCCGGGCAGCGAGCAACTTCAATGCCCGCTCCCTCAAGGTCTTCGGAGCCATCGCCCGGCAGTTTGAACACGACTTCGAATCGTGGTTGCATTCAAGACACCACAGACATACGCGGTCGGGATCGGTAAGCGACATCGTGCGGGGAAAAAGTTCCGCACGGTTTAAAACCTGTCTTCCTACCAGACATCCCTTGCACACGAAGTCGTCAAAAATTTCGACAAAAGTCGAGAAAAAAGCCTGCCAAAAAGTGGCAGCGGGGTAGCTCTTCCCGGATCGGCGCTTAACTGGCGCGGAAAGAAAAGAACTGACGTCTGCGCGCCTGGGTGGCGCGTATGTAGGCATCGCGACGTCATAACCGACGTCATCGACGACACGCGGAGCCGAATGGAGCCACCCGACGTCGCGCGCAAGGAGTATTGCTCAGCAAAAGTTTCCGGATCCAGCCTGACGCCTGGGAAATTCTAAGGCAAGGAATCTGCAGCTAGAAGTCTATCAGATGCCCCTATATGCATTAATACATTCGGATTGTTCCATTTCATCTTGAACATCAGAACACACAGAAAGACTCAGATCTTTACAATCTGCTTTGCTTGAGACAACACTTGCATACACGTGTTAATATCACAAACCTCGTCATCGGAGTTTTACCAGGTACAATTGGATTTACATGTCACCTTTAATGAGGGTGAAACAGTTCGTATAGCATATAAATCACATTTATATTCCGCTGCAGAAATGAGTTTTGCTTTCACTGAAAAACTACTGACTGCTGTGCAGACGGTCATCCTTAAAGACCGCCCTCTTGCACAAGGGAAACGCATTATTGTTGTCACTCCCGGGTCGGCCTTAGAGGCTATCACAAAAGCTAGCTTTCCTAAAGTTAAAGCCTTGCATCCTTGATAAATACAATGGGCTATGTCCTTAACAGCCGTATATGTAGACTTGGTCTTCGACCCCTCTTTGCAAGAATTTCTACAGTACGAGCATGGCTTCTATGTCCTCAACTGTTCTGCCTCTTGATCAGTATAAACATGTTATTTACACTGATGGTTCAGCTCAACCTGCCATAGGTTCTAAGCAGCAGTACTCTCCTGCATGCGCCATCATTATTGGTGTTGTGTTGGAGGGTGTTTTTCACATCCGATCAACTAGCACGCAGTCTTTAGGAGACTGCACTGTGCAGCTAACTGAAACTGAAGGCTTTGCTTCTTGCACTTGAAAATGCAGATTCTAAATTCCCCACACTTAGTGTGTGATTCATATTGCTGTGTAAAGTTGTAATGACAATTTGCATTTTTGCCGACAACATGAGTTCATAGATTCGAAGGGTAGCACAATCAAGCACAAACTGCTTTGGGTTAAAGTGGCACTTCTTAAAGATAGGTTGCCACAAACTCAGGTAACACATACATTGAGTCATCAAAGTGTGGGAACACACGCTGTAGGGAATTCTCCGGCTGATGAAGCGGCCAAATCTTCAGTAGCCACAGCTAAAATAGCAGCAGTTACACGCCCTAAAACATGTATCGATAATATCTTGAGTGCCGTAAAAGCATTCAAAAACAGCACCCCTTTACCTAAGGGTTTTCCTTCTAAATACTCTTTTCACTAAAATGACCAGAATGTGCCTTTTGTAACTATTCCTGGAGTTGGCGATCGTGCGATTCCCAACAGCAACCGCAGACAGGCTTTATTGTTGCCACACATGAAGGTGTAGCTTCTGCTCATGCAGGAGTGGCAGCCACTATTTCGCCCTTACAGCAACGCTATTAATGGCACAGCTTATACCAACAGAAAAGGAAATATGTCCTGTGTTGCAACATCTGCCAGCAGATTAAAAGCTCTGCTGTGTCTTGTCCACCACAGACATCTCTTCATTTCTAACAAGCTGTTTGGCTGTTTATCTTGATCATTGTGGTCCACTGATTTCAGATACTGCGTTCACATTGATCTTGGTTGCAGTTGATTCTTGCTCTAGATTCCTCTGGGTTTGGTCACAGCGCTCAAACTGTTATTAGAACATTGGAATGTGGAGCACTCCATTGAATACAATGGAATGCTCCATGCTTCTACGGGCCGGTAAAAGCCCGTAGAGCAACATTCCAATGCCGTTTGAACAGAGGCCTCTCGGAGCCCTAGGGGATTTCAATCCCCTCGGGCTCCGAGAGGCCTTTGTTTTATTTGTTAGAACATTCTGCTCTCTAGTGGCAGAATGTTCCAATAGCCTTATTGCCCTTCATAGCTGGGCTATACCGGCCATTAAAGTCCCGCTCCCTTGTTAAAGGCCCTAGCCTTCGGCTCAGGCCTTTAACGCTGGAGCAGGCCTTTAATGGCCGGTATAGCCTGCTACGGCGGGCTAGAAGGCTATATTAAAGACTTGTAAGTCTTCAACGGGACATATGCATGCGGTGCTTTCCATTCAGACCAGGGTCCGGCTTTCGCCTCCAAGTTGTACCGAGATTCTATGATGTCTATGGGTGTACAGATGCATTATTCTTCTCCACATTGGCCCGAGGGCAATCTGTTGTAGAAAGAATGAACTGTGACTTAAAGCTGTCCTTAACGGCTAGAGTATTAGGTGCAGGGCATTACTGGTTGAACCATCTCTATGGAGTTCAACAAGCGCTTAATATAATCTCCCTAAAAGATCTCTGGGTGAGCGGACCCCGCACAAAATGCTTTTTGGCATCAAGATGTTTGGCCCAGACCTAGACGGTCCAGAAACTGTGGCGGCTGCCGCAAACTTTGATGTCGATAACCACTGTGCTGTCTTACAGGACCTACAAAAGTTCTGTGTCGCTCAGTCTTGCAAACACTTCTCTGTATCGCTTTCTTCGAGGACCGAAGACCAAACTCCCGTTTCCGGCTGGCTTCCAAAACTTGGAGAACTGGTTCAAGAGAAGGTGGCGATAAAGGAATTCGGCCCAATGCACTGTACTTCTGTTCCAGTACTTGGCATACAAGGTACAAAAACTGATCTTGCCACCTCTTCCAGGATCTAATGACAAACGCTTTGTTGACATTGAATATGTCAAACTACACCATGTGTTATATTCTCAATAGTATGCCATGAAGTGTTCATACACTTCTTCATTCTTTTATTTACAGCCCGCGAGCACCACTGAGGCTGATTTTCCCTGGGTGGTGGTGGGGGGTGTGAGTCAGAGTCCGTCGCCGATAATTTGACAGTACCTGTCTCTACTATGTCTTCTACGATGGATGCTATTTATATGGATCCAATATTGGAGAGTCTTTCGGAATTGGATTTTTCGGATGCTACTAATGAGTCCCAGCCTCCAGTTTTCCAACTGAGTACCTCCGGGTACTATATGGATCAAGAGGATTTTTCTTCAGACAATTCTTCTGTTTTGCACCCACCTCCAGCACAGATTTGTGTTTTTATTTCATGGTTAAAACGCACTTATCTAGCCCCGCCTTGGATATATGTCTGGATCATTCTCTCCTTTTTTTTTTTTGTTCATGTGGATTGGATTTGGGACTGTTTTTTTTCCCGTTAACCAATGGCCATTACCTCCCGGAACGTTCTGCTACGGAACTGGTCGACGGGGTGTTGGCCCCCCATTCTTCATCACATAAACTGAAAAGAGACTTGTCCCTCGTTAAAATTTCAGCTGTTTCAGCGACTGATGGAAATGTTTGGGATAAAATTCCTTTCGACATAGTCCGCCCTAAGGAGATCCTGTAGATACCATATGTGTTCAAAGTTTCTATAGCTGATGTAATAGTACCTGGGCTACATTCGGAATATCGGGATGTTGATACCGTAAATTCTACACTGTCAGAACTTGAGTATTTACTGTTCTCGAATCAGAGAACCTATACATCTTAATTCTCCCAACTATGCCGATAAGTTCTGTTATCACTATGGACATCATTTTTTGCACAGAGCTGGTGGTCAGAGTCCAGTTTTTAATTACATACAATGGTAATATTGTCCAACTCCCCCACAAGTGAGTACAAAAAAAAAGGACAAATACACGTATTTTACAGGATATGATACTTCAGATCCTGCATCACATTATATAAAATTAGTTCCTACCCCACCCAAAAAAATATATGCTCACCCAGACTAAGCTCATACATGCAGCTTTTTCTGTAAACCAGTTGGCCCTAAAAGACTATGATGACTGGAAGGACACCATTGATTTAAAATCGATTTTGGGAACTAAATCTTGGGAGATTCAGGGAATGGAAACATTATTTCAAGCCTGCTTAATTACCACCCAAATGATTTTCTTGAATGAAATGATCCAGCAGACCACATATCTGAGATCGGCAAAAATTTACGAAATGAACGCCCTGAGAATTCCCTCTATTGCTCGCTTTGATAATTGGCAGAGTTTTACAAATTATACGGAAGAACAGTTAAATAGAATGGTGCAGAATGGTACATTTAATTCCTCATTTTCGAATCCTGATGGGTGGTTGTGTGGCCAGTAGACACTAATGGTTGCCACACTTGTTTTTTTTAATTACACACCTGGATTCAAACCAAACAGACCTGATCCCCAATATGCCCAGTCAATACATTCCAGAATTATTACCACCTATTCAGTGGGAAGGTTGTCAACAATGGTTGGATCATTCCACACGGTCTGCAGTTAAGCAACATCTTTCTCGCTTGACGGAAGACATGAATTGATCAGATTTTCTTTTAGGTCCCAAATCTCCACGTTCTAAAAGATTTATATATGCTACATATAATGACATTTTGAAATTATCCCAGATGGAAGCTGCTGCACGTTTGAGAAAAACTGATCAAGATAATTTGGATAAAGTGCTTGCTGTTGTGGATAATAGTATTAATAAGTTCTCTCGCATTTACAGTTTAAGCATCATTGTGTCGTCTGTTATTGATATTGTGCAGAGTGATATGTTAACACTATCATGGGCAAAGTCAGCTTAGATCTATTATGCAGTTTAGCTAGATGCTTCAAACACTTAAAAATGGGCACATTCCATGGTATTACTGAAATTGGACAGATTTATTTTTGTCTTTTTATTTAACACAAACAATTGATGGCAATGAAAGACGCAACCTACACAATGCTGCATTTAGAAAGATTAGAACAACTTCCATTCTCTATAGCTGAAACTCCGTCAGATGTGTGGTTAATACATGGAGTTATTTCTCTGCCAATCTCGACATTTGAATTCACAGCTTGCATGAAACACTTCCCTGTAGGTAGATCTGAACCCCTTGAGAGCAGCTTCATTCATGAATTATGGTCACTTCCCTTTACATATTGTTGTGAATGTACCAACGACAACGTTTTTATTACTGGAGAAGAATGCGACTCTGTCGGACATTCACTTGTTTGTAAACATGTTAAAATCTACGGCACATGTAATATTTCAGTGCCCAATTTGGCCTGTTATTTAAAAAGGTATCCAAGGTCCCGCAATTCTCCCCATTATCATGACACTCTCTAACAGGAGTTACTCAATACTTAGTGATCAAGAATGTTATCAGTTTCCCATTTAGTCACTTGTTGCAACAATGTCTTATTTCCCCTTCCGCATGGGACCGCAGATAGCTCGTTGTGGCCTTCCATTCCAACTTTGAAGACAGTCTTCAACAAGCTAAGCAAACTTAAAGCATTATTGTTCCATCAAGAAGTAGCTCTCACATCTGCTTGCGAAACCTTCTGATTGCAGGTGGCTAGAACTTCCAGGAAAATAAAGTCATTGTTGAAAACAAATCTTCCCCTGCATTTTGGAGAATTAGTACATCAAAATGTTAATGCCTCTAGTATGCTTGGCCTTGCCCACTTCTTTAATACTATAGGCTTCGGACTCGTTAGTTCACTCTAGATTATCTTTGGAGTAATCCCAGCTTTCATCCACTCCATCTTTTCAGGTGTGTTCGGAGGATTCACATTGATGCTGTTCCTCATTTGCAGCACTCTCATCCTGTTCCTGCTCTTCCGTAATGGATGCTCCTTTTGCGGCCCCTCTGGAACTAGAACCACTCCAACACTACAGTGAGCGTATGCTTCAGATCTGTGGAATATTTCTACTGCAAGAACTCGATCTTGATTGGTCCTTAACATTCTAGCATGCTTGGTTTACCTGGTGCCCTACTGAATTGCCACTGAATATTTGCCTGGCTTTGCAGACGCCTGCTGCCTTGGACATTAGACTGCTGATGAGTCCCTTAGTGACCCATTTTTGGGACTGTCCTCTAGGTTTGTAACTTCCACACAATGAGAGGTTTGAGCCACTTCTCTTCGAGGAACCATGTTCATTGGCACATGAGTTACAGGAATTTGGCTCTACAAACACAGTTGCAAGTTGCCCTGTGACTGTCTCAGCATTGGCTGAGACAGAGGATCATGTTTGTTCTTTGAAGCTCACGACTTGGGCTGTTGACCAATCATAAAATGCAGAGTCAGACTCCTTCATGGAGTCCTTAGCCTTTGGGTTGGCGAGTGGCACAATAGATTCCTCTGAAACACCACGATTTGACTATTTTTCTAAACGGTCATTGCCGCTATCGTTTTTTAGAGTAGCTTATTTTCAGACTGCTTTGGGTTGGTTTACCTTCCAATTATATTAATTACATTTAGTATTTTATTTCATGCTATTATCCTGATTAAAAGGAGGGTGTTGTGTGTTTCCTGCATGGCCCATTGTCACTTTCCCTATGCTAGGCTAGTTGTACACATTATAGGCTGTGTTTCTTTTGCACATGTTACTACATCACGCTTGCCTTTGTTCCATGTTGTATTTTCACACAGAACCTGCAAATGTTTTTGCGTTCTTTTCTTTTCCTGGGATTTAGTCTGAACACCATAGACTAGGTCAAACAACAATACCCCTGGTTATGCTCTGGTCAGACACTAGCACCTAGACATAACATGAGAATGCAGATGCTGTTTGTGAGCACACGTCTTGTCATAACGGAGGACAAGAGTTCTAAAAAAAGAAAAAAAAAAAGGACACACTGAGCAAAGGTCCAGAAGAAAGATTACCACGTCAGCTGAGAAGTAGAACGTCCATCTATATATGCTAAGGGTACAGGGTTCACCACTAATTCCAGAGATCTTTGATATATAATCATTAAGCTTCAGTAGGAAAGAGGGAGTGTGGGGGCGGTTTAGGCTAATCTATCATAACATGATAGGGCTTTTTATGGTATAGGGTTTGCTAACCAAGCTAGCAATATTTTTGCTATCCATTTTTTTCTAATTGTGGCTTAAATACTGCATCTTTAAGCACAATAGTTTAAATATATACTGTAAACTTCCTTCGTGTCTCTTGTTTATCTTATTGTGGACAAGTAAGAGCGAGAAAGCGTGAGTCCTGTTACCTCGATCCTGGAGAGGATCAAGTGTTGTGTTCTGGGGGTGCCAACTCACTTGTTTCTCTGAAAAGGTTAGGAGGGCAAGTGAGGCACTATAGCTAGTCAGACTCCAGTCCCTACATGCCGATGTTCCATGGCCCCAAATATAGTTATGTTCCTGAGCACAATTTCTGCAACAACTTAATCCTATTGAGGAAGCTAGGGTGGTGTGGGACCTGTGTTTACTGGATCATCCATCAGTAAAACCAATAAAAAAAGAAAATGTAAGTAACTTTTTTTTAGTGGGTGCTTGCTCCTGCAGCATCCCAACCACTCCCAAAACATCTTGTCCTGGAAAAGGGTAAGGATAAACAACAATTATTACGAACCGAAAGCTCTGTCAAACGGGGCATAATCTTTAGTCTACATCCAAACAATAGTTTCGGAAGCAGAAGCTGCAGAGATTTTCTGGAGTGGACAGTGGTAATGCCTTTGGGTAGAAGGAGCACAAAAACATTCTGGAGGGGATTTGTCCACAACCTCTTAATAGCGTTTATTAGGTAAACAAAGTCCTGTTCCCTTATGGCTTTAGGGTGAATGAAGACTTACAAATCACAACATGGCGCTGTGTTTCTGCCCAAATCACATATGTAGTCCATGCGAGGGTCAGTGACAGGCCTCTGCTTCAGGTATGGTTTTAACTATGAAAAATTAGGAGGAAACATACTTAAGAATTCAAGTTAAAAGGGAGAAAAACACCAAAAAGCAACCCAAAACCAGAGCCATTGGCTCAGAGACCCTTGTCTACAGAAGCATGGAAAAAATATAGGAACAAATGTCAATGGTACCACTGATGCCTTATATAATATGTTGACATCACTTTGTGTCCTCGTGGCCCAGCTCATGACCTTTTTGTTTAGCACACCCTTGGTGTCAGTAGCAGACTACTGCAGAAAAAGCACTCAGATCCAGTTTGACACCCGGAGAAAGTCTCACAAAATTTACCAATGATGCCAAACATCTATTAAAAAGTGTTGTGTAAACATACTATCAACCCAACTCTGACTCAATCCCTCCCCCAAATTACGGACAAACAAAAGTAGAATCTGGTTGTTACACCCTGCTTTTTGCCATTATTCACAGTAATGGCCACACTCTCGGGGGTAGAAACATTCTGCTGCAGGCACCAATCCTTTAACAATATTTTGCAGGACACCATTATGCCAAAGTAGCAAACTAACCAGACTCTTTAGTCACAACAAACAGTTATAGCATCAGTTGGTTTGGGCTACATCTAAAATGGTCTAGTGGGGGATACAAGAGCACACACTGGCCAAAACAGATCAAGATTATAGCAAGTCCACAGTTCGAGCATGCACAATAATTTGCTCAATAGTATTTTCACAGAACTTAATTTGCACAATTCATAGCTCCTTATTCAAAGTACTCAGTTGTAAGACTCCGCTTCCAATCTGCACAATCCACTTACCTCAACCAATTTAGAAACATAACGGCATCTTCAGACCACTTTTATAGTTAGCCCCGATCTGGCTAATCCCATCTTTCTGGCCTTTATACAATCTATCCCCCGTATGTAATCTTCCCCCAGTCATTTTTGCTCCTCTTCGCAATTACTAATTTCTATATCACCAATTTTGGCTCTCACATCAAACATACACAACCTCGTTTCCTTTCCTACAAGACACTCACTACTCTTGCCCAAAACAGTTCTCTCTGTTAAAACAGGACGTTGCCTAGTCTGTGGACCCTTCCAGTTCCCTCTCTAATCAGGTTACTCTTTGCTAACCCATTCTAATAGTGCTCCCAGCCCATTTTAAAGCATGGTCACCGCTTTCGCACAAGTCATTTTCATTTACTGTAGAATCAAATATATCCACTTGGATCCGTGAGCTTTCTAACCAGATCATTCTTTAATTTCATACTCCTGGTCCACTTAAAACAGATATTTGTCAAATTTTTAATAATTAAAAGCTAACAGCGCTATACATATAAACACATATTTACAAGTAAAACAATTTAAAGTGCCTCATTCATTTTAAAGCAATACAATAGTTCAGAAATATACAGATGTCCAAAAAAAGATTAGTCTTTCAATTGTTGCACATATTATGTACCACTGTGTGGAATTTCCTTCTATGATATAAAAACATAATTTAAGATATAGTCTACACGTTGGTGGTCCACGTAGAACATAAGTTACTAAACAAGGCAAAATCCATCAGGCCCGCAACTGTGATAGTGTCCAATACAGCAACTTTTTTTTGTTTAAAACTGCCCAAGACTCTTTATGGTACAGAGGGGTGTAGTTGAATGTCAAAGATTGTAACAAATATCGGATTCCACATGATGAGCAGATCGAAGCCTGGTTAACACACAAGAAACATTCTCTGCACAGTCCATTTGGAAGTTGAAGGCAACGCCTCCTCTGACATTTTGACAATTCAAACACAACAGATTGAGCACCATGCAAGTTATGCAGCAGTGTCAAAGCAAACCTGCGAACAGATGAAGCATCTTGAAATGGCTGAGGAATACGATCAGCCCCAAAGGGTCCTGGTATATTCTTGGATATTAGCCTGGTATCCACAGCAAAAAGTGCCAGTTATTGTGCTCTAAGCGAGGACAGGAGGGTGTGTTACTGAAATGCTCAACTTCACTTGCGCCTCTTCGAGAAAATGCTGGTGTTGCGTTATCCCAGTGGTTAATACTGTATTTGATTGATGGCCAGCTCTGTCAGTAATGCCAAGACCCGGGTGAGATGATCGCTACACAGGAACTGAGAGAGAGGACAAAATGTTAGAAGAAAGAAGCATGCAGCCTTGGAAAGAAATGCAAAGTCAAGGCAGCTACTACTGTAGATGAATAGACTTGCTAATCACCATCGTTCATTGAATGGTATGCAAATAAGGGGGCACAAAACGTTGCCTTATGTATTAAACACCAAGTATGCTGGACTTAAGACATCAAATAAGCTAATTTGCCTGCAAGAAGCATTATTATTTAACCTCCAGACTTGCACTGACCCGTTTTTTAAATATAATTTTATTGTACCTTAATGAGTCTTTTACTCACTATTTTTATTGCATTTGTGTAAATCAAATTTCTGTGTGTTTTAGGCAAATTTAATGATGAATGCAACTTGGTGTTTTTAAATTTGTCTCTTGAGCTTTTAGGATTATATACTAGAATCAAAATAAAGTATCATTGATTAAAACACCCAGATAATGTCCCTTAGTTTCATCCAGGCAGGACCCTCTCCAATTTTGAGGTTCTGTTATAAAATCACCTCCTCTGGGGTCGTTTAATTCCTCGGAATTAGAAGGTGTGGCCTGGTGACAGTCCGAGGGTGATTGTCCATATTCTGGGGTGTTTCTGCTGCTTTTTCAGAAATGTTCCACTACTGGAAATGGACATAACTGGTTCAAGCTTCCGATAGCCTTTGCACTTAGATACTCAAGATGACAAACTTTTTATTTTGGTGGTGGTATGCGCACGAGCCATCGAACAAATCAGATGAGGTTACTGGGAATCTTATTTTATTTGGAGTTATATTTACTCAGATTGGCACATTTTTTCCTACTTGAGTTAACATGAAAAGGTTTGATGAGGATTTATTTTAGGAGATACCTGAAGCGGTTTCAAATCATTAGACCGCAACTGTTTGTAAGCAATGAGCATGTACTCAATGGGGATACAATCCAGAAGATTCACATGATTTAGTTAAAGCTGTACCACTTCTTCTATCCTCCACACCCCACTTAACAGAAGGACTGCATATAACAATTACTTTACAGCGATCAATTCTCCTAATAGTGACATCTCTTCAGTGTGATTTTACCTTGCTGCACAAATGTAACCCCTTGCAACATGATTTTGGTTACGTACCTTTAGTTAAAACAAATACATGAAAAATGTGAAGGCATAAATCATATATGCAGATGCGCTTGGTAGAATAGGCTATTTCTTACCACTGTTAAGGTAGCGGAGGGACATACTGATTAACCTCAGGCTTCGCCTCACATGAGTAAAGGCATCTTCCCAAGCACAACAGTACTAAACAGCATATTACACTCTGTATAGTTGCATTATATATATATATATATATATATATATATATATATAATATAAAAATAAGGCAAACAAGAAAACAGTCATGCAGGACAAAAATCTGGATCTCGAAGAATACAATGAGTCACAAAGAAAATTAATATCCAAGAAAAAAGGGACTCAAACAGATAGACACCCAAAGAACAAAAATATATTTTGTCTATAATGCTTCAGTTTTTACTTTCTTTAGCTAGTACACAATTGTTTGTTGAGTGACTTAAGCTGACTGCTCTTGATGCTTTGTGACAATTGAGCAGGGTCAAAGATTACATTTGGAATCTGGATATTCCAAATACAATCTTCAATCGGTTTTGATCCTTTCACTTAATTTGTGAACTTTGGGTAGTCCTTCAGGGCTGCTCTGAATCTTACCTTGTTTAATACGGATGTAGCCCCTTTGGCTAAACTCATTAGGTGACGTGCAGCACGACAACCCTGGGGCCTAACGGTGGATCGACAGATCCAGAGCGAATCCCCAGGGGTAACGCACCGAGTGTTGCAGTGGATCCTCAGATTTCTCCAGCCCAGCCCCCCCCCTCCCCCCCGCAGCACGTGGTCCAAGGGTCACTATAGAAATTTACAGAAAAAAACTAAAGTAGAAACGATGTTACAGTTAAATGAAAAAGTAAATAACATTTTTAAACAAAGCCAAGAAAATTCACGTTATAGTTCTCAAGTAACTAACTCGTGCCCTAAAGTATTTATAACTTGTGTCCTCGCCATAGTCTGCTTTTACTCTTGCATCACTCAGGACATGTTCAATGACTGCATTGATGATATCCCTAATGAGATCACTGATAACACCACTGTGCGGTTGTGAGACCTCACCGTGTAATAAACTACCAACCCCTTCAGCACCAGTCAGGCTTCGTTTGTTGAACCTTAGCTCAATGCAGGGTAGCAGTGGCTTCGAGTGGTTGGGCCTCAACAAAGGAACTAGAGTAAAGCAGTTAATCAGCACCATAACAGCTGAGGAAGAAAGGAACATGACAAAAAATATGACACCAATTTTTTTAAAAATAGACTCATTTTGATGTCCATAAATTCATAAAAATACAAAGGTCCACTGGTGGGGTCGAGAGATCTATATTTTTAAAGAAATAGTGAATCACAACTTTTTACTTAACCATGAGCAAGCATTGGTAAATTCAACAAATCTGAAACTTAGAAACTTTTCCACGAAAATTTTGGTCATAGTGGAATGCGGTTACTTAGAGTTACTTTGGGCGACCAACTCCAGCAGGGAGCCAGTCAAGGGGACCAACGAGGTCCAAACAGTTACCTCCACATGAAAAGCAGTCTCTAGTCCAGTTCCAGTGTTAGTGCCCAATTGCTATTAACTTCTATGGAGTGGTCCTGATGCAAGGGAAACAGGATGCTGAAGATGCTCAAGGATGCTATAGTCACTGATATGATCAGTTTGTTCATTGCATTAAGTATTTTTATTTTTTATTTTTAAGTAGAAACTTCACACTTTACTTGGATTGGCTCCTGGCATGGGACGTGACCTGTGCATCCAGGTTGTGGCACGGACGCTCCAGAGACATTACACTGACATCCTATCAACTAGTGATCGCCTCCTGGACCGCAGAGACAGTCTAAACCACGGACAAGGAAAAGCTCGCAGCCCCAGTCCAGGGGAGAATGAACAAATTCACCAAGCCTGCCACAGACAGGAAAGACGATGGTGAGGAGCCCCAGCCACCAGACCGCCTTCATCAGAATTCACATCAGCGGTACTGCTGGCAATACAGGAATCTTGTTCATCCCTTGAAACCAAAATGAGGAAATGGAGTGTGGCCCTTTCCCTACTTCGTAAAGACCTACAGCGGGGAGGGTCACTGAAGCAGAGGGGAGTACTGTCAGAGGTCGAAAACCCCACCACATCTCTCCGGACAGAACTGAAGACTGTTGCAACAGGTGGTCCTCCTGGAATCTAGGGCTGAGGACGCAAAGGGCAGGTCTAGGTGCAATAATATTCTCATCGTGGGGGTTTCGGAGAGCTCGGAGGGCCCCCAACCCCGAAATGGCTCCTCTCCAGGGTCCCACAAGACTATCAGCATGCTTCTTTGTGGAGAGAGTCCACAGATTCCTGGTGCTGAAACTACCCGTGGGTGGGGGGAGGGGCCCCCAGACCAATTATAGCCCTGCTACTCAACTTTGCGGACAGAAATACAATTCTTCAAGAAGCCAATAAGAAGGGTGAACTGCTCGGTGAAGGGCAAAAGAGAATGCTATTCCCTACCTATACGATGAAAGTACAACAGAAGCGCAACTTCCAGGCTGTCCAGGAAAAGCTCTGTGCAATGCAGATTACCTATATGCTACAATTCACAGCGTGACTCAAGGTCATCCATAATAAGGCTCTGTTTTTCCACACACTGGAGAGTGCCTGGGCGGAGGAGTGGCCGACACTTTGACTGAGAGCGGGAGGACGAGTCCTATTTCAGGAAGAGACTCTGACGCCACTTATCAGAGGACACAACCCCTTACCGCCTTCACAGGTGACGCTCCGCATCTGCGGAGGGCTCCCCGGACATGGAGGACCGGAGAGGAGAGAAGTAACTGTTCTTACCGGACTCAGATCAACCGCCTATCGAGGGGTCACAATGGACTGCCATATCATTTTACAAGGTTCAGAGGGTTTCACCCTCTCAGTCTGTTTGGTTGGGGAGTTGTGCTGATGTTTCTAGGGCGACAGAGGCTTCATGGGGGGGGAGGGGGAGGGAGTGGAGGGTGGAGGGAGAGTTTGGGATCTGGGGGCTGCCTATTGCAGTATAACCAGAGTTATACTGGGGTTTTCATATGTTCCTTTTTCAATCTCATGAACTTCGCGATTGGGCCCAAGTCAACCTACTTCTCACAGAAAACACACACACACACACACATTATCTTAATACTTGGCTCACTCAACAAGGGCAGGCCACACAGGGGACCACAAGATAATTATGTGGAATGTTAACAGCCTCAATGATAACATCAAACAATGGTCCGTAATAACATATTGAAAAGATACACTCCCATGGTGGTTCTTTTACAGGAGATCCACTTACTGGGTACCCAGTGCTCCTTTTTGGGCCGCTATGGCTATTCCTGCGTCTATCACTTGGGTTACACAAGAGGGTCCAGAGGGGTGGTCATCCTATTACACCGCACCTTCCCATTGGTAGTAAATGCAGTACATTATGACCGGTCGGGGAGGTTTGTCATCATTCATGGTGCACTGGACGGAGTAGCGTGGACGATCTGCAATGTCTATGCACCGCCACAGTTGTAGGGGCAACCCTAAAGGCGGTGGCAAACCTAAAGGCGTGGCAGATCACCTAACAGAGTTCGCTGAACTAGGGTGAGATTTTAGTGCTTTGATGGACCCCGCGATAGACCACATCTACTCCAGGAACTCCTCGAACCACAATTCTCTGGTATTTGGCTGAGGCTCTGGGGGACATCTGGCATTTTCACCATCGCGCTGAGATACGCTACACCCATCACTCATCCACACACGGCACACTCTTGCAGCTCAACTATTTTTTTTTTCTTCCGTTCTTGGACACAGGACTGGCTACATGCTCCAGAATCCTCCCCAGGGTGCTATGGGACTAGACTTCTGTACTACGGACTGTACGTGGAGGCAGTCGTGGGGAGAGGGGTTTGGGGCGGCTGAAAGCATGGTGGCTATGGGACAATGACTTTGCAGGGGAGATCAGGGAGACTACAAAAGGCTAGTTTGACCTTAATGGGGACTCCGTAGACTCCCCAGTGCTCTTTAGGGAAGCGTTCAAGACTGTCCTGAGGGTGCCGGGCCTTCTCCGCGACCGGGGGCCAAACGCATCTGCGGGAGGTAGACCAACTGCGCTTGGAGAGCAAGATCAGGGACCTTGAGGGAGCTTCTAGAGCCCCGCTAGCGGAGGAGCGCAGGTTAGTCCAAGCGTGACTGCATCTCCGGCACACACTGCTAGACATGGCAAAGCGGAGTAGGCTCCAATATATGGGTAGGATTTAGGAAATGGGGGGTAAGGCGGGCAAGCTGATATACTGGGTAGCAACAGCCCACTGTCCCTACACTACTATTGCAGAACTGAGATCTGCAGAGGGTCAAATCATCACAAGCGTGGCAGACCTCGTACATTGCTTCGCTCCCCATTTCCGAGGTTTATATGCAATCCGTGATTTCCCAGCCGTGAAAGTTGAGTTACCTCTTATTTCAGACATCCCAGTCCGGATACAAGCAGCCTCCAAAACCAACAACCTTGACAAGCCGCTCACAGCGGTGGAAATTCAGTGTGTAATCTTGGCCATGCTGCCGGGCCCTAATGGGGTCCTGCACAAACTGTATAAACAGTTTGCATCCCTGTTAATTCCCTGCCTGATAGCATTATTAAGAGCGAGTTTCTTGGCGGATCCCTTCCGCGTGATTGAGGAGTGTGGGGGTGGGCTACCGTGACTGTTATCCTTAAACCCGGCAAGCGCCGGAGGACTGTGGGTCCTACAAACCTATATTTCTTATCAATTTGAAAGTGAAGATTTTGGCTAAAGTTCTGGCCACCCATCTGGCAGCGATGATTCGCTCAATAGCACATGCAGACCAGAATGGCTTTATGCCGCAGACAGGTACCTGCCACTGCCTATGGCAGCTTCACGTGACCCTGGACCATTCGGACAGGCTGGAGGGGGGAGGCCATGCTTCTCTTAGTAGACATAGGATAGGCATTTGATATGGTGCACTGGCCCTTTCTTCTCGCTGTACTTCGCAGGATGGGGTTTGGCCCCCCGTTTCTGCAGGTGGGTGTTGATCCTCTACACAGGGCTGTGGGCCCAGGTGAGAGTCAATGGTGCCCTTTCCACCAGTTTTTCCAGTTGAGAGGGGTACCCACCAGGGCTGTCCCGCCTCGCCGTCACTATTTGCCCAATTGATGGAACCCCTGGCAGAGCTTATCCGCATCGATGCCAGGATCTGAGGCTTTGATTGGGGAGGGGGAGAGGAGGATAGAGTCTTGTTATATGCCGACGATATGCTCCTCTTCACCCAGAAGCCCTGCCATACCCTCCTGAGACACATGGAGATTCTAGACATTTACGGATCGGCTTCCGGCCTAAGGGTCAACTGGTCCAAAATTACCCTAGTACCACTTCGAGGTACGGCATCTGGTGACTGGGTGAATCCCCACCTGCAGATAGAGAGTGATAGTTTCCGTTACCTGGGCATGGCAGTTGCGCTGTCTCAGGCACGATACTGGGATCTTAACGTCCTCCCTCTGGTGGCTCGGATGCAGAGGGGCATAAATGAATGGTCCAAAATACCACTGTCAATCACAGGGCAGAAAACCCTATTTAAAATGGTGGCTCTGTCCAGCTTCCTATACTTGCTGTAACACTATCCATACGCAATACCGCCCTCGTTCTTCACTGAACTACATTCAGATATTACCACATTTATGAGGGTCGGGAAGACCTCTAGGGTGTAATTTGCGAAATGTCGCCACTCTCTGTACGAAGCCAGGCTGGGTTGGGCCGATGTTCGCTTGTACTACTGGATCTCACAGCTAGTCACCATTGATGACTGGTTCAGGGCCGACTGAGGTCCCCCGGCACACAGCCTGGAGATTGTGCTTCTGCAGCCTCATGGCGTACTCTCCTTGCTACACAGCCGGGAGCCCCCACCAGTTGCTGTTACTTGGCTCTTCGCCAAATGCGATTCCATGGAGGGCTCATGTGGGCTACTCCCATGTGGCACAGTACGTAGTTGGCAGAAACTGCAAAGCTGGACGGATTCTGGTTATGGGTCCTTAGCAGCATCTCCACTCTGGGAGATGTCTTGAGAAACTCATATGCGCTCCTTCCAAGAGCTGGCGGACGACTTCTACCTGCATCTCTCCCAATTCTACAGCTACTTACAATTGAGACATGCCCTACAGCGCTATAAAGCTAGCTCACAACACTCCCCGACTTTAATCCACTTTAATCCACTCGAAGGGCGGGGATCTCTCAGCTTTATAAATCCATGGTTACACACGCCCCAGATCCCCTGGAGGCACGGAGGTCCAGATGGGAAGATATTGGGACCCTGGATGACGACAATTGGGTTGTGGCAATAATGGCCCCAAAGACGCTGGCTAGATCGATGAGACTACGCCTAATGCAATATAAATACTGCCATAGAATTTACCACTCCCCAGAATGACTCTGGTGCATGGGACAGGTTCGCAAACCGGCCTGCGTGCACTGTGGCTCCCCCAGGGTACTTTTTAACCACACTTGCTGTACTTGCCCAGGGGCACAGACCTATTGGCCATCGATTAATAGACACATAGGTAGTGTGGTGGTATCCCACATGAACTAGACACTAAAATGATGGTACTGGGAATAATGGAGTCTGTGGGTAATTCCAGGGCAACTCGCTCACTCCTTGCAACAGCATATATTGTAGCCAAGAGTTCTCATTAGGAACCGGAGGGACAAGCAGGTCCCACCCCTACAAGAGTTGATCTGTGGCATTGACTCATGTGCAACTCTAGAAAAACAGGACTACAAAGCGTGGGGAGTCCAGCAGAAGTTCAACCGAATCTGGGGAGTGTGGGTCGACAAACCGGACTTTTAATAGTTGTGTCAACTGGGGTTGGCCTCGAACATTTCCTGCTAGTGGCAGTAGTAATCACCTTTACTGATACAAAGTGTGTTCTGTGTAGATTATTTGCATTGCCCGCTGTTGCTATGATGGCCTCATGGCTCAAGCTTGATACTTGAATTGTTTTGTTAATCATCATTAAAGCAATAAAATGTGAATATATATATATATATATATATATATATATATATATATATATATATATATTTATTTTTAATCCAGCGGCAGGCGAGGGAATGTACAGGCACAGTTATTACGGCTGCCAATTGATTTTTTCAGCGATGGGAGCGCCATACAAATTGCATTAGGCAATAAATAATTAAGACAGTGACGCCCCATTGCTGCCCCTTCATTGGACAAGGATCCACCAACCACATGGCAGGACCGTTTTAATGACTGTGTTTATTTTATTAACGGCTTTTCCGCACTGATGACGGCAAGAGCCAGAAACGCATCTGCGGATGTTTTATAGCCGATACATACCCCGTGAGTGCACCGGACCTTGGGAGTATTATGAACTCCTTGTTTTTTGCTGTTTTTAAGCGGTTTCCACCACCGCTCCCGGTTGCACCCGCCGCGAGTTCGGCAAGCCCCAGGTGGAACACTGCTTTGGATATGGATATGGATATATATATATATATATATATATAAAAAACTTCCGACAGGAACCGGCTCCTCTCCACTCGGGGTGAGCTCCGGGTGTCGGATCCCGGCTGCGTGTATGCATACATACATATAACTAATATTAAAACAATAAAAAAGAGAAACTTGTGGATGATGCTCTTCAGTTAATCAGGACTGACAAGGATACTGTAAAATCGCTTGGTGTCCTCCAGCAACGACAGAACCGACCATTTGTGGAGCAGAGGCCGAAGTCAATTTTCATTTAGGGGAGGATCAATCCTATCATCATTCCCAACAGTCCCACCGGCAGCAATATACTCCACAGTAATATAGGGCTCCACCATAATTCGCTTACATGAAACACACCCCTCGAAGAAAGCCAGGAGCCCAATCTAAGGATCTCAGAAGACCATGACGAAAAAGCCTTCTGTGCTTTCTGCAAGCTCAGCTAAAGGGTGAATCTCCTATTATCCCAGATGCTAGGAGAGCGTGACTACAGATTGTTGGGGTCTGGACCTGGTACCCTACGGTCACACTTTACAAAATGTTCAAAATCTTCCACATGCTCCAACTCAAAAGACATCCCAGCTCTACCTTGGTCTGTAACAAATGGGGATGGTAACCATGTGAAACAAGGGAGCAATGGAGCAAGTGCCTTATATGCAGGAAAATGTTGGCTTCGGCTCCTGCTTCTTACTGATAAAGAAAAAATCCAGGGAACGGAGACCGATGTTAGATCTTTGGAGAAAAAGCAACTACCCCAAGAAAAACACATTTCACATGGTCACACTTCAAGATATCCTTCAGCTTTGGAATCACAAAGACTACATGACATCATTGGATCTCCAAGATGCTTAGTCCCATGACCCCGTATATTGAAACCATTGCAAATATTTACGATTTAATGTAGCAGACCATCATTACCAGCTCAAAGCTCTCCTATTTGGCCTCAACTCCACTCCTAATATTTTTACAAAATGTCTGCCTCCAGTGGCCATATCTTGGAGAAGGAAAGGTCACCATAACTTGAGGACTGGCTGATGAAGGCTCCTTCTTGTCAAGCAAGAAATTCTACAAAGGTTTTTCTGCGGCTTTTCAAAAACGTAGACACTCCCCTCAAGGGGGTCAAATCTTACATCCAACCATGTAGAACGATCAAGATTCTGGGAGCCATCCTACATATTACAGAAAACAAATCTTACCATATGGTGGAAAGACACAAAGATGATTGACCTCTACCACAAGTTGTTAAAAAGACAGGTGCAGTTCGCCTATTCACATTATTATTAGGGATGTCATCCTGAATCCCTATGATCCCATTTTGTTGCCTAAGAATAAGCCATTTGCAAGAGGACCTGGACAAACAATGGATTCAAACCCTGGGTTCAGTCGACAATCTAAAAACACATCACCCCAAGAATGAAGGTTGCCCGGCCCTGGTGGGATCACAAGACATATTTCAATGGTGTTAAAATATTTGATTTCATGGAGGGTGGGAAGCAAATTTGCAAGATCTGGGGATCAGTTGAAAATGGGAACGACAGGAGGTGAGCTTGCATATCAATCTCCTTGAGCTGAAAATTGGAGCGTTCGGTCTACAGGCTTTTCTCTCAAGGATACGAAGTTATTCAGTACTTATGCACAGACAATAGGACAGCAATTTATTATATCAACAAACACGGAGGCACAAAATTCTTACTATTATTAATGGAAGCACAGAAAATCTAAGAGCGGTCAGTCCAACATTAGATTACATTGACAGTGGAGCATGTGCTAGCCGCCAACAACCGGTGGCCAGACACCATGAGCATGACAAAGGACTGTCATCAGTGGGAACTGAATCAGCAATAGCTGGATGACATCTTTGGTCACTGGGCCGAACCAAAACTCTCTTCACAACCAGTCCGAACAAGAAAGCCAATTTTACACAAGCGGACACCCAGACATGGTAGTGGGGAATGTGATTTCATAGCATGGTCAGGAAACTTTGCCTACACTTCCTTTTGAACCCATTCATAAAGAAAAAATGAAATATCTATCCTGGAAAATGGCATTGACATCTGCAAGAAGAGTGAAATAAAGGCCCTTACCATTAATGAGCCATAAATGCAATTTCAAGATCAAATGAAGAACAAACCCACAATTCATCCCAAATGTACCATCAGAATTTCACTTAAATAAGCCTGTGGTTCTAAGAACATTCTTTCAAAATATGAAGGATGTAGCATAAAGAGAATTTCACACACTCGATGTTAGAAGATGCCTGAAAAATAATACTGACAGGACTAAAAAGTCTCAAAAATTTGATCAATTGTTAATAGGATTTTTTTTATTTTTACTTTCTGCTGGATTTCAGGTTTCCTGTGCACATTCATTAGGCTTGTGGCCCAACAGAGCGAATCTTCTGTGCACCTAACAGGAGTGGTTTGGGGGATACACGTGTAAAAAAACTGTCAGACTGCAACTGCCTGACCTGATTAGAGAAAGGAATAGAAAGCATGAAATTGTAATGCATATAGGATTGCAAATCTATGGCAGGACTGGAGATTAGGATTACGATTTACTTTCTTCGGTTTTATTAACAGCAGCCAAACATTTAAGACTTCATTTCACATAAACCCAAGGGAAGAAGTCACAGTTCAACAAGTATGAGCGTCCGATCAGATACTGCCAGGACCCCTCCATAGTACTACGATGCGGTTGCTGCCTCCTCTTTCTTCGTTGCTCAGCAGAAGAGTTAAGTGCCTCCAGCCAATTGTCCTCCTTTATTACTGTAATTTTCTGTTGAGAATATTTATTGGCTGTTTCTATTAGGCATTTGTACCACTGTGTGTCATTTTGCGACCGCAGGAATGCTAGTCGCTCCTCCGAGGCCACTGTCAAAGTACAATTTGTGTTTGTCGTGCTTCGGCGCTTGGGGCTAGTCGGGTTCTGGCCTCCGGCCACAAGGGGGAGCCGCAGGAGGCGCGTGTCTCTCTGACCCATGCCGGTGTGCTCATTCAAGTCTGAGAGCACAGGGCTAATCGATAGCTTGTGCCCCACGCTTAAAGTCTCTACACCCCCCGGGGTATTGCCGCACATATCATGTTTCTGCTCCAGTGAACCTGGACACCAGCCCAGGAGAAGTCCATCACCCCAAAGTTGTGAGTGGGCGAATGGTGTCCTGCAGGGCTTGACCCTGCCATTAGCCCTCTGGGATGTCATATCTGGTTGGGGAGAACCCCCCTCCACTATATACCCCTTTACACAGCTGGGTGCTCAGCATATTTGGCTCCCGTCACTAACCCCGCAGTATCCTGGTTCGAGCCTGTTGGGAATTCCTAGATTGGTGCTTGCCTGTAATAATAATTATGAGTGACAGAGGAGACCTACCTAGAAGAGGATACCACTACTTCCCTTCCCATGGACTACCACTTTTGCGAGGTTATGGACACCTCTCTCACGAAGGCAGTGGCACTTGAGGTAGCCCCCCTGGAGAAGACACTACTGCAGTACGCTGCTTCAAACCACTCCCTTTGAGGGAAGCCAATCTAGGGCATACGCCTGTTATACCTCCAGGGGGGCCGGTCCATCCCCTATCCACTCTCTAAGCACAAAAAGGGACTCCATGTCGGGCGTCGACTTGGACGCCTTTGACAGTCAAGCTCACAGTGACCTGCGAAAAGCCTCCGCCCCCGAGCTCCCCGGAACCTGGCCCCTCAGGGTTACCACCCCCCTGCCCAACCTCGCCTCCTCAGGCAACACATTACCCCCTCGGACTCCGAAGGAGACCAGGATTTGGACTACCGCCCCTGGCGTCCCTCTCCCTGCCATACACAGGAAGGGTTAGTGGGCAGTGCCCCCCCATGACACATTGGATATGCTTGACCAGAGACCCTCCTGCACCCCAGTTCCTCGGAATGGGTACCGGCGGTCAAAGTCATGGCATATCGCCCTTCTCTGGGGGACAAAGTAGCCCTCACGCCCGACAATGACGAGCGGAAGCTATTTTCTTGGGGAAGTACAATAGACCCCAAGAAGGGGAAATCGACAGATCCTGGCAGGGTTGCTAGGATAAGCTCTTAGACCTGGCGGGCCCACTAATCCGCATTTTGGATACGGCGGAGAATGCCAAAGCATCAGGGAGTCTTATCTCTCCTGAGGTTCTATCGGGCTGGGCCCAGCAGGCCATCATCCACCTAGGGAACGCAAATTGCACCCTCTCCATTGAGAGGCACAGTTCGCTTCTCATAAAAATGTGCCCCAAGTTGGGAGACCCAACCTCCTAAGAGGCAGGACACCATTGCTAAAAGGCGGGCGGGGGATGTTTGGGGATCCATTCATGCGAGCATTGGACAAGTTTGTCCTGACTTAATTCACTGGATAAGGGGCAGGCTTCCATAAAGTTCATCTTTACGCCTCAGGTTTTCGCTGGGGCTGGCCGGCTGTGCTTAACATCCAGCTTCCACCAGGGGGCAAGAAAACAGGAGGGGGTGGTACCAAAACACCTCCAAGTTTGGAAATTTCTATCCCACTCGGGGATACAGCCGCCATTGCAGTGCAAGAGGACGACGATGTGGCGGTTATTCCCAGGGAACCAATTCAGGTGAGCATTCAACCCTTCATGCAACAATGCCTGGGGCGGGGGGAGGGGGGGGGGAAAGAGACTTGGGAATTTCTTCCACAACTGGCAGACCCTGACATCCGATGCCTGGGTTCTTCAAACAGTACAGAGGTTCCACATGGATGTTAAACGGATCCCCTTACCAAGTAAAAACCCAGACCCCCCTAGTTTTGTTTTCCACTCATGCCGCCCTGGTGAACTCGGAGGTTCTGGACTTGCTCTGCAAAGGGGCAATTGTAAGGATGTCCCCTCACCCCCTTGGTGTTCTCAGCAATCTCTTCGTAGTAGACAAAAGGGACGGGGTCAGAGACCGATACTCAATTTTAAGGAGTTCAACGAATGGTTGATGTACCCGCATTTCAAGATGGAGGGTATCCATCTATTACAGGATCTTCTCCTTTCCAACGATCAAGGACACCCATCTCACGGTCCCAGTCTTTCCTCCCCACCGCCGCTTCCTGCCGTTTCAATGGCAGGGGGAGACTTGAATTCACCACCCTTCCCTTCGAGAAGTCTTCCGCCCCTTGGTGCTTCACCAAGGTGATGCGTCCAGTAGTAGAGTTCCTCAGAGCCAGAGGCGTCGTCCTCATCTACCTGGACGACATCCTCCTAATGGACCAGGTACCTCAAAGTATCTTGCAACATCTGCAGATGGCAGTCTTGCTCCTGGAATCTCTGGGTTCCATCATAAACCAACAGAAGTCAACCCTGGTCGTTTCTCAGTTGCTGGCGTTCCTGGGTTTTGTTGTGGACTCAGTCCATGCCACACTCAGTCTTCCTTCTCGGAAAATTACCAAGATCAGGCACGAGCTTCGTCGCCAGGCATCCCGGCCCTCTACTTCCCTTCGCCAGATAGCAAGAGTGGTGGGTGTCCTGTCGTCCTCAATCCAGGCCATCTTCCCAGACCCCCTTCACGATCGGGCTCTCCACAGATTAAAGGCATCTCATCTCAGGAAGGGACTGACATACTCTCAAGTCGGAGGACACCTGGGAGAATAATCCAGTGGTGGCTGGCTCAAATCGAGGCCTGGAATGGCTAAGCGATTTTCAGCTCCCTTCCAAACCTGGTCATAGAATCAGACCAGTGGCACAGGCTGGGGAGCAAGCTGTGTGGAATTATCCACTGGCTGAAGGTGGTCCGCACAAGAACTTCCTGAAACTCCTAGCGGGTTCGTTCGCAGATCGCTGCTGGACCAAAGATCGAGCACAGTGCTGTGTGCTCCTCAAGAAGGACAACGTAGCGGCAGTCCGATATATAAATCATCTTAAAGAGACTCGCTCCAAGAATCTGGCAGACCGGGCCCACGATTTTTGGGAATACGGCCTGCAGATTCAGGTCTCATAATGGCAGAACATCTCCCACTGGCACTACCGTCACCTCTGGGACAGGAGCCTCTGGTGTCCACATCCGCCGATCCTCCAGGCTCTATGTGAATGGTGGCGCCCATTCTCGGTGCATCTCATTGCTTCCCGCCTGGACCGCCAGCTCCAGAGATACTTCAGTTGGCGTCCAGATCCAGAGGTAGCAGCCACAGACGCTTTCTCCAGGATTGGCAACTGGAACAGGATTATGCATTCCCTCCATTTGTGATGATCATGCGCCACTCAGCCCAGGTCAGGCGTCAACCACAGACATCTTATGGACCCCGACTCTGAGATCACAAGCTTGGTATCTGCTTCTTATGGAACTTTCTTGGGATTCTCCAATCCCTCCACCCCTATTTCCAGGTCTTCGAGATCCGGAGGACAATTCCCCCACCCTCTAGTCCTGGAGGGGTCTCTGTCCTTTATGGCATGGAGGATTACAGAAAACACTGGAAAGTCCAAGGCCGTTCGTGACACGCTGCATTGCTCCTCTCCAAGGCATGGGCAAACAGCATGTTAAAACATTATAGATTGGCATGGTCTAGTGTCATACACGGTGCCTGTGGGGGCAGAGGTTGCCCACATTCTGAATTTCCTCGTCTCCTTGGCTTCGGAGGGCCTGGCCGATAGAACCATCAACACTTTCAGATCGGCGATTTCGGCTGGCCATTCGCCGGTGGGTGACCACCCAGTAGGGGAGCACCCATTAGTACGTAAGCTCTTGAGAGGCATTCGCCTTTCTCTCCATCCGGAACCCAGGAACTCTGTTCTTTGGGATGTTAAAGTTGAAGTCCTCAATCTATTCCTGTCCTGGTCATCAAACAAATAGCTAATGCGAAAAGAAATCTCGGTTAAATTAGCCACTCTGCTTAATATCTTGCAGACATGTCTCGGGTGTCAGAGCTCTGGACAGAACGGGCAGAGTATTCACCCCGGAAGGGGGCTCTTTCCACCAGAACCTACACTACCAATTAACAAGGCCGAAAAGTAAACTTTAACAGTGACCACAGTAAGCCCTTACTTGGCCAAAGACAGACCAAATAGCAACATACTGGCAATTTAGCTTGCAACGGTTCCATGATCTGGCTACCACACCAAGCCACAAACTTGTCCTAGTGTCTGGCGTAAATAGATTTTGTAGACCGCCACCTGGATGGCATCCACTACATTGGGATCTCAAATGCAATCAACTGCTGCAGCTCAATCTCCACACATGGAGGTGTAGATTGCACAGGCTCGGGTGCAAGACCCTTCCCATTAGCTGTGACAGAAGATCCTTCCAAAGTGGCAACCTGGTCTGCGTACAGATGCTCCCCCCCAGAAGTTCTGAGCATCACACTCTCCTGGCGTAACTGGGTCCAACAAAATGACTTGGTCCGGGTTGTTCCTCATCTTCTTCGGAACTTTGGGCAGGAGAGATGGCGGCAAGAAGGCATACAAGAATCCCATACTCCACTCTAAGCGGAATGCATCGAAGGGAAAGCCTTCTTGGGAACTTTATAGTGCAAAAATGTTGACACTGCAAGTTCTCGTAGTGGCTAAAGATCGAGCCAGGGCTCTCCTCACTGGTGGAAGACATCCTGCACCACCTCACAGTGCATTTGGCATTCGTGATCTGCTGTGCGTCGCCAGTCAATTTTTACCACCCTGGCATTTATAGAACCCATCAGGTGGTGCATAATCCAAAAGATGCCCTGATGACGCAGCAAGGTCCAGGCCATCTTGGCATAAAGTCCAGGACCCCACTCCGCTCTGCTTGCTGCAATACCACATAGCGGTGGAATTGTCCAGGAGGACCTGAACTAGCCTCCCTTTGATGGATGGCAGGAAAGCTTTCAGCACTAAGATAATCGCCTGTAACTCAAGCTGGTTGATGAGAAGACCGGTCTCTGCTGGAGACCAGTGTCATTTGATCAGCACCTCTCCCAGATGACCTCCCCACCCTGAAGCGGCCAGTCCATCAACAGTGTGGGGCAGAGAGAGGAGTCTGCCACTGGTCTAATTGCAGTTGAGCAGCCACTAATGTAGAACTTTTGCAGTATCCTCTGAAACCTGGATAGATTCTGATAGCTTTCATGGGTGCATGGCCCACTGAGATTTCAGATGCCACTGCGGAGTCAGCATATGCCATCTGGAATGATCAGCAAGAAGGATACAGAAGGCTAATAGTGCTAGAAGCTTCAAAACCATCCTCACTGAGACCCATGACCGAGGTTGAAACATCAGGATTATAGCCCGAATATTGCACTGTATCCATGAAGGTTCAGAGGAAAGGGATCCTCAGCGAAGGAGTCAGGCTTGACTTCAAGCACATTGATCGTGCACCCCAACAATAAGTAGGTTCCCCCATCAGCTGCAGGTGGACTACGACGGACTGTGGCAAGCCAGTCTTCAACAGCCAGTTGTCGAGGTAAGGGAAGACTGGTACCCCATCCAAGATGTGCTGCAATCACCACCATCACGTTTGTGAACACCCGAGGGGCACTGTTGAGACCGAAAGTGAGCAGGGTGAACTGAAAATGCTTTTTGCCCACCTTGAGGAGGCCTGCAGGATGGATATGGAAATAAACATCCAGAAGGTCCAACTCCACCAGCCAGTCCCCAAGATCCAGGGCAGACAGAACTTGGGCCAGTGTGAGCATCCTCAATTTGTCCTTCTGCATGAAGAAGTTGAGGGGTGGAAGATCTAAAAACAGGGCAAAGTCCTCAGATCTTCTTTGGCCCTAGCAAATAGTGGGCATAACATCCATTTCAAATTTCTGAGGGCTTGACCCTCTCCATGGCTGCTTTTTTCAAAAGAGCTTTGTCTTGCTGTAGCAAAATGGACAAGTGGAACTCCAAAAGCCACTCTGATGTAATTTGGAATGGGCATTGGAAAAGAAAGGAATGGCAGGGTGTAGCTCCTTTGGACTATACGCAAAACCCACCTTTTGAATTTTGTTGTTTGCCACTGGTGAAGAAAAGGAGTGAAGCAGCCTCCCTATTGTCATCAAGCCACTAAGGGTAAACTAAAGCGACTAGGGGGCTGCTGCCGTAGGGGCTGGGAAGTTTGTTGCACATGCTTGTCGGAGAAATGCCTGCTAAATTTCCTATGCGGAAAGGGCTGGCATATCACTTATCGAGGTGGTGGGCCTTGATTTTCACTGAAGATGAAACCCCTAGCAATGCCTACAAAAGGGGCCAACGTGCTGTGGATGCTGCCTTAAGTGAGTGGAAAAACACAGGAGTAAACAGTTTCTCTTCCTTCTTTAAAGTGCTCGAGGGCAGAGCCTGCCTTCTCAAAGAGTTAACACCTGTTGAAAGGCATATCCATGAGTGACACCTGAACGTCACCCAAAACGTCAGTGGATCTCATCCACGTTAGCGCTAACCACTCTGCCACGTCCAGTCCTGAGCGGATGCAAACTTCTCTGCATCCTGGCCATTCTGAATGGTCTGTGCCATATTGGCTCTGAAGTCCTCTGGCACTGCAGGTGCCATAATGCGTGGCAGTATCATCCCAGAAAGCAGCGGGCGTCGAGTGACCTAAGGGGAAGGCAAGCAAATTAAAAAAATACTCTTGCCAAACACCTCCATTCTCCGCAACTCCCAGTCTGATGGGATCGCTGAGAAGGAAATGGGCTTAACTGCTAGTGGAGTCCTGTTCTCTCCAGAGTAGGATGCTGCATGAGAAAGACAATGTCACCAGGGGCTGACCTATAAAGATGTGCCACTTTTCTATTCACTGGTGGACAAAAGCAAGGTTTGGACCAAGTGCCCAGGAGTGTCAGTTAGGGCCTTGTTTAATGGTAGTGGAGGTTCTGGCGAGGATTGTCCGGATTGGAGAACCTCTATAAGGATGTTAGTCTTTACTTTGACTGAAGGCAGTAGTAAATTTAGGACTTCGGCTGCCCTTCTAATCAGCATGGCGAAGGAAGCAGGCTCTTCTGTCGAAGGACCTGGAAAGGGGGAGGTAGGGGGCCGTAGAGCTAACCACATGTTGGGGGAGGTATCAGGCCCACAGGTCTCTTGTAGGTCCATATAAAATTGTTACGGTCACATTGTGGGGAAAATATATCTCTACCATCAACAGCTGGTTGGCTCTGGTCAGAGTCCTATCCAAAAAATTGCTGGAGTACTGGAAGACAGCATCTAGGCAAAGGCAGGGTCTTGTCAAAGTAGGAATGAATGGAGGTCAGGCACGTAAGAACTGAACTCGTGCGTGGAGGAGTTAGAGACAGATTTGGCTCAGTTGGACAGCTATGGCCTCAACATCCTCCTTCGGTGTTGGTGCTGGGTACAACATAGCAAGACTGGTGTAGATCATGGTGCTGGTGTAGAATTGCCACTGGAGTCCAAACTGAACCCGAAGCAGGTTTGGGAGGCACAGCCAGCGCCGAGGAAAGACTCGCCAGCAGTAACCGAGAGGGAGCCAGTAGAGTGTTGAAAACCCAACTTTGTCGACGCCTTGCAGTGAATCACACAACAACGTGGAGTGGGGAATTCTAGATGGATGCGGTCTACCATTTTCAGTAACGAGCGCTTCTTCTCCAGAAGACTGGAAAACAAACCAAGCATTGGCAAAGCCAATGAGTCTGGCATTGCCCTCCGGCCTTCTGGCAATTATGTTTTGTAAAGGCTTTTACTTAACTTTGTTTGGTAATATGCTGGGCTCTCAACGTTAAAAAAAACAAAACACCCAAAGCACCCACTATTCTAGTACTCACTGGCACTGAAGGGAACCACTTTGTGTTTGAATGTGTCCCTTGTGAAAAGAATGCATGCGATAACTCAGAGTGAAGTCAACCAATGGCTGCAATAGGCAGATACATTGCCCCTTAATGCATGCTGGAGTGGGTGGAAAAAAAGTGGATGACACCAACCATAGACTAATGTAAAATCTAAAGGTCTTGGCTAACACAGGTTTAAGAAGGTCAGTCTGGCATTGACTGCAAGCCTCTTGCCTTTAAGATAGAAAGGAATAAGGCAGGCAAGAAAGAAAGAAGGTAAGGCATAAAAGGAAACAAGGCATAAGGAAAAGAAGAAAAGCAAGCAAAAGAAACAATGAAAGCGAAAAGCAAAGATAGATAAGAGAATGGAGGAAAAGGAAAAATAATGAAAGGCAAGAATGAAAAGAGAAAGGAAGAAAAGGGAAAGAGAAAGAAGGAAAGAAAGGAGTGAAAAAAGTAAATAGTGGACACCTTAAAACAGAACAGTTTCAAATGGACACAATCTGGTATGTTGTGAAATAGCAGCAGTGAGAAAAGCCAAACAGTCCAAAAGAAATGAAAACCAGCATTGGCAGGGGAAGGGATCCGATAAAGATGGAATGTGCTTCAGAAGCGTCCTGCTACCACAGGCTCTAGGTACAAATGCCACACAAAGTAAGTATAAAGCAAAAACAAAAACACTGGCACTGAAAGGAACTAGCTTGTGTGCAGATGTGCTCCTTGTGGAAGAG
Organism: Calotriton arnoldi; assembly: GCA_963921515.1. Lineage (NCBI taxonomy): Eukaryota > Metazoa > Chordata > Amphibia > Caudata > Salamandridae > Calotriton > Calotriton arnoldi. Next base: position 662,372 of record CAWUFW010005084.1, read on the forward strand.
CAAAATGCAGTGACTCAGTGAGGTTAACTACCAACTTCTCATAGATATAAATATTCTTTGCTTAAAGATGTACTTCGTCCACACATTATAGATCCCTCTCCCAGCCTAGATAATTCCCTTGTTGATCCTATACTTCCTCATAATTTTTCTTCTGATGTTACAGCTGCTTTTATTTATAAACCGCTTTCTATACAAGACTCAGACAGGGCGAAAACCAAAACTGAACTTGCTTGGGGAGCAGGACCTTCAGACCTCTTTCTTAATCCCTTCATGGAATAAACTATGGCAGAAATACATTATACTTCTCGTTCAACCAGTACCACTCAGACAATGTTTTTCTTTTATAATAGATAGTTTCTAACTCCTATTTTTATTCAAAATGAAACTGTTACCCAACAACAATTGTTGGTCATGCGGTTCCCCCAATGGGGATTTCCTTCACAAGTTTTTTCATGTCCCAAACTCTACTTTTTGGCATCTTGTGTGGCATAAAATTCCTCAGTTATTCTTAGTCTGACCTCCCCTTCACATAGTTAGCCTTTTTACTGGTAGCTGCTCGGACATATGGTCAGGCAACAATATCAAGGGTATGTTAGAGGATCTTCTCCTGGCGGTTGCCTTTCAGGTTATTACTTTCAATTAGAAAAATGTTGACGGGGTTTCTTATATGGCATAGTGGAACTTGATTTGTCATTATCATAGATTAAATACTTCACACTCTTCCTCATTAGACGAGGCCAACAAGAGAGATTTGATCTGTCTTCCCTTGACTCCACATCAGTGTCTCCCTCTTTCTACAAATGTTAAAGATGTTGAAGTTACCAAACCCTCTTGAATTCAATTATTTCTGGCATCCCTCTTAGCTTCTTATCTTATGTATTTCTCCTATATAGTTCACTGTACACTTCTTGCTTTCACATTATTTTCATTTCCTTACCATCTATTATCTTCCATATATAGGCATATTTTATTTAGTTTCTTTCTCCCTCCCCTTTTCTTTCCTCTCCCATAAAATAAAAAATATATATAAAATGCTATCTGTATTATATTGCAACATTGTCTTTTTTCCCATTGAGATGTGCTATATTCTATAACATATATATTAATTTGATGTATTTATTTTACCTTTTCATCATTATGGTCATTGATTTCTTTAGGTCATGTCTCAGTAATAACGCTTCTTTACATAGGTTGCCTTTCCTTCTGGTTATTTTTTAATAAAGCATTCTTAAACTTAAAATAAAGTATGGTTAACCAGTGGCTTAAGTAGGCTGTCCCACTGCCCCAAACTATATGCTGTAGTAGGCAGAAGCAAAATGGGAATGACACCAATAGATGGAGAGGTGGTTGAAATCCCTTATATGTACGTAATTATACATATTTTAGTAAAATCAAAAGGTTTTAGCAAACGACAGACCGAAAAAGACAGAACATCAAAATCAGAGAAGACTCTGAACTCACTGTACCAGAACTCCCACGCCCCCCACCCACCACCACACCACACGCCCACAACCCACCAAAAGGGTATATAGCAACAGTTTTTAAAGTGCGGGTGGTTATTGCACCTGCTAGATCCATAGGCAACATGCAGGCTGTGAGCTCGAGATGCAGCAGGGTGGGAGCAAAGTTTCATCCAACCAGTGTTGATAATATAAACATAACTGAAACTAGTGACGAACGGCAATACATGATATTTAACGGTCTGACAACGCACAGCCCACCCGAGTAAGATAATAAAGCTACATCAAAACCGAAAGCGTTCTTTTTGCAGCAACAGAAATGTCCAGAGAGAGTTGTTGAATTATGCACTCCGTAAATCTAAGGCATACAAAACAAAAAAATAGCCACATCACAAAAATATCCCAGACTGAGAAGGCCCACATCTTCCCATCTTTAATAAAACGGAGGGGGGGGGGGGGAGCAATGTCCCTCCTAAACGTGGAGACCTGGCATGTCTGAGATGCAGCATGATATCAAGTTTCCGACCGGCTCACTTCTCTTTCCTCAAGGGCACTTCCCCTCAGCCGAATTAAGTCAGACTTGAATAGAACCCCCTTTACTCTGGACACCTAAAGCAGCCCCCGTGTTGTAGTTTCGTTCCATGGGTTGCTGGCCGAGCACGCAGAAGGCACTTTCCCTCTCCACCCCAGCCCCGTTTCAGAAGACGACAGCGGTGCCCTCCCTGTATGCGTCTATCACCAAGCCGAGTTCTCAGGCAGTTGCATGCCCTGCTGGGAGCTAACCAGCAGAGACAAATGGCAGAGTTATCAGAATGGCAAACGGCACCACCACCACCAACGAGCAGGTAGCCGCTTCAACATCACTAGCCAGGAGGAGGGAGTACTCTGTTGGCCCTGAGCCAGGCACGGGACTGCCAATGAAGGGATCGGATGTATGAACAAACATGGGCAAACTTCTTAAGAGCGAACAGGACAACAGTAAAACTGGGCATCCACCAGTTGTGTTCATGGTTGCGGCTAGACGGAGCACAGTGACTCCATGTGAGACTCAAAGTAAAACGATTAAGCTTTTCTCAAGACGGATATGAGCTCAGCATGGAACAAAAAAACGTCCTTTAAGAAGGGAGATGGAGAAAGAATACTACAATATTTGTGCATTTTTATATAGCACTTCATATAGCACTCCTGCATCTCCAAGTCTTGTAAATATCGTGTTACGATTACCCATTTCATGGTACTCAATTTACAGAGCTTGGAAGAAGGGAAACCCAATTCAGTCTTGCTGTAGTTCAAAAACTCAAGACCTCCATATCTCCTAAGTTCTCAGAGGCGAAAGTACTGCTCTCAGAACTAGAGGAGAATAAGAGAGAGATTGAAAGAGCGTGAACGGTCATCTACCTCTTCCTTCTCTATTTTACTAGAATGACGCAAACAATGCTGCTAATCTTTACCAAAAGGCTGTCAAGTGTGAAGGCTATGCACACATATAGGCACAGAGCATCACAAATATCGCCATTTTAAAAAAACGTAAACATTTTTCAGGTAAACGGAATGTCTGTCTGATATAGACTCTCCTGAAGAATGAACACAGTTGAAGTACCGTTTCCTGTTTTTCATTATTTTATTTACTGCTTCTAATGTTTAAAATCACTGTTAATTTCACTACTGAAAGAATACATTGTACACAAGTATAATGTGGATGCGATATGATGTATTGCACGGCATGCTGACGAAAACCCAATAAACAGATCTTTCAAAAAGAAAAAAAAAAAAAACACTTTTCAGGAAATGTGTTTTTTATGGGCAAAAACAGCTGTAAATCATTTGCTGCTTCTTGTTCCATTATTTCATGCGGATTAGTCAGTCGATACGCTGCAATGGTGAACACATCCAAATCATCAGAGAAGCCTGTGTGTGACAGTGTGCATTGTGGTTTCAGGAGATGCGGTCACGAGTTGTAGGTCACAAACATGTAACCGAAAATTGGACTCTGAACAGCAACAGCTTGCAATGTTATGCATCTTACCCTAGATGGCAGGAGAGTACAGAGTATGTGGCCTGCAGAACCACATGGTGCAAACAGTCTTAAAGTTATTGACCCAAAAAGGAAGTGGACTGACGTTGTTTTAATACTAACCTCCAGCAAAACCCAAACTATATGCTTGGAAAACCCCTTTTGGGTAGGGAAACTCTTAAGTCTTAAAAGTAGTAACCAACATAGTATTCTTTACCGGTGCAATTAGACCACGAGGACCGAAAGCGAGGAACCGCATAAAATATGGGTAGTGGCATGGACATACGTCTGGAAGCAAATGTTTCAATCGCCTTTTATATCATGTGCTTTCTGCTAGGATGAGGAAACAAGCATTGGCATAGCCAATAGGACTCGCCTTTGGGACCGCATAAGTGTTTAGCCGTGTATAGTTTTATAGATCCGTGTATTTTTGTATAGTGCGACCCAAAGAGTAAGAGCACTTACAAGAGCACCAGTTACATTACACAAGGTTACATTCATTTTGTTAGATAGGGGAGATTACGTGATTTGCCCAGAATCACAGGCTGTTGAGCTGACGCCGAGACTCGAACTGGGTTCCCCAGATTCCAGATCGAGCGCTCTAGCCGTTAGGCCACATCCTCTCAATGCATCTTCTCTTCACGTTCTCTCTTTTGTAGGCTTGTTTGAAATACATACTACATGCAGAAGTCTGGACTATGTACTGCCTCTCAAGTTTCAGATGCTCTTATGGACATGCAAATATCCTCACTGCGGTGAGTGTGGATGCAACAGAATGGGTGGTCTATAAGGGCCTGCTAAGAGAATGTGAAGCTCAAAGCTTCTCAGGGTTAGGTTAGTATCAATGTTAGGTTAGGGCTCCTTAAGGTCTTCTGAGGGCAAGCAGCAAGAGACTTATGGTGGTTAGAGGGCTGGATGAGGTTAGCTGTCAAAAGGCAGATGCCATTCTAGGATTGTCTGCGGTTTGGCTGGAGGTGTCTCAGGACTAACTCATGGCTGGCACAGGTATAGGCCGGATTCTTTAGGTGTGGCTGAGGTAATGAGAGAGCCAGATCAGACAGTACCTTCAAGACGGTCTATGATGGCGAGCTGAAGATGACTGGGTGCCGGCTGAGGGACTCTCTCGGGCCAGCAGATACATAGCTAGACGGCTTGCTCAGGAGGGGTGACAGAAGATCTGATGATGACAGAGAACCAATGTACTAGCCTAGGCCCTCACCCTGCCACCTGCACATTTTGCTGGAGACAAGACGACATGGAGTATGTGCACACGGAGGGGCAGAATGGCTCCATTGAAGCCAATTGTCCCAATCTGCTTGCTAACAATGTTGGGGTTGACTTCCGGGATACAGGGGAGCTTGAGGGACAGCTGTCTACACTGTATTATTTGTCGAACTTTACATCTAATATGTGGAAAGCAGTGCTGCGTGCATATTTAAACTGCCCTCTGAATTTAGCCATGAACAAATAACCCATAAATTCTAAAGCTCTCTACTAGTCGTGTTTAATGTCCACCATTAATGTTACCAAGTTATGTAACATGGGGGCACCCTTCCACCTCGCCAATTTGCTCAAAGTGGAAGGGGCATATGAAAAATTGAAATCCACTGGTGTAGGGTGTATGGAAGGGGTACTGGTTTGGTGTCCTATTTATTGTATGGGGAAAATACACTCCTTGCAGCTTCTTATCTATGGAACACCCAACTGGGACATAGCGACTAGATAACAAAATATTTGGGGAGGGCAGCGTTTGCACTGTGCATGTGCAGCAGTGGAGAGAGCTGGTACAGTGTTCTTTGGACCTCTAAGTGGAAGGTTGAGAGTAGGCATACATTGATTTCCATATTTGAAAAGGGGCTGCATCTGTAGCCCGGAGGGAGAATGCAGACTGAGCAAAGAGTGCCAAAGCGTATGTCATGATTAAGGGGATCAGAAGAAAGATGTAGTGAAGGAAAATTCCTGGACTGTAGTAAACCAAAAGGGAACCTAAAAAGGGGTAGGTTTTGGATGGTCTTTTCAGGGGGGGGGGGGGGTTATGGTGTCTCTAGACAGAGTGGCTCCAGTAGTCTTAATTATGCGCTGGGACGCTTCGGGTTAAGTAAGTTATCAGGCCCGGGGTGCAGGGCATAATTGCAGGGTGGAGGTGTGGGGTGACGTACTACCACTGTGAAAGAGTAAACTCAATCCCCTTCATGCCAAGGGATCTCTTTTGTGATGTACGCAGTGGCAACTCCCCCCCGATCTCACGACTGTTTATGATTAAGGCTCCCGTGTTTTCCATTTTTACAAATAGATCTGTCTGTTTTTATCTTTAAAAGCGGAAAAATACTTAAAATCGAGCATCTTTTAAGTTACTCTCCGTGCTGTCATGAATTCCAGGTCAACAACTGAGCAACTAGACAGAATGGGGAATTCAAAAGCAGGATGGAATTTCCTTAAATATCGGCCTATGTTAACATACATTTCTAGTATGTGGGTGTGTGGTATGCTATATTTGCCTGCTTAATTTGCTAATAAACAACAATTATTAGAGTATGAGTGCGCGTTTATCAGTTAAATAAATGTGGAAATGTACAATTTTATAACATAATTTGTTCACAAAATGAAAGTGAAAAAATACAGGTAAGATTGCTAAAAAATAAATATGGATTAATACAGAATTAAATGTAACTAAATAAATACCATAAACCCGGGAGCCCTATTCAAGATGCATAATTATAGAATGGCATTGTGTGGTCCTAACTCTGCTTCTTGGCTTGTTTTTTTAGATTTCCCCACGGCAACCACTCGAGATTTCAAAAAGGAGCACATTTTTAGATTTAAAATGTCTACTGAAGACATAGTACAGTTATTTACTCTTGCACTGTTCTGGTTCAATGAGAAGTTGCTTTTCTCATCGCAGGTTACGAAGTTGGCTGGCACTTGCTTTGGCATTCTGAAGATCTTGAGGAAGTTTCTTCCTCTTTTGCCTAATTCTGCAAAGGAAACTGTTGTCCGTGCTCTAATTCTTTCCCGCTTGGACTACGGTAATGCACTGTATGCTGGCATTCCAGGTTACCTTTTGAATAAGTTACAGGTGATTCAAAATTCGGCCGTCAGACTCCTGCTGGGTCTCTCCAGCAGGTGCAGTGTGCGTTCTCATTTGCGTTCCCTGCATTGGCTCCCGGTGGAGGTGCGAATAAAATTTAAAATTCTATCTATTGCTCATAAAGCCCTCCATGGTCTGGGACCCCATCTATCTGCAGAAGAGGATTGCTTTCTATTCTCCGGTGAGACAATTGCGTTCCTCCTCCCAACTTTTGGCACAGACCCCGCGGTTTAAAATCGCCAGAGGCTTGGTGGGAGCTCTTTTACCCGGATAGCTGCGCTGGCATGGAATGCTTTGCCACTGGCCTTACGGGGCGTCAAAGATCCCATGATCTTTAAGAAAAAGCTGAAAACTTTGCTCTTCTAGCTCTGTCCTTTGTTTCTGACTCTGACCCTTTTCAGGCTCGCGCCGGGACACTCCTCGGAGTATCTGTGCGCGTTAGAAGTTTATATAACATAACATAAAACATAACTGTTGAATGCGTATTATAACGTTAGAATGCATTTCCTAGGTCACTTACTGGTGTGATCCATTTTTAGGTCTCGCCTGGCGAAAGCAGCGCATGCGCTGCTCTCGCTATTGCGAGTACCTTTTGGAATCAATTCTGCCGAGGGCTTTCATGCACGCGTCTGCATGGACAAACATGGCTGCTCTCGCCATTTGTCCATAGCAAACAGCATGCGCGTGTCCGTAGGGACTGAGGACAGTCCGACGCCATTTTGTTGCCATAGCAACGAAAATGCCGCTTCGTGTGTGCTTTTAATTAGCGTGGGCTTCGCGCGATCACTTTCACGGCCGCTTGTTTTTTAGGTCTCGCCTGGCGATAGCAGCGCATGCGCTGCTCTCGCCATGCGAGGGCCTTTTGTAATCGATTCAGCCAAAGCTGAATATGCACGCGTACGGTTGGACAGAGATGCACACGCCGATGTGGACAGGCCGATGCCATTTTGTTTAAATTCCGGCCCAGAGTTGACTTGAATGCAGCTTAACTTATGTGCTGCCCTCTAGTGGACTAATGACAATCTTCAGGGCAGCAGCAGCACCTGACTTAATCAACAACATTTTCAAAGCTTGTCTTCGCTCGGTCTCTTCTCCTGTCTCTTCCTTCGCATCTATGTCTCCCTGTTCTCGTTATCTGCCTCTCTCGTATCCTTTGCCTCCCAATCTTCCTATCTACTCTCCCTTTCAACAGCTGTCAATGTCTCCCTTCTTTCCCTGCCCTTTCGTGTCCGGGTCTCCTCCCTTCACCCTTTCTCTACTCTTGCTTGTCCGGCGCCGTCGCATCTTTCTTAACCTTCCCCTCTCGCTTGGACTCTCTCTTCCGTGGTCTCCTGTCCCCCCCCCCCCCCTTCGGGATCTCAGCGTTCCCAAGTCTCTGTCTCCCTCCCTCAATAACAACTCCATGCTTGTTTTATTTTGTTTTTTCAACTGCAGTCGCTGCCTATCAAAGAAACAAGGGCTGGAAAGAAAAAGACTGTTCAAATGATGCCAAGTGCACTGTGGGAGCGTTTATCTTTCCAATGCCCGAGTCTGCTGTCACAATGTACGAGTGACTCATGGACAGCTTCCACTTTGTAAATGCAATCCCACCCCCTTCCAGGCGTCCCTATATCATCAATGGTTTGTGACTACAATTGCAGTCTCAAAGCACTGGTATATTTTATTATGATTCGTCATGCCCTTCCACCTTTCAAATACAAGGATTCATACTATGTACAGATGCAAAGACATTTGAACTAATAACGTTTTGCACACTGTGGATTAGGGTTTTTTTTTTTTTTTTTTTTTTTTTAACAACAAATGTTATTGATTTTCAAGGTACCAAATGGGCAAGGCCCAGCGAGCTTCGAGGCATGTATAGATACAAAATACACTAGCAAGGTACCGTATAACATCCCTATGGCGTCTGCAGAACTGCAAACCCAAACCCCCACCCCCCGCCCCCAACCACGCACCATACATCGCTTATACACATTATACAAACGTAGTGTAATCTTGCTTCTTCACCTCTACCCGACCCCATTAACCTATAGCAGTGAGCTGCTCACAACCAGCCTATCAATTGGATCTCGGGGAGCCATTGACTCCATGAGTGACAAGTCTATGCCACGGTACGTGGCCCATCTGGCCCAAATCTTGTTATGTTTTTGCGGACATCCCCGAGCCTGAAATACTGCCACTTCAGCGGACAGGCACCTATCCATTGCTTTCTTCCAGGGGCCTATACTGGGTGGGAGTGTCGCCTTCCAATGTTGAGCAATGTCGCGCTTAGCTAGTGCCAGCCCTAGGAACAGTAAATGCCTTTTATATCTGTTCCCCCAAATGTCCTCGGTGCTGTGCAGGAATATCAAATCGAGGGTCTGCAGGAATGCGCCATGCCAGCACTTGCCCCAAGCAGGACCTTATACCCGACCAGAAATGTTGCAGCGCCGCACAAGTCCACACAGTGTGGAGGAACGACCACTCCTCCGAATCACATCGGAGACACATAGGTGACTGAATAGCCCCCATCTTGCAAAGGCGCAGACGTGTAAAGTAAATCCTATGGAGATATTTGAACTGGATCAATCGATATCGGGTGGAGACCGCAGAGTACCGGGGGCTAGCCAGTGCCTCCGCCCAGTCATCATCTGTCAGTGTGGGCACATCTGCCTCCCACGCCACCCGGGTCCGGTGTATAGTGGCTGTGGAATGTGTGATCAATGTTTGATAGATTTGAAGAATCTTGTGGGCACCCAGGTTCCCCCATGAGCAACCGGCCCTCCAACGGGTGGAACTCCGGGAGACCTGTGAGGCCCCGTATCAGAGGGGATATAGCGTGTCGGAGTTGCAAATATCTGTGGAATTGCGTTTTATGGAGGCCGAAATCAGCTTGGAGCTGCTGAAAGGATTTGAGTGTGGACCCCGCATTACATCTCCCAACACAGAAATCCCAATGTCATCCCACCTACGGAAGCCCGCCAGAGCTGCGACTGGCCGAAGGTATGTGCCGCGCCAGAGAGGCGTAGCATCGGTGAGTCTGCCCCACCAGCCCATCTGTCGGATCGCTCGCCTCCAAATCTGAATGGCCGTCCTACATGCCGGGGGGAGTTCCGTCAGAGACGAGGAGCTATACAGAAAGTGGAGTAATGGGGTTTCGGCCATGAAGAGTCGTTCCACAGCGTAGGCTGGGTCAGATTGTGAGCAGTACCACCAGTTATTTATCACCAGGAGATGCGATGCCCGGTAATACGCCTGTACATCCGGCGCCGCTATCCCGCCGCAATAGGTGGATTGGATACAGGTCGCAAGCGTCACCCGAACCACTCCTCCCCCCCCCCCCCCCGAGAAATATAGATTGAGTAATGCATTAATTTGACGGAACCAGGACGGGGGGATTGGAAAGGGGTAATTTTGCAGCCTATAGAGCAGGCGTGGTAGAGACACCATTTTAAAAATGGCCGATCTACCATATAACGAAAGAGGGAGTTGGGACCATACCGTCGTCTCATCTCGAACTGTAGTCAGTAGCGGCGCAATATTCCGTGACCATGCTTCAGTTTGGCACCGTGTAATAACCACCCCAAGGTATCGGAAGCCTGACTCCGCAATCACCAACTGGGAGGCCCAAACTTGGGACCGCTGGTCTCCGCAGATCGGAAATAATATGGATTTGGATGGGTTAGCGCAGAGGCCAGAGGTCTCCCCGAAGACCCTCAGAATCTGCAGCACCCGGGGCCCAGAGACCCACGGATCCGACATAAAAAACAGGGCGTCGTCAGCGTAAAGCACTATCCTATCCGAGCATTCCGGAGACCAATCCAAACCCCGCAGGTTAGAGTCCAGACGGACCCACGCCGCCAGGGGCTCAATAGCCAGTGCGAACAGCAGTGGGGAGAGCGGACAACCCTGTCGAGTGGCCCTTCGAATGGGGAAGGGAGCTGAGCATCGGCCAGCTACCCGGACCGATGCGGTGAGGTCCGTATAAAGCAATTTCACGTAAGCCCGGAATTGGGGGCCCAAGTTAACTGCTTCCAACAACTTAAAAAGGTACGTCCAGCTTAATGAATCGAACGCCTTGTCGATATCAGCCAACAGGACTGCCGCGGGACGTCCCAGACGGTGAGCCTCCGCCACCGCGTTGTGAGCTTGTCTGATATTATGTCTGGTAGAGCGTTGTGGCATGAAGCCCGACTGGTCCGGATGTACCAGCTCCTCTACACAGGTACGGAGGCGATCCGCCAGGATCTTTCCCAGCAGTTTGGGCTCAAAATTTATTAATGAGATGGGGCGATAGGACCCCGGGTCGTCCGGTGGGCGGCCCGGTTTGAGAAACACCACGACCTCCGCTTGTCTCCAGTCCGAAGGGAGAATATGCTGCTCCGAGGCGTCATGAATCACCTCGAGCAAATGCGGTCCCAGAGTCTCCAGATGAGGCCTCAGGAAGTCACATGGAAACCCGTTCGGGCCCGGCACACGGCCAGGGTGGATGTTGGAGGGCCGACCGCAGTTCCTCCATCGAAATAGGCTCCTCCAGGGCATCACGCCGGTCGGCCGATAGGCGGCGGGGAGGGATTTCCACTAAAAAGGCATCTATGAGGGATTCGGAGATGACCTCCCGTTTTTCGTACAACGCCGTGGATTAGGGTTTTTAGTTTCAGAATCTGTGGTTTTGCAAACCGCAAGCTTTACAACCGCAAATCCCTTGGATACATTATAGACCTTATGCCCACTGTGTCTTCCTTTCCTTTGTCATTGCGTTTCACGTTGTCTCTTTCTTTCCTCTTTACCTCCCTTTCCCTTTAACTCAATTTTTCTCCCATTCGTTATCTTCTTTTTGTTAATTCTCTAGTTTATTGTCTCTAACGTGTACGGTCTTAGTCGCTTTCCTTCCTACGTACATTTCTCCAACATTGTCTCGCGCACTCTGTTGCCGTTTGTCTCTCAGCCTCACTCTCTTTCATTGAGTATTTTTTTTTTTAATCGCACTTCATGTGCAGTGCCCTCCTCTCTCTCCTCGGCAGGCTGAGAGGTCTCTGCCCTGCCCGTCCTTCCCTCAGTGTGCTCAGCTGGAGTCCCAGTAACCTCCACTACCCAGAATGCTTTGCAAATGTGAATAATGACATACCCCCAAGCATTGGCTTCGCATATTTGTTCATTAAGTCACTGCTATCAAAGTGTAGGAAAATCCACAGCTGGCTCACACAGTCCGTCGTCCTCTGCCCTCCCTCCAAAAATCTATAGCGCCCACATCACCCGTACCTCCTCCCAAGAAAAATCTCTCGCTAGCATTCATTATTATGCTGTTTCCACTCCCCCCACCCAACGAAATCCACCACTTTTACGTATCAATGTTCACATACAAACAAACCCCCTCTCCCCACACCCCTCCAACAAAATCTATATCTGGAATGTATCACCAATCACCAAGTGTCCGCACTCCCGCAAAAAATACACACAGCTGCCAATAGGAATAACAAGAAGTGCAAACACTGACCCTCCCCCCCCCCAATCAAAATCCATAGCTGGCATACATCGCCCTCGCCACCCCCCTCCCCATCCGACTCCCCAGGTCGGCAAACACATTTGATAGTTGGCATACATCGATGGGGGCACTCCCATAACCAAATAAATTCACATCTACAGTCCACCATCCATCACCCTTCTCCAGGGCACAAGTCCTATAAAAAGAAGTGGGGGGACTGACCAAGTTAGGCAGTATGCAAGTGACATAAAAACGCGTGCCAACACAGCACATGACGTCACGACGCGTGACATCCCACTTGGCATCACAGGAAGTGACCTCACTGGAAGACTCTGCATTAGGATGAGTAGCGCTGTAAAAAGAAAGAAAATAGTGCTATTTATATTGTTTTGTGTGTAAATACTGGGACAGACCCACCCATCTGACATTCTTAAAGTGCGTGCACTTATATACACAGACTGAAAAAAGTAACAAGCATTTGCAATGCAATAGGTCTCGCATTTGCGAGAGTTTAAGGTATTGGCATTCTAAATGACAATGCCTTTTATTTAGCCGTTTTGAAAAACAACACATAAATAAAAGGCATTGTCATTTACAATGCCAATAGCTCAAACTCTCGCAAATAAGAGACCCGTTGCATTGCAAATGCTTGTTCTGATGGGTTTCAATGAGGGAAGGGAACCGGCTACAATATGACTAGTTATAAAAAATAAAAAAAATACAAAACAAAACACCTCGATTCCACGGGCTGGTGGATTAGTTAACTATTATAAAAGCGTATTTTATACCAAGCCTTTATCCAGTACTTTATATAGACTATCCGTGTTTGAGCTAGTTGCCCAGTCTAACGTGGTAATTGCACTAAATGAAAGGCAAAGTTTACCAAGCCAGATCTGGCCAAAGCATTACCTATGTAGTTAAGTGACTAAGGCACAGAGCGCTAGTACTTGCGCATAATCAAAGCTAAAATCCAAAAGATGAGGGGGAAGAGAAATCCGTTATGTGTAAGGTGACCAGACGTCCAGAATTGGCCTGGATAGTCTGTTTTTCATGGACTGTCCCGGTGTCACGACATATTTTGCAAAAATAAATGCATGTTCCGGTATTTAAAGAGAGGTCGGTGAGCACCCACACTTTAATAGTGCTGTGCAGGCTCATGTTACACTAGCCCTCCCATTACACCTGTATTTGATAAGGGTCTCCTGCTGTACTGCCTGGTCTCATTCACTGCAGCACAGCAGGATTTAATGAGGGGCGAATTAACGTTCACAGAGCCCATCACCCAAGGGGGGGGGGGGGGGGCAGCTCAACCCAGCCCTACGGACAAAGTATGGGGTGGGGGGGGGGTGGGGAGTCTTTAAATGGCATGCCATAGAGTAGAGTGTGTATATATATATATATATATATATATATATATATATATATATACACACACACACACACACACACACACACACACACACACACACACACACACACACACACACACACACACACACACACACACACACATATACATACACACATATATTCTTCGAAAAGAGAAGTGAATATGTTCACAGGAGTGTGAGCATGTAGTGCTATTTTTGTGTCTATAGCCGTCCCGGTTTTTTTCTCTCCTTAAAATGTGGTCATCCTAGTTATAGGCGACTAAACAGAATGCTCCCTAGACGACTACAAAGAATACCAGACTGTAAAGTAGATCAATTCACAGAGCCGTGACCTTTCCACCCCCGAGACACCGCTGTACAATGCCTATGAAATTCAGCCTCCAACCACCCGTTCTTTATATATTTGTTTTAGGTCTAATGCGCTTCTGGTGTCCTGGGTACAGGCTGGAGTTTCATGGAAGGCTCCATACCGACACGACTCCGAGAGTCACGGGTGCGTAGGCGCAAATGAGTGGATTTGCGCCTCTATGGGCTTCGTAGCCGCATGCGTGTTAAGTTGTAAGGTGTAGGCTTAACAGTGGGGTCTTCAATGAGTCTCTGTGTTCTCCAGTCCGGTGAGTATTTTAGATTGTCCAGTTGGGGAAGCGACAACGGCATGTCTGGCTGGATTGTAAATCTACGGGGCGGTGGCATTAAGGAAGAAGGCAGCTATAATTATTAATGTCTAAGGCCATCGGGAGGGGGAAGGGTTGTGTATTTCCACGTCTACGAATGCCGCGAATAGAATCAACGGGTTGCCGAGTACATGTTGTTTCGTGGACCGGCCCCCAACTGCTGAGAATAGAATCGCTGGGCTTTAAATTCACTTCTGAAGCTTAGGACCAGTAGTGAGTGGATGTTTGCTGTGTCCTTTCAGCAGGAGGTAAATGTTATTCTAGTTGATATCGCGGACTTACCGGTCCGTCCTCGAACTGCTCCTTCTCAGTGTTATGCCCATGTGAGTCTCCCTTTGACTACGCCATCGGCGTTCTGACCACTCCGCGCCCAGTGAAGTCGCGCTGGGGAGGAGGAGACTGACCGGTGAGAACTCAACTGCTGCGCCTCCTCTCGGGGGCGCGCGCGCGTCTGTGTAAAGCCATTTTGCGATTCGGGAAGACTGCACAGAATCACAAAATCCTTTTACTACATGCAAAAACACCATTTTGCTGACACAACCCCTGTGATTTTGAGAATCGCTAGATTCGCAACAGCAAAATACTTTCCTATATATGACCCCAGGATTTTAGCGGTTTACAAAAGATCTAAAATTAATGTTCATTCTCCTGCTGAGCGAAAGAGCCTTCCAAAGCATTGCACAGCTACACCCAGGGCCTTATCTTCAGTGCAGATTTTATTAATTGTGGGGTTGCCTAAAATGAAATTACATAAAAGATTTTAGTTTAAGTGTAACTGTTTTTTGTTTGCCAGAAAAGTATGCGAGGGTTTCGTTTTTCAGACAAGAATCTTTTGCTGAAAATTAAATAGGAGATTTGTGTTCAGTGTGCTTAATTATCTCCCTCATTCGGCAACAACAACAGCAATGCTTTTTTACCGTTCCATCAATGACACGATATTTATTTATTTTAATTATTTATTTGCGGAGTTTTATATAGCGCAAACATGACCTTTCAGGGTATCTATCAGACCGCTGTACACATAGTAGTCCGGTAATACATACAGCAGAAATGCAAGAAGGAATATGCAGAGAGCAATACAGATACAGTGTACGAAAAAGGTCTGGTAGATCCGTGATCTGGAGGTGTCCACGAGAAATCGGAGTGATTTAGAATTACTAGTGCAAAAGTAATGTAACAACGTACTTGTCATTGTTGAAACGCTTTATTAACGGTTACTATCATTACATGCATTTGTTCAGCGAATAGGCTTTGGAAGGATTAATAGCCGAGATGACCTGGTCAAGAGTCAAAAACAAATAACTCACGGAATGATCGTAATGGCTATAGGAAGTTATTGTTATAGATTATGGTTCTTTGTTTTAAACATATTTTAATAGGCATCACATTTTGACCGCTTTTCCACTCTTTGAAGTGGCTTTTAAAGAGATGCTAGAATGTATTCTTTTTCTCTAAATTACCTTGTTATTCTGACCATTTAACCCCTGTTGATTTTGGAAATGATCTATGAGCCTTCTGTGGAATTATCTGCTAATGGAAACACCACAGCCCTCTCCTCCTTAAATCCATTAATTGCTTTGCTTTAGCGCCGATATCCCGGAGATCGCACAAACACCGCGAACATTTGTTTTGACCAAACTATCTGTGATAACCGAGGGAAGAGTCATTTGCACTTGTGTGAGAAGGGACTCTGTGGGGCTAATCGGACTCCTTTGTGATAACATTCTGACACCAAAGCCCCTCTGCGGGATTAGACCCCGGGCCCTAAAATGCTAATGCAGGTAAGCACCTTTCAAAGGACTCTGTGGGAAAGGTCCCCACGGGGCAAAATAAAGATTCAGGTTCGAAAACATTGGGATGAGCCGCCATTTGCACAGGCCACCGCTGCCGGGGTGAAGATGCTTTCCAGATTCTTCAAAGGAGGTTCTTGAGGGTCACCATGAGAAATGTTTCGGCTCTCCTACGGGCTTGCAGGAGGACACCCCGGAAAAAAATTAGCAATACAGGATACCGGGTTATAAATATGCGCACGCACACACAATTCAAAAATAGGAAATTGTCCAGGCGTGTGCGTCCGTTTCCCCGAAATGCTGAAGCAGTTAACAGACAGGGCTATCCTTTTAGATAATTTAGCTCCAAAACCAAAAGTCTTTGAAATTATCCCAAGAGAGCTTTCAGTGCATTTAAAAGCAATTCAAAGGGAGGCAGGAGGAATGCGCATATTTTTGGCATTGTGTATTTCACCCTGAATTTACAAACCGTGCAGCTTGGCCTGTATGGTTCTTATTTTCACTGCGTGCGCTGCTTGTTATTTCGGAGGCCCGCAGAACTCCGCGATAAAGCAGGAACTCGCCGTTTCTGGAGACTCGCGGGCCACAGGGGACAAAGTAGAAACGGTTTGTGGCACGTGTGCCAGCGGACGCCTCCCTGGCCAACGACTTGTACAGCGTGGCGCAGACTGATAATAGAGCACAGCGGGCCAGGAATTGAATGAGATCTAAACAAGCAAAAGTACTCCAGGGCCAGCGCGACCACCATCTGTTTCCAATTAACGCAACCGGTCGCGATAATTGGTGGGCCAATTGCATGCTGTCCTTCTTAGAAAGACGCATGCAAAGGCCAATAGGGGGGAGATAAAAAAAAAAAAAAAAAAGCACACGCACGTGCGTTCAGAGTTTTAAAGCCCTTACTAAAGCCTCGCAGAGCAGCGCATGCGCGCTGGCTCAGGCGAGACCTAAAAAGCGTCTTCACAATTAGCTTGGGAAAAGACATGGAATATCATAGAGAGCGTCATTGGCGTGTGCTTCTATGTCAAATACAGTGTTTTTCCCACATATATGTCTTGACGTCAACTGAAGCGATAAAGGAGAGCACACCAATGAAAAAATTGGGCCAGACCAGAGTAAGACATCAAAAGTGTGGCAAGTACTCAAATTCCGACCAGAAAAGTTAGTCAAAATATAAACACAACTTGCAGAGTCTGTTTTCGAGGAGCTTAACGGCAGCAAAACGGAACTGCCTTTCAAGTGCAACAGCAGTGCTACTTGAAGTTGCAGGAAAGGCACTGGGGCTTAAAGGAACACTGACATTTTTCACTTTTGTTAAGCTGTGCACCGGGCTCAAAACAAACTGCAATCAAGACAAACTTCACCTACAGAAACTTAATATATTATACAAGTCGGCAATCGTAAACCTAAATGCATAGAAGGAACTCATACCAATACTCAAGAATTCACGGACAAACTGGCAAATCGTTACACAACCAAGGCAGAAACATTGGGCTCCTATTTAAAACAAAGGAAAACCACCAGCACCAACCATTTTCGAACCACCTCACCCCCCCCCCCAAACTGGTCAAAGCAAGCAGGCCTGCCGGCAGCCCTTCTGACCCTTGTCCACAACAAACCTTCAAGAACATTCTTCCAACTACCTTCGCTGCCACACCAGTAAGAAGAATCATCAATTCCTGAACTACAGGAATCTTTCCAGAAGACCTAAAAAAGCCATACATACGCCCATTATTAAAGAAAACTAACCTGAACCTGCTTGACCCCCCCCGACAACTACAGACAAATTACAAATTGACCTTTCCTGGGCAAACTGATAGAAAGAGCAGCGTTTGCCCAGATGCGTCAATTCATTGACGATAACTCCATACTTTCCGATTTCCAAACAGGATTTCGTCCAGGAAGAGGCACAGAATCTGCCGTCATCACCATCTGGGATGACCTCAAGAACACCGTGGAATGGGGTAGCACTACTTCTCTTGGACCCCTCAGCTGCCTTTAACACAGTTGGCCAGGACACTAATACAAAAACTCTACGAAGCTGGTATAGAAGGGACTGCTCTCGACTGGATCACATCCTACCTTCAAAACAGAACAAATGTCATCCATTCTCCCCCTTTCTCTTCCAAACCGTACTTCACAAAATCAGGGGTCCCTCAAGACCATCATCTCACCCATGCTTTTCAATATCTACATGAAGTAATTACCGGCAATGATCAATTTATTTCACCTCACATGCTATAACTATGCAAATGAGACACAAATACTCAAATTGGAAAGCCCCAAAGACATTGGAAATTCTCAAATTTCCCTTGCCTCAGAGCTGTTGATCAGTGGAGTGGATGAGCTATCTCAAATTGAATGCTTCCAATACGGGAATACTCACATGTGGCGACTGGAAAAATTATGATCCACTCACTGCCTGGTCTGACAATCTGGGAACACTTCCTAAAGTATCTAAGGAAGTAAGAAACTTTGGAATTACCATAGTTTCCAAGCTATCAATGAATGCCCAAGTGGACAAATTAGCAAGATCAAGCTTCAATACTATGAAAACACAAGGCTCAGGCTACTATATCTCTTGTACTGTCTAAACTGGATTACGTCAAAGGCCTCTACCAAGGATCATCTTAGTAGTAAAATGATAGTTGATAAAGATCTCCTAAACAACCCTTTCTACATTCTTTCCTCAGGTATCCCTCCTTAGGCGCATCTGAGACCTCATTTTACTACTAGGACCTCCATAATCCATTTCTAGAGACTTCATTCCTCCATCTCTCCTTACTCATCCTAAACCTCCTACTACTATGATTTCTCAATAAACACTTTCTAGACTTTCGTCAGGGGTAGTAAGCGCTATAAAAATACAATTACAACTAAGCCCAAGTATGCAGAATTTACAATGATAGTACAAAGATGTAATTGGCTACCTATAAAATTATATAGTCATATTACAACACACTCTATAAAGAAGTGCAATGCTGAATATTTCAAAACACAATGCTTAACCAAAGAATTAGTTTACTGGTACACGTTAATGAATTTGTTATCCACCGCCATGAAAAACGTAATGGTTTTTGTCAAGGACCCACTTGTGCTTCGGTCTAAACACACAACATGACAAGAATGTGTAGCTGTGAGCGGGTGCTAACCTCCTTCATTGCTGGAGTCCTGAATGGGAAAAAAATGTTGATTGTGAGGCAGCTTTTGGTTAGAGTGAGGTATGGGAAATGAAGATAAGAGGAGCATCCTGCCATACCAAAAGATGTTTGACCATCGACTACTGAGCCACTGCTCTACTAGCTGTACCTGTAAACCCTTCGGGCATGTCAAAACCTCCCTTTTAAATATTAATAAGCAATTCATTCCTATTTGGCCTTGTCGCCCACAAGGCATAGTGCATGTTAAAGACATGAAGAAACGTAATGGTAACATATTATTACAGTACTAGCATATAAAAGCTATTCTCCACTGTGGCCAGCCTAACTGACCTACGTAGAAAACAAGTGTGCAGATTATAAAACCCAATACTGTATCTCGAGTACGGGACTAGCTAGAATAATAATGAAATGACTTTTTAATAGTTATTAAAAAAAAATCTCAATGGTGAAGTTGGAAGTTTAATAAATAAAGTAACTTTTAGAAAGTTATCTTTTCCCTGCCTGAAGTTTCTGGAGGCCAAATTTGCATTTGCCATCCCACTTCAGCCAGCCAGTGATAAGCAATTGAATAGGTGTGAAGTGCCTCCCTGAAGCAAACAATAGGATGACCTGAACGAGCAGAGATGACTCCTTTGAACCTCACAGAATATGCAGGGTGGGGCTGTGAGCATCTTTTTTGACATTACAGTATCAAGTCCAGCTTGAATGTCTGCTGGTTTTACATACAACACTGGGGGCACACTTGAACAAGGGAAACAGTATGCCTAAGCAATTCTTGCATATCCAATGTATGGTTGCTGAATGACCTGCTTTGTACCACCAGACTTGTGTATCTGGGTTTGTGGGTACAGTGACTGCCCCAAACTGGATTTTAGTTTTAGATGTGGGAGGACACAAAGATTACCCAAGAACATTCCTCATACACACCCCCTTCTGTCAGAGCTCAAGTTAGTGTGGCAGAAGACTTTCGCCATCTTTAAAATGCCCAAAGGGCGTAGCCTAAGCACTGGGAACTTTTAGTTGGTCAGGGTGTGCACCAGAGTGATTCCCACCAACTAGCTAGTGCCAGACATACATATGTTATCTCCAAGGACCCACTTCACAACAATCCTGGACGTAAGAAAGCTCAGAAGAGGACTGAACCTGTTGTGTTCGATCGAGGAAGAGACCTGGAGGACTGGACCTGCTCTCTTGTACCCAGGACAAAGAAATGGACTCCAAGGGTCATAAGGCTGACCTCCTGTTAAAGCTACAGGCACACAACAAGCTAAGAGAGCTTTTCCTGCAACTACCCAGCTGATGCGTGGCAACTGGACGTGGCCCTGCTGCAGCCTCTGTCGGATACCCTGCGAGTCTCTAAGTGCTTCCCCTGAGGTCCTGGTGGCTTTAGAAGTGTACTCCTGTGGTGGATTAGGACTTAAAGGACAAAGTTCAGAAGGTACAACCTTTGACAAGGACACACTGGTTGGTGTTATTCGACCAGCACTTCATCACGGTTAGCGCCTAGGTCAAGGTCTATGGCGACCACTGACTATCATTGGCACTCTAGCTTTGTGGCATTATTCCTGCTTAAAAGAAATTATGTCTCCGGGTTTTGAAGGTCTGTCATTTTGTTTACTGAATTTGACTCTATTTTTCCAATTTGGTTTCAGATTTTTATTGTTTTGCATTTTGACTTTATTACTATTTTGGTGCTGCATAAATACTTTACACATTGTCCCAAGTTAAGCCTCACTGCTCTATGCCATAGCCATCAAGGGGTTGAGCGTCTGTTAATATTGTGACTTTGAGGTTTCACTCCAACAAGGTTGGGATTACTCCTTGAGGTTTGTAGCCATCCAGCCCAAATAACAATTCAAGTTCTTACAATAGGTTTATTTGGTTCCTCTGATGCATCGGAATATATATGAAAGAAAATATCCTTTCGCTAAGCTGTCACCATCATCAAGGACGTCCTGTAAGCTGGAATTTGCTGTACAGCAATATAAAACATCAACTCTATCTGCACTTATGCTAACAGAGGTTGCTAACATCAGTGCCTCGCTGCCTACGTATAGCATCAACTATTTGGCTTTTGAGTTAATGGACATTGCTTCCCATCCTCCACAATACATGTGGCGTTTTGGACTCTACTCGCCTGTCATCTGGCAATGAGACTGTCGACTATTTACGATTATGAGGAAACTGCCAATGATTGTGGACTTACAGACCTAATGAGGACTACTATCTCTTTGTTCTTTCAGTTTGTTAGCTCCAGGAGATGTATGTGTGAATTTGATTATGTAGTTGCTGTATATCGGAATGCCAATGTGGCTAGTTCAGAAGTTCACAGTGGACTGTCAATATTTTACAATTTATTGCCAGGGAACTTGGGAATGCATGGGCTGCCACTGAAGACCTGGAATTAATAATTTAATGCGACAATTCTGAAGTCCATGTCAACCAAAGCTGGTGTGCTCAACAACGACAGGAGTGTTGGTGGGTATTGGACTGCAAAGGCCCACATTCTGGTAAAGTCTTGTTCTAAAGATACTAGAGTTAGGAAAAAGCAAATGTTTATGGTTGAATTTTTGATAGACCATCTAACAGGTCTATTCTATTTATTTGCTGGAAATCATATTAAAAAGCGGGTTACCTCTGCCTCTACAGAAGACTAAAATTGTTTTGATGTTTAAGTCCCTTGGGATTGGTTCCCTGAGGAAAGCATACTGAAACTATGTGATTAACAATGCCTTCACCAAAAAGGTCTACTTATAACCTCCCAACCCACCCGCTTACCTTTACTTTTCCATCACAGTGAACTGATGCCACAGAAGTGGAGACTTTCACCAACTTTGTGGCAGACAGATGGATCTTGAAGTGACGGAAGAAATGTGAATACAAACAGTTCAAGAACAATTGCACCTCCTCCTCTGTGACCTCATCCCGATTGTTATGAATATCGTCCCACAAGGCTCGAGCGTCTTCTGGATGTATGGCATAGGAAATGTCAAGGCTTTGCGGATGGATAGGCACAGAAAACAAGAGTTCCGTTGGGGCGAGATGACTGTGCACGTCATAGCCCGTCCACATGGCAGCCATCCATGAGAGGTCCCGCGAGCTGATGGCCAAGTCACTAATGCAGCAGTCAAAGGTTTTCTGGAACCAGCTACCAACTAAAGCAGTGAAAGTCTCAGTGCCGTTCACCAAAAATAAAGGAAGGCATGTAAATGTTTCTGGTAAAAAGTCCAACACTTCTTCATCCCCAAAAGTACAGCAGAACCAGCCTGTCCATACCACTTTATCTTCGGAGTTTGAAGCTGCAAATGGTGGTTTTGACATTAGCTTTAAAAAAGTATAAGAATGCACAAGTTAATGAACGCTGAAAATAGAATGCAATAAACCTAGTGTCCTTACAACATTTGTTCCCCCCAAACCCCCAGGAATTCAAACATTTGCAGAGTATGAACAACTCACTTCAAATCAAGATCAAACACATTGCTAAGGACAGAAAGGTACCTACAGAAGCTGGCAACCTAACAGGAGCCAACTGGGAATCTATGCTTGGCCAACACATTTAAAAGCTCTGGGCCAAATGTCAATATTTTAAATTTAATGTCAGGGAACCGGAGACTGCATTCATTGCTCTCTGAAAGCTTGAAACAGATCATTTCTAGTAGATGTCCACTAAACCTAGGTGTTGCCATAAAGCAGAACATCAAACAAAGCCAAGATGCAGGTACAACCGTAACTAGAGGTCAGTTGTAGGACAAAATATCAGACTCTGAAACACTCTCAACCCACTGACAGACAGGATAACCAACTTGTTCTTCAAAACAATCCCCATAACTGATTAGCACCTCTTGAATTATATATTTACCATAGGATACAGTAACTGGCAAGGACACATGGAGAGACCCATAGGTTGCATTACTCAGACACCAAAGGCCACAATCATAGTTAGGACTCCTTTCCGTATCCCATTTCTCCCCCTTTTACCAAGGTTCTAAACATTTTATTTTTTGAAAAATTATTGACATTTTCGCATGGTATCAAGAAATTTTTACATTTGTCATATCAACTTTCATATATACCATCTCTGAACTTCTGATACATCCTTATTTCTATATCGCAGCATTATTTTCCTTTGAGCTCTCGTTATGAAACGTATAGATCACATGCTGTTCGTGCGGTTCTAAACAAGGATTCATTGTGCCACTATCTCACCCACAGGTACCCAGAAATGCTTCATCTTACTGAAACCATTGCTTGTAACTCAGTCATGTTAGAGTGTGACCGTTACTCAGGACATGGTCCTTCCTCAACCGAATGGGTTAACTAACAATACCCAGATGGCTGCAAGACACCACATTTGGCAATATACAAGACAAAGATATTAGCTGCAACACCAAAGCCAGACAGAGCTATTTCCTTAATTATTGCATCAACACTCATGAGTCGAATCCATTGAAAAAGGTTTCATATTCACAAGAGCAAATTAAATTATTGTAGAAGGGGTTGGAGCACAGGAAGACAGCTAGAAATTAATGGGATTTAAGCTACCATGCGGGATTTTAGTGAAAGGGCTGGTTTGGGAGGACTGAAATTAAAACTGAGGAACAGAAAGAAGATATGTCTAAAACTGCAGAACCCTCTGATGCAATCTGCAAAAAGATGCAAAGGGGGAGCATCATGTGCCTTGGAAGCAGTTAGTAGTAAACACATGACCTCAGCACCTTCCGCCTGTGGAAAGGAAACACTTGCTCTTTAGCACCAGTAACTGCTACCACAAGGACCAGCAGCAACTCAAGACACAATCAGATCACCTCTCGGTTCAAAGGGGTTTGTGTGTTCAACCTGGTCTGCTTTAAAGGTATTTGTTAGAGACAAATACACCTGGCGTTTAGACCCAGGAAACAGTTAATGACTAGCTCCCATCTTCCCTTTTCAGGTAAGCTCTCCATTTTCCAACCAGACATACCCCACACTAGAAAGACTAAATACATACATCTCAATCGCAGCCATGTGTCCTTATACAGCCCCTCACCAAAGCAATTCTCCCACTCATGCCACTCTCAACACTACACTCTAACACACTTAACACTAAAATGCATCCAGACAGACAGCAGATAAAGAGGACCTGATTAAGTACAAGAAACTGAATACCCTCCTCCTCTCCGAAATATCACCAAATTTCCCCCAATTTTTTGATGAAATAATCCCAGATGGATACACAATATTCTACACAGCTCACGTTGTGGCCCAGATATGATTCACAGAAGCAATCAGACTTGTGTTACTGTCAACACAAAACCCACAACCAGCATCAAAACTCTATACATCTACCTAAAACGTCAACCTTCACACTCCATCTTAAACGTTTTATGCAAGCTATCAGGTTTTAACCAACACTCAAGATGAATGCTCCCATTTTGCAGTTCTCCCTCAGCCTCCCTCTCAATGTTGGCAATGCACTGCAGATGGGACGGCACGGTCCTCGACATATTGGTTCCCGAGAAGACGCCCTGCCAACCAAGATATGTACATTGGGAACTGAACTGCCAGTCACATTTGTCTGTACTGCACCGAACTATCACCATTTGGCTGACATGTGCCCCTATCGCTCGCTACACCAGACTAATGGGTTTGGGTTGTGTTTTCATGTTTATTTTGTCCTTGAGACACGTAGGCCCAAACCACTGCAGCACAAAACCTGTGGCTGCCAGATTACAGTACCACATTATGGATCAGTGAAGGGCACTGTCTGCAGTTAAGGTAATATTTGTGTCCATATGTTAATGCTGTTCGAACTTGTATTTATGGTCCATTAATACAAAGCCTTTATTATTAGGATGAGTACTCCAAGTAAATGTTATAAGTTCAGACTGCACTACTGACAGTGGTTCCAGTATAGAAATGTGTACACGTTTGCAAAGTTTAACAATATGAGCCTATGTATAATGGTTACGGGATGCTCTCTGATTAGATGCAAATATATGGAAAAGCTAGAAAGCAAGTTGATGATACTTTGCTTTTTTTTTTAATGAACTTTTTGAAAGCAACTAGGAAAAAAACATTTTGCTAAACTACTGTGAAATTGTGTTTGTGTGCGAAAGTAGGTTTGGGTGCGACCATGCCTATGTGGGTTAACTCAAGACTACAGTGATCTGTGGTGTATGGTTGGTGGGCGCAGGCAGTAATTGACATTGATAGGTGGTGTTACACAGGGTGATTGGGTTTGAGGTTTAGGATTCAGGTCGGTTTACATGTTACTGTTAGCTGTAAAGCCAAAATGCAGAAGTGTGTTGTGCTGCATGGTGATGGTAGTATAGTCCGATCCGTTGCGGGTGTATGTTTGAATATCAGATCAGGCTTTAAGAAGTCAAGGCACTGATAAGTATGGACTTGGGCAAAGCACTTAGCGGCTTATGAAAAGGCAATAAATTACAAATGTTAAGGAGGTACAACAGAAAGAGCTGGTAGATGAAATGAGATGGTGCTGCCTGGATTTCAACCATGAGGTGTTCAGTTTAGGTTCATTAGGCATGATTAAACTAAATTGATTGGTGTCTGCTAAGAAACTCAAGAATTTAATACCAGAGAAAAAATAGAAACATTTAGATTAAAGGGCCCATTTAAGTCATGTAGGACTTAGCAAATGATTAGATGGGAAATAGACAGTTGGCACATTCAAATGGTGTTTGGCATGTAGCGCAAAAGATGAAATGCAAAAATGGTGACTTTGTATCATTTTGTTGCTATCAGTATTATAGTCTGCCAGAAAAGAAAATTATAAAGTAAAAAAAACAAAAAAACAAAAAAAACCTGTAAATTGGGCCTATACTAATCTTAAGTATATGCGGGCAAGGAGAGTTACATCAAACAATACATTGTTATTATTTTCACATACTGTAGTAGTGCTCTTAATAGCAGTTGACACCCAAAGCTGCTATATTTTTTAAATCAGTACTCAGCTTTACCTGGATTAGAATAGCACCCGGGTCACGTTCTCTGCCTTTGAGACCCAAGAGGGTAGACAGAGCCACTTTCACAACGAGATCCAAGCCCACCTGCACAGCCATCCCTTTCTGCTTTTCAGCTGCAATGAAGACAGAAAGCTGCCGGGAATAGTCCTTGAGACGTGCATGAGAGAAACAGTACATTGGAGTCACACTATACAACTTCCACTGTTTCCGCAGGAGTGGTGCTATTTTTTGTGGATCAGGGCTTTCCTGGGTGAGAAGAAAAGAAAACAATGAGTTTTGACTGCTGCAGCAGCAAGAGTACATTTAATAATGGTTAACAAAGCAACCTGTAGCAGAAATCAGGTACATGTTTTACTTCTCATTTTCTCCCTCTAGCAAAGAGGCTAATATTGGAAGGGTACTTCACGGTCAGTCTTCTATTTATCCTAGCTGAGTTGGACAAATCTTAATTTATTTACCACAACAATTTAGTTTTGGATGGCAATGCAGGCCAGGTGTCAGAGCTTCTCATAAGAAAATGTCGATCAGTGCAGAAAGGAAACAAATAACTAATACAATCACGGACAAAGCCAACAGTTTTGTTAAGTCATATAGCAAATACAAAGTTTAGGAATTAAGAACAATGGTTAGAGCAAAGAAAGCAGCAATACAAGAACATATACAAAAATCACTCACTATGGCTGAAGCTGCAAGTAGGATGGAGTGGATGAAAACAGATTTGGTAACTGCATGTTACTCAAAAAGCTGTTCATTACTTAGGTCTTCAAAAAGGAGCCAATAGGAAACAGCAGGTCAAGGACACCAATGTTTCAAACAGGGCTTCTCAGGTCCACCAATGTTTCATTTGACTTGAGCAGTGCATCCCAGGCACAGAATGGTGAGGGTGTGTGTGAGGTTCACTCTCAAAATGGGCAAGACTGTTAAGTGCTGCTTCTGTAGGTTTAAAGTTTGGCAGTCATTAATAAATCCAAAGTAATGTGGACATTAAAGTGCCAAGGTGCAAAGTTTCTTAGAAAGCCACAGCCCACTTCCATCAAGGATTCTGGCAATAGCACGTTGCATAAAACTGGAATGAATACTTGGGGCTCAATTTACACAGTGACATCTAGAGATTCAGCAACAAATGCATTAATTTAATTAGTAAAAGACTAAAAGGGAGAGGCCAACAAACACATAGAAACAGGACATGAGTGAAAACAAGGGAGTTGAAGATAGACACTGGTGAAGCCGATGATCACAAAGAAAACAGAAAAGACCGTATGTGCAGCAGCACCACAAACTCAAAAATTACACACCAGTAATTCAGAAGAATAGTTAAAGGCTACACTTGGCAGTCAAAGCCAACAAAGACAACAGGGTAGAAGGTTACACTGGAGTGTATCAGGTAGGGACATCAGTGCCACCTCCATGGAACTGGAGTGCATGCAGCCTAGTAGCTTTCAACACCAAGAACCTCTGAATAAATTGCTGCGCAAAAGATTTCTATAAAGTGTTGGTTTGCAACTGCTTCCTTTGCATTTTCTGAAATGGCCTATTAAACTGCAAATAAATAATTCTTACGATAATTAAGGAAACACGCATTGGCAAAGCCAATATGTCTTGCCTATATGAGATCTATTGGCTTCGCTAATGTTTTTTGCGATGTTGCAAACAGCTGAAAGTAATTTAAAAAAGCTGTATGACACAGCCAGCGTTGTCCACGTTATAGCGCTTTTTCTTCTCAGTTATGCAGAGTTGAAGCTAGCGCTACTGAATAATATGGCTAAAAAAAAAACATTGTCAAAGCCCATAGATCTCGCATAGGCGAGACCTTTTGGGTTTGCCAATACTCGGTACGGAATGCCATATGATAAGTTATAAGTATTTATATATTAGTTACAACGGCTGAAGTGTTGACGTTATAGAATGGAGAATGCCCTTGCCAAGGTGTTAGTGTGTACAGATTTAGAAGCATTTTAGTACCATATACGCTGAATGTAACATAAGTTGTAGGTAGACGGAAAATTCCAACAGGTTACAGCTTTTATTACATGGATGCTTTAGGCTGTGTGTTACTTTGGGTGCAATGCTTACAAAAGAACCAAAAAAGCACTCCTGACTGTTTGTATAGTGGTAAAATATAGCAATAATATGTATCCAGTGGGTTGCCTAGAGCTTTTGGCCCCGTGGCACTGCACCTGCTGTACCATTCAAATCATGACCCTAGTGCCTGCAAGGTAATTGCACTTCAGACTGTTTGTTTAGTAGTAAAATATGGCAATAATCGGTATTCATTGGGTTTCCTAGACCGTTTGGCCCCTGTGCCACTGTACCATTCAAATCTTGACCCTAGTGCCTGCAAGGACAAATGGAGTAAATAGTTTATATTCAGTAATGTATTTGTTACGAAAAGGGCACAGTTGCAGATGTAATACATAATTAGTGTAGCCAAACCTAAAACACAAAAGCTTTCATAAACAGTGCCTTTAAACTTAACCGCAGGGGTGTGGAATTTAATAAAATATCTACTTGTCCATGGGGCAAGTTGCTTCATAAATCTACTTGTCCTGTAACAAAATCCTCTTGTCCCTTTGGTGCCATGTAGTGCGACGACAAATTATGGCAGCAATCTCATTATGAGAGCTCCGATATAGCCTCTCTGATTATGCCAGGGCTCCTACCATAGTAGTGTTTGAATACTTGCAATCCCCTTATGTTGCCACGTTTCAGCAGATCTACATACTGGGGCTGAAGGTAGTGGTAAGCAATAGTTCCAGGGTTAGAATGCCCTTTTGAGTCTGTGCAAACCTACTAACTTGCATGTTTAAAGGGTTTTCAACAACTCTTCTCTAATCTGTTCCCATACTGAGAAATGTTGTCAATTTACTCCCGAAAATGGCAGAAGTAAACCTTCTTCCAGAGTTGGGGAAAAAAGTGGTTGGAGGGAAAGTGAACTTGCAAACACTCAGATTTTCGCATGAGCAAATCTACACATGCATATTTGCTCATGCTAAAATGCAGTTCACATATATTTTCTAGGAGTACTATTTCTTGTCCTAGTTCTGTAAATTCTTGGGAATTCACAAAAGACGTATAGCTGCACTTAATGCAAGGACATATACCATGGGTGCACTTTTGAGACTTTCTTTAATAATTGGGTCCCTAATTTGGTCTGGTGTTGACCGTGACCTTTAGAGTTTATTAAAATTCTGTGTCTTTCTCAGTATCGTCTGGCTTCACTGTGAGTGACAGCGTTCTGCTCTTTCACAAGGAGCATATCGGCACACAAAGTAGTTTTGTTCAGTGCCAGTAACTACTGTGGCAGTGTGTGCTTTTGAGACCAAAAACAACTTTTGCTAATGTTTTTATAATGGGGAGGGCCCGGCAGCTCCCACACCAATAAGATTTTACAGAAACCATGCCAAAACAAGTCACACATTGACAAAACTAAAAGCTGAACATCAATTTCAGACCTACTGGCTTTGCCAATGCTTGTTTATTTTTGTTTCCCATAATCTTATTGAAACTGGTTACACTGATTTTCCATTATGAATATTTTTGGGAAATACTAGCATGCATCAACACGTTACTAAATGATGCTGCAAATAACTGGTACCTAAAATTTTACAGTGGTTTAGTGAAATGTTTTTCCTGCTTTCATTTTTTTTAATGAACATTTTATTTTGAAAGCAAAGAATCATCAATCTTGCTTTCAAGCTTCTGCAAATATTTGCACCAAATCAGAAAGCATTCTGGGAGCATTATACATAGCTTCATATTGCTAAACTTTGAAAACGTGTGTACACATTTTTATACTGGAACCACTGTCAGTAGTGCAGTCAGAGCCTACAAGATTTACTTAGAGCGCTCACCCTAATAAAGGCTTTCAATTAATGAACCATAAATACAAGTTTGAGCAGCATTAACATATGGACAAAAATATTACCTTAACTGCAGACAGTGCCCTTCCCTGATCCATAATATGGTACTGCAAACTGGCAGCCAAAAGTTTGTGCTGCAGGGGGTTGGGCCTACTTGTCCCAAGGACAAAATACACATGAAAACTGGTTGCCCTTGACCCCAAACAATACGTCCTGGGTGTCGGGCTATAGGAATTCCACATCCCTGTTATCCAGCTCTCCAAAATGAGTTGCCACAGATGTCATAAATAAAACATATGCTTTACACATCAAAATGAAAACCAAGCAAGCATTGTTAAATTGTGCTACAATGTGGCTGTCTTTCCTGTGAAAAGATCTTATTCTGTGCTCGACAGTGAATGGGCCATAAACAGTGTAAATTGCCCAAGATCACCACGTTAGGCTGACGCTTGCAGCTTTGCACTTGGTTCCTAAAAAGGCAGTTTCACAAATTAAATCAAGTCAAAGAAGAGGAATAGTGCAAAAAAAAAAAAGGTGCAAATGTTTTGTGCAGATGAAGAACAGGATACCCTTTGAGACTGTGCCATGTCTAAAATAAAATTTAAAAAAATAAATAAGGGGACAAGCAGGCTCCATGGAGAAAGTACGCTGCATTTCTCTTTCCAATAAACGCTCACTTTGAAGTCAGCCGAAAGCAATATAAACACTAGGCTCTCACGAAAAACACAGCTTGACATTTGACCTCAGTCTTTGAATGCCCAGCAAATGTGACGAGATAAGAAAAAGTTTTATAGGCCTGTTTATTACACAAAAAGTTTGCGGAAGATAATTGTAAAAACGTCTTTAGCATGGGGAGGTATGAACTCAAGTTGCACAGACTAAGCAAACCAAGCCCGCAAATCAAAAGCCAGAAAATGCGAGTTACAAACCACAAAGGCAATAGCAAGCCATGGGCAGAATGCATTCCCAGTTCAACTTGCTGAAAGTCTCCAAGATATCTTTCGCATAATCGCCACCTTTTGATTTGTGATCCAAATCTCTTTTAGCCATCTTTCTCACCCCTGCTACATCTGTACATAATTTTTTCGCCTTATTGGCCTATTGATATTTTAAAACAGTAGGACCAGTTTGAAAAGGTGCCTGGCAAAACATACACACTATCCTTTTGAAAAGTGCGTCTCTTTTCTGCAATAGTGGGAAGCACAGTCCATTTGTGATTAGCTTTGATGGGGGATTGCCAATCTAGTCACTTTAGAATCCTGATGCAGATAACAGCTTATAACAGGCTGGTGTGAGAGGGAATGCAAACATGCACTCCCACCACAGTCTTTCACATCACCTTTACTTCCTCTTATAGGTTATATTTTCTCAAAAAATACAATACGGTTTGCATTCAAATAGTGCAGGTGATTACGTTTTCTACAACTTCATTCAATTGTTTCTATTGTCCTTAATTTTATTTGACTCTTGTTCAGCAAATTCTGTCTGGAATTCCACAAACACTAGAGCGGCAATGGTATAATTACAGATGGTCTCTGTACGGTCCATGATTCGGTTACTTCTGCACAGTCTCTCGCTGCGCAGTGCTGAAGACAGACAGTGCAAATTCTTTGGTCAAAAAACGCAAAGAATTCTTGTGGCTTTTTTCTTTTTTAAGAATGGAGATGTCAGTTGCTTTGCAAGGTACTCTTTTGTGATAAATAATCATACAAGGGGAAAAAAAGCCCCAGGAAATTTATACGGTCTGCAACAGAGAAATGCCCACTTTTCTTGGTTGGGATACTGGCAGACGTTACCACAAAAAGGGTTTTTATACCCTCCCAGTGGCTTGACGTGAAATGACGGGGCCCCCTGAAGGGTTGGACCCCCTCCTGTGCTGCAGGGGTCTGCGTTACAACTCTTTACCCATCACACTGCAGTACTATACCTTGAAATCTCAATCCACTGCACGGGATGGGGCCCATACCGCTGCAGTCCAAGTTCAGCTGGTATACTCCCACCCGCAGCCTCCGCTCCGGCCAACCTGGTGAATATACCCAAGATTAAGAGAGCGAAATCAGGCGGAAGAGCTTTCAGTTATGCGGCGGCATGCCTTTGGAATGCTCTCCCAGCTGACCTGAGAATCGCAGGATCTGCTGAAGTTCAGGGGGAAAGTCAAAACATGGCTTTTCCCCAGAGTACAGGTTTAGTTTAGCAACATGCCGATTCCGGAACTATGGTGACAATGCATATGTACCGCAGCGCCAGGATGCCCATAGGGTTACAGTGCGCTTTATAAGTTTGAATACAATACAATACAGTATGGTCTGGAGGAATTAATTGAAGAACATGGGACAAAAACTAACTTATTTCCTGAACCATGACAACGCTAGCTTAACTAATCAAAAAGCCAGCAGTCTGTCATATCTTATGGGGGCCAAAGAGCATACAGGGGATACTGGGCCCCCAACGGTGGTGGTAGGTCATTTGCCACTGGTGTCCTGGGGTCCGTCCACCTATGCCTCTGCAAAATGGGCTAAACACAACCATTTCCACACTGGAGTCTGGAGGTAGCAAGAGCAAGCAGTCATAGGCTTCTCAGAGATGAAGTGAGAGAATGATGTCAGAATTTAACACCCAACCAATAAGAAAGTAGCATGGATCAGTCTTGAGTGCAGGTCCTGAAGTCAAGTCAAAAATCACAAATCAGTTTCTGCATATCACATACCACTTCTGGTGGTGTATTGGGCAGGAAGTTACTTGCGGAGCCTCTTGCGACTGACTAG